>JAQQAF010000001.1:29047086-30247086 GCA_029747655.1 Ensete ventricosum | reverse complement strand
CGATTTGATCTGCGTGGAAAACTCGTTTTCGTTTTGATTTATGCTGTGCATGCAGCATTGGGACCTCAATGGCAGGAAGAGGAGGTTGAGGGCAGTGACCAGCATAACAATGGCAGCGATGGCAGGGCGATGGTCGAGATTGGGTTGCGCTAGTGGCAGCAGAGTTCGGGACCCAGTAGAAAGTGTAGGCAGTTGGTTAGTGCCAATAGCGATGGTTTGCCGAGCAGGGCAGCGGATGGAAGGATCTTTGAGAGAATGATCTCGTCGGCCTTGATGGGGTGATGAGAGCGCGACCATGATTAGGGAGAAGATATAATGTTGATAGCTGTTCAGTAGTGGATGACTAGTCTTTGGCTATTGGGAGAAGATGCTGGCAACACCGGACAGAGGAAGGGAAGATGTTATCGTCGAATAGCGAAAGAGAAAGGTAATCTCTCAAAAGAGCTCTGATACCATGTAGAAATAAAAAGTGAATTGATTTCATTAATATGTTTATGTGTACATCAACTTGATAGAACCCCAGAAGGAGCTCTATAGATTTTTATTCTTGAGGGGGATCAACCCTTGGAACGCTGTAGGGGTTCCCCAATCCTAGACTCGGCACAAGGCTTAATTAAAATTATAGATTACTTGATTGAAGAGAGGGGGCGGCTACATCATTATATAGGGATCAAAACCCTAGCCTAAGGGGGTGCTTGCCTAAGTAAAATTACCCCTTTGCCCCTCTTATAGCCAACTTGCCTTAATAGGAATAGGGGGTAGCTAGGTTGGCTCTATAGCCGACCTAAGCAAGAGAAACCTTGGCCAACCAACCCAGTAAGGGGGACAACAGCCACTAAGCCCTAAGGGCTAATCTAAACCCTAGCTATACTCCTTTATAAGATAGGAATGACTTTATTACAATCTAGCAGGGTTTTATTGACTACTTCTAGGGAGATTTGGACTCAGCCATGCTGAAGCCCTGTCAAACCCGCCCTCTTAAAATCAGTCATGTCCTCAAGGCTGAAGTTCCATGAACTCAAGGAACCAGGGGTCTTCAGCTCCTCATCAGCTTGGGTGTTAGTTGGAAGAACTTGAGCTGAGTCATCGTCTTTAAATTTCCATTTGAGGTGGGATACCCAGTGGATCAACTGTAATCTTGATCTGGTGCGCGGATCTGATCTCCAGGGTAGGGCCCCAATGTGGTCCCCAAGGTTGCAAGGCCCAAAGAAATAGAGAGACCACTTCATTAAGGCTCGAGTTTCCTACTGATCGGACTGGAGGTGTAAGATGTGTCTGCTCCATGTACGAACACATTGCCACGTTCATGTAATGCTAGCATCGATACAGATGGCATCATGGCTGTGGGGGTCATGTGGATGCCTTTCTCCTGTAAAAACCTCGTATGGAGTGTGGGGGAAGCATCATAGCTGGTCCTTAGACTTGAGACACTAAGGATGCCTTGTATTAGTACTCCTTTCTTTGACGCTAGACTTATAGGTTTGGAAAGTTTCAGATCTGGTACAGCTGGTTATCGGGATTGGTAGTTAACCTTACGAAGTCAATTGAGTGTCAATAGAGGATCATCCACTCTCGGTATCACGAGAGGAATATCTCATATGTGCGTGCTCAGACAAATCCCTGGCCAGGGTCATTCAGATTGAGAGAGGAGTTCTCCGTAGAACCTGACTAGAGCAAGAAAAACTGATTCCATATATGACTTGACAGTACCATGTCCAATATACGATCTCTGGGATATTATTTGGATAAGGGATTATAGATACATGGTAACTATGGACAGACAGGTCCGATGGATTTGATCCCCCCTGTACCATCTGGGGACTATGGCATAGTGGCCTAGTACGTCCATAGTCAATGAGTCGAGTGAATTATTATGGGAATAATAATTCACTATATCAGAAGGAGTTCTGATGGGAGTGACTCACGACCAGCTCGGTATCGGGCCTAGAGGGTCACACACATATGGTGGATGCTTTAGCGAATAAAGGATTAGATGAAGATCCAATTAGCCCCTATTCTCATTAGATGAGACCTTATGTTGATGAGCTCCTTGATTAAAGCCCAATTATAGGCCTAAGGAGATTATTGGATAGAGATCCAATAATGCAAGGTTAATTGGATGGAGATCCAATAATTCAAGGTTAATTGGATGGAGATCCATTACCCACTAAGGAAGGAGCCCTAGGGTTTTTGTGGCTCTCTATAAATAGGAGGGGAGACTCATGGTTGATAGGCTACAGCTTTAGCCACCACCTCCTATTCTCCTCCCTCTGCGCAAGAGTTGCAAGATTAGATTGGAGGAGTTTCACGACAAAGATCCATCGTGTAGATACCGCTAGAGAGGAGGACGCTTGACCTCCTTTATCTTCACCATCTGGATATGAAATACAGGGATTTACGATCTCCGTAGGTAAAATCAATCTCACACATCGTGATTTTTTCGGTTTTTATGATTTTTCTTGTGATCCCAATCTTTTACAATATGATTTGATCTGCGTGGGAAACTGGTTTTTGTTTTGATTTTCGTTGCGCAAGTTATGCACCCGCTGAGGTTTCACAACAGTGGTATCAAAGCCAAGGTTTTCGTGCAAAAAATTGGTTTTAAACTACGTGTGATGAGATTGAATCACGTAGAACTGTTCTACGCTCTTGTTGCAGCAATTGGCAGCGAATGTAGGCGCTGCCTGCGGGGGAGGGGCTATCACATGCATGCTATCTGCATGCAGAGGTGGCTGGCCACATAAATCCTATTGTGAGTAATTAGGTCCATTGGCTCGGGCTAAATCATATTAGGTGACGGTTCATGATTATCTGGTGTGGCTTGCATATGTGATGTGTTATACACCTACTAGATATATGTATATATATATTTGCATGCGATGTAGATATATATTAAATATGTATGTGTGTGACATGACATATTAGGGGATCGATACGAAACAAAAACCCCTCCTACGATAATATTAAGTCGATAGGGGTGAGGCAATAAGATTGTCCCACATGACCTTCCATCGTTATAGGAAGAAATTGAATCACGACATAGGTTGAGTTAGTCAAGTCCCTCGAGGCTCACCTATTTACGTGATCGAGTTCTTGCCTACGACATAGAGATGTCACCGGTGACCTGAGGACATGGTATGCTTGGTCGAGTCCCTCGAGGGCATATCATCAAGTCAGACTCATCTTGTAACGATGGTGATGACTTAACTGAATATCATGGTTGGTCGAGTCCCTCGAGACCATGATGATTCGAAGGTCGAATGTGATGGGAATCACAAGGAGTTGTGATTGGCAAGAGTTGCCTACCTTTTGGGCTTAGTGTAATTGGTCGAGTCTCTCGAGGTTGCACTAAGATGTCAATTGGATCCCGATCCCCATTGGGAGTCTGCCGGAGACTTCCGTCTTACGTGTCGAGGGTGTCGCGTGATTCGCTAAGAAAATAATTGGAGTATATTAAGATAGAATTCTATATCTTAATTAGTATTTTCTATAAAATCTGCATGTTATTTATTTTTGCTATATCTTATTTTGTCAGAAACATGTCGCTCACCAACCCCCTACGTGGCATACTTGATAGCAACCGCCTCACTATCCAAACTATATAGATTGGCTCCGTAATTTGAGAATTATTCTCACGGCGGAGAAAATCACATATGTCCTTGATACAATTTTGCCCACGCCGGAAGAAGGGGCAAGCGAGGATGAGATCGCTCGCTATGTGAAGTATATAGATGATTTCACATTGGCAAAATATTATATGTTGGCCTCCATGACTCCTGAGTTACAAAGGCAACATGAGAGCATGGATGCAGATTTTATCCTTCTTCATCTCTGCCAGCTGTTTGAGAAATAGGGAAGAACTCAAAGATATGAGATATCTAAGAAACTCTTCCAAGCCAAGATGACAGAAGGGACATCGGTTGAGAACCATGTCCTAAAGATAATAGAGTGGATCGAGAAACTCACAGGTCTAGGAATAGTTCTAGAGGATAACCTGTGCGTTGATCTTATACTTCAGTCCCTACTAGATTCCTTTTCTCACTTCATCATGAATTTTTACATGAGCAAGTTTGAGGTGACTCTCCCTGAGCTCCTCAATATGTTGAGGGAAGCTGAGAGTGCCATCAACAAGGAGAAGCCAATTCTCTATATTGGTGAGACCAAAGTAAAAAAGAAGGCCAGCAAGACCCTTAAGAAGGGCAAGGGCAAAGAAAGACCAGGTAAGGCAAAGGTTGCCAAGAAATACACGGGAAAGGACAAAGTACAATGCTTCCGCTGTGGCCAAGACAGACATTGGAAGAGGAACTGCAAGGACTACCTTGTAGAGAAGGCGAGATAGAAGCTTGGAGAAGCTTCAGGTATATTCATAATCAGTCTCCACTTGTTAGATTTTCATGATAACACACGGGTATTGGATACCGGGAGTATTTATCATATCTGTAATTCGTTGCAGGTTCTGGCAAGACCTAGGAGTTGGCTAGAGGCGAGATGGACCTTAAGATAGGCAATGGAGCAAGAGTTGCTGCAGTTGCTGTTGGAGAGGTCACCCTACATCTGCTTGGTGGAGCTATTAATGCATTAGATGCATGCTATTTTGTCCGTTCTATTATAAAAAATATTATTTTTATTTTTTGTTTGATAATTAGTGGATATAAAATAGTTTTTGAGAACAATAGTTGTTCAATAATTATGGATGATAAGATCATTACTAGAGGGACCCTTAGAAATGACTTATATGTGTTAGATACTTCTCCACATATCATGAATATGAATATGTCTAAGAGGAAAAGAGATGAGGTGAAAAATGCATACCTATGACATTGTAGGCTAGGTCATATAAGTGAGGGAATGATTCAAAAGTTGCTAAAAGATGGATACTTAGATCCATTTGATTATGAGTCATATGCAACTTGCGAACCTCGCCTTCGTGGGAAGATGACCAACTCTTCTTTTAGTGGAACTGGAGAGAGAGCCACTGAGTTATTGGAACTCATACATAGTGATGTATGTGATCCCATGTTGACTCAGTCTATAGGTGGTTACTCATATTTCATGACATTCACTGATAATTTCTCTAGGTATGGACACATATACTTGATGAAGTACAAATCTGAGGCCTTTGAGAAATTCGGGGAATATAAGAATGAGGTGGAGAACCAGATTAGAAAGAGTATTAAAACTCTTCGATCAGATCGAGGAGGAGAGTACTTGAGTACAGAGTTCACCCATTTCCTCAAGGAAATGAGATTCTATCACAGTGGACACCTCCTTATACACCCCAGCTCAATGGTGTATCAGAAAGGAGGAATCACACGCTGTTAGACATGGTGCGGTCCATGATGAGTTTCACTAATCTACCCATCTCGTTCTAGGGGTACGCCCTAGAGACCGCAGCTTACATTCTGAACAGAGTTCCATCAAAGTCGATAGTGTCTACACCATACGAGATATGGAAAGGAAAGAAGCCCGATCTTAAGGTGTTTAAGATTTGGGGCTATCCTACCTATGTTAGAAGATACAACCCCGATAAGTTGGAATCAAGGACGGAACAATGCACATTCATGGGATACCGTAAGAAAACTTTGGGGTATTATTCCTATCATCCCGAGGACCGAAAGGTCTTTGTTGCCAAGAGAGTTGTATTCCTTGAGAAGGAACACATTCTTAGTGGAAATAGTGGGAGTGAGATAGAATTGAGCGAGGTTGGAGAACCTAGCTCAAGCACCATTCCAAAGCCAGAGTCTGTTCAAGTACCTAACACACAAGTTCCAACTTTACGTAGGTCTAATAGAGTATCTCACCCTCCTGAAAGATATGTGGGACATATCAGTGGAGATGACTCTCAGGATGTTGATCCTCAGACCTACGAGGAGGCTATTATGAGTATAGACTCTGGGAAGTGGCAAGAAGCCATCAATTCTGAGATGGATTCCATGTACTCTAACAAGGTTTGGAACCTTGTGGATGCACCTGAGGGTATTGTACCCATCGGTTGTAAATGGATCTTCAAGAAGAAGATCAGAGTGGATGGAAAGGTAGAGACCTATAAAGCAAGGCTGGTAGCTAAAGGATATCGTCAAAGACAAGGAGTTGACTATGACGAAACATTTTCACCTGTAGCCATGCTTAAGTCCATTAGAATTATTTTGACCGTTGCAGCACACTATGACTATGAGATCTGGCAGATAGATGTCAAAATGACATTCCTCAATGGCAACCTCGAGGAAGAGGTGTATATGATACAACCAAAGGGATTCGTATCCAAAGAGAGTCCAGATAAAGTGTATAGGTTGCTTAGATCCATTTATGGATTGAAGCAAGCTTCTCGAAGTTGGAACATAAGATTTGATGAGGTGATCAAATCTTATGACTTCGTTAAGAACGAAGATGAGCCTTGTGTGTATATGAAAGTAAGTGGAAGTGCTATCACCTTCTTGGTGCTATATGTGGATGACATCCTAATCATTGGGAACGATGTAGGAACGCTCTCCACAATAAAGGCTTGGCTATCTAGAAACTTCTCTATGAAAGACTTAGGAGAAGCATATAATATTTTGGGGATCCGGATATATAGAGATAGATCCAAAAGGATGCTTGACTTGTCCTAGTCTAGGTATGTATATAAACTCCATTGTCAAAAAGTTTGGCATGAAAAATTCCAAGAGAGGTCTCATACGAATGAGACATGGAATATCACTTTCTAGGAGTATGTCCCCAAAGACTCATGAAGAAAGGGAATACATGAATAAGATATCTTATGCCTTAGTGATAGGGTCTATCATATATGCGATGCTATGTACTAGGCCTGATATAACACATGCTCTGAGTGTCACGAGCAGGTATCAGGCAGACCCAGGTTTAGAACACTAGAAGGCAATAAAGTGTATCCTTAAGTACTTGAGTTGACTAAGAATCTTTTACTGGTATATGGAGGAGGTAGCCTCCATGTTGAGGGCTACACGGACTCGAGTTTTCAGTCCAACATTCATGATAGCAAGTCAAATTCAGGGTATATTTTCACCCTGAATGGAGGAGTAGTAAGCTGGAAGAGTTCCAAGCAAGATACTACTGCTGACTCGACCACAGAGGTGGAATACAATGCTGTAGTAGAAGCAGCAAGACGAAATGGTATGGATGAAGAAGTTCATCAAGGATTTGGGAGTCATACTAAGCAGCGTGGAGCTGACTCCCATATATTATGACAACGACAAGGTGATAACTCTAACAAAGGAACTCAAGTCTCAATATAATTATTCTGAGGAGGTTCCATCTGATTAGAGTGATCATGACCCAAAAAGATATAGCAATGGAAATAGTTCCATCCGAAGATAACATTGCAGATCCACTAACGAAGCCACTAGCTCAGATTATGTTTGAGCGTCACAAGGGTCTGATGGGGATCAGACACATAGGTGATTGGCTTTTGATCAAGTGGGAGATTGCTGGTTACAGGTGCCCTACATGCCAATCACGCTACTTGTATCTCCATCCAATCCTATATTTACTAAAGCATCCACCATATGTATGTAACCCTCTAAGCCCGATACCGAACTGGTCGTGAGTTGCTCCCATCAGAACTCCTTCTGATATAGTGACTTATTATCCCCATTATAATTCACTCGACTCATCGACTATGGTTGTACTAGGTCACTGTGCCATAATCCCCAGACAGTACATGGGGATCGTATCCATCGGACCTGTCTGTCCATAGTTATTGTGTATCTATAATCGCTCATCTAACTAATATCCCAAAGACCGTATATTGGACATAGTATACTGTAAGGTTACATACGAAATCTGTTTGAGACTCGCTCTAATCAGATTCTCTTATGGAACTCCTCTCACAATCCGAATGACCCTAGCTAAAAATCTTTTTGAGCGAGCACATATGGGATATTTCTCTCGTGACACCGAGAGTGGATGATCATTTATTGACACGTAATTGCCTTCGTAAGGTTGGATACCACTCCCGATAATCGATTATACCAGATTTGGAACTTTCCAAACTTGTAAATCTCATGACAAAGAAAGGAGTACTCAAACAAGGTATCATTGTTGTCTCAAGTCTAAGGACCATATACACAATTGAGACTTTAGAATTGTTGTCTTACATTAGGTATCATTAATCATACAACATTCCAAAGGCGGATCAATTAATGAACTCATTCTCCAATGAGCATCTGTACTATATCCTTAGTATCTTCATACAAGTGGCTATAAGATCAGCCGCCTCCATCATATGGACGGGTATATATATATATATATACATATATATATATATACATATATATATATATATACATATATATATATATACATATATATATGTATATATATATATATACGTATATATATATATGTATATATATATGTATATACGTATATATATATATATATATATATATATATATATATACGTATATATATATATATACGTATATACATATATATATATATATATATATATATATATATATATATGTATATACGTATATATATATATATATATATGTATATATATACGTATATACATATATATATATATATATATATATATATATATATATATATATATATATATATATATATGTATATACGTATATATATATATATATGTATATACGTATATATATATATATGTATATACGTATATATATATATGTATATACGTATATATATATATATACATATATATATATATATATATATAATATAATATAATGTGAGAATATGCCAATAATAATCATAAGAAAAAAGATCGCGTATCGTGTCACACGTGCCTTCACTCATGTGTGACACGCTACACGATCTTTTTTCTTATGATTATTATTAGTATATTCTCACATTATATTATATATTACATATATATATATATATATATATATATATCAATCAATGAACTCATTCTCCAATGAGAATCTGTACTATATCCTTAGTATCTCCATACAAGTGGCAATGAGATTAGCCGCCTCTATCATATGGACGGGTATATATATATACATATATATATACAAAAGATAATATAATGTGAGCATATGTCAATAATAATCATAAGCAAAAAGATTACCTAGCGTGTCACACGTGCCATCACTCAAGTGTGACATGCTACGCGATCACACGTGAGTGATGGTGAATGTGTCACACGTTCATTGATTGATATATATATATATATATATGTATATATATATGTATACATATGTATATATATATATGTATACATATATATATACATATATAAATAAATATATACATATACATAAAAATATATTTGTAGAACTAAAAATAATATAATCATCTTATATTTAAATAATTAGAAAATTATTTTTAAAATATTTAATGAACAAACCTTTTGAAAAATTATTTTGAATAAGAAAGGAGCTAAGTCTCTCATACCAAACCCTAGGGGCTTGCTTCAACTCATAGGGGGCCTTAGATAATTTATAAATATGGCTTGAAAAAATGATCATTTTCAGATCCCAATGGTTGCTTAACAAAAAACTTATTTGAAAATAAAACCATTAATAAAAGTACTTTTGACATCCATTTGAAGTAATTTAAAATTTTTCAAATATGCATAGGCAGGGAGTATCCTTATAGTTGAACATTTGACCAATAATCTATCCACAAGAGTAAATGTTTTTTTATAATCTATATCTTCTTCTTAGTTGAAATATTTGACCACTAATCTAGTCTTTTTTCGAACAACAATACATTGTTCATCTTACTTATTTCTAAAGACTCATTTAGTATCAATTACAAGATGATCATTAAGTCTAGAAATAATTATCCAAACTTTACAAATTAATTTAACTCTTTATGTATTGTCGAAACCATGAATCATCTTTGAGAGTATCATCAATATGTTTAGGCTTAATTTGAGATAAAAAATAGCATTTGAATAAATATTTTTTAATAAAGAACGAGTTCGATTTCCTTCTGATGTATCTCTAATAATTAGCTCCTTAAGATGTGTATCTATGTACTTCCATTCCTTGGTTAAGGTTTCTATAGAAGTAAATGTATCCAAGTTACTTTGGAGAGAATTCTCATTCAAATTTAATTTATCAAATTCAAAATCATCATCATAATTATTTTTCTTAACATTGATAGATTCAGTAGAAATAACATAATAGGTATCTATTTAACTTTGGGTCCTTCATAGTTACATCTTCCTTTCTTGACTTTTGATATTAACTCATTTATTATTTCTTTAGGAACCCAAACCAATTTATGATAGCTATATTTGTTTAAGAGAGTATGTATAAGCATAGTGACCAAATCTTTCACAAAAATTACATTTAACTTTTGGAGAAATATATAGTGTTGATCCTTTTATAAATTTTGTTAACTTTAGATGTGTATTACTATTCATGAAACCAATTCCTCCTTTTCTTGGTATACAACCTTGATTAGCAATAATTATATTCAGTGACTTATTTTTAATTTTAAAATTTTCTAATGTTTGTCATAGGAATATATTTTTCTTTTTAAGTGATTATAACTCTTCATATTTAGTGCAAGATGTTGACATATAGTTATCATACTTATTTTTCAATATATCAAATTCATTAGTGAGAGAGACATGATACTTTTTTAGTAAATTATTTTTTTACTAATCTTTTTAAATTTATTATATAAATATGAAATAGTTTAAGTAATTCATCGCATGATAAAGAAGTTTCAAAAGAATCAAATACTTCATCATTGAAGGCCATTAAGGCATAGTTTGTCACTTCTTCATTGACTTCCTCTTCGACTTCTAACTCACTTGATTCATCTCACATTGTTTTAAGTGCTTTCTTTTTCTTTTGGGTTGATGACTTCTTTTTCAGTTATAGATACTTATTTTTGAAGTATCCTAGGGCTTTGGCATTTATAGCATATGACTGCACCATTCTTGGGTTCACTTTTATTCTTACCTTCTTGCCTTATAAGATTTGTTTAGTTTCTCCTCATGAACCTTTTGAATCTTCTCATGAGCATCATGTTATCATAATTATCACTTGAGCTTTTGCTAGAGTAGACTTCTTTGGATTTAAGGATAATATTCTTCCTTTTTCTTTAGAAGGTTTTCCTTTTTCTTCTTCATCATGTGATTTATAGGTCATTTCATAGGCCATTAAAGATCCTAAGAGTTCTTCAAGAGAAAATTTATTCAAGTCTTTAGCTTCTTGGATTGTCGATACTTTCATATCTCAACTTTTAGGAAGAGACTTTAAAATCTTACTTATTCAAGATTAGTATAATTTTTACAAAAGCTTTTAAATCATTGACAACATTCGTAAACTAAGTGTGTATATCACCAATGGATTCACCTTGCCTTCATTTTAAATAATTCATAATTATGAACCAAAAGATTAATTTTAGATTGTTTTACTTTATTTGTACCTACATGAGTAACTTTGAGTGTGTGTCAAATATCATATGCAGTGTCACAAGTAGAAACTCGATTGAACTTATTTTTATCTAAAGCATAAAATAAAATATTCATGGCTTTAGCATTTAAAGAAAATATTCTATTTTAAAACCATTTTATTCATCCATTGGTTTAGAATATCTTTGAAAATCAAACTCGACAACATTCCATAAATCAAAATACATAGAAAGTAGAAAAATTCTCATTCTACTTTTTCAATATGTATAGTCCGTTCTATTGAACATAGGATGAAGAGTAATGAAGTGACCCTCTGGATTGCTTGAAAAAGTATTAGATCTATCTTGGGTGTTAATCCAATTGAGAAAACTGGTCTTTGATACCAATTGTTAGGATCGTAATGACATTAAGAGGGAGGAGAGTGAATTCGTGCTATAGGAAATTTTAATCGATTTAAAAGTTTAATTAATTAATTCGAATCAAGAACGTGATTCAACAACAATGCAAGTAAGGGTTAAGGTAAATGAGTAAGCAATAACAAATCTAAAGTAAGAGAAGCAATACAAATTGATTTATAGTTGTTCGGTCTTCCCAACCTACGTCTACTCTTGATTCCTGCTTTGTTGAGGCCACCGGCTTTTACCATCGATCTTTTTTTTAAAAGGCAAAGATTAACTACCCTTGTTACAACTTTTCTTCTTTTAATAGGCTTGGGAGCAAACCTCCACACTAACTCTTTTATAAGATCTCTTACCTACTATAACTTAGAATCACCTCTAAACTCAACAAGGAGGAAGAGACTCAAACAATGCTCAAAGAGAGAGCTACAACCCTTTATAAACCTAGAATTTAATGCTTCATCAACCAAGCCTCAATGAGGTATTTATAGGCCCCAAGAGGCTTCAAACATAAAGCTAAAAAATTTAACTCTCCAAAATTTCAGGGTATGTGCGGTACTACCACTAACACATGGTGGTACCATCATCACAATTTTTAACGCTACAATTTTAGACTTTAAGGTGATATCACGATCGTAAATACTAGATGGTACTACTATTGCTCTGGGCAATACCATCTGTAGTGCTGAACAACTGTTTATGCTTATCAATTAACTCAGGTCGTACCATTGCCTGGGCCTGGTAGTACCATCGCCCACGGCTACTCAAGACTATTGCCTTGGTCTTCTAACGAGCCCAATTTGGCCCAGGTCCAAGCCCATAGGCTTCAGCACATCATCCTTTCTTTCAGAATATTACTCAATCTATTGGTATGTCGAGTCTCACACTAGTCGTAGTTTTTTATTTTTATGATTTTTTGTGCATCAATCTTTGCACGATGACCTGATAAACATGGGAAACTGATTTTGTTTTATTCTTCCACTACACAGGTGATGGATGCTCTTTTGTGGTTTCCCAACACTGACAGAAGATCCTCATGGGACAAAGGAAAGAGAATAATAGATAAAACCTATGACACCACTTTTTTACTCCTATGAACATGCTCTTAGATTTTCAAACTTTGAATCTAGGATTATCCATAAAGGAAAGTATGTAAATCTAGAAGATTTGGATGATTTAGGAATAATTCAATGGTTCACTAACTTAGATGTCCTTCTAATTCTTCAAATTAGGAAACCTATCTACCATAGACTAGTTAGATTGTTCTATAATTTGCACTTAGATGAACATGATAGGGCATCCACTTATCTTCTAGGGCATTATATAGCTATTATAGATACATAATTTGTAACCTTATAGGAATTACTAAAAAAAAGATAAAGTTGTTATTTTAGAGGAAAATAGAATATTGAATTAGTTGGGGTTACATATTCTGAGGTAATTGGCACTATTTTTGGAAACTCTAACTTGTCTATTGTTCCAAAGAGTTATGAGCACTCGCTACCATTTAACATAAAATTACTTCTTCATATTATGATTAGTATTTTGCTTCCTAAATAATATCATCTTGATAATGTTAATATCCTAAAAATAGGCACCATATATTGGATTATGATAGGATGTGATTATTACTTTGGATATATGATACGTTAAAACATGATTGATATATCTGAAAAGGACATGATGCTTCCATATGGTGGCCTTATGACTAGACTACTACATACACACAACATAACCATCCCACCAAACGAAGAAGTCATAAAACTATATAGATTGAATATTATTAATAGAAACCTATAATGAAGATTGAGGTGCATTGTAATAAAGAAAATTTAGACTAGATTACCTAAAAGAACTGATCCTCCACTTGAGTCTGAACCAAAAACACCTATACATAGGAGTAGTCCTCATACTAGTCCTTTTGAGGTAAGACCTCCAATGGATCTAGCACCCTCTTTAGTTTTCTGAGTCCATAGCAACCCGATTTGATCGTATTGAGCTTTATCAAGGATAGATTTTGATTGAGATGTAGTAGATTCATCAACATCTTGATACTTTTGATGCACATTTACATACTTTATTTACACATTTTAAATTATCACCACCTGAGTAGCTTGTATATTTCTTTATTTATTAATGACAAAGGGAGAGAAAAGTCTTAACTTTTTGATGAGGTGGTAACTATGTATTGTAAATAAGAAAAATTATATTATTTTAACCTATGATGATGTTGATGATGTTGAAATTATGTACATGATTTGTGCAATGATTATTCTAATATTTTTAAAATTGTGTATATATTTTGTGCAATGATTGTTTTGATATTTAAACTAAAATTATGTATATGATTTTTGTAATGATTACTATTGAAAGTCACTAAGATTTATGATTAAAATTATTTCGATTTGAATTCAAAGACTAATATTGAAATGTTATTATTTTGAATTTGAGTTCATTATACTTCAAAATGACATATAGTTAGGGGGAGCCTAATTGAAACTCCATCATCAATTAATTATCATCATTAAAAAAGGAGAGATTGTTGAATCCTAGATTTTGATGATGAAATCAATTGATGAGTTTATGGACTAATATACTTTTGAGATAATTAACATAGGAGATACTTGATCACGCATAGGAACCATTGTAGGGCAAATTGTCGAACTAGGAGAATCAAATGTTGTGCCATAAAGTATCATATCAAAAATTGGATGTCGAGTCAAAGGATTGGTCGACGTGTTGAAGATTAGGTTTGTGCTATAAGTTCACGTATTGTGTTGGAAGGATATGGTATTGTGCTAAACAATCGGATGTCTTAGGAAAGTTGATATGCCGATAGATCAAGTGATATGTCGAGGGAAAGACAACATGCCGGAAGTTCAATTGAAGTGTCAGAAGATCAAACAACATGCTAGAATAGTGGTGTACAACATGCTAAAAGCTTCATAATTATGTTGCATAAGTGGATGGTTTGTTAAAGTCTGATTTTGAGTCAAATTATATTGGTATTGAGTTGAAACTATTCCAACTTTCAAAGCTGAAAAATAAGTTTCATTACAAAAATTTTCAATATCTATGGTATACACATTGTTGTTTCTTAAAGCAATCAAAGATTTATTTTGTGTGGTAATTCAATTATGCAAGTATTACGTTGAAATTTAACTACATATCCTTTATCATATAATTAGCTAATACTAAGCAAATTATGTTTCAAGCCATCAACTAACAACCCATCTTCAATCAAGAGGTTTGATGTGTTACCTATAGTTTCTTTTCCAATAATTTTACCCTTATTTTTGTCTCCGAAAGTGACAACTCCTACACTTAAGCTAGTGAGCTTAGAAAAATAATTTGGATCTCCAGTCATGTGCCTTGAGCATCCACTATCAAGATATCTCTTGGTGTTTCTAGCTTTAGTTTAGAGACAAACTTACAAGAAAGATATATATGATTTAGGTACGCATTTTACATTGGGTCCTTCATAAAGAACTTTATCTTTCTTTTTAATCATTTTTTGTTGCATGAAGTTTCCTTTGGAACCCAAACTAATTGATGTAGAGTATATTTTCTAAATAGATATTTGTTTGCCTTATGTCCTAATTTTTCACAAAAATTATATTTAATTTTTGGTGGCACATTTAAGGTAGGTCCTTTAATAAACATGGTTAGCTTTTATTGAATATTACCAACAAAGCCGATGCTATTTCTTCTATTAATATGACCCTTATTATCAAGGATCATATTTAGGGATTTGTTTCCAATTTCAAAATTTTCTAATGTTGTCTTAAGCATAATATTTTCTTTTTTAACACTATCTAGCATCTCACATTTAGAACATGAGTTATATGATACTAATGAATCATGCATTTCGTCAAGTCTACTAACTAACAAATCATGATCATTCTTAAGCAACTTAAAAGATTTGCTAATTTTTCTAAACTCATCAAACAAATCATGGAACATATTTAATAACTTCGAAAAATAAATGCTTAATGAATCACTAACCTCATCTTTGATCGCCATTAGAGCATAGTTAGCAACAACTTCTTTGGAGTGGTCTTCTTCATCTGAAGAGCTTGAATCATCTCAAGTGGCCGAAAGTGCTTTCTTCTTGTGTGTCGACTTTCTTCTTGAATCATCCCTTTTTTTGCATTCATAGCATATGACATTATCTTTGTTTGGTTCTTTTTTTATTTTTATGATTTTTGTTCATTTTTATAAAAAAATTAAAATTTCTTGATAATAGTGCAATATCATGGTCCTCATCACTCGAGGTTTCACTCGATGAGTCATTTGTCATTCGAAATGCTACATCCTTCCTGTTCTTTGGAAGGGGTTCATCAAGCTCATCATGAGCTTTATAGTTCAGTTCATATATTATGAATGAGCCAATAAGTTCTTCAAGAGGCAAGTTATTTAAATCTTTGGCCTATTGTATAGCGATTACTTTAGGATCCTAATTTTTAGGTAATCTTAAAATTATACTCACAAGTTCAAAATTCGAAAAATATTTTTCAAGTGCTTTAAGGCCATTAACGACATCTGTGAAACGAGTGTACATGTCTCAAATGGACTCACTTGGTTTCATTCGAAACAACTCATAATTATGAACTAAAATATTAATCTTAGATTCTTTTACTCTACGAGTTCCCTTGTGTGTAATTTCTAGTGTGTGCCAAATATTAAAAGTTGATTCACAAACGAAAACATGATTAAACTCATTCTTGTCACTGGCATAAAACAAGACATTTATAGCCTTTGCATTCAAAGAAAAATTCTTCCTTTCCAAATCATTCCACTCATTCATTGTTTTGGATGATTTTTTAAATCTATTCTCTACAATGTTCCATAAATCAACGTCCAAAGAAATAAAAAATATATACATCCTTATCTATCAACACTTGAAATCTGTCCCATTGAACATGGGAGGATGTGAAATGGAATGTCCCTCATTCATGCCAAAACAAGCCATTTACTCAAGTGGGTGTTAATCCAATGAGTAAATACCTTGCTCTGATAACAATTATTATGATCAATTTTTAGGATCAATCAAATGAGTAAACAAGCCATTTCGACAAAACATATTTAAAGTCGATTAGAGAGATTGAGGCTCATAACTACATAGAGAATGATTAAGAGCAGTCAAATGCAAATAGTAAAGTAATTAAAGCACACTTACATTTATAGTGGTTCGACCTCAACCGACCTACGTCCACTCCCCGAGTCCTTTTCTTTGAGGCACACCGGCATCCAATATCAATCTCTTTTGGGTGAAGACCAAACCCTTACAACATAAGCTTACAAGGGAGACTCTTTATAAGAATTGTTTCAACTCTAAGCTCACTCCCTTCCCCTTTTCTTTTTCTTAAAATTCACACAAGTTTTTCACAGAGATTTAATCCCAAAAATTATTGTATGGAATGCAAGAAAATATGGAGTATTTATAGGCCCCAAATGGCTTCAGAATTTGGATCCAAAATTCAAACGTATCCGAAAAATTCGAGTGCAGGCGATTCACTCGTCGATACCGGTAGTGCAGCCGCTGAAAGCATACTGAAAATAGGGTACGGGTGGTTCAACCGCCATTAGCTATTCGAAAATCTAGGCGACGACGGTACACTCATCACTCACCGGCGGTTCAGTCAAAATTTTTGGAGACTCCCATCTTGTTTATAAGAGCTCAATTCTTTGTTTTTAGCTTGATTACTTCCTCGGCGGAGTTGGATTTTCCCACTTCTTTATTCAAGTATTTGAGTAGAGGCAAGTTTATCAGCCTTGTCGGCGCTAGCGGAAATCTTGTTATCAGTGATTCAATTCCTTATTATTATACTTATTCTTAGAAGCAGTAGAGCTATTCCTAGAAAAGAAAAAGGAAACTAAGCCTAGGAGTTAGAGAGGGAAGTATTAGTTTTGAGTTATCTTATTATAATTCTAATGATAAAAGCTAGACTTGCTCTTGTATAGGTTAGGTTATAGTACGGTTGACAACTAAAATCGACCATAGAAGAAGCATTGTTGGCGCTAGTCCTGTTTTCTTCTATTCTAGTGTTCCAGTTGAAAGTCCTGTTTTCTTCCAATATGGCATTTGATTCTTTCTTTTGTGTTGACTGCTTCTTATTATAGTTTAGTTTAATACCAGTGCTTTACTTACCTATTGTCCTTTTCGACTACATTTCGCTAATGAACTACTCTCAAATATTAGAATGAGAAAACCCATATTATAAATCCAAGTAATAACCAACAATCAAAGAAATAATATAGATAGAGGGCCAGCGGACGTGCAACCCCGGTAAATTATTCAACAAACAAGGGTCCCCGGGCAGCGAATGGGCAATATCGTTAAGTTAATGAATTAGACCAACGTGGGCATTCAGGAATTACTTCGGTAGAAAGAAAGGACTACGGGGGTCATTGTACCTCGGTTCGATCATGTCATTGTTCGCTCGTGCATCGATGGTCTCGGGTCCGGGTTGAATCTCTCATTCATAGTCATAGCAGTACCATCCTGGTAGAAACAACATACTACGTGGAGCATTCACCCATTCAACGAAGGTCGGTCCCTAGGCCATTCATTCATAGGTCGTTGGTGCACAAGAGCTATCAAGTTCAATGAAACAGTGGGTACGAAATCCTACTATCAAGTAAGAATGGGCGATACCATTATCGTTATAATAATGAGAGATACCATTAGCGAACAACAACGAACCACGGCAAGTCGAACAACAACGCATAGGTATTTCTTTTAGTATAATAAGTTTGCCCGGCCCCATTTTGATAAAGCTTTGAAAGGGAATGGATTCGAATTGCAGTTAAGAACATAAGGCTTGGCTACCAGATTGATAAGTGGAAGTAGGGCTCTTGGCGACTGGTTGAAGTAATTGTGGACTACCCCCTCCCCACCCTATAAGTATGATTGCTACGCTGACAAGTTATTCTATATTATTTGTTTGACTATTATACCTATACCTAGATGTGCTAGATGCACCGGCTCGATCGTACCATAAGAGCGTAGCGGCACTAGCTCCATCCTATACCCGAATCTAGTACTCCCCGCTTGCAGGCGGACTTCCGGCATCCTAACTCCCTTCTCAACACTCTGAGACTAATAGCTGGCTCTTAACACTCAGAGCGGGCTCCCTCGCCCCTAACTTGACTCTTATACTCCTCGGTTCTATTCCGATATCGCTGCTAACATGACTTTACTCAATACCGACAGGGCTTGAACTTGTACTGCTCAGACTTCTACTAATGCTAATAGGGCCATAAGTGAAAAAGTAAGTACTGTCACTCCCAAGGCCAACTTTAGATGGCATTGAGCTACTTATGATAATGAAAAGGAAATAAACGACTATATCTAACGCTACTTACTCTAAAGGCACCCAGCTATAGCTGACCTTGCTTTTGTTCTGCATTGATAGTTTGACCCAAAAGAGCAGATATTCTTTAACTAACAAGCAAGGGCGCCAAGAACGGGACCACAACACCGCTCACTCATATCCTTACTTCCATTTTTGATTTCCCTTTTGATTCCTCTACTACTAAAACATAGCCAAGCAACTACTTGTTCTCTATCTCACAAATCATAGCCTCTGTCTTTCCAGTAGGAAATCAACCTATACACCCAGTTCTTTCAAGTAGTTAATCCACCATAGCCTATTTATGGAAAGTAGTCAATACAAAATTCAATTCGATCGAAAGCAAGAGTGACCCTATTTCTCACCAACCATAGTGCTATTTCTGTAAAGTAGTCAATACAGAATGGAAGCACCCCCCGCACCATCATAGGGAATCTGACTCAAAAGTAAGAATTTCACTATCACCTTAATTTTGTGGTATCCGCTTCTCAGCTCGGGTCTATTTTTGAAAACCTACTAGATCCAGCGATAGGGTCTAGCATATACTCAAGTCGAGGAATCGGGAAGCCATATTTATGTATTATTTTGTGCTCGGCTATCCACACACATCCTACAGGACCCATCTTTCTTAGCGGTTAACAAGGAAGGGACAGACATTGCAACAAGGACTGATAGCGATTAACAAGGCAGGGAGACTGATAGCAGTTAACAAGGAAGGGACATTGCAAGGACTGAGTTTGTTTGGCGTACAAAGCCCTTAGCCATAAGTTATTCTGTTTGTTTAATTCGACTTTCTCCTTAGGATTCATTTGATATGGGAGATCATAGGGAGCTGCCATCCTGGGAGAAGGTCAATGGCATGTTGGATTTCATGTAAGGGTGGCACTAGGTAATGACGAGGGTATGACATCATCAAATTCATCTAATTAGGACTTCTCCTCCGGAGTTAGGTCAAGAATGGTTCAAGGACTAGTAATTTCTCTATCAATGATGACTACACTAAATGGGTTCTCTAGGCTCTCTCTCTCTATTTTGGATAATATACTTCAATAATATACTTAAGATTCCAGTAAGTAGAGTAATATACTTAGGATCCAGTAAGTAGAGTCCCTTACCCTTTAGTGGTTGGGGCTTGTAGAGGAGACCCTGGGAGTTCCCGGATTTGTCCTTTTCTTACGGTGCAGGATAATGTTTTTTGCCCCCTTGTATGGAAAGGCATAGGTGTTTTATCTACCATGATTGGTAACATTAAGGTCATACAACCAAGGCCGACCTAAAAGAATTTTGGCAACGTCCATAGGTAGGACAGGACATCACAGTTAATCGAATCTTGGGTAATCGACTATTTGGATTGGTACTAGGCATCTATCGGTCACGGGTAGAGTGGTTCAGGCTACCTACTTTGAATGGGGTCGCCCTTAAGGTTGAGTATCTTGCATAGCATTGAGACTACGTTCAGACCACCAATAACCAATTTGAAAGTTATTTACCTGCTTCGGAGATAAGTATGGAATATAATATACTTTTTTATCTTCTTCCATTCATTGGAATCACTAGTAGTAGAGAGAATAATGCAGACAACATATTAACATGAGCATCCTCCATTTATAGTTCGTCATTTTCAAGCAGACAACATTAACATAGGCATCTTCTCTTATCCATTTATAGTTAATTGAGGAGCGAACCCCTTTAGAAATACTCACAAACCAGTTTTAGAATCATTAGTTTACACGAGTTGGACGATTCATGGTCGGGCCAGGATTGTTGCTAGTAGATATTTTCTACTTTACAGAGCTACTACTTGGTTGGGGTTTAGTGTTTAAGTGTAATAGTTCTATTGTCGAGAGACTGATAAGATGCTCAACGAATTGAATCAAGTTTGATTTACTTATCACAATCTCAAGGGCTAGTGTGGAAGCTTCCTCTATCGTGGTCGGGTAAACTCAGGGAGACTTTTACTGTTGGATGTAAAAAAGCCTCTACCCATTAACAAATCTTCGGACAGTGATGATTTGGTCCTATTCTATATTAACACCTAAGTCCAAATTCCGAAAAATGGGCGCAACACTAGAATTCGTTTATAGGTTGAACAATTGTGAGAAACCAATTGGCTTCGAAAGTGGGTTGGTAATTGTATATTGACTTAAGTTTGTGTTTCATTACTTCCCATTGAGTGAGTGATGGGAGGCTCTCGACAGTGTTCGAGACTACGTTGTACATGTTGCCAATATTTCCTAGCGGAGAACCGTCTTCTTTTTCTAAATCAAAACTTCTATAGCCATAACACTCAAAGTAGTCTTCCATGCTATCTAACCAGTCAACAAACACATTTGGGTAAAACCTACCATAAAAGTATGGTACATCTACTTTTACTCTTATAGCCATTTCCCTCCAGATTGTAAGCAAACCGAACTCGTTGGCCCATTACTACTCGGGTTTTTTATTTCTAGTAGGTTCTAGCAATTCATCGTTAAGGTCAAACAAAGGCTCGGTCATCAGGAATTGTTGGAGCATGATTGTAAACAGGTGCCCCATAGGCGGACCTAGGATTTGTTCGAACTGGGGCTGCTTGGGGAGTAGGTAAAATTCCTTGATTTGAAGCTATGGATTGTTAAGAATAGGCATATGTTGCCTAACTGACTCATCAACCCACTTGGGTCATTTGGTTACATAACAGATTCCACATTGTGTCATGATACGCGAGCGTGGTCCTAAGGGTTTCTACCTCACTCTCTGTTAGTTCAGGGATTAATAAGGATTGGTTTGGTTTGCACCTCGCCCCAAGGAATGATGCTAATGCTTATCGACAAAAACCCTTTTACTTGAAGTTTAGGTTAGGTGTTAGGTTCTGAAGGTTGTTATGTTAATTGTTGCAGTGCACAAGGTAGAAGTGCAATGTTTCAAATGGTTCTCACCTTTTTGGTTGAATTTGAAAAAACACACTTCGAATTCGGAAGCCCACCAGCACTAATTGATTACTTTTTGTTGATTTATTTGCACAGAATTGACTTTGTTTGATTAAATCCTTTGTGAAGCACTAAGAAGGTTCTATACCACTATCTCTTTGTGGGCCTCTAACCAGTCATATCCTTTTTGATATCTCATTAGCATTTTAGGTAGCTGAAGCATTGAGACCTTGACTCCAGTTCGATGTCCAAAGATCTGTATTATTTTATCCGAAGAATAGAAAGGAAGAGGGGTAGCTTTTAATGCGTGAGGGCTAGCTTTAGTAGTAGTAGTGCTGTGGGCTAGCTTGGTGACCCAACTTGGCTAATCACAACCAAAGATTGAGCTATATTGGCTTTTCTTAGGAAAGTGAAGAAAGCGCTAGGCGAATGCTAACCAATAGGCCCAAGCTAAGGTGGAGCGTAGTGATAGGAGGCGGTAGGAAGGCTCTCTCTACCAAGTTCAGTTAATGATAAAGGTCGGGGCAGGCTATAAGTCATTGGTTAGAGAATCCCTATCGGGAGCCATAGCCTTACAAAATAATTAGTGACATTCTTTTCAGTAGTAGTAGTTGATAGTACTATTTGTATCAATAGCATAGGTAGCGCTCTTGCTTGTATCAATAGAAAACTCCCCTACTATCTTGTTTGTATAAATAGAATAACTACCTACCTACCTTGCGTGTATCAATATCAAAGCTTGTATCAATATCAAATAGGTAGTATCAATACAATAACAGAGCAGAAGAGAGTTAGACAGAGCGAGCAGAAGAGAGTTTTCACAGTGCCAATTCCACATTCTATTCTCTTATCATATATTAGAATATAGTTTATTCAGTACCAATTCGCTTCTTGATATCAATAGTTGGGTTGGATCCCCAGTTCCCATTACGACGTATGTTGAAACACATTAATATAAGAACACATAATAACTAATAGAATACTTGAATTGAAGTAGTCCGAAAGGTGCTTTGGAACTGCGGATGAGACCACCGCTTAGTAGTTCATCTAACTGCTTCCTCAATTCTGCCAACTCTGGAGGGGCCATATGGTATGGTGGTCTCACTGGAGGCTTAATTCCCGGCTCCAGCTCAATCCGATGATCCACGCCTCTGCGTGGTGGTAGAGTTCTCGGCAACTCTGTTGGCATCACATCCGAGAACTCCTTCAGGATGTTCACCACAATAGCAGGTTCTTGAATGGCTTCCCCATCATGTGTCTCCAGCTTCATAGCCGCTACAAAGGTTGATTTACCTTTTCGTACCCCTTTT
Organism: Ensete ventricosum; assembly: GCA_029747655.1. Lineage (NCBI taxonomy): Eukaryota > Viridiplantae > Streptophyta > Magnoliopsida > Zingiberales > Musaceae > Ensete > Ensete ventricosum. Next base: position 30,223,743 of record JAQQAF010000001.1, on the reverse strand, counting down.
TTCAATTGTAAAGCCGATATTTGTTGTAGGTCCTTGGTTCCTCCCAGAGAAACTGGAACCATGCAGGGATCATCACCTCCCATTAGACACAAGAAGTTCAGGAACGGTACTGGCACCAACTTCGCTGCGTGCATAAACTCCATTCCGAGAATCACTTGGAAGTCGTCCAGTAGCACTGCCATCAAGTTTGTGCTCCCGCTCCATGTCCCGATCTTCATGGGGATCCCTTTCGCTTGTCCGAAAATCTGCTTAGCCTCCGAATTCACTGCCTTCATCCGACTTGGGCTCTTCTCCAAGAGTAATCCCAGTTGCTTAGCTTTGCGATCGGCAATAAAATTGTGGGTCGCGCCCGTGTCCACCATTGCACGGGTTGTTTGGCCATTAAGCTTGATGTCCACATACATCAACTCACTGTTTCCTGCCTTCAGTGGCTTTGCCTTTGTGTTCTCCCCCACTTGACCCCGCAACGCATTCAACAAACGCATTGCTCCCATCCTGGGTCCTTGCGACGCCTCACTGTCGCTATTGGAGTCAGAACTGCTCAAACTAAGGTCGATAGCTTTGCCCTTGTCTGACTTACGGGATAGAACCGATGCTGTTAAAGCATTGAGTGCCTGTTTTTGTGGGCACTCTCTCACTTTGTGTGGTCCTCCACATAAGAAGCATCCACTAGACTTGGAGACTCTACCTCTTGAGCCCGGTCCCTTGTGGAAATTCTTCTTCTTTTGCTCGCCCCCAGACCCCTTCGCTCGAGAGTATTTAGATGGGCGATTTCCCGAAGAGTGTTTCTTCTTTCTCGAATCCTACGAAGAAACAAAGTCAGTCAGCCTTTCCGCGGCTGCAATTGCCCCGACTACGTCGGTGACATTCCTCCGATGTAGTTCTTGTTGTGCCCATGGCTTCAAGCCATCGAGGAAGCTGAATAGCTTATCTTTCTCAGACATGTCCCTAATATCCAGCATCAGTGCTGAAAATTGTTTCACATAGTCTCGGATTGTTGTACTCTGACGGAGTTGTCTCAGTTTCCTTCTTGCGACAAACTCTGTGTTCTCAGGCAAGAACTGAGTTCTCAACTCTCGCTTCAAGTCTCCCCATGTATCCACTCGACATCGGCCTTGTTGGATCTCTTGCCAATGGGTTCGCCACCAAAGTTTTGCATCCCCCTTCAGATACATTGTTGCTATCGCAACTTTGGTTTCTTCAGAATCGAGCCTTGTAGCACGAAAATACTGTTCCATGTCGAACAAGAAATTTTTAAGCTCTTTGGCATCCCTAGCACCTCCGTAACACTGCGGCTCCGGTGCTCTGAAGTGTTGTGGTGGCGCAGCGCGGGCGTTGTTCCCTCCCGCATCAAGAGTCCTTGTTAACACCATCACCTTAGCCGTGAGTTCCGCCACAACTTCATGTAGATGTCGTACGGAATCTTTGGTGTCCTCTGTCAGTTGATCAATAAGGGATTCAACATTCTCAATCCGAGTTTCAGCTTCTTCTTGCGAGCTCTCTACCCCAAGTAGCCTTCCTTGGCCTTGGTAGAGTTCCTCCACGCTCGCTTCAAGAACATCGAGGCGGGTTTCCGCCATTGTAAGTCTCTCTCTATGGCCCTTCTTCCCGGTTGGCGCTCCAGATGGCGCCTCCTCCCCTCGAGGAGAATACCCAACTTCATGCTCATCTTGTTCACTGTCGCGCTCCTCATAAGCGGCTCCAGCAGTTTGCGAGCGAGTTTGCACTTACAGCCCACCTGCGGCTGCATGGAGCAAGGGTCCCGCTTGCCCCATCTTGCTCGATTCACCACGATGTCTCACCATGGCAAAATTGTGAATCTTCTTCGCTGTTCGTATGAATTGCTTGCCTGCTCTGATACCACACTGTCACGGGCTTAGCTAAATTTGCCTAAGTAGTGCGGCACCCTTGCGGCCCTCCCGAAGATTTAGCTGAAATTGCCTAAGTCGTGAAGCAACCTTGCCTACTGTTCTGGACTTAGCTGGGATTGCCTAAGTCATGAAACGCCCAAAGCGTTATCTGTCCGCACAGGGTCAGCCCTCTTACAACCTCTTAAGGTCCCGTAGGACCTGCAAAGAAGAAGTTGATTAGTTTAGAAGTGAGCGACGGACACGTCCCGGCGTCTCGCAAAGCGAAAAGCTATATAAGCAATTTGTCGAACACCTTGAGTGCAGTTGAGAAAAGAGAGAGAGTGCGAAATAGGACATTGGAGGGTTGTAGGAACGGTCACAAGTCCGTAAACGATGGTTCCCAAGGTATCGGACGCAAGACAAGTTCAATTGCTGATGAACGCCTACGCCCGACATATACCCGGAGCCCCATCCAGCCCGGTGCCACCCGGGGGGTTCCAAGGTGCTGAAATGGTTGACGTTTCACACCGCTCAGAAAGGTTATCGTGGCACACGAAAAAGATCAAAAAATAGGACTGTTTTGGGCTCTTTTGGCTCTGTGCAGCGAACGACCGTTCTGCAGCCTTCTACACTACTTTCACTCACATTTCTTAGGTAAAAACACATAAACTCAAGGCAAAACAAGCTGCCAAACATATGTACAAGCAAGGAAAAAGCAACAAACGGTTCACGAAGCGAAGATGTTGCGGTTGAGCGACGTCCATTCGTGACAATAGTGGACCCGGTTGCCTCATTCAGTTGATATGAATTTCTTCCAAATTAAACTCAATTAGGACCCAATCCCTAACTACGACTCAATGATTACAACTATAATGACTATCAAGTTAAATAATGACTTAACTCCCACCAATCTGATAGCCTCCGACATTCTTATGGCGAGTCTTACGGTCTTCTTCCGGCGATCTCCCGGCGCATTCCAATCAAGCTTCCCGGTCCCTTCGGCGAACTCTTAGCGAACTCCCGACGAGGTCCCACTACATCGTCTGAACCTTGGCCCGATGCCCAAGCTTGATCGTGGCCCAACATCTGGCTGTAACTCAATTCCTCCGTCATAGTTAGACCTGCAATACTTCCTCTAACACACACATGTTAGATTAAACACTCATCAATTGATTTTATCATCAAAATCCGGGATTCAATAGTATTGTCAAGCCCAAGTGGTGGTATTGCCTGAGTCAGCCAACAAGTACAAACAATGTTTATCAATGCTATCGATGATGTGATAAGACTACAGTAGGGTTGAGTCCTAATCATCTCAGTACTAGTCAATAAAAAACCTGCTAGATTGTAATAAAGTCACTCCTATCTTATAAAGGAGTATGGCTAGGGTTTAGATTAGCCCTTAGGACTTGGTGGCCGTCGCTTGCCTTACTAGGTTGGTCGGCCAGGGTTTCCCCTTGCTCAGTTAGGTCGGCTATAGAGCCAATCTAGTCGCCCCTGTTCCTATTAAGGCAGGTCGACTATAGGAGGGGCAAAGGGGTAATTTTACTTAGGCAAGCACCCCCTTATGTTAGGTTTTGATCCCTATTTAAGGATGTAGCTACCCCCACGTGAATCAAGTAATTATCATCTTTTATTCAACCCTGTGCCGAGTCTAGGAGGGAGGAACCCCTACAGCATTCTAAGGGTTGATCCCCCTCAAGGATCAAAATCGATAGAGCTCCTTCTAGGGTTCTAACATATGGTATCAGAGCCGCGTTCCTACTGCCCTGTAGCCATCTCTACCGCCTCTATCTTCCAAGCAATTCCCACAATTGCTTTTGACATCATCTCCATCCACCGTCGCCCACCAAGCCGTAGATCCATCTATTTACTGTCGCCCCCTGCGTGATATGAAAATCTGGTATATTTTTATCATCCATGCCTTTTTAATACTGCAAGATTCCTTACTTTATATGTTGAAGATTTTTTTTTAAATTTTATCCGCTACAAATTTTGTTCGTCATAAATGTTATCGTTGTTGCGAAGGTGAAACGATGCAGAAATTTTCAGCCATTTATTTGCTACTTGAAACTAGTTTATTTCTTCTCCTTTCTAGCCGAAATTTTTACACAATTCTAAAGATCAATTTGGCTTTCATCTGAGATTGATTTCTAGAAAAAAATCCTTCTAGAACCAGTTTTCTTATGCAATCTTTCACCATCACATAGTATTGGAATTTTACGACGAAGGATCTGTCTTTCATCTTTTGCCCTATTTCCCTACTGTTACGCTGCCAAAATGTCATCAAACTTTTTACTGGAATTAACAACATCGGAACCAAGGGTTTCTACATAATTTCTTTGAACTTTCCTCTGGAATTTACATCGAGAAGTCATCATTTCTCCGATGTGAAATCTGTTCGGTAGGACAACACATCGCAACACTTTTTTTTGTCGAATTCTATCAAATATAAGTGCTATTTTTTTGTGGGATTTTAGACTATCTTTTCCTCATCTCCAAGCCCTACCATCCTCACCAAAAGCCCTTCCAAACCTTACCCTAAACCAAACCCAAACAGCCACCCAAATCAGCCCTAAACCATAACCTACTCCGATCCAAACCGATTCACCTTCTAACCGGCCACCCCCTTCTCCAAAACACTCATGTCACTAACTCGACAATAGAAAAAAGACCTCAATATTATAGATCATACTATGGCATCAGAGAAGGCTATCAATACAAAGTTTGAAGCCTTTGAATGCCGCATGGAAGAGAAGCTGTGATCCCTTTTCACCGAATTCAGCATAGGCCGACCGTCGAGCCCGAGGAAATCACAGCACGGAGAAACTTTAGATCAGCGAGACAATCCTCAAGAACAGGCCACATCACCTCAGAACCCAATAATCCATGCATGAGGGTTGACTTCCCTAGATGGGAAGAGGGAGACCCAATCGGGTGGATCTCGCGCGCGGAGCACTATTTTCGGTTCTACCGAACCGATGACGCTACACAGGTGGAGATTGCTGCCATCCACCTCGAGGGCGATGCTATTTAGTGGTTCAATTGGTTTGAGCACACCCATGGAGATCTTTCGTGGCAGCGATTTAAGGAAGGACTCTAAACTACTTTAGACCAACCGATTTCGACATCATCAACGGACAATTGGTAAAGATTCATCAAACCTCCACAATACAAGAATACCAAACAATGTTTGAACATTTATCTAATCAATCTATGGATTGGTCTACAAAATAACATTTAGGGACTTTCATCGAGGGCCTAAAGCTGGAGATTTGGGGAGAAGTAAAGGCACGACAACCGTACACTCATATGGCGGTGATTTCCTTCATACGTATTCAAAAAGAACGATTGAACCAAGAGGCATGAAGGACAAGGGTCGCTCCCTGACCAGCCATGCCGAGGCCTACAACCCCCTCTACTGCAATCTGAGTCCCTGCACCAAAACAATTGACGAGGGATGAGCTTCGTGAATGATCGGCCAAAGGATTGTGTTGGCACTATGATGAACCATGGAGCCGAGAACATCGTTGCAAAAAGGGCCGGCTCCTTGTGATTGAACTAGTGGAGGATGAGGATAATGAACCATCTGAAGAAGCCCTTGAACTTGAAGAAGAAGCCATGGAGGAAGAGTCTCAATCGGTCAACTATGTAGTGCACGCATTGGCCGGCTACTCCAACCCGTAGATGATGAAAGTTAGAGGACTTCTAAAACAGTAACCCATCACTGTTCTCATCGACATGGGTAGCACAAATCACTTCCTCAATAATAAGGTTGTTGCACATTTGGTGCTTCAAATCAAAGGTTGCAACAAGTTCGACGTAAAGGTTGCCGATGGCCGAATCCTTAATTGCGACCAATGGTGCCCGAGGGTGAAACTACTCCTCCAAGACCAAGAAGTGGTAGTTGATTTCTTCCTCCTACCCATCGATGATTATGAAGCCGTAATCGGGATTGAATGGCTTACAATGCTAGGTGATATCTCCTGGAATTTTTCTAAATTAATCATGAAATTTTATTGCAAAGGGAGATCGGTTACATCACGAGGCAAGCACGGGAGCCATATTTCCACCGTTTTGTCACAACGAATGGATAAAGTTTTGCACAAAGCACATGGTGAATTCTTGATGCATATCAAGTAGCCATCTAAGGGAGTGAACATACAAAACTCAGATCCTAAGCTTGCCCTCTTGCTAGACAAATTCATGGATGTTTTCACGGAGCCGCACAGGCTGCCCCCTAACCGGTCGCATGACCACCGCATTCCTATTTTGTCAAGCTAACCTCCAGCAAATTTACGACCATACCAATATCCTCTCTTGCAGAAAGATGAGATTGAGAACATCGTTAAAGATATGCTTGACACCAGAGTGATTCGACCAAGTTGCAGCCCTTACTCCTCACTGACGTTGCTAATGTGCAAGATGGTACATGGCGAAGGTGCGTTGACTACCGAGCTCTAAATGCCTTCACCATCAAGGACAAATATCCTATTCCAGTCATAAATGAACTCTTGGATGAATTAAAAGGAGCCTGAGTCTTCACTAAATTGGATCATCGATCCGAATACCATCAGATTCGAGTATGCACTGAAGATATTTCGAAAACTGCATTCCGCATGCATAATGCCCACTATGAGTTTTTGGTAATGCCTTTTGGACTTACAAATGCTCCTTCTACCTTTCAAAGCTTGACGAATGACATCTTCTGAAGGTTTCTACACAAGTTCGTATTGGTATTCTTTGATGATATTCTCATTTATAGCCCTACGCTTGATATACATTTTGAGCACTTACGAACTGTTCTAACCATTCTTCGAGAGAATACTCTTTATGTTAAATAGTCAAAGTATAGCTTCTTACAACATAAAGTGGAGTATCTAGGACATATTATATTTGAGGATGGAGTGGCGGTAGACCCGACAAAGATCGAGGCAATGCAAGGATGGTCGAGACCTACAAACGTAAAATCACTACGCGGCTTCCTAGGACTCACGGGCTACTACCAAAATTTCGTGAGAGATTATGGCAAAAGCAGTGCCCCACTCATGTCCCTACTCAAGAAGGACTCATTTCATGGTTGGATCAAGCCTCCGCAGCATTTGAAAGGCTCAAGGCCGCTATGACGACGACGCTGGTCCTAGCGCTACCTGATTTTAGCCGAATTTTCGTGATTGAGGCCGATGCATCCAGAGTTAGAATTGGGGCTGTTCTAATGCATAATTGCTGACCCCTTGCATACACCAGCAAAGCTTTATCTCCTTCACATCTTCAAATGTCCACGTATGACAAAGAAATGCTTGCCATCGTACACGTAGTCACAAAGTGGAGACCCTACCTGATCGGTCGGTGCTTCCAGATTAAGACCGACCATCGAAGCCTTAAATATTTTTTGGAGCAGAAAATATCCTCCCTAGAGCAGCAATGTTAGGTAACTAAACTTCTTGACTTTGATTATGAAAAGGAAAAGAGAATGTTGTTGCAAATGCCCTATCTAGGCTACCGGGACAAGCTAAAATTTCAGCCATCTCCCTTTTCTCCATCGACTTCCTCGACAACATTAGGGAGGAGTGGAAGAATAATCCAAAAATGTAAGACATCATAGAAAAATTGGAGAAGGATCCGGGTTCCATAGGGCACTACACGTGGGATTCGAAGGACTTACGCTACAAAGACCGAATTATTGTCGTTCCTTCTTCCCTTTACATCCAAGTTATTTTGCATGAGATGCATTCTTCATCTTTGGTAGGGCACTCTGGATTTCTGAGGACTTACAAAAGAGCGAAGCAAAACTTCTTTTGGAAGGGTATGAAAAAAATCAATTTATGATTATGTATCCAAATGTGATGTATGTCAACAGCAGAAAGGTGAAACAGTGGTAAGTCCGAGGAAACGGACTGACATTTCTATGGATTTCATCGAGGGGCTGCCATTATCCCAAGGTAAAAGCACGATCTTTGTGGTGGTAGATCGCCTAACCAAGTATGCTCACTTCTGCGCTGTGAAACATCCCTATACTACTGCTAGTATCACTCAACTTTTTATGGAACATATAGTAAAACTACATGGGATGCCAAGGTCGATTGTGAGTGACCGTGATAGGGTATTCACAGGTAAATTTTGGACAGAGCTCTTTCATCTACAGGGCACCCAGTTGAAGATGAGCACAACCTATCATCCCTAGACAGACGACCAAACAGAAGTGGTGAATAGATTCCTCGAGACATACCTCTAGAGCTTCATTGACCTAAAGAGTGAACAAGGTGGCTTCCTTGGGCGGATGTTGGGAAACCTCAGCGGGTGCATCACATGCGCAGTAGAAATCAAAACAAAAAATTGGTTTTCTACGCAGATCAAATCATCGTGCAACAAATTAGTGTCACGAGAAAAACCATAAAAATCAGAAAACCACTATGTGTGAGAGATTAATTTTACTTAGGGAGATCGTATATCCTTGTAATCCAGATCTGGATGGAGAAGATGAAGGAGGTCAAGCGTCCTCCTCTCTAACGGTATCCACACGATGGATCTCTACACCGAAACTCCTCCAATCTGATCTCATAACTCTTGCGTAGATGGAGGGAAGAGAATAGGAGGTGATGGCTAAAGCTGTTGCCTATCAACCATGAGTTTCCCCTCTTATTTATAGAGAGCCACCAAAACCCTAGGGCTCCTTCCTTAGTGTGTATTGGATGTCCATCCAATAACCCACTAACCTTGCATGATTGGATCTCTATCCAATAATCTCCTTAAGCCTCTAATTGGGCCTTAATCAATGAGCCCATCAGCATAGGATATCATCTAATGAGAATAGAGGCTAATTGGATCTTCATCCAATCCTCTATTCGCTGAAGCATCCACCATATGTGTGTGACCCTCTAGGCCCGATACCGAGCTGGCCGTAAGTCACTCCCATCAAAACTCCTTCCGATATAGTGAATTATTATCAGCATCATAATTCACTCGACTCATCGACTATGGACGTACTAGGCCACTACGCCATAGTCCCTAGAAGGTACAGGGGGATCGAATCCGTCAAACCTATTTGTCCACAGTTACCATGTATCTATAATTCCTCATCCAACTAATATCCCAGAGACCGTATATTGGACATGGTATTGTCAGGTCACATACGGAATCTGTCATAGTCTCCCAGAGAATTCTTTCTATCTCAATCCGAATGACCCTGGCAAGAGATTTTTCTGAGCAAGCACATATGAGATATTCCTCTCGTGATACCAAGAGTGTATGATCCTCTATTGACACTCAATTACCTTCGTAAGGTTGGCTACCAATCTCAATAACTAGCTGTACTAGATCTGAAACTTTTCAAATCTGTAAGTCTAGCATCAAAGAAATGAGTATTCATTCAAGACATCCTTGGTGTCTCAAGTCTAAGGACCAGATACACAACTGAGACTATGGAATCGCTATTTGACATTAGGTATCATTAACCATATAGCATTCTATAAGAGGATCAATTAGTGAACTCATTCTCCAATGAGCACCTGTACTATATCCTTAGTGTCTCCACATAAGTGACTATGAGACCAGCTGCCTCGATCATATGGATGGGTATATAGTACATCGGTTTGTCCGGTTATCTCGATGTCCCTCTCGAGTAACCTATGATCAGGATTATTTAGGATCTATGTTTAAAGGTGAATCGATCTCATTATCATGATCTCATCATATCCAATTCTCATTGCACAAAACCAAGGACATCACAGTATATAAGCTTCTCTAAGCTTCGGTTTCACCTTATCTACAAGGTAGTCCTTACAGTTCCTCTTCCAATGCCCGTCTTGACCGTAGTGGAAGAACTATCCTTTATCCTTTACCGGGTCTCTCTTGGCAACCTTTGCCTTACCTGGTCTTTCTTTGCCCTTGCCCTTCTTAAGGGTCTTGTTGGCCTTCTTTTTCTTTTTGGTCTCACCAATGTAGAGAACTGGCTTCTCCTTCTTGATGGCACTCTCAACTTCCCTCAACATATTGAGAAGCTCCGGGAGAGTCACCTCAAACTTGTTCATATTAAAGTTAATAATGAACTGTGAAAAGGAATCCGGTAGGGACTGAAGTATAAGATCAACATACAAGTTATCCTCTAGGACTTTTTATATACTTCACAAAGCGAGCAATTTCATCCTCGCTTATCCTTTCCTCCAGCGTGGGCACAATCATGTTAAGGACATATACGATTTTATCTTCCACGAGAACAATTCTTAAAATGTAGAGCTTTTGGACCAATGAGGTGGTTGGCATCGAGTATGCCACGTAGGGGTTTTGCAAGCGACAAGCAAGATATAGCATAAATTAAATAACATGCAGATTATGTAAAAAATACTAATTAAGATATGAACTTCTATCTTAATATACTCCCACTATTTTCCTAGCGAATCACGCGACACCCTTGACACGCAAGACGAAAGTCTCTGGTAGACACCTAGTGGGGATCGGGATCCAATTGGCATCTTAGTGCAATCTCGAGAGACTCGACCAACTACACTAAGCCCAAAAGGTAGATAACTCTTGTCAATCACAACTCCTTGTGATTCCCACCATGTTCGACCTCCGAATCATCATGGTCTCGACTGCTCGACCAACCATGAAGTTCAGTTAAGTGATCACCATCCTTACAAGATGAGTTTGATTCGATGGATATGCTCTCGACTGCTCGACCGAGTCATACCATGTCCTCGAGTCACCGATGACATATATATGTCATAGGCAAGAACTCGATCACGTAGATAGATGAGCCTTAAGTGACTCGACCAACTCAACCTATGTCGGGATTCAATTTCTTCCTATAACGATGGAAGGCCATGTGAGTCAATCTTATTACCTCACGCTTACCGATTTAATATTATTGTAGAAGGGGTTTTTATTTTCTATCGATCTCCTAATATGTCGTGTCACACACATACATATTTAATACATCTACATCGCATGCAAATATATATATATATATATATATATATATATATATATATATCTAGTAGGTGCATAACACATCACACATGCAAGCCACACCGGATAATCATGAGCCATCACCTAAAATGATTAAGCCCGAGCCAATGGGCCTAATCACTCATAATAAGATCTATGTGTGCATCAACGCATCTCTATACCCTGTGATTATTGATCTCGTCATCATCGGTTCCGTCGGATCGTCGCATCACCATGCGTCGTAATCTCCCGCCTCGGCATCGTGGGTCCCGCTATCACCTCCACACTCCCGTCGTGCCTCTCCATGTAATTACAAATAATCACAGGTACGCAGGCTCGACAATAAACGAGAAAAAACGAAGGCACGCAGGCCCCAATAATAATAATAATCACAATTACACACATCACACACATGGCTCATGATCATTCATCCACATCATACATCACATCATATGTAGGATTACTAGATATATTTAATAATTAATTAAACTATTTAATTAATTATTTTTCTGAAAATCATGACATGTTGGGAATTTTTAAAATTGTCAAGGGTATTTTCATAATTCTAGATAAGAGGATAGTCCTCAAAATTTCTAAAATTATTGATGGCATTTTTAGAATTCTATACTCGAGGACAGTCCTAAGAATTTTCCAAATTTAGAGGAGAAAAATAGTTCTTTTGATAAAAAGAAACCCTAGGTTTCCCCTTGCCCCCTCTGCGCCGCCACCACCGCTGTCCTACGTAGGCGACGGGTGCCCTTGCCCACCGGTAGCCGCCCTGCCAAGTTGCGGCCACCCCTGTGGCCGGTGCCGCCGCCCCTGTTGGCGGCATGGCTGGCCACGGGCGTCGACGACGCCCTTCAACCAAAGTACTTGTAACATCCGAAGATGCAACATGGGAGTCACATGAGGAGTTAAAGATCTAGTTTCTAGAGTTTACGGACCCTCAGCCTTGAGGACAAGGCTGATTTGAAGAGGACGGACTTGATAGGACTCCAGCAAGATTGAGTCCTAATCATCTCAGTACTAGTCAATAAAAAACTTGTCAGATTGTAATAAAGTCATTCCTATCTTATAAAGGAGCATGGCTAGTGTTTCTATTAGCCCTTAGGGCTTAGTGGCCGTCGCCCCCCTTATTAGGTTGGTCGGCCAGAGTTTCCCCTTGCTTAGGTCGGCTGTAGAATCAACCGAGCGCCCCTTGTTCCTATTAAGGTAGGTCATCTATAGGAGGGGCAAAGGGATAATTTTACTTTGGCAAGCACCCCCTTAGGCTAGGGTTTTGATCCCTATTTAAAGATGTAGCTGTCCCCTCTTGAATCAAGTAATTATCATCTTTTATTCAGCCTTGTGCTGAGTCTAGGATGGAAGAACCCCTACAGCATTCCAAGGGTTGATCCCCCTCAAGGATCAAAATCTATAGAGCTCCTTCTGGGGTTCTATTGATAGGACTCCAGTAGGGTTGAGTCCTAATCTCCCTAGAAGTAGTCAATAAAACCCTGCTAGATTGTAATAAAGTCACTCCTATCTTATACAGGAGTATGGCTAAAGTTTAGATTAGCCCTTAGGGCTTAGAAGTCGCTGCCCCCCCTTACTGGGCAAGTCGGTCAGGGTTTCCCCCTGCTTAGGTCGGCTATAGAGCCAACCTAGCCGCCCTTGGTTCCTATTAAGGTTGGATGGCTATAGGAGGGGCAAAAGGATAATTTTACCTGCATAAGTGCCCCTTGGGCTAGGACTTTGATCCCTATTTAAGATCTAGCTGCCCCCCTCTTTGAAGGTGTATACTATAGCATCAGAGGAGGCCATCGATGCAAAGCTTGAAGCCTTTGGAAACCGCATGGAAGAGAAGATGTGATCCCTTTTCGTCGAATTCAGCATTGGCCGACTGTCGAACCCGAGGAAATCACAACACGGAGAAACTTCAGATCAGCGAGATAATCTTCAAGAATATGGCCACATCACCTCTGATCTCAATAATCCATGCATGAAGGTTGACTTCCCTAGATGGGAAGAAGGAGACCTGATCGGGTGGATCTCGCGCGTGGAGCGCTATTTTCGGTTCTACTGAACCGCCGACGCCACACGGGTGGAGATTGCTGTCATCCACCTTGAGGGAGATGCTATTCAGTGGTTTAATTGGTTTAAGCACACCCATGGAGGACTCTCTTGACAGCGATTCAAGGAAGGACTACTAGACCGCTTCAAACCAATCGATTTCAACAACATCGACGGACAATTGGCAATGATTTGTCAAACTTCTACAATACAAGAATACCAAACAAGGTTTGAGTGTTTATCTAACCAAACTGAGAATTGGTTTGAGAAACAACTTTTAGGTACTTTTATCGAGGGCCTAAAGCCGGAGATCCGAGGAGAAGTAAAGGCGCAGCAACCGTACACACTTATGGCAGTGATTTCCTTTGCGCGTATCTAAGAAGAACAATTGAACCACGAGGTACGAAGGACAAGGGTTGCTCCCCTACCAGCCATGCCGAGGCCTACTACCCCCTCTACTATCATCCAAGCCCCTGCACCAAAAAAGTTGACAAGAGACGAGCTTCGCGAACGATCGACCAAGGAGTTTTGTTGGCATTGCAACGAACCGTGGAGCCGCGAACATCACTGCAAAAAGGGCCGACTCCTTGTGATTGAACCAGTGGAGGATGAGGACAATGAAACATCTGAAAAAGCCCTTGAACCTAAAGAAGAAGCCATGGAAGAAGAGTCCCCACCGGCCAACTACACAGTGCACGCATTGGCCGGCTATTCCAACCCGCAGATGATGAAAGTTGGACTTCAAAAACAGCAACCCATCACGGTTCTCATCGACATGGGCAGCACCAATAATTTCCTCAATAGTAAGGTTGCTGCACGTTTGACACTTCAAATCAAAGGTTTCAACAAGTTTGACGTAAAGGTCGCCGACGGCCAAATCTTTAATTACGACCAACGGTACCCGCGGGTGAAACTACTCCTCCAAGACCAAGAAGTGGTAGCTGATTTCTTCCCCCTACCCATCGATGTTTATGAAGTTGTACTCGGGATCAAATGGCTCACAACACTAGGTGATATCTCCTGAATTTTTTCTAAATTAATCATGAAATTTTATTACAAAGGGAGATAGGTCACGTTACGAGGCAAGCGTGGGAGCCAAATTTCCATCGTTTCGTCGCAACAAATGGAGAAAGTTTTGCACAAAGCGCATGGAGGATTTTTTATGCATATCCAGCGGCCATCTAAGGGGGAGAATATATAAATTTCAGATCCTAAGCTTGCCCTTTTGCTGCATGAATTCGCAGACATTTTCACGGAGCAACGCGGGCTCCCCCCTAACTGGCAGCATGACCACCATATTCCTATTATGCCGGGAAAACCTCCAGCAAACTTGCATCCATATCACTACCGTCACTTGCAAAAGGATGACATCGAGAACATCATCAAAGAGATGCTGGACACCGGGGTAATTTGATCGAGTTGCACCCCTTATTCTTCACCGGTGTTGCTAGTGTGTAAGAAGGACGGTACATGGCGGATGTGCATTGATTATCGGGCCTTGAACACTATCACCATCAAGGACAAATATCCTATACCCATCGTAGATGAGCTCTTGGATGAATTAAAAGGAGTCCGAGTCTTCACTAAACTGGATCTCCGTTCCGGTTATCACCAGATTCTGGTATGCATTAAAGACATTCCAAAAACTGCATTTCGCACGCATAACGGCCACTATGAGTTTCTGATAATACCTTTTGGACTTATGAATGCTCCTACTTTCCAAAGCCTGATGAATGACATCTTCCGGAGTTTTCTACGTAAGCTCGTATTAGTGTTCTTTGATGATATCTTCATTTATAGCCCTACGCTTGATATATATTTTCAGCACTTACGAACTGTTCTAACAATTCTCCGGGAGAATACTCTTTATGTAAAACAGTCAAAGTGCAGTTTTTTGCAGCATAAAATTGAGTATCTTGGGCATATTATATCAGAGGACGGAGAGGCGGTAGACTCGACGAAGATCGAGGGAATGCAAGGATGGTCGAGACCTACAAACGTACAATCATTACACGGTTTCCTTGGACTCATGGGCTACTACCAAAATTTTGTGAAAGATTATGGCAAGATCAGTGCCCCGCTCACGTCCTTACTGAAGAAATACTCCTTATGGTCGAATAAAGCCTCTGCAGCTTTTGAGCTACTCAAGGCAGCCATGACGATGACGTTGGTCCTAGCGCTGCCCGATTTCGGCCGCACTTTGGTCCTTGAGGCTGATGCGTCAGGAGCTAGAATTTGGGCTATTCTTATGCAAGATAGTCGACTCCTAATTTACACCGAGGCTTCCCCTACACTTCATATGAGATTTTTACAAGAGATACTAATTACCACCAAATTTAAAATATGGTTGGATACAGGTCCATGGCACGAAAGAGGAGTTAAAATAGAAGAATTACAATCCATGCTCACGTTAGATTGGGCTCTCATCATCCTGAACCATACCAGAGGGCAGTCACCATTCCAGAAGAAAGATTGGCTATCACTAAAGACTAACCATGTGACAACCTATGTAAGGACAACCTATGTAAGGAAAAAACTTACCCCTAACAAATGCCGAAGCATAAGAAAATTTCCTAAGAAAGATCAAGTCCCCCTACATTTTCAGCTCCACCAGCATGAAATTCAAGCATCAAGAAATTGGTCTCCCTATTTCTTTAGGCCTTGGAAAATTGGGGATCATATTGGGGCCCCAACCTGGAGATCAGATCTGTGCACCAGATCAAAATTACAGTTGATCCTCCAAGTATCCCACCTCAAATGAAAATTTAAAGACGACGACTCAGCTCAAGTTCTTCCAACTAACACCTAAGCTGATGAGGAGCTGAAGATCCAGTTCCCTGAGTTCATGTAACTTAAGCCTTGAGGACAAGGCTGATTTTAAGAGGGCAGGTTTGATAGGACTCTAGTAGGGTTGAGTCCTAATCTCCCTAGAAGTAGTTAATAAAACCCTGTTAGATTGTAATAAAGTCACTCCTATCTTATAAAGGAGTATGACTAGAGTTTAGATTAGTCTTTAGGGCTTAGAAGTCGTCGCCCCCCTTACTGGGCAAGTCGGCTAGGGTTTCCCCCTGCTTAGGTTGGCTATAGAGCCAACCTAACCGCCCCTTGTTCCTATTAAGGTAGGATGGATATAAGTGGGGCAAAAGGATAATTTCACCTAGATAAGTGCCCCCTTGGGCTAGGACTTTGATCCCTATTTAAGATGTAGCCGCCCCCCTCTTTGAAAGCAAGTAATTATCATCTTCAATTCAGCCTTTGTGCCGAGTCTAGGAGGGAGGAACCCCTATAGCGTTCCAAGGGTTGATCCCCCTCAAGGATCAAAATCTATAGGGCTCCTTCTGGGGTTTTATCATCTATCATGATAGTACCACCTTTATAGGCAATGGTACCAAAGATTATCATATCGATCTGTACCGATGTACCGAGCTCAGTATGGTATAGTATGGTACCCGTTATCGAGTGGTACGCATAGGGCATACCACTCGATATAATATAATATTATTTAAAAAAATAAAAAGGGGTGACTTCGCCTCATTCCTTCTCCCCGTGTCTGCTGGCGAAGAAATGACCCACGGGCAAAGAATTACCCGCGGGCAATAGATAACACAGAGGAACTAAGTTTTTCTCCCTCTTCTTCTTTCTTCCTCCCTCGGCTAATATCGGTCGAAATTGATCGTCGACGGTCGATTTCGATGGTACCACCCGGTAGCAAGCGGTTCATGTATCAGTCAGCTGGCGGACTAGTACGTACCGCACAGTACAGGGCGTTACCACCCAGTAAAACTAACCTTGCGTGTTACCACCTAGAGTGATAGTAGTACCAACTAGAATTCAAAACTTACAATGTCCATACTATCCAAAAGTTTAAAATTATGACGTCAAAATTTACGATAATGGTACCGCCATATGTCAATAGTAGTACCACCCGCACCCCCAAATTTCAAAGGTTTAAATTTTTTGGCTCCTTTTTTAAAGCCTCTAAGGGCCTATAAATACCCCGTTGACATTTGTAAAGGGTTGTGGCTATCTCTTTGAACATTGTTTGAGTCTCTTCCTCCTTGATTTTAATGGTGATTCTAAGTTGTAGGAGGTGAGAGATCTTGTAAAAGAGTGAATATGGAGGTTTACTTCTAAGTTTATTATAAGAAAAAAAATTATAAAAATGGTAGTTGCTCTTCGCCCATTGGAAAGAAGTTAGATAGTGAAAGGTGGTAGCCTTAACAAAAGAGAAATCGGGAGTGGGCATAGATTGGGAAGATCAAACCACTGTATCGGTTTGCATTGCTTCTCTTGCTTTTGATTTGTTGTTGCTTGCTTATTTACTTACTGGAACCCTTACTCTCATTTTTTATGAACCATGTTTCTGATATGGAGTTATTGATTGAACATTTAAATTGGTTAAAATTTACTATAGCACTAATTCACAGCTCTGCGCACCCCCCCCCCCCCCCCCCCCCCCCCCCCCCTCTCTCTTAGTGGCATTACGATCGTAAAACAATAAGATAAAATTTTACAACAGTAAAGCTTGATTTGTGGCCTTAAAATATGTCATAAATTTAGCTTCCATTGTTGATGATGTAATAAGTGATTATTTTATACTTTTTCAAGAAATTGCCCCTATAGCTAATATGAATATAAATCCTAAAGTGGACTTCCTACTATCAATGCAATTTACAAAATCAGCATCTGAATATCCCATCACTTCAAGCTGATATGATCTCTTGTATCTGAGCATATAATCTTTCCCCTACAAATATCTCATTATTTTCTTTGCAGCTTTCTAGTATTTCATTCTTGGGTTGCTTTGGTATCTACTCAATATTGCAATTCCAAAAACTGATATATTATCTTGTATAAATTTGAGCATATAATAGATTTCTAACTACGCATATATAAGAAATATCCTTCATTTGATTCTTTTCTAAGTCATTTTTTGGACAACAGTTTTGATTGAATTTTTCACCTCTAGTAATATGTGTTAGCTAAACAAAGTTGCATATTAAATTTTTCCAAAACTCAATCCGTATATCATTTCTGAGATAATTCTAGCAATCCATTAGATCTATCCCTGAATATCTAAATGCCAATAATATAGGCTGCCTCATTCATATCAACCATCTTAAAATTCATGTTCAGAAACATCTTAATCTTATGCATCATGCAATAAACTAAGATCACAATGGGATACTAATGTTATAATAATCCTTAATGAGTCCTTTATAACAACTATAGAAAATATCTCATTATAGTTAATGGCTTCTTTTTGAGAAAAATCTTTGGCCATAAGTCTAGCTTTATATCATTCGATATTGCTCGCTGAGTCGTATTTTCTCTTAAAGGCCTATTTGCAACCAATTCTTTTATAGTTCTTGAGCAATTCAGTGAGTTCCCAAGCATCATTTTGGTCCATCAATTTTACCTCTTCTTTCGTTGCATCATACTACTTTTCAGATGCGCTACTTTCCATGGCTTGTGAAAATGATAATAGGTCTCTTTTTATCCCTATGTCATAATCTGATTCTTGTAGATATATTACATAATCATTAGAAATAGTATATCTCTTTTTCCTTTGCGATCTTCTAGAAACTATAGGTTGTGGTTGTTCTACAATATCATTAGCGACAACATCAATATTATTTGAGAGTTCATCAACGTTATTTTGTTGTTTACCCTCATCAATTCTCTTAGTGATTTGAGGAACAATAATCTCTCGAATATTAGATGATAAAAGAGAATTAACCAGTATCTCCTTGATATCAAAATTGATTCTTTGATATTTTTCACTCCCACTAATTTCATCATTTTCTAGCAATCTTGCATTATCTGATTCTGTTATCTTCATATTATGATTAAGATAATAAAATATATATCCTTTGGATCTTTCTAGATAACCAATAAAAGGGTTAAGGTTTAGTTTGGCTCTTTAGTTTAAGTATTAAAAAAAAATCCATTGTAGCCCTTAAAGTTTTGACCATAGACCACTTAAGCCCTTATGGTTTTGCTTACTCATAATAAATTATTAATAAAATACTATATAATTTAATCTAAAAAATTGAGACTATCATTAGTGGCAAGAGGTGGCGTTCACTGTGGAAGCGACCACTACTAATAGCACTGAGCCGCTGATAGGACTCCAGTAGGGTTGAGTCCTAATCTCCCTAGAAGTAGTCAATAAAAGCCTACTAGATTATAATAAAGCCACTCCTATCTTATAAAGAAGTATGATTAGGGTTTAGATTAGCCCTTAGGGCTTAGTGATCGTCGCTCCCCTTACTGGATTGGTAGGCTAGGGTTTCCCCCTGCTTAGGTCGGCTATAGAGCCAACCTAGCCGCCACCTGTTCCCTCTAAGGCAGGTAGGCTATAGAAGGGGTAAAAGGATAATTTTAGTTAGGCAAGTACCCCCTAGGGCTAGGGTTTGGAGCCCTATATAAGCATGCAGCCTCCACCTCTTTTTATTAAGCAATCTATAATTTTAATTCAACCTTGTGCCGAGTCTGGAAGGGAGGAACCCCTACAACGTTCCAAGGGTCGATCCCTCTCAAGGATCAAAATCTATAGAGCACCTTCTAGGGTTCTATCATCTGGTATCAAAGCAGCGATCTTACTGCCCCTATAGCCATCTCAGCCACCTCCAGCTTCCCAAGCAATTCTCACAATTGCTGTGACACGCGCCTCCACCTTCCACCCCAGCCGTAGATCAAATCAATCTACCGCTGCCCCCTACGTTTGAAAATCTGATATATTTTTATCATCCACACCTCTTCAATACTATAAGATTTCTTACTTTACATGTTGAAGATTTTTTCCAAATTTTATCCGCTGCAAATTTCGTTCGTCGCAAACGTTATCATCGTTGCAAAGGCGAAACACTGCAGAAATTTTCACCCGATTGTTGCTTCTTGAAACTGAACTTTTAGTCATTCTTTTTGGTTGAAACTTTTATATAATTTCATAGATCATCTTAGTTTTCATCTAAGACTAGTCTCATGAAAAAACTCCTTCTGGATCTGGAGTTATAGCGCTGCGATTCTTTGTTGCACAGTACTGAAATTTTACAATGCAGAATCTGCCTTCCGTTTATTGGCCTCTTGAAACAGAACTTTTGTTCATCCTTTTTGGCCAAAATTTTTATATAATTCCAAAGATCAACTTAGCTTTATCTGAGATTGATTTCTGGAAAAAATTCCTTTTGGAACCAGTTTTCTTGTGCAATCTTTCACCATCACGCAGTTCTGGAATTTTTACGATGAAAGATCTACCTTTCGTCTTTTGCCCTATTTTTCTACTGTTACACTGTCAAAATTTTGCCAAACTTTTTATTGATGTTACCAACATATGAACCAAGGATTTCTGTATAAATTCTTTGAACTTTCCTCTAGAATTTATGCCATGAAGTCATCGTTTCTCCAACGTAAAATCTGTTCGGCAGGACAGCACATTGCAGCACCTTTTTTCATCGAGTTCTATCATATTTAAGTGTTGTTTTTTGTGGGATTTCAGACACTTTTCCTTATCTCTAAATCCTACCATCCTCTCCAAAAACTCCTCCAAATCTTACCCTAAATCGAACCCAAACAGCCACCCAAATCAGCCCTAACCGCAGCCTACATCCTTATCGATCCACTTACCTTTTCAGCCAACTTTCCTAACCGATACACCTACCTTTGTTGCCATCTATCTCAGATCTAAAATCTATTTCCCTAACCTTCATCTACTGCTATCACAGCCCTAAAATCACACTAATTCATAGCCTAAACTCCATAAAACCGCAGCCCCAAATTGCACTAAAAATAGCCACTAACCGCACCAAAAAATCGTAGCCTTCGGTCCACCAACTTTTCAGCTGCCCAATCTCCCTTATCCCTTCAATCACAGCACACATCTTTCACTGCCCAATATTGCCAACAGCGACCTCTTGCTGCCATCCTCCTTGGTCGTAGCCAGTAGTGATCCTTGCGGTAAAAAGCTACCAGTAGCGATCTTTCGCTTCAATTTGTTTACATCGCAGCCCGCAATAATCGTTCGCTGCCAACTATCTTGATCGCAGCCAACAACAAATTGAACACAATAGTAGTCATCTCTCGCTCCATACCGCTGTTGCCCTCCTCCGCAATAGCTATGTACATCGTTGCCCCGTCTTCCTCCTATTGCAGCCACACCCTTGTTGCAACCAACGTCACCTGCAGCCACAAAGTCGCACCGCAGCCGTAGCCAATGTTGCTGCTGCCCTATTCTTCCTCCATCATCACTGTTGCCTTACGACTCAAATCTCTTGGCTACCATATTCCGACAAATATCAACCACCAAAAAAATTGTAGCCTCGATGACATTGTAGCGTCAACATTGCAGCATCACCGAAGGACCGCAACCGACGTTATTGCTGCCATTTTCTTCCTCCATCATTGCTACTACCCTTGGCTGCCATCCTCCACTTGGAGACTTCACCATCGCAGCCCCGACATCATTGCCATTGCTGCCTTCAACCTGAAGATTACAGCTACACTCTTTAATCGGTTTAATTTGACAGGTTGGAGATCCTTACATCATGACATCGGTGGGCTTATTCGAAGCCAAATTGGAGGCTCTTGAGATGCGTATGGAAGTTAAATTACGCGCTATCTTTGAGGAGTTTAGATTGGGCTGATCACCGAGCCCAATAAGATCACAACGTGGTGCAAATTTGGATTATAAAAAGAACCTTAATGAAGAACTAGTGATAGTCTGTGAAACCTCCACCATCCTAGAGTACCAAACCAGGTTTGAAAAGTTATCTAATCAAACTTATGATTGGTCTGAAAAATAGATATTGAGGACTTTTATTGAGGGCTTGAAGCTAGAGATTCAGGAAGAAGTTAAGCGCGACAGTCGTACACACTTAAGGCAGCTATCTCCTTTGCGCGACATCAAGAGGAGCGATTGAACTATGAAGCTCGGAAGACTAAAGTTGCTCCCCGACCAGAAGCACTAAAGCTTTCACCTCCTCCTATTGTCATCTGACCCTCTCAGCCACAGAAATTAATAAGAGAAGACCTTCATGACGGATTGACAAAGGGCCTATGTGGGTGTTATGATAAACTATGGAGCCTAGAACATAAATGTAAAAAGGAGACACCGCTAATGATTGTGCTCACTGAAGAACCCAAACTTGAAGATACTACTCTCGAGCCCAAGGAGAAGGATACACCACAACCGACCACCCGCACGGTCACTACCTTAGCCGGCTACACCAACCTGCAAAAATTAAAGATCGAAGGGCTATGACGGAGTAACTAAGGTGATTCAACTTGCGGAGGGAAAGTTGGGATCAGGATACCTTAGCACGGGACAAGAGGACGCAGAGGTGGGTACTCTTGAAGAATATGCCATAGTGTTGCCATTCGAGTTGTCAGGAATAAGAGGTGCATAGTAGAGATTATGCTGGTAGGGGATAGAGGCCTAGGATCCAGACAATGGTGCACCGATTCTGGCGAAGTCAGGGGGACTTCATGAGCTACAAGGCGATGGACTGTCCTAGAGCTATGCTTCGTCCAGGTGTGACCCAAGAGTGGGTGGACGAAGGTGAATTGCCAAGGGAGCGAACTAAAAATCGGAGATGGTAGAGGCCCTACGATGTGTTGGCAAAGGCCACACGTGGAGAAGTCGTAGTCCGAGTTCATCACACGTGAATCTATATGCAATGGAGATGTCACCAGGAGGCGACATGATGCAGCGGATCGTGGTGGAATAGTTCGTGGTAATGCAATACAGGCAATCCTGTCCACGGCTGTTGCAGAGGAGGGCAGCAGTGGTATGGAGCGAGAGACGACTACTATTGTGTTCAATTTGTTGCTGGCCGCGATCAAGATAGTTGGCAGGGAATGATTACTGCGGGCTGCGATGTAAACAGATTATAGCGAAAGATCACTGCTGGTAGCTTTTTATCGCAAGGATCGCTGTTGGCTGCGATCTAGGAAGATGACAGCAAGAGGTCACTGTTGGCAGCATGGGGCAGCAAAATATGCGTGCTGCGGTTGAAGGGATAAGGGAGATTGGGCGGCTGAAAGGTTGGTGGACCGAAGGCTTCAGTTTTTTGTTGCAGTTTGTGGCTGTTTTGGGTGCAATTTGGAGCTGCGGTTTTATGGAGTTTAGGTTACAAATTGGTGTGGTTTTAGGGTTATGATAGCAGTAGATGAAGGTTAGGAAATTAGATTTTAGATCTAGGATAGATGGATGCTAAGATAGTTGTATCGGTAAGGAAAGTTGGCTGAAAAGGTAAGTGGATCAATAAGGAAGTAGGTTGCGATTAGGGTTGATTGGGATGGTTGTTTGGCTATGGTTTTGTTAGAGTTTTTTAGGGAGTAATAGTAGGAATTGAAGATGAGGGGGGAGTCTCAAATCTGGAAAAGATGGCAACGAGATCCAATAAAATTTCGATGAAAATTTACTGCGGTATACGCTATACTGTCGAATAGAATTCTCGTCGAAGAAGCAATAGTTTCTTGATGTTAATTCTAGCAAAAATCATATTTTCAGATCACACAGGGGTCAGCAACAGATAGATGGATCTGCGGCTTGATGGGCGATGGTTGACGGAGGTGACGTTAAAAGCAATTGTGAGAATTGCTTGGGAAGGTAGAGGCGGCTAAGATGGCTACAGGGGCAGCAAGATCGCTGCTCTGATACCAGATAATAGAACCCCAGAAGGAGCTCTATAGATTTTGACCCTTGAAGGGGATCAACCCTTAGAACGCTGTAGGGGTTCCTCCCTCCTAGATTCAGCACAAGGCTAAAATAAAATTGATAATTGCTTGAAAAAAAAGAGGTGGAGGCTACATGCTTATATAGGGCTCCAAACCCTAGCCCTAGGGGGTGCTTGCCTAATTAAAATTATCCTTCTACCCCTTCTATAGCCTACCTGCCTTAGAGGGAACAGGTAATGGCTAGGTTGGCTCTATAGCTGACCTAAGCAGGGGAAAACCCTAGCCGACCAGCACAGTAAAGGGGGCGACGGCTACTAAACCCTAAAGCCCTAATCTAAACCCTAACCACACTTTTTTATAGGATAGAAGTGGCTAGGTGGGGTTTTATTATAATCTCACAGGGTTTTATTGCTACTTCTAGGGAGATTAGGACTCAACCCTGTTAGAGTCCTATCATATACCTAGATTGGGACAAGCCAAGTATCCTCTTAGATCTATCTCTATAGATCCAGATCCCCAAAATATATGATACTTTCCCTAAATCCTTCATGGAGAAGTTTCTGGAGAGCTAAGTCTTTAATGAAGAGAGCATTCCTATATCATTTCCAATGATTAGGATGTCATCCACAAACAATACTAAGAAGGTGATAGCACTCCCACTTACATTCATGTACACACAAGGCTCATCTTGAACGTCTCATCAAATCTTATGTTCCAACTTCGAGAAGCTTGCTTTAGTCCATAAATGGACTTGAGCAACCTGCACACTTTATTTGGACTCTCTTTGGATACAAATCTCTTTGGCTGTATCATATACACCTCCTCCTCGAGATTACCATTGAGGAATTGATAGAATCCCAGATGGAGCTCTATATATTTTAATCCTTGAGGGGGATCAACCCTTGGAATGCTATAGGGGTTCCTCCCTCCTAGACTTGGCACAAAGGCTGAATTGAAGATGATAATTGCTTGATTTAAGAGAGGGGGCAGCTACATCATTATATAGGAATAAAAAACCTAGCCTAAGGGGGTGCTTACCAAAGTAAAATTACTCATTTGCCCCTCCTGTAGCCAACCTGCCTTAATAGGAACAAAGGGTGACTAGGTTGGCTCTATAGCTGACCTAAGTAGGGGGAAACTATGACCAACCAACCCAGAAAGGGGGTGACGGCCACTAAGCCCTAAGGGCTAATTTAAACCCTAGCCATACTCCTTTATAAGACTACTTATTGACTACTTCTAGGGAGGTTAGGACTCAACCCTGTTGGAGTCCTATCAAATCGGCCCTCTTAAAATCAGCCTTGTCCTCAAGGCTGAAGTTCTATGAACTCTGGGAACCAGTTCTTTAGCTCCTCATTAGCTTGGGTGTCAGTTGGAAGAACTTTAGTCGAGTCGTCGGCTTTAAATTTCCATTTAAGGTGGGATACTTAGAGGATCAACTGTAATTTTAATCTGGTGCACAGATCTGATCTCCAGGTTAGGGCCCCAATGTGATCCCCAATTTTGCAAGGCCCAAAGAAATAAGGAGACCACTTTCTTGAGGCTTGAATTTCGTGCTGTTGGAGTTGGAGATGAAGGGGGACTCGATCTTTCTAAGAAAACTTTCTTCTGCTCCAGTGTTTGTCAGGGGAAAGTTTCTTCCTTGCATGGGCTACCACGTGGTTGCTCTGTAATAGTAGTCGTGCCTTCTTTTGGAGTGAGGGTTGTCCTTTATTAAAATCTCTACTGGTGTGAGCCCGATCTGAGTCTGATGTGGGTAGGAGTGGTGATTTTTCAGGGCCCATTTTTACTTCTTCGTGCTGTTGACCATCTTGCATGAGGATAGTGCTGACCCCCACTCTGGATGTGTCTGCTCCAATTATAAACACATGACCACGATTTGGTGTGGACGACATCGTGGTTGTGAGGGCTATAGTTCCACTCGGCCAAGGTGGTGCATCTTTCTTTATAATGGGAGGGATGATGTTCATGCTTCGTTGAGTCCTGCGAATGATCCTTCCCCTTTTTTTGATTTTGCCACTGGAGGGGCTCAATTTTCTCACGGTCTTTGGCCGTAGATCGGAGGTCATCATCAAGGAAGTCTTTAAGCATGATGGTCTGATCCTGGGGAATGTCATGGAAGTCACCTGAGATCTGGAAGTGCTGCATCAGCCACCATGGTGAGTTCAACAGGATGTAACACTTTAGAAGTAGCTTATCTCCAGGGAAAAGGATATAGGGACGTGTCATAGCGGGAAATAAGCATGGCCGAACAATATGTGTCTCTGTCATCTCTTGGATGACCCTTTTATCTTTGACCTTCTGAGGTTGTATGAAGCAATCTGGTCGAGCAACAACTAGTAGAAGTTTCGACCTGTTAAGCATAGGGGGGTCGGCTAGCTTCAGAGGAGGTAGTCGGCTCGGTTGGGTGGAGACGCCCAAAAATATAGTAAGCTATGGGAGTGGTTTTTTATGTTCAATCTCATGAAACTCTTGAATTTGAATTGGAAAACCATTGGATTCTTCTTTTGGTACCCCCTCCAAGTGTGGTGTTGTGGTTGTAGCCACTGGGCTCCCTCGTAGAATCACCTGCTTTCCTTTTTTGAAAAATTTCATGGTTAGCTTCAAAAAATTCTAAAAACTATCTCCAATCGTGGACAACCAATCAATGCCAAACACTATATCAAAACCATTAAGAGGGAGGAGGAAAAAATCAGCAACTACGTCTTGCTCCTGTAGGATCAGTTTTACCTGCGGGCACTTCTGTTTGCACTTTAAAATTTGGCCGTTAGCTACCTTGACTTCAAACCCGTTATAATCTTCTTTTGGGAGCATTAAGCGGGCAGCAACCTTACTACTCATGAAGTTGTGTGTGCTCCCGGCGTGGATGAGGATGATGACGAACTGTTGCTCGAGAGACCCTTCGATCTTCAATTTTTACAGGTTGGTGTAGCCGGCTAAGGTAGGGACCGTGCGGGTGGCCGGTTGTGGTGTATCCTTCTCCTTGGGCTCGAGAGTCGTATCTTCAAGTTTGGGTTCTTTAGTGGGCGCAATCATCAGCGGGCTGGAATAGCCGGCCAATGCGTGCACTGCATAGTTGGCCGGTTGGGATTCTTACTCCATGGCTTCTTCTTTAGGTTCAAGGGCTTCATCAGATGTTTCATTGTCCTCATCCTCCACAGGTTCAATCACGAGGAGCTGGCCCTTTTTGCAGTGATGTTCGTGGCTTCATGGTTCATCGTAATGCCAACACAACTCCTTGGTCGATCATTCGCGAAGCTCGTCTCTTGTCAACTTTTTTGGTGCAGGGGCTTGGATGGCAGTAGAGGGGGCAGTAGGCCTCGGCATGGCTGGTCGGGGAGCGACCCTTGTCCTTCATACCTCGTGGTTCAATTGTTCTTCCTAGATACGCGCAAAGGAAATCACCGCCATAAGAGTGTACGGTTGCCGCACCTTTACTTCTCCTCGGATCTCCAGCTTTAGGCCCTCGATAAAAGTACCTAAAAGTTGTTTCTCAGACCAATTCTCCATTTGGTTAGATAAATGCTCAAACCTTGTTTGGTATTCTTGTATTGTAGACGTTTGACGAATCTTTGTTAATTGTCCGTCGATGTTGTTGAAATCGATTGGTCCGAAGCGGTCTAGTAGTCGTTCATTGAATTGTTGCCAAGAGAGTCCTCTATGGGTGTGCTTAAACCAATTAAACCACTGAATAGCATCTCCCTCGAGGTGGATGGCAGCAATCTCCACCCGTGTGGCGTCGTCAGTTCGGTAGAATCGAAAATAGCGCTCCGCGCGCAAGATCCTCCCGATCGGGTCTCCTTCTTCCCATCTAGGGAAGTCAACCTTCATGCATGGATTATTGAGATCAGAGGTGATGTGGTCTTGTTTTTGAGGATCGTCTTGCCGATCTGAAGTTTCTCCATGTTGTGATTTCCTCGGGTTCGACAGTCGACCAATGCTGAATTCGGCGAAAAGGGATCGCATCTTCTCTTCTATGCGGTTTCCAAAGGCTTCAAGCTTTGCGTCGATTGTCTTCTCTGATGCCATAGTATATGCCTCAAGATCTATAATATTGAGATCTTTTTTTCTATTGTTGGGTTAGTGGCATGGGAATTTTGGAGAAGGGGGTGGCTGGTTGGAAGGTGAATCGGTTTGGATGGAAGTAGGCTGTGGTTTAGGGCAGATTTGGGGCTGCGATTTTGTGGAGTTTAGGCTACAAATTGGCATGGTTCTAAGGCTGTGATTGTAGTAGATGAAGGTTAGGAAAATAGATTTTAGATCTGGGATAGATGGAAGCAAAGGTAGGTGTCTCGGTAAGGAAAGTTAGCTAAAAAGGTAAGTGGATCGATAAGGAAGTAGGCTGATTTGGGGGGTTGTTTGGTTTCGGTTTAGGGTAGGGTTTTGAAGGGATTTTGGTAAGGATGGTAGGGTTTGGTGATGAGGAAAAAAGAGTCCAAAATTCCACAAAAAATAGCACTCAAATCTGATAGAATTCGGTGGAAAGAAGTGCTGCGATGTGCTGTTCTGCTGAACCGGTTTTTGCATCGGAGAAACGCTGATTTCTCAATGTAAATTCCAGGGGAAAGTTTATTAAAATTATACAGAAACTATTAGTTTAGATGTTTTCAATACCACTAGAAATTTTGACAAAATTTTGGCAGCATAACGGTAGGGAAATAGGGCAAAAGATGCAAGGCAGATTCCTTCGTCGTAAAATTCCAGAACTGCGTGATGGTGAAAGATCATACAAGAAAACTAGTTCCAGAAGGAGTTTTTTCATGAAATCAAATCCAGATGAAAACCAACTTGATCTTGAGAATTGTGTCAAAATTTCAGCCAAAAAAGATGAACAAAAGTTCAGTTTTCAAGAGGCCAATCGACGGAAGGCAGATTCTCCGTCGTAAAATTTCAGCACTGTGCGATGAAGAATCACACCACTATAAGTCCGGATCCAGAAGCAGTCTTTTTATGAGATTAGTCTTAGATGACAGCTAAGACAATCTACAAAATTGTATAAATGTTTCAGCTAAATAGGAGATTAAAAGTTCAGTTCCAAGAAGCAAAAATCAGTTGAAAATTTCTGCAGCGTTTCGCCTTCGCAACGAGGATAACGTTTGCGACGGGAAAATTTTGCAGCAAGGAAACTTTTCAAAAAACTTCTTCAACGTATAAGGTAAAGGATCTTATAGTATTGAAGAGATGTGGGTGATAAAAATATACCAAATCTCGAGATCAAATGCAGGGGGTAGCGGCAGATTGATTTGATCTGCTGCTGGGGTAGAAGGTGAAGGCGCGTATCGTAGCAATTGTGGGAATTGCTTGGGAAGGTGGAGGCGTGGATGATGGCTACAGGGGCAGCAAGATCGCTGCTCTAATACCAGATGATAGAACCCCAGATGGAGCTCTATAGATTTTGATCCTTGAGGGGGATCAACCCTTGGAACGCTATAGGGGTTCCTCCCTCCTAGACTCGGTACAAAGGCTGAATTGAAGATGATAATTGCTTGATTCAAGAGAGGGGGCGGCTACATCATTATATAGGGATCAAAACCCTAGCCTAAGGGGGTGCTTGCCTATTTAAAATTACCTCTTTGTCCCTCCTATAGTCAACCTGCCTTAATAGGAACATGGGGTGACTTGGTTGGCTCTATAGCTGACCTAAGCAGGGGGAAACTCTGGCCAACCAACCCAGTAAGGGGGCGACGGCCACTAAGCCCTAAGGGCTAATCTAAACCCCAGCCATACTCCTTTATAAGATAGGAGTGACTTTATTACAATCTAGCAGAGTTTTATTGACTACTTCTAGGGAGATTAGGATTCAACCCTACTAGAGTCCTATCAGCAATATTGTTTTGACATCCATCTGCTATATCTGATAGTCATAGTGTGCTGCAATGACCAAAAGAATTTTAATGAACTTAAGCATGGCTACAAGTGAAAAGGTTTCGGCATAGTCAACTCCATATCTTTGATGATATCCTTTAGCTACTAGCCTTGCCTTATAGGTCTCTACATTTTCATCTACTCCGATCTTCTTTTTGAATATCCACTTGTAGCCGATAGGTATGAGACCCTTTGGTGCATCCAAATGGTTCCAAACCTTGTTAGAATACATGAAATCCGTCTCAGAATTCATGGTTTCTTATCACTTCCCAGAGTCTAAACTCATAATAGCCTCCTCATAGGTCTGAGGATCAACATCATGAGAGTCCTCTCTACTGATATGTCCCACATATCTTTCAGGAGGGTGAGATACTCTGCTAGACCTACGCAAAGTTGGAATTTATGCGTTGGGTACCTGAATAGACTCGGGGCTCTAGAATGGTGCTTGAGCTAGGTTCTTCAACCTTGCTCAATTGTATCTCACTCCCACTGTTTCCACCAAGAATGTGTTCCTTCTCAAGGAACACAACTCTCTTGGCAACAAAGACCTTTCGGTCCTCAAGAAGATATAAATAATACCTCAAAGTCTCCTTAGGGTATCCCACGAATGTGCACCGTTCCATCATTGATTCCAACTTATCGGGGTTATGTCTTCTAACGTGGGTAGGACAGCCCCAAATCTTAACTACCTTAACATCGGGCTTCTTTGCTTTCCATATCTCATATGGTGTAGACACTACCGACTTTAATAGAACTTTGTTTATAAGATAAGCTGTGGTCTCTAGGGCGTACGCCTAGAATGAGATGGGTAGGTCAGTAAAACTCATCATGGATTGCACCATCTCTAACAATGTGCAATTCCTCCTTTCTAATACACCATTAAGCTGAGGTGTATAAGGAGGTGTCCACTGGGATAGAATCCCATTGTCCCCGAGGAAATGGGTGAACTTCGTACTCAAGTACTCTCATCCTTGATCTAATCGAAGAGTTTTAATACTCTTTCCAATTTGGCTCTCCACCTCATTCTTATATTCTCTGAATTTCTCAAAGGCTTCAGTTTTGTACTTCATTAAGTACACGTGTCTATAGCTAGAGAAATCATCAGTGAATGTAATGAAGTATGAGTAACCACCTATAGCCTGAGTCGACATGGGACCATATACATCACTATATATGAGTTCCAATGACTTAGTGAC
The DNA here is from genome assembly GCA_029747655.1 of Ensete ventricosum. NCBI lineage: Eukaryota > Viridiplantae > Streptophyta > Magnoliopsida > Zingiberales > Musaceae > Ensete > Ensete ventricosum. The sequence goes on along the minus strand of JAQQAF010000001.1, from coordinate 30,193,154 downwards.
TCTCTTTCCAGTTCCACTAAAAGGAGAGCTTATCATCTTTCCACGATGGCAAGGTTCGCAAGTTGCATATGACTCAGAGTCAAATGGATATTTCAACAACTTTTGAATTCTTCCCTCATTTATATGACATAGCCTACAATACCATAGGTATGAATTATTTTTCTCATCTTTTTTTCTCTTAGACTTTATAAGGGTCCCTTACTGATGATCTCATCATCCATAATTATTGAACAACTATTGTTCTTAAAAACTAATTTATATCCACTAATTTTGATGATGAAATTAATTGATGGTTTTTATGATCTAACTTATGTGTTAAAGAAAATGATGCAGGATTAGCTACGACAGTAAAGGGCATTACAATAAGATGTTTGGCCGGAGACAAATTCTAACATCAGGTCAAGGTTCGGACGATGCAATGGGAGCTCGCGGAGAGTTCACCGGAGGTCGACCGAGGTTTAGATGACACAATGGGAGCTCGCTGAGAGTTCACCGGAGGTCGGTCGAGGTTCAGGCGATGTTGTCGGGAGCTCGCGGAGAACTCACCAGAAGTTTATTGGGAAGTTCGTCGGGAGTTCACCAACAGGTTGTCAGGAGCTCGTCGAGAGTTCACTAGAAGAATGTTGGAAGTTCACTAGAAGGTCAGATAAGGCACGATCTTCGAAGATACTATCTCCAAGATGACATAGTCTTCGAAGGTGTGTCAGATGGTCGAACTGCCTAGACTAGGCGGTTCAATCGCCCAGACATAGTCTCCCAGATTATCAGGCGACTGAACCGTCTAGAACATAGTCTTCGAGACTAGCACCTCAGGATCACTTAAAAATTGAGTTTTGGCTCAACTTTTGAAGTCATTTGGGGCCCATAAATATCGCACCCTTTCTTACCTGAGGTATGCAAGCAATTAAGAGCAAAAATCTTATGAAAACACTATTACAATTGAGAGCTTCTCCTCATTTCATCTTGTGTAGTTTTTTATTTAAGGGAGAGCTTTGAGTCTTGTAAAGGTTATATTCTAATCCTGTAAAACGAGAATAGAGTTATAAGAGGGTAGTTGAGCTTTACCCATTGAAGGAAGATCAATAGTGGAAGCCGGTGGCCTCAACGGAGGAGAAATCAGGAAGTGGACGTAGGTCACTAGACCGAACCACTATAAAATCGGTTTGCTTCCTTTTCTTTGCTCTTTAACTTTATTGCTATGTTATTTAACTATCTATTATCTTTGCTTGCTCTATTACAAACATCTCTATACTTAAACGTATTTTTGATATGATTTTCATTGAGCACATTTTTCAAATCGACGAAGATTTCTCATCAAGATTTAAAAGCGGTTTTGCAAAGTCTTCCAAACTGATGAACGAATGGAATTATTCGGAAAAGAAAACTTTATCTTTGAATGCGAAAGTGATGAATGCTTTATTTTGTGCTCTTGATAAAAATAAATTTAATCAGGTTTCTAAATACAAAACTATGCACGAGATTTGTCATACACTTGAGGTCACACACGAAGGCACTAGTCGAGTCAAAGAGTCAAAAATTAATCTTTTAGTGCATAACTATAAGTTGTTTTGCATGAAACCAAGTGAGACCATTGGAGACATGTACACTCATTTTACAGATATCGTCAATGTTCTAAAAGCACTTGGTAAAAGTTTTCTAATTTTGAGCTTATTAACAAAATATTAAGATCCCTTACAAAGAGTTGGGATCTTAACGTAATGACAATACAAGAAGCAAAAGACCTAAATAATTTTTTGCTTGAAGAATTAATCGAGTCTTTGATAACTTATGGAATAACATGTATAGTACATGATGAGCTCGAGAATAACCTTCCAAAGAACAGGAAGGACATAGCACTTAGAACTAAGGAAGATCACTTGGGAGAAAACTCAAGTGACGATGATAATGATGAGGACTTTGCACTTCTTATAAGAAAATTTAAGAAATTCTTTAAAATGACTAAAACAAAACAAGATGCTAAGAACAAAAGTGAACTAAGAAAGGACTCAATAATATGTTACGAATGTAAGAAGCTGGGTCACTTCAAAAAATGAATGTCCCCAAGTGAAGAAGAAGTAACCAAAAAAGAAGAAGGTGCTGAATGCCACTTGGGATGACTCAAGTTCATCTGAAGATGAGGAGCCAACCAACAAGAAAGAAGTTACAAATTACGCTTTAATGACATTTGGTGACGAGGTAAGTAACCTAAACGAGTCTTCTTTATCTTATGATGAATTATTTAATACATTCAATGATTTGTTTGATAATTTTAAATTAGTTAGTAAAAAGTATAAATTATTAAAGAAAGAGCATGCTTAACTTGCTAATAAATTTGAAAATTTTAAAAAGGAGTATGATGAACATAGGATAATTTTAAAATACTTAAGAAATAAAATACTTCATTATAAGAAACATTAGAAAATTTTAAAATATGTAACAAATCCTTAAACATGATCCATGCTAATAAGAGTTATGTTCATAGAAAGGAAAGAATTGGCTTTATGAGTAACACTCAACAAAAGCCAATCATCTTCGTTAAAGGACCTACATTATATGTTTCACCTAGAAATGAATGTAACTTTTGTGGAATAATTGGACACTATGCTTATAAATGTTCATTTAAAAGACATAGTGTAACACAAATTAATTTGGTTCCTAAATGAACCATAAACAACTCGATGTCATTAGTAAAATTAGGTAGAATTTTTTATGAGGAACCCAAAGACAAATGAGTACCTAAACCAAAACCTCATTTCTTGTAGGAACGTCTCCAAACAAAGGCTAGAAGTACAAAATGGTACCTTCTTGATAGTGGATGCTCAAGCCACATGACCGGAGATCTAACTCATTTTTCTAAGCTTACTAGCCTAAATGAAAGATTTGTCACATTCAAAGACAACAACAAAGGAAAAATCAATGGAAAAGAAACCATAGGTAACAAATCAAACATCTTGATAGAAGATATATTATTAGTTGATGGTTTGAAATATAATCTACTAAGTATTAGCCAATTATGTGATAAAGGATACATTATCAAATTTGAATCTAATGCTTGTATAATTGAAATACCACACAAAAATAGTTCTATAATTGCCTTAAGAAGCAATAATATGTATACTATCGACATTGATAATTTTTGTGATGAAATGTGTTTTCGGCTTTAAATGATGATGCATGGATTTGGCATAAGAGACTAGGACATGCTAGCATGAAACTATTAAACTAAATCTCAACTAAAAATCTAGTAAAAGGAATGTCTAGCATCAAGTTCGTAAAAGATAAAGTTTGTGATGCATGTCAACTAGGAAAATAAATAAAAAGTAGTTTCAAATTAAAAAATCAAATAAGCACCTCTAGACCACTACAATTGATCCATATGGATTTATCTGGACCAATTGATACTACAAGTTTAGGAGGTAGCAAATATGCTTTTGTTATTGTAGACGATTATAGTAGATATACATACTTGGACTTATTTCTTGGTACATAAAAGTGATTCTTTTAAATATTTTTTAAAATTTTATCAATTTGTTCAAAACGAAAAGGGTTTTATGATTTCATCTATACGTAGTGATCATGGTGGTGAGTTTTAAAATAATGAATTTTAAAATTTTTGTGACTCGAATGGGTATAATCATAATTTCTCTACTCCTAGAAATCCATAATAAAATGGAGTAGTGGAAAGAAAAAATAGGAGCTTATAAGAAATGACTAGAACCATGTTAAAGGAACATAGCCTACCCAAATATTTTTGGGTGGAAGCCATTAACACAACATGCTATGTCACGAATAGGATTCTCGTAAGACCATTACTCTCCAAAACTCCTTATGAATTATGGAATAATAAGACCATTAAATGTTTTATTTTGAATAAAAAAGATGTCTTAGGAAAGTTCGATGCAAAATCGGATAAAGGCATATTTCTTGGTTATTCCTCAATTTCAATAGCTTATGGTGTTTTTAATAAAATAACTTTAGAAATTAAGGAATCCATCCATATTATTTTTAATGAGGTTCCTAAATTGAAGAAAATTGATTTTGATGATGATTTTGATTTTGATACTTTAAATTTGAATGATAAATCTCCTCTCCAAAATAATTTGAATGTATCTACTTCCAAGGAATCCTTACCTAAGGAATGGAAGGATGTGGATGCTCATCCTAAGGAGTTAATAATAGGAGATACATCAAAAGGTGTTCAAACTTGTTCATCAATTAAGATTTTTTCTGCTAACTGTCATTGACAACAATGTAAACAAGGTGTTTGATAAAATGCTCGTGTTTGTCCGTGTCCTTCGGTTTGTGTATATACCTTGTACATCAAGAAACAGGCATGCAGTAGGCTTAGCAGCCCTAGTTTGGTTTGCTTTGTGGCCAATTTTGACTTGTAAATATGAGTGTGTTTTGTAAGCACTTGTGGGGACTTCGGCCTGTAATCGACCATTATCCTTTATGTGCAACCTCTATGAGTTTGTAATGTCCATGGGTGTCATTTGTATATGGCTTTATAAAGTGTTTGCTTGAGCAGTTGCTTGTGGATCACGTGGGAATTGCTTCTTCTAGCCCGTTTTCTCTTTTGTAAGTCTCAGGGACTCTAGGAGATTTTGGGGAAGGCTGACTTTTACGGACAGAAACGCATAGGTGCCGCACGGCTTAAGTAAAATCAGCTAAGCCCGTGATAATGTGGTATCAAAGTGAGACAAGCACATGTAGAAACACTTGCCATACAAACTTAGGGGACCTAGTTGGGCTGTGTGGAAGACAGCTAGCATGTGCAACCGTTTGGGGGGAAACAGACATTGAGATGTAGGGAAATGAGTCGCTCAGAGGAGCGGGCATCCAGGTTTGGCATTCAGAGGAATAGCCAACCCTTTACGTAAGAGGCACCACGAGGACAAGCAAGCGAAGAAGAATGCGTAGCACACAAGGATTGGGATGGTTGAGTTCAGGCTACGGCTCGACGTTGGCAACCAAAACTTGATAGTGCTCAAGGCAAAGCGAGGCGCTTGGTGATAGATGAGACCGTGCAAAGTGGGAGGTGTTGCATAATGACCGAAAGAGTTGTGCAAAGCTCACAGAGGTGAGGGGAATTGCTAACTCGAAGGATTCGGTACTCATGCAAGGGCTTGTATACGGATGATGGAGTGTTCGTGGCCATCCTAAGGTGCAATCAAAACTCAGTGTCATGGAGCATCAGAACTTTCTCTTCGACATGGAAAGGATACGTCCTTAGGCGGTTGAAATGTGCAATAAGTTCAGCACATTGCTAGACCTTGAAGGGTGCAGTGGAGACTGTGTTGGCGAAGGGTCACAATCTAGCAAGTGCATTTGCGGGGGGCAGAACAAGGCACAAGTTGTTCAGCAAGACGGAGTAGTCCAAAGGGGATGGTGGTCTCCGAAACTTTCAGTGGGAAGTATGTAAAGAGGAAAGTTACTCCAACAGGACAGATATCCAAGAGGGATAAGTCCTAGTTCTCCAGAGGGAGAATCATGTGCAACAGATCACACATATTGAGTAAGAGTTTCTCAAGGTAATATCTCCACAAAGCTCAATAGACCGAGCAAGCGACGAAGAGTCATCGCATGATCTCGAACGAGGTAATGCATTGGTGGATACATTTCGTGATCAAGTGGGGGAGCAATCCAAGGCAACATCATATGAAGGCACACTTCGAGTCGATGTGGAAATCAAACTCAACGGAGGGCTGACCTGTGGAATGGTGGACGCGATGGCCACTATCAACTCAATGCAAATCGAGGAGTGGAGCGACTTGGATGGAACTTGGTGAAGTATCCAAGCCTCATGAAGAGAGTCGACATAGAAGATGGAACATAGAGCGGAGGCACAGAGCTTTCCTTGGACAGAGGTCAAGGGCATGGACTCTTGTAGAGGCAAGAGTGGGATCATGTTATTCCATGGGTTCTTCATTCTGATGGGGCAGACTTATCTTGCATGGTGCCAAAGACAAAGCGAGCTTCGAGGCACATGTAAGTTACTTCAGAGATGCATTTGATGAAGTAACTAAGGTGATTCAACTTACGGAGGCAATGTTAGGATCAGGATACCTTAGCACGGGGCAAGAGGACGCAGAGGTGGGTACTCTTGAAGAATATGCCTCAATGTTACCATTCGAGTTGTCAGGAACAAGAGGTGCATAGCAGAGATTGTGCTAGTAGGGGATAGAGGCCCAGGATCCAAACAATGGTGCACCAATTCTAGCGAAGTCATGGGGACTTCATGAGCTATTAGGCGACGGACTGTCCTAGAGCTATGCTTCGTCCAGGTGTGACCCAAGAGTGGGTGGACGAAGGTGAATTTCCAAGTTGGGAGCGAACTAAAAATCGAAGATGGCGGAGGCCCTACGATGTGTTGGCAGGGGCCACACGTGGAGAAGTCATAGTCCGAGTTCAACACACGAGAATCTGTTTATAATGGAGATGTCACCAGGAGGCGATATGGTGCAGCGGATCATGGTGGAATAGTTCGTGGCAATGCAACACAGGCGATCGTGTCCCGTGAGTGATAAGATCATACGGAGGTATGATTAGGAGTTATTGGGAGCTCCACTTTTGTGTACGATGCAACAAGAAGAAGGGCTATGGATTCAAGGAGTGAATGTCGTAGTACCGCAAAGGCGGGTCTTCGTGTGTGCATCGGAGCTTGCATTGGATGAAAGCCTTAGTCAACAGCATATGGGGACTGTGTACCACCGAGGAAGAAGTCTAAGTGCAAGTACTAGTGAGTCCCATGGAGGGGGACATGATCATGTGAATGATCAGGAGCTACTAGGAGCTCCATTTCGGTGAACAATGCAACGGCAAGAAGGGCTGTGGATTCAAGGAGTGAATGCCACAATACTGCAGAGGCGAGTCTTCCGGGTGTATGCATCGAAGCTTGCATCAGATGAAAGCCTTGGTCGTTAGCATATGGGGGTTATGTACCACCGAGGGAGTAGTCAAATTGCAAGTATCAGTGAGTCCCATGCAGGGGACTTGATTATACTAAGGTATGATCGGAGCAGTTTGAGAGTTGGACTGCTTCAGTGATCATATTCGCTTAAGGGAGCCCGGTAAGTCAAAGGACAAAGTCGAGTAAGCAAACATTGCTACCAAGGAAGCTAAGGAGACCAGAATCGGTGCGAGCCCTGTAACAAGATGGCGGAGGCCATGCATGAGAAGTTGTAGTTTGTCTTTCCATCGACCAGGGAGAACTTCTAGGAGGACACAGTGGTGTTGAAGTAGGTGGTCGAAAGGGGCGAGGAAGTGACGATGAGTCCTGTGTGGCTCAGCTACCCAAAAGTAAAGAATCAGTTAGAAAGGAGGTGGACTCGGAGGAGCACCACAGTGCCGTAGAGGCGGATCTACCAATCGCGAAGGAAGGGATGTAAATGCAAGTCAACGGATAGTAGGGCTATAGGCTTGGCAGCACCATGGTACCACAGAGATGGGACTTAATTGGAGTCATCGATCCCTTGTTCTCATGGAGGGAGAGCATTGGTCGTAATAGGGGCCGAGGAGGTGGAGAATGCAAAGGCAAACTCCAAGTACTAAGACAAAGCGGAAGAGCAAATGCCAAGGAACTTCATAAGACCGGTGTCGATGGACTTCTCATCAAGATAGCCGAAAGCGAGGGACATCAGATTGATGTAGGAGTGCTCGTCTAAGGAACGAAGTAGGCAGTACGCAGTACTGTACCTTTATACTCAGAGGAGTAGGCGACAATGGTGATGGAGAAGATGGTACAATCCCAAAGGCGACCAGATCTATCAAAGACTTACTCCAAGTTGGGAGTGAACTAAAAATCAGAGATGGCGGAGGCCCTACGATGTGTTGGCAGGGGCCACACAGGGAGAAGTCGTAGTCCGAGTTCAACACACGAGAATATGTTTGCAATGGAGATGTCACCAGGAGGCGACATGGTGCAGCGGATCATGGTGGAATAGTTCGTGGCAATGCAACACAAACGATCGTGTCCCGTGAGGGACAAGATCATGCGGAGGTATGATTAGGAGTTCCTGGGAGCTCCACATTGGTGTACAACACAACAAGAAGAAGGGCTATGGATTCAAGGAGTGAATACCATAGTACCGCAGACTCGGGTCTTCGTGTGTGCATCAGAGCTTGCATTAGATGAAAGCCTTAGTCATCAGCATATGGGGGCTGTGTACCACCGAGGAAGAAGTCCAAGTGCAAGTACCAGTGAGTCTCATTGAGGGGGACGTGATCATGTGAATGATCAGGAGCTATTGGGAGCTCCACTTCGTTGAACAATGCAATGGTAAGAAGGGTTGTGGATTCAAGGAGTGAATGTCACAGTACCGCAGAGGCTAGTCTTCCGTGTGTATGCATCGAAACTTGCATTAGATGAAAGCCTTGGTCGTTAGCATATGGGGGCTATGTACCACCCACCGAGGGAGTAGTCAAATTGCAAGTACTAGTGAGTCCCGTGGAGGGGACTTGATTATACTAAGGTATGATCGGAGCAGCTAGAGAGTTTGACTACTTCAGTGCTCACATTCGCTTAAGGGAGCATGGCAAGTCAGAGGACAAAGCCGAGTAAGCGAACGTTGCTACCAAGGAAGCTAAGGAGAGCAGAATCGGTGCGAGCCCTGCAACAAGATGGCAGAGGCCACGCATGAGAAGTTGTAGTCTGTCTTCCATCGACCAGGGAGAACTGCTAGGAGGACACAGTGGTGTTGAAGCAAGTGGTTGAAATGGGCGAGGAAGTGACGATGAGTCTAGTGGGGCTCAGCTACCCAAAAGTAAAGCATTAGTTAGAAAGGAGGTGTACTCAGAGGAGCACCATAGTGCCGCAGAGGCGGATCTATCGATCGCGAAGGAAGGGATGTAGATGCAAGTCAAAGGATAGTAGGGCTATGGGCTTGGCAGCCCCATGGTATCGCAGAAGCGGGACTTCTGTAGAGTCATCGAATTCTTGCTCTCATGAAGGGAGAGCATTGGTCGTAAAAGGGACTAAGGAGGTGGAGAATGCAAAGGTAAACTCCAAGTACCAAGACAAGGCGGAAGAGTAGATGTCAAAGAACTTCATAAGACCGATGTCGATGGACTTCTCATCAAGATAGCCGAAAGTGGGGGACTTCGGATTGATGCAAGAGTGCTCAACCAAGGAATGAAGTAGGTAGTACGCGGTACTGTACCTTTCTACTCAGAGGAGTAGGCAGTAAAGGTGATGGAGAAGACGGTACAATCCCAGAGGCGACCAGATCTATCAAAGGCTTACTCCAAGTTGGGGGACTCCAAGTTGGGGTATACTTTTTGCTCTTTTCAGGTAAAACTTCTTGCATTCCAGAAGTTCAATGACAGTGGGAAGGTGAATCACAGTAGCTAACTCAATGCAAGGAGTGCAAACACTTTTAGTGCTTCAGAAGTGTGAGCAAAGAGCAGACGAATGTTAGTAACCAGCTCAATGCATGAAGTATAAACTCGAGGAGGTAGGTGAAATCGAGTAACCTTTGCCTTCTCAACTCAAGAGAATGGGTGAAATTGAGTACCCCAATTCTCGTAACTCGAGGAGGTGAGCGAAGCCAACTAACCTTGCCTTCTCAACTACTAAGAGAATGGGTGAAGTCAAGTATCTCAGTTCTCTTACTTATCCAGTATAGGAGCTCTGCACAAGTTCAATGACCCTTCAAAAGAAAGCTTATAGAAGATAATAGTTGTCAAATCCTCACCATTGGTGATCAGTACTACTCAGAGTAGATTGTCCGCTTCGTTTCCCAATTGAATGCCAATTGAAAGCGAGAGTGATGCGAACCTACTTGGAAGTGACAACTAAACATGGAAGAGGGATCAATGGGCAAACATTATGGAGGAAGGACCTCAAAAACCTTAATGTCTGCGAGGCGATGCTTGTCAAAGTTCTAACAAGCATCCATCCAGTTCAAGCAATAGGAGTATACTACGATACTGGCGCATAATAAGGCTAGTCTTTTCCTTCATCAGAAGGATCCGCGAGAACCAATAAGGATCATCACAACTCAGCCAACCCCACACCAGATTCAGTCATTGTGAGTTGAAGCAGCATGGAACGTCATATTTTTATCTCAAATTGAACCAAAATGCATTGAGGAAGCCCTAAAAGATGATTCTTATGTTATTTCAATGCATGAAGAGTTAAACCTATTTAAGAGAAATGAGATGTGGGAGCTTGTTCCTAGACCTATTGACCGTTTAGTGATTGGTACTAAATGGGTCTTTAGAAATAAGCAAGATGAAAATGGTATCATAGTTAGAAACAAAGCTAGATTAGTGGCCAAGGGTTATAACCAAGAAGAAGGGATCGATTATGAAGAGACCTTCGCTTCTATGGCTAGACTTAAAGCCATAAGGATGCTCCTTGCCTTTACCTCTTTAAAGAATTTTAAGTTATTTCAAATGGATGTAGAAAATACTTTTCTTAATGGTTCTATTTCTGAAGAAGTTTATGTTGAACAACTCCCCAGTTTTGAAAATGATCTTTTTCCAAATCATAATTTTAAACTATCTAAAGCTCTTTATGGATTAAAACAAGCCCTTAGGGCTTGGTACGAAAGACTTAGCTCTTTTCTTATTTCAAACAATTTTTTGAAAGGCAAGGTTGATATCACATTATTTTTTAAGTATTTTGAAAATGATTTTCTAGTTATTCAAATTTATGTTGATGATATTATTTTTGGTTCAACAAATGAATCCTTATGTGAAACTTTTGCCAAGAGTATGAGCCAAGAATTTGAAATGAGCCTAATGGGTGAATTAACATTTTTCTTAGGATTACAAATAAAATAATTTAATGATGGTATCTTTATAAGTTAAACTAAGTATACCTTAGATTTGTAAAAATAGTTTAGTATGGACAATGCTAAGGCCATAAACACACCCATGAGCACTTCTATAAAATTAGACTTGGATAATAAAAGTGAAAACTTTGATCAAAAAATATATAGAGGAATGATAGGTAGTTTATTATATTTAATTGCTATGAGACTAGACATAATGTTTAGTGTTGGATTATGTACAAGATTTCAATCCAATCCTAAATATTCTTATTTTAAGACAGTTAAGAGAATAATTAGATATTTAAAAAGAACTTTTAATTTAGGTTTATGGTATCCTAAGTCTAAAAACTTTAATTTACTTGCCTATGCGAATGCCGATTTTGGAGGTTGTAGAATAGATAGAAAAAAGCACAAGCGAAACATGCCAATTCTTTGGACATGCTCTTGTTTCTTGGTCTTCTAAGAAACAAAATTCGGTTGCATTATCTACAGCCGAAGCTGAGTACATAGCAGTTGGTGCATGTTGTACATAAGTCATTTGGATGAAAAACACTTAAGAAGATTATGGAATTCACTTGACAAATATTCCTATCAAATGAGATAACACTAGTGCAATATGTTTAACTAAAAATCTCATTCAACACTCAAGAACTAAACATATTGACATTAGGCATCACTTTATTAGAGATAATGTAAATAATTATGATATATCTTTGAAATTTATTAATACTAACCATCAATTAGCTGATATCTTCACTAAGCCATTAAATGAAAAACAATTTGACTTTATTAGAAGAGAGTTAGGAATGTTAAACCATTCAAATGCATGATTTGATAGATTTCTTGAGTTTTACATAAGATGATTTTGAGTACTTGAGTAGCTCTTATAGTCTTCTTGGACTTCTCGACTTTTTGAGATCTCCTTCAAAATAATTATTGGATTTATGAATATGTATCCCCCCTCTTAATAAATTATTTTGTTTTGGGATACTTGATATTTTGATCTTTGACACCCCCCCTCCACTTCTTCTATTTTATTTACAAAGGAGAAGAAAGCAATTTGATATGATTAAACTATATTCTAATTTTTCTTCTTATTTTACTAAGGGGGAGAAAAGGACTAGATTTATTTCTTTGTGTAATGAATATTTATGATAAATGTGTTGACATATGTATTGAATAGTTAGTATTCAAATATGTCATGAATATTTCTCCTTATTGATAACAAAGGGAGAGAAATGACATGATTGATGACATATGACAAATGTTGTGTTTGAAATTTTATCATATAATGAACATTTGTGTTGAACAATTGTTTCGAAAAGATATGTTGAATATTTCTCCTTATTGATAAATATTAAAAAATGATAAACATTCAAATGATGGATATTTATGATAAATGCTCATATATGAATTCAACATTTCTCATTTTTGTTGATGACAAAGGGGGAGAAATGACATAATTGATGATGTAAGAGAAATGTGTATTTTGAATTATTTGAAATGTTTATATGATACCAGAAGATGACATACTCTAAAAATTTTATCATGTATGGTATCATGATTTTTGACATAAGGTGAATGTTTAAAATATTTATTATGTGAAACATATCAATTGAAATTATTTATCATGTGATACCAAGAAAAAGAATGCTTTGAAAATTTTATTATGGTATCGTGAATGGTTAAATTATGAAAATACTATACTTAAATTCAAAGTGATGGATTCTTTTGAATTTAAGTTTGTTGTATTGATCCTATGGCATATACATAGGGGGAGTTAATATTAACTCCCATCATCAATTCGTTGTAATCATTAAAAATAGAGAGATTATTGAATCTCGAATTTTGATGATGAAATTAATTGATAGTTTTTATGATCTAACTTATGTGTTAAAGAAAATGATGCAGGATTAGCTACGATAGTAAAGGGCATTACAATCATATGTTGGGCCGGAGTCAAGTTATAGCATCGGGCCAAGGTTCGAACGATGCATTGGGAGCTCGTTGAGAGTTCGTCGAAGGTTGGCCGAGGTTCGGATGACGCAATGGGAGCTCGCTGAGAGTTCGCCGGAGGTCGACAGAGATTCAGACAATGCAATGGGAGCTCAATAAGAGTTCGCTCGAGGTCGATCGAGGTTCAGACGATGTTGTCGGGAGCTCGCCGAGAACTCACCATAAGTTTGCTGGAAGTTCGTCGGGAGTTCACCGACAGGTTAGTGGGAACTCACTGAGAGTTCACAAGAAGAATGCTGGAAGTTCATTGGGAGTTCACCGAAGGAAATTAGGAGCTCGCTGGGGGTTCATCGGAAAGATGCTGGGAGTTTGCCGAAGAGACGATCGGACAATGAAGATTGTCCGTTGAGTGTCGTAGTTAGTATCATAATGAGAGTTAGTGTTACTACTCAATTAAGAGGCTATTAGGTCTTTAATGGGGCTAATTTGGACTCATTATAAGTCATTTCAGTAACCCAAGGTCAGATAAGGCACGGTCTTCGAAGATACAGTCTCCAAGATAACATAGTCTTCGAAGGTATGTCAAGCGGTTAAACCACCTAGACTGGGCAGTTGAATCGCCCAGACAATCTCCCAGACTGTCAAGCGACTGAACCGCCCAAAACACAGTCTCCCAAACTGTGTCAAGCGACGGAACCGCCTAGAATGCAGTCTTCGAGACTAGCACCATAGGATCACTTAAAAATTAATTTTTGGCTCCACTTTTGAAGCCATTTGGGGCCTATAAATACTCCACCCTTTCTTGCTTGAGGTATGTAAGCAATTAAGAGCAAAAATCTTATGAAAATATTGTTGTAATTAAGAGCTTCTCCTCATTTCATCTTGTGTAGTTTTCTATTTAAGGGAGAGCTTTGAGTCTTATAAAGGTTATCTATTAAACCTGTAAAAGGAGAATAGAGTTGTAAGAGGGTAGTTGATCTTCACCCTATGAAGGAAGATCAATAGTGGAAGCCGGTGGCCTCAACGGAGGAGGAATAGGGAAGTGGACGTAGGTCACGAGACCGGACCACTATAAAATCAGTTTGCTTCCTCTTCATTGCTCTATTATTTAACTATCTATTATCTTTGCTTGCACTATTACAAATATCTCTACACTTAAACGCATTTTTGATATGATTTTTATTAAGCAAATTTTTTAAATCGATGAAGATGTCTCATCAGCACTAATTCAAACCCCCCTCCCCCACCTCTCCTCCACCCCCTCTCTCAGTGCTGCTTTGATCCTAACAATAAGCAGGTGTAAGGGTTTCATATTCTCCTAAAGAAGATCGGTAGTAGATGCTAGTGTGCCTCAAGAAGGACTTGGGACGTAGGCCCGTTGGTGCCGAACCACTATAATAGTGAGTGTTTCTGAATTCTTGCATTTATTCCTCACTTGCAATTGTCGAGTTCTTAATCATTTTGTACTGAATAGAAGCTTCCGATTTTTACTTACTCTTGAAAGCAAAGTTTCAAGTCAAGCGCTTCCTTTCAACGTTGATTATCTTTTATTAGGATTTGCTTATTTCCTCTTAAGTCATTTTAAGTAAGTAACTCAGTAATTTTCTTCGAATCATTCACTTGTTCCGAAAAGCTTCGATTATCCATCTTGCTTAAAGTGAAAAGTTTTTTATTAAAACTAAAATTTATACTTGCACTAATTAACCCCCCCCCCCCCTCTTAGTGTCAATTGATCCTAACTATTAGTATCAAAGCAAGGTAGTAACTCATTAGATTAACACCCACTTGAGTAAATGGCTTGTTTTGGCATGAATGAAGGACATTCCATTTCATGTCCTCCCATATTCAATATGATGGATTACACATGTTAGAAGACAATGATACATATTTTTATTATTTCTTTGGACCTTGATTTATGGAATATTGTTGAGAATGGATTTGAATAATCTTCCAAGCCAATGAATGAGCTAAATGATTTGGAGAGGAAGAATTTTTCTTTAAATGCAAAAGATATGAATGCCTTGTTTTATGCTCTTGATAAGATTGAGTTTAATCATGTTTCCGTCTGCGAATTGGCTTTTGATATTTGGCACACACTAGAAATTACACACGAGGGGATTAGTAGAGTAAAAGAATCTAAGATAAATATTTTAATTCATAATTATGAGTTATTTCGAATGAAACCAAGTAAATCCATTGGAGACATGTACACCCGTTTCATGGATGTTATCTATGGCCTTAAATCACTTAAAAAATATTTTTTGAATTTTGAACTAGTTAGTAAAATTTTGAGATCTTTATCTAAAAATTGGAATCCTAAAGTAACCGCTATTCAAGAGGCCAAAGACTTAATTACCTCTTGAAGGACGGATTGACTTTCTTATGACATATGAACTAAATTGTAAAGCTCATGATGAGCTTAATGAACCCCTTCCAAAGAATATGAATGATGTAGCACTTCGAACAATAAATGACTCCTCGAGTGAAACCTTGAGTGATGAGAACCATAATATTACACTTTTATCAAGAAAATTTAAAAAAATTATAAAAAGAAACAAAACTATTAAAAAAAGAACCGAGGAAAGACAATGTCATATGCTATGAATGCAAAAAACTGGGACATTTCAAAAATGAATGTCCTCATTTGAAGAAGAAGCCAACACATAAGAAGAAAATACTTTCGGCCACTTGGGATGATTCAAGTTTTTCGGATGATGAAGGCCAATCACAAGAAGAGATTGCTAACTATGCTCTAATGGCGATCGAAGATGACGTTAGTGAGTTTTTAAGTATTTTCTTTTCAGAATTATTAAGTATGTTTCATGATTTATTTTATGAGTTTAGAAAACTTAGTAAATATTTTAAGTTGCTTAAGAATGATCATGAATTGTTAGTTATTAGACTTGATGAAATGCATAATTCACTAGTATCACATAACATGTGTTCTAAATGTGAGATACTAGATAGTGTTAAAGAAGAAAACTTCATGATTAAAACAACGCTAGAAAATTTTAAAATTGGGAACAAATCCCTAAATATGATCCTTGCCAATAAGGGTCATATTAATAGTAGAAATGACATAGGCTTTGTTGGTAATATCCAAGAAAAGCCAACTATCTTTGTAAAAGGACCTACATTAAATGTGACATCAAGAATCAAGTGTAACCTGTGAAAAATTGGGACATAAGGCAAACAAATGCCTATTTAGAAAATATAGTCTACATCAACTTGTATGGGTTCCCAAGAGAATTCTATATAATAATAAATAATTAGAAAAGAAAGATAAAGTTCTTTATGAAGGACCTAATGTAAAATTGGTACCTAAACCAAAAATATCTTTCTTGTAGGTTTATCTCAAAACTAAAGCTAGAAGCACCAAATAGTATCTTGATAGTGGATGCTCAAGGCATATGACCGGAGATCCATCTTATTTTTCTAAGTTCACTAGCTTAAGTGAAGGAGTTGTTACCTTCGAAGACAACAATAAGAGTGAAATCATTGGAAAAGAAACAATAGCTAACACATCAAACCTATTGATTGAAGATGTGTTGTTAGTTGATGGCTTGAAACATAACTTGCTTAGCATTAGTCAATTATGTGATAAAGGATATGTGGTTAAATTTTAACCTAATGCTTGCATAATTGAATTACCACACAAAATTAAATCCTTAATTACTTTAAGAAATAATAATGTATACACCATAGATATTGAAAATTTTTGTGATGAAACTTGTTTTTTAGCTTTGAATGATGATGCTTGGATTTGGCATAAAAGACTAGGTCATGCTAGTATGAAACTTTTAAACTAAATTTCTACCAAGGAACTAGTAAGAGGCTTACTAAATCTTAAGTTTATCAAAGATAAAGTATGTGACACTTGTCAATTAGGAAAACAAATAATGAGTAGCTTTGAGTTGAAAAATCAAATAAGCACCTCTAGGCCACTTCAATTGATTCATATGGATTTATTTGGACCAATTTACATTACAAGTTTCGGTGGTAGTAAATATTCATTTGTTATAGTGGATGATTTTAGTAGATATACTTAGACCTATTTCATGGCATATAAAAATGATACATTTAAATGTTCTATAAAATTTTGTAAAATTGTTCAAAATGAAAAAGGATGTATGATTTCTTCAATACGAAGTGATTATGATGGAGAATTTTAAATTAATAATTTTTAAATTTTTTATGATTCGAATGGGTATATCCATAATTTCTCTATTTCACGAAATTCACAACAAAATGGGATAGTAGAAAGAAAAAATAGGAGCTTACAAGAAATGCCTAGAACATTGTTGACTGAACATAGTCTACCCAAATATTTTTGGGTTAAAGCCGTTAATACGACATGCTATGTTTTAAATAGGGTTCTTGTAAGATCATTACTCACTAAAACTCCTTAAGAATTGTGAAATAGTAAAAAACCTAATATTTCTTATTTTAAAATATTTGGTTGCAAATGTTTTATTTTAATTGAAAAAATACTTTAGGTAAATTTGATGTAAAATTCGATGAAGGCATTTTTCTAGGTTATTCTTTTATTTCAAAAGCTTATCATGTTTTTAATAAAATAACATTAGTAATAGAAAAATCTATTCATATTATTTTTAATGAGTTTTTTGAATTTAAAAAGATTAATTTTGATGATGAAGTTGATCTTGGTAACTTGAATTTAAATGATAATACTCCTAAAAGTAAATTGGATGAATCTTCTTCCAAATCCTTACCCAAGGATTGGAAGTATGTGAATAATCATCCTAAGAACTTATAATAGGAGAAACATCAAAAGGAGTTCAAACTGGATCTTCTATTCGAAATTTTTGTTTGAATGCCATGTTTATTTCTCAAATCAAGCTAAAGTGCACTGATGAGGCTCTATGAGATTATTCACGGGTTAATGCGATGCATGAAGAGCTTAATCAATTTGAGAGAAATAAGGTATGAGAGCTTGGTCCTAGACCTAATGACAATTTAGTGATTGGTACTAAATGGGTCTTTAGAAACAAGTAAGAGAAAAATGGTATCGTGGTTAGAAACAAGGCTAGATTAGTGGCCAAATATTTCAACCAAGAAAAAGGAATCGATTATGATGAAACCTTCGCTCCCGTGGCTAGACTTGAAGCCATAAGGATGCTCATTGTCTTTGGTTCTTTTAAAAATTTTATGTTATTCCAAATGGATGTTAAAAGTACTTTTCTAAATGATTTTATTTCTGAAGAAGTGTATGTTGAACAACCCCTCAATTTTGATAATAATCTTCTTCCTAATCATGTTTTCAAACTTACAAAAACTCTTTATGGATTAAAACAAACCCCTCGGGCTTGGTGTAAAAGACTTAGTTCTTTTTCTATTTCAAATAAAATTTCAAAAGGCAAGGTTGATACCATATTATTTTTTAAGCATTTTAAAAATGATCTTCTTGTTATTCAAATATATGTTGTGTTAGGATCAATTGTCACTAAGAGGGGGCGTGAATTAGTGCAAGAGTAAATTAACGTTTTAAACAAACAACTTTTTGCTTGAAGCAAGATAGAAAATCTAAAGCTTATCATTTAAGTTAAGCAAGTGAATCTTATAGAGAAGTGCTAAGCTTCTTTCTTAAAAACAACTCAAAAAAAATAAGCAAATCAGAATAAGGAGATAGGCAATGTCGTAAATGAAGTGTTTGATTTCGAGGCCTTGATTTCAAAACATAAATAAAAAATTAGAAGCATCTATTTGTGTTTTGAAATCAATTAAGAACCCAACAATTGTAAGCAATAAATCAAAGAAGTAAGAACACTTACAATTATAGTGGTTCGGCACTAACCAACCTATGTCCATTTCTGAGTCATCCTCCTTAAGGCAACCGGCGTCCATTATTAATCTCCTTTGGGTAAAGATCAAACACTTACAATACTTACAAGGGGGACAAGATTACAACACTTGGAACACCCCCTTACCCATTTTCTTATTCTTACAATTTACACACAATATTTTCTTAGAATATATTCTCTGAAATTTTTGTGTAGAATGCAAGAAAACTTAAGGTTTTTATAGCCCCAGATGACTTCAAAATTTTTGAGCCAAAATTCAAACATACTTGAAAAATTCAGGTATGGGCGATTCACCCGCCGTCTTGGGTGGCTCAACTACCCTAAACTATGGGCACGGGCGGTTTACTCATCGGCCCTAGGCGGTTCAGCCACCGTCAGCCACCAAAATCCTAGGCGGTGGCAGTTTACCTATCGCTTACTAGCAATTTACCCACCAGAATCTTCGTAAAAGTGGTTCCCTCCATTTGTCGAATTCTGGCTTTAACCACCAGTTGATTAATCCTATGGTCAACTAATTGAGCTCAACCTCAGCTCAATCAAACCCTATTAGTGGACCCGATTGCCTCATTGAGTTGATTTGGATTTCTTCCAAATCACAATCATTTAGGACTCAATCTTAAACTATGACTTAAAGACTACAATCAAGACATGACCACCAAGCTTATGACCTTACCCCTGCAATCCGGCAACCTTCGGAATCGCTAACGGCGAGTCTCACTGTCTTCCTCTAACGATCTCCCGGCGTGTTCCAAGCAATCTTCCCAATACCTTCTACGAAATCCTAGCGAACGTCCGACGATCTCCCACCGTATCGTCCAAAACTTTGGCCCGATGCCTAAGCTTCATCCTGAGTCCATGTCTGATCTATAACTCCTTCTCCCATCATGGTTAAACCTGTACGATGCTAACTATAACTTAATTAATTATAATAATTAATAGCCACAAGTCCACTTTAAGTCCTTCCTAATTCTCGACAAGCCTTACGGCTACCCCTGACAATCTTCTGGCAAATCTCGATCTTTTTTCGGTGAACTCCCTTGTGCCATCCTGGCAAGCTCCCGATACCCTCGGTGAGCTCCTGACGCACTCCTCGCGAGTTCCCAACTACATCGTTCAAACCCCGGCCCGATGCATGACTTGACTTTGGTCAATCCTAATTGTCATATTCTCTCTGTCATAGTTAATCCTGCATCAATCAACTTCTAACAACCCATGTTAGATCAATAATTCATCAATTGATTTCATCATTAAAATCTGATATTCAATAATCTCTCTCTTTTTAATGATGACATGAGTTAATCCTAACTCCCCCTAAATCCATGCCACTTAAATTTAAGAGAATCACACTCTCTTAAATTCAAGTAATCAACATTCTATGCAAATTTCAACATAAATTTGTATTATATCATTGAATGAGTATCAAAAAGATATCAAAGATATCCAAGATTAGTATCATGTGTCATCAACATATATTTCTCAATGTCATGTGTCATTAATGTATATTTCTCCCCCATTGTCATCAACAAGAAGATGAAATATAGGGCAAAGGATTTTAAGGCACATGAGTTTTTACAAAACATCATTTAGAAGAGCTTTTAATAAATTTCAAAAAGAATATTAAGATGAGCTCAAAAGTCCAAGTTGAAACTATTTTAATCACACCATCATATCATTATAATAAAATCATGATTATTATTTTAAATCATCATGTATATTTACAAAAATCAACATGCACTATCATCATACATGATTTCTCATCATCATATCTTCTCCCTCTTTGTTATTGACAAAAAGGAGAAGTGCAATTAGCAAGTTTTTGATATATAAAAGCTTAGCAATTTAGTAAATTTTTCATCATAATAGAAAATACAAGCTAGTGAGTTATTTCTTCTCTTTTGAGAAGTACAAGCTAGCCAATTTTTGCTCATAGCAATTCACATCATACAAGCAAATAAGTTTTGCTCCCCCTTAATAGGATAAAAACATAATTTTCTTTTGGAAAATTTTCTTCCCTTTCTTTGAATAATAAAGAAGAAACAAGGAAGGAGAGTGTAAGACATTGTATTACAAAAATATGACTCAATCTTTTAAATATAAATTCTGAAATTCGAGAATTGATATGTACCCATGCAATTTAATTCATTTAAATCAAGAATAGCACATTAAGTGATTCATCAAAGATTTAATATCAAAGACTTATATCAAGCATCATAGAAGTTTATGTTATATATATGTTTCCCTTTGTAAACATTCATCAAGATTTATGAAACAAGAATAATCTTTAAACCTATCTCATCACAAAAATTTGGATCCTCTTCTTATATTCATTTTAACTAGAGTGATTTCGAAAGTAAGCTCAAAAATCCAAGAAATCCAAGAAATCCAAGAAGAATTAAGAGTCACTCATGCATTTAAATCGTGTGATTTTCTAATACAAATAGCAAATCATGTATTTTTGTATATCACCTTTCATTTATATTTTCTTCCATTTTTTGTAAACAAGAAGGTAGAAACAAGGAAGAAAAAGTGAAAAACATCATATCATAAAAATGCTCAATTTTATAGATGTAAATTTTATAGATGTAGAATCCAAAATCCAAGGAAAAAATCAAGAGGTACCCATGCAATTTAATTTATCTTATGCATATTTCAAGCAAGGTAGCAAATCAATCAAATCATGCATTTTAAGGATTATCTCAGTAAATTTTGATAATAAGCATCAAGAATTCAAAAAAAAACATGATAGTAGATCAAGCTCAAATTGTAAATCAAGTATTTTGTATGCATTTATAAAGTTCTAGTTTTCTTCTAGGCAAATGTTCCTCATTCAATGTTATCATATCCAATTTTATCCTAATCATATTGGTAATTTTATTTTCCCTTTTTGGTCATTGTCACCAAATATGATGGTATAATTTCTTTACATCCATGTTCAAATTACTCCTAAAAGTATAAGGGGTATCATGTCATTAAAAATGAAAATTCAAATCCAAACATGATTTAATAAATTTGCCCCACCTTTTGTTTGTGAATATAAGTAATCAAGACATCTTATGTATTTCCAAGTAAAATTATCAAATCATGCATATTTCATTTAATTTTCAACTTATCACATTTATGAGTTATAAAATAAATCATGTCAAGAAAGATATTAATATCAAAAGGCACTCATAAATACCAAAAGATATACTTTAATTTAATAAATCTCCTTTTAGATAATACAAATTTTTAGGAGATCAATTGTGTAAGCAAAATCTTAATTCATGAAAATTGTCAAGTTACAAGTACGATTTTACAAAATGCGATATGGAAATATAGGATCGCAACTTATTTATGTGATTTCAAATTATCAAGATCATTGTTTAGATTCATGTTATAGTTCCAAATAGATAAACTTATGATTCATTTATGAACTAATTCAAACGAACTTGATTTATGTAAAAATTTAAAGTTACAATTTTTCAACTTATCAAGATCACGATAAAATCATAAAAATTATCAATAACATTGGATAGATTCATCAATCTCTTTTTAAAAAAATATAAAATAGAAAATGTTTTAAGAAAAATATATTATCTTTTTATTTCATACAAGCATGCCATTGTCTTTTAAGTCAAATAAAAACATGCATTTTCATTTAAAACCGAAAAAGAGCTTTCATTATGGCAAAAATCAATAAGCCATAAATCATAAAGATCATTATGCATAATTTCAAAATATAAACTCATTAAGCATGGTCACAATCCATCATTAATTCATCAAGCATGGTTTCATAAAACATTTTCAATCAAAATTCAACCTATCTCAATTTCAACTTTTAAAAGAGTCTAACTCTTTACACATAGTGCAAGGAGTTGACAAACTAATTTTCAAATTTTTATTTGTTTTATATTCAAATTCAAAAGTAATCTACCATTTATCAACACACATTCATTCAACTATTCAACCATTTAAATTAATCATTCAATAACCATAGCATTTAAGTCATTCAACAATAATCTTTCCAAATATTCAAGCCAATAATTTTGATCTTAGCATTCAATCAAAAATCTCATCTTTGTAAGTTTCAATAAATATATTTTTCAAAAACTAAGGTTCTTTGGTTCTAGGTCATTTTTATACTTGTATGCTCTAGCTATGCATTATCAATATTGATTGTATAATGATGAACCATCAAAAGATTCATTATCAATAATTTTAATTTTAATAATTTTCTTATTATTACTTAGGCTAGTGAGCTTTGAAGAAATATTAGATCTTAAGTCATGTGTCTTGAGCATCTACTTTCAAAACATAACTTAGTGCTCCTAGCCTTGTTAGGAGGTAATTTTATATTATGCGAGGTTTTGATTTAGGTACCCATTTGAGTTTGGGTCCTTCATGATATGTTCTTCCCATTTTCTCTAATAGCTTAAGGTTGTTTATGGTTCATTTAGGAATCCAAATTAATTTGTGAGGACTATATTTTTAAATAGACATTTATAAGCCATATGTTCGAATCTTCTACAAAAACTATATTTAACTTTTGATGATATATTTAAGGTCGGTCCTTTAACAAAAGTAGTTGGCTTTTGTTAGGTATTGCCCACAAAACCTATTTCATTTCTTCTATTAATATGACCCTTATTAGGAAGAATCTTATTAAGGGATTTATTTCCTATTTCAAATTTCTCTAAGGTTTGCTTTAGCATGATGTTTTCTTCTTTAATGTTGTCTAGCATTTCACATTTAGAACTAGGATTATCTGATGCTAATAACTCATGCATTTCATCAACTTTACCAACTAACGAATTATATTCACTTTTAATTAACATAAAAAATTTACTAAGTTCTCTAAACTTATCAAATAAATCATGAAATATGTTTAATAATTTTTAAAAAAGAAATACTTAATGAATCACTAACCTTATCATCGATGGCCATAAGAGCGAGGTTTTCCACTTCTTGGTTGTGCATTTTATCTTTGGAGCTCCTCCGCTTCTTGCATTCATAGCAAGAGGTTTTGTCCATATTTAGATCATTTAAAGGTTCATGTTCATTAATTTATCTGGTTCATTTGTCAAGGGTTCAAAGTCCTTATCACTCGAGATTTCACACGAGGAGTCATATGTTCTCAGTTCAAGTTCCTTCCTGTTCTTTGGAAGATGTTCTTCAAATTCATTTTTAGAAATATTTTCATTTAGATTTGTTGTGCTTTCATATGTCATTTCTAATTTATACCATATATCGAAAGTCGAATCACAAGCGGAAACATGATTAAACTCATTCTTATCAAGAGCACAAAACAAGGCATTGATAGCCCTTGCATTTAAAGAAAAATTCGTTATTTCCAAATCATTTAGCTCATTCATTACCTTGTAAGATTTTTCAAATCCATTCTCAACAAAATTCTATAAATCAAGGTCCAAAGAGATAAAAAAGATACGCATCATTGTCTTCCAATACGTGTAATCCGTCCCATTGAACATGGGAGGACGTGAGATGAAATATTCCCCCATTCATGCTAAAACAAGTTATTTACTCAAGTTGGTGTTAATCTAATGAGTAACTACCTTGCTCTAATACCAATTGTTATGATCAATTGACACTAAGAGAAGGGGGGGGGGTGAATTATTGCAAGAGTAAATTAACGTTTGAAACAAAAAATTTTTTGCTTGAAGTAAGATAGAAAATCTGAAGCTTTTCATTTAAGTTAAGCAAGTGAATCTTATAGAGAAGTGCTAAGCTTCTTACTTAAAGACGACTCAAAAAGAATAAGTAAATCCGAATAAGAAGATAGGCAATGTCGCAAGTGAAGTGTTTGATTTTGAAGCCTTGATGAAATCAATTAAGAACCCGATAATTGAAGCAATAAATCAAAGATGTAAGAACACTTCCAATTATAGTGGTTCGGTACTAACCGACCTACGTCCATTTATAAGTGTTCCTCCTTGAGGCACACCGACATCCACTATTGATCACCTTTGGGTGAAGATCAAACCCTTACGACACTTACAAGGGAGACAAGATTACAACTTTTGGAACACTCCCTACCCCTTTTCTTTTTCTTACAATTCACACACCATATTTTCTCACAATATAATCTCTAAAATTGTTGTGTAGAATGCAAGAAAACTTGGGGTATTTATAGCCCCAAATAGCTTCAGAATTTTGGAGCCAAAATTAAAACATACCTAAAAAAATTTGGGTACCGGCGGTTCACCCGCCGATCTAGGTGGCTCATCCGTCCGAAACCATGGGTACGGGCGATTTACCCATCGGCCCTTGGTGGTTCAGCCGCCGTCAGCCACCCGAAAACCTGGGCAGTGGTGGTTTACCCGTCGCTTACCAGCGGTTTACCCGTCGGAATCTCCAGAAAAGTGGTTCCCTCCGCTTTTTAAATTTTGGCTTGAACCATCAATATTAACCAATCCTCTAGTTAACTAATTGAGCTCAACCTGAGCTTAGCCAAACCCTAATAGTGGACCTGAATGCCTCTTTTAGTTGATTTGGATTTCTTCCAAATCATACTCATTAAGGACTCAATCGTAACCTATGACTTAAAAATTACAATTAAGACATGACCACCAAGCTTATGACCTTACTCCCATAATTCGGCAACCTCTGGAATCTCCAACGGCGAGTCTCACGATCTTCCTCTAGCGATCTCCCGGTGTGTTCCTAGCGATATTCCCGATACCTTCGACGAAGTCCTAGCGAACGCCCGACGAGCTCCCATTGGATCGTCCAAAACTTTAGCCTGATGCCTAAGCTTCATCCTGAGTCCATGTCTGATCTGCAACTCCTTCTCCCGTCATGGTTAAACTTGCACGATCATAACTATGACTTAATTAATTATAATTATTGATAGCCACAAGTCCACTTCAAGACCTTCCTAACTCCCGACAACCCTTTCGGCTACCCCCGATAATATTTGAGCGAGTCTTAGTCTTCTTTTGGTGAACTCCCTTTCGCCATCCTAGCAAGCTCCCGATACCCTCGGCAAGCTCCCAACGCACTCATCGTGAGTTCCCAACCGCATCGTCCGAACCTAGGCCCGATGCATGGACTTGACTTTGGCCAATCCTAATTATCATATTCTCTCTATCGTAGTTAATCCTACATTAATCAACTTCTAACAACTCATGTTAGATCAATAACCCATCAATTAATTTCATCATCAAAATTTGAGTTTCAACATATTGATGATATCATTTTTGGATCTACAAATGAATCTTTATGTGAGTCTTTTGCAAAATGAATGAGCCAAGAATTTGAAATGAGCCTAATGGGTGAGTTAATATTCTTCTTAATATTACAAAGAAAATAACTTGATGATGGTATTTTTATTAGTCAAATTAAGTACACTTTGAACTTGATAAAATGATTTGCGATGAAAAATTCTAATGTATTAAACACTCCCTTGAGCACATCTACAAAGTTGGACTTAGATAATGAAGGAGAAAACTTTGATAAAAAAACTTATAGAGGTATGATAGGAAGTTTATTATACTTAACTACTACTAGACCCGTTATCATGTTTAATGTTGGATTATGTGCAAGGTATCAATTTAACCCGAAACTCTCTCATTTGGAAGTAGTTAAACGAATTTTTAGATACTTAAAAGGAACCTCAAAACTAAGATTATGGTACCCAAAATAAAAGAACTTTGACTTGATTGCCTATTCTAATGCCGATTTTGGTAGATGTAGAATAGATAGAAAAAGCACTACCGGAACATGTCAAGTTTTAAGGCACGCACTTGTTTCTTGGACTTCACGAAATAAAATTCAGTAGCTTTATCTACTATGGAAGCAGAATATATTGCAGCTAGTGCATGTTGTGCCCAAGTCATTTGGATGAAAAACATACTAGAAGATTCTAGAATAAAATTAAAAAATATTCATATAAAGTGTGATAATACAAGTGTAATGTGTTTAACCAAAAATCCTATTCAACATTCAAGAACCAAACATACTGATATTAGACATCATTTTATAAGAGATCATGTAAATTATCAAGACATCTTTAGAATTTATTGACACTAAGTATCAATTAGCGAATATTTTTATAAAACCCTTAAATAAAGAATAATTTGATTTTCTTAGAAAAGAACTTGGAATGCTAAAACATGAAAATATATGAATTGCATGATTTCATAAAAATGAGTTATTTTTCTTTGTGATAATATTTTTAAAATTATCTTATTGTTCCTATGAGATGATTATCTTATTATTCATAAAAAAAGGAGAAAATTTATATGATGTTTTGCTAGTTTAAGGACTTTATTTGTTGGAAATTACATGAGATGATTTTAAATTCATGAGTAGCTCTTAAACTTTTGAATTTCCTTTGAATGTCTTGGAGTTTTGAGTTTATCTTCGGAATTCACATTTACAAAATTGAGAGCTATGTTTAATGATGTTTTATAACTCCTCCCTTATTTTCTTTCCTTCTTGTTCTCAAGAGGAATAAAATTCTTTATGACTCATATCATATTTTAAAAGGGGGGAGCAAAAACTCATATGCCTTAAAATCTTTAGCCCCACATTTCACCTTTTTGTTCATGACAAAGGGGGAGAAATTGATGTTGATGACTTATGTAATTAAATGAATGTTGGTAACTTATGTAATAATTTAAGGGGAAATTTTCAAATGTTTTGATATTCATGAAAATTATTGATGAGTTGAAAATTTCAAATGTTTGAAGTTCATGAAAATCCTTGATGAGATGAAATTTTCAAATGTTTGAAATTCATGAAAATCCTTGATGAGTTGATGACTTGATAAATTTAAAAGTAAATTTTTTGTTGATATATGAGTATCCTTGAAATATAATTTGCTTGAAATATTGATTACCTTGATTTACTTGAATTAAAGAGTGTATGATTCTCTTAAACTTAAGTCTTCTTTATTATGGCATAAAAATTTAGAGAGAGTTAGGATTAACTCCCGCCATCAATTGATTGTCATCATAAAAAAGGGAGCGATTGTTGAATCTCGGATTTTGATGATGAGATCAATTGATGAGTATTTAAATCTAACATATGTGTTAGAGGAAGAATTGCAGGTCAAACTATGACAGGAGCAATGGAGTTACAACCAAATGATGGGCTAATATCAAGCTTGGGCATCGGGCTGGGTTCGGGGACGATGTAGTTAGACCTCATCGGGAGTTCACTAGGAAATTTACCGAAGGGATAAGGAAGCTCACTGGGAACACGCCGGGAGATCGCCGGAAGAAGACCGGAAGACTCACCACAAGATTATTGGAAGCTACTGGATTGGCGGGAGTTAGGTCTTAGTTTAGCTTATTGTCATTAAGAGTTGTAATCATTGAGTCATAGTTAGGGATTAAGTTCTAATTGAGTTGGATTTAGATAAAATCCAAATCAACTCAATCGGGTCCACTATAGGGTTTGGTTGAGCTTTGGTTGAGCTCCATCAGTTGACTATATAATTGGTCAACATCATGTTCAAGCTGGAAATCGAAAAGTGGAGGGAACCACTTTTTCGGAGAATCTGACAAGTAAACCATCTATGACCGACAGGTGTACCATCGTCGCTTAGGCTTTCCGGCAACTGACAATGGGTAAACCGCCCAGGGCCGATGGGTAAACCACCAGTACCCTGGAAATAGGATGACTATACCGCCTAGGACAGGCGGGTAAACCACCCGTACCTAGTTCCTGGGCGACTGACGACGGGTAAACCGCACGTACCCGATTTTTTCGGGTGAGTTTAATTTTTTGCTCCAATTTCTAAAGTCATTTGAGGCCTATAAATACCTCAAGTTTTCTTGTATTCCATGCAATAATTTTGGGGATTACATTCTGTGAAAAAAATTATGTGTGAATTGTAAGAAAAAAAAAAGGGGGAAGGGAGAGAGCTTAGAGTTTGAATGTTCTTGAAGTCTCCCCTGTAAGCAAGTGTAAGGGTTTGGTCTTCACCTAAAGAAGATCGGTAGTTGACGTCGTTGTGCCTCAAGAAGGACTCAAGAGTGGACGTAGGCCCGTTGGTGCTGAACCACTATAATTGTGAGTGTTTATTAATTATTGCATTTATTACTCACTTGCAATTGATGAGTTCTTTATCGTTTTGTATTGAATAGATGCTTCCAATTTTTACTTCTTGAAAGCGAAGTTTCAAGTCAAACACTTCCCTTCAACGTCAAGCACTTACTCAGTAATTTTCTTCGAATCATTCACTTGTTATAAAAAGCTTCGATTTATTTATCTTGCTTAAAGTGAAAAGTTTTTCGTTAAAACTAAAATCTACACTTGCACTAATTCACACCCCCCCTCTCTTAGTACCAATTGATCCTAACATGATATACAATCTTTCTAGGTAAACAATCTCTCACATGATGTAGTTTTTTTAGTTTTTATGACTTTCTCACAACCCAATCTTTTACACGATGATTTAATCTATGTGGGAAGCCTGTTTTGTTTTGATTTTCTGTTGCGCATGTGATGCTCCCGCTTGGGTTCCCAAGAATGGTATCGGAGCTATGGTTGTTCGTGCGAAAGATTGGATTTAAATTGTGTGTGATAAGATTGCATTGTGTAGAATTGTTCTACACGTCATTGCTGCATTTTCACAGTGAAGGCAACGAGAAAGGGGGCAGCCACCTGCGGGCAAGCCCCCCGTAGGGGCGGCCACCCATGGCCAGGCTACCTGTAGGGGCAGCCGGCTACGGCCAGGGCCTCCTACAAGGGTGGTCGTCCGTTGCTAGCCCGTTGCCAAGCCGTGGCCAGGTTGTGGAAGGGGCTACATGCAAGGGGTAGCCGCCCGTAGCCAGCCTACAAGGGGCAACCACCTATGATTAGGCCATTGGGGCAGTCACCCGCGGGCATGGCTACCTTCTGCAAGGGTGGCGCTTGTGGGCATAGGTAGCGCCCACAGGGGCGGCACCCTTAGAGGCGTCACCTACAGGAACAACGCCCACTCGCCCGCTGGGGGTGTTGCCTGAGGGCAGCAGCACGCATCATTGCTGCCTACGTAGGAGCGCGACGACGACAGCTGATGGAAGGGGCAAAAGGTTAGGGTTTTCTTCTATAGCAAAAGGATGATTCTACCCATCAAAAATTGAGAAATTCTAATGTCTATCCTATGCCTAGAATTTTGAAAACACCCTTAACAATTTTAGAAATTTTGAGGTCTATCTTTCTGTTCAGAATTTTAAAAATGCCCTTGACAATTCTAAAAATTCCTAGCATATCTTTATTTCTAGAAAACTAATTAATTAAATAGTTTAATTAATTATTATATATCTAGTAATCTGACATATGATGTGATATGTATATGTGATGTATGATGTGGATGGATGATCATGAGCTATGTGTTGTGATATGTGTAAATGTGATTATTATTATTATTGGGGTCTACGAGCCTCCATTTTTTTGTCACTTATTGTCGGGCTTGCGTGCTTGTAATTATTTTGTAATTACATAGAGAGGTGTGGCGGGAGCGTGGAGGTAACAACGGGACCCATGATACCATGGCAGGAGATCACGACGTATAGTGATGCAATGAGGATCCGATGAAATCGATGATGGCGAGATCAATGATCACAAGGCATGGAGATAGCCGATGCACACATAGATCCTATTGTGAGTGATTAGGCTCATGGCTTGGGCTTAATCATATCATGTGACGACTCATAATCATTTAGTGTGGCTTGCATATGTGATATATGTTATACACCTACTATATATATATATAGCCCACATAGCCGTCGTCGCTGTTGTTGTTGCCTTCTTCTCCACTTGCACCAGCAGCGTCGCTGCTCCCCTACTACTTGCTGCCACTGCCCGTTTCCTACCCTGCTTCCTCCTCTGCTACCATCGATAGATTGGTGATCCCTACATCGGCAATCTTATTACGGCCAAGTCCTACTCCATCTACGTCGTAAACTCATGCCCCTGACTCGACAACAGAAAAAAGAACTAAACATCACTGATCTATAATCCTATGCGATGACTACGGACGATGCAATGGACATAATGTTTAAAGCCTTCGAGGCCCGCATAGAAGACAGATTGTAAGAACTCCTCCGCGAATTCAAAAGAAGCTGATCAGAGAGCCCCAACGAAACTCAACATGATGAAAGGTCCAATCTCAAGATGAGTCGATCAGAAAAGTGTGATCATGGGTAGGACACATGATTCCCATGCATAAGGGTGGATTTTCCTAGATGGGAAGATGGAGACCCAATCGGCAAGATCTCACATGCTGATTATTTTTTTTTCACGGGACTCCAGAGGAATTGAAGGAGGAGATAGCCTCTATTCAACTTGAAAGAGACGTGATCCAGGGTACGACTGGTATGAACACACTCACGGAGAACCCTCTGGGAGGCAATTCAAAAGCGGACTTCTAATTCGCTTCACACCATCACAGTATAAGAATATGGATGGACAACTCACCAAAATCCGCCAGACTTCCACCATACAGGAGTACCAGAGCAGATTTGAGCAAATCTCAAATTAAACACGAGATTGGTCCGAAAAATAACTACTAGGAACATTTATTGAAGGACTCAATCTGGAGATTCAGTGCGAAGTTAAGGCTCGCCAACCCCATACCATGATAGCTGTCATATCTTTTGCTCGCATACACGATGAAAAGCTCAACAGGGACAAATGCATAAATAAAAGCATAAACCAACCAGCAGTAAGCAAGCCAACAGCCCCACTTAGCTCCACTCAAAACCCTCAAAGACTTACCAAAGAAGAGGTCTAGGAAAGATTAGCAAAAGGGTTGTGTTGGCATTATGATGAAAAGTTGAGTAAAGGACATCGAAGGAATTTTGAAACAACTTGTTATTGTTTTAATTGATACTGGTAGCACTAATAATTTCATGGACAAAAAGCTTACTGACCGATTGGCCTATCACATTTAAGACTGTGATAAATTTGAAATCAAGGTCGTTGATAGATGATTTCTAACTTGTAAAAGTAAGTGTTAAAAAATCAAACTGATGGTACAGGGCCAAGAACTGTAGGTGGATTTCTTTCTGATACCCTTGGAGGACTTTGAAATAACGCTTGGAACTAAACAGCTATCAACCCTAGGTGATGTCTCTTGGAATTTTTCTAAACTGATTATGAAGTTTTTTATTAATGAAAAGCAGGTGATCCTCAAAGGAAGACGTAGAAGCAAGTGATCCTCAAAGGAAGGTCACAACTGCTAGTAAGATAGTCGACCCATTACTTACACTAAGTGGAGACCCTGTTTAATTGATTAAAATATTATGATGTGTGGCAAATATCCTAGACCAAAGTACTCCCAAAGTTTGATGCTGCTCAGTCTTGAGGACAAGGCTTATTTGAAGAGGGCAGGTCTATTAAGATCGTGCCAGGGTCAGGTCCATCGGTCTATAATTAATTCAAGTTGAGTCATGTTGATCTATTCCATTAGAGTCAGTTATAGGTTGGGTGAGCCCAATCAAGTCAATTATGAGTTGGTTGGAGTTAGTTATTATCTTCAGTTAGGATGGACTCGATTATTATTTACAGTTCGAAGTTTATTTGATTTTTATCAATTAGTTAATAGTCCAAGTTTAGTAGGACTCTGAGTCCAAGCCTAGAGGAATTCTTGGTAAAATACTATAAATAATGGTGTAAATTCTTTTATCAAGGAATCAATGAAGAAGTCTTCTTTTAGCCAATAAGCAAAACCCTAGGAGGCAGATTCCCTCAAAATGATCAAGGAGGTTCGATCCCCTCGAAGTGATCATTTATCCCTCTTCCTCTACGATAGAACCCTAGGGTTCCTTTTACGATCCCCTACAAAGGTCAACCCAAGCTTAGAATCCTATGGGGTTCTAACACTTGGTATTAGAGCATCATTCTTGCATTCTTGGCACCTCGTTGCTCTTCCACAATCGTCGCTACCTTCATCTAGCCATCCACCGCCTCCCAAGTAATTTTCATAATTTATGTGATCATTACCGACTCTACCATCATCACCACTATCGCAGAAACATCATCTGTAACCTCCACCAAAATTGCATCAGGTTCTAGTATCTACCTTTTGTTGCTACAATTATTTATCCAAAAAACCAAAAAAAATAGTTACATCTATCTTGCTGGACAAACTACTAAACGATCTTTCGTTGTTAACGTAATTTTGTTGCATCTGCCACATCCTATCTTGATACCATTTTTGCCACCATATCATTATCATCTATATTGCTGCTATCCTTGTTGATTTTGTGCTACCATATTCCTCAAAATACTTTTGCAATATTATTAGAACTTTTATCATGAAACTACTATCTTTTGATGAAAATTTCTACTGCCACACTTTTCAATGTTTCTTGTTATATACATAACTGATCTCTGCCAAATTTGTTGTTGCCATATTGCTATCACTATTCTCATCTATCTTACTACCATCCTCTTTGGTTTCTTGTTGTCGAAATCATCCAAATATTACTAGAATGTTCATCACAAAACTGCTACCCCTTTGACAGAAAAGTTTTACTGCCATATTTTTCGGTGTTTCTCACTACATACACAATCGGTCATTGCCAGACTTGTTGTTATTATCAATAGCAACCCTAAGCCATCTCTATTGCCTCAAGTCACAGCCACTGAACCCCTTTTACAACCTCCACAACACCTTCAAATAGCAACCCCAACAACAACCCAAACCATAGCCTATCAATGCAAAATTCGACTACCTTTCGGTATCTCTTACTGCACCCATACCGATCCCAACCAAACTAGTTACTGCCATCAACAACAACCCTAACCCTCTCTCCATATTCTTAAACTACTAACACCGAGCCCCCCTTACAGCCCCAACAACAACCCCAAATAGCAGCCCCAATAGCACCCAAAATAGCAACCTTTCAATCCCAGACTGTAGCTATCTACCCTGATCTTGGTCTCTTCTGGCCACCAATCCATCCCACTGATCCATGCCTCCTACCACTTGAAAATTATAAAGTAATGCTCAACATCGAATGGCTATCCTCATTAGGTGATTTTTCTAAAAAATTTCCAAGCTAATCATGAAATTTTTCTACGCGAAAAATGCGGGGGCGAAGCAACGACAGTTTCTATGCAACGCATGGAGAAGGTGCTGCACTAGTCACACATCAGCTTCTTAATACAACTTCAAAGGCTATAGATGAAGGAACTAGTGGTAACTGAAGATCCAAACCTTCTTCTATTGCTTGCTGAATTTTCAGAGGTCTTCGCTGAATCAAAAGGTCTACCCCCTACCCGACTGCACTACCACCGTAAGTTTGTGAAGAACAACGACAAGATCATCTCTTCCCTTACAATGTTGCTGAAAAAATATATCTTCCTTTAACTAAATGAAACTACAACAACCTTCGATGCCCTCATAGCCGTGATTCTATCTATATCGGTACTAGCACTACCCAATTTTGTCAAGGTGTTCGTAATTAAAGCAAATGCATCAGAAACTGGAATTGGCATCGTCCTTATGTAGGATGGCCAACCCCTAGTATATATCAGTAAAGCCCTCTCTGCATCTCACCCGAAGCTTTCAATCCACAATGAGGAGATGTTAACCATTACTGAATTTGTGGCTTAGTATGATACCGGTCAACGGCACAATGGAGATGAAAAATAAACCTGAGAAAATTGTAGCTTCTACCCACTCTGGACTCAGATTGGGCTAACACTTCCATGGACCTTATCAAAGGGTTACCACCATCTCAGAGGAAAGTTTTGCAAATAATAAAGAACAACCATACGACAGCCCACACAAGAACGAAATAGCCACTTGACAAACGCACAAGCAAAAATAAGTTTGCAAGAGAGACATGATAGAACCCCGCAGAATTCTATCACACCTTGATAGCTTGAAGGGGATCAACTCCTTTGGAACACTATAGGGGCTCCTCCTTCCTAGGTAGTCGGCCACAAGGTTGAGAATAAAGAGATCTTTGATTGATTAAAAGTGGTGGTGGATACATGCTTTATATAGGACTCCGAACCCTAACCCTAGAGAGACTCATTCCCTAAGTCAAATTCCCCTTTTACCCCTCTACTCTAGCCAACTTGCCCAATAAGGGGGCAGCGGCTAAGAGGCTACAACTCCTCTTATGCTCCCTCCTCAGACCCTAGCCGACCTGCCCAATAAGGTGGGCAGTGGCTAGGAATCCCTAAGGCTCCAAGACTCCTTTCCCCAAAACCCTAGCTGACTTGCTTTATATGATAGTAGGTGGTTAAGTGGAGGTTTATTATAATCTCTCAGGGTTTTATTAATTGTTACTTGATTGAATAGGACTCAACCCTGCTAGGGTCCTATCAGGCCCGCCCTCTTTAGATCAGTCTTGTTCTCAAGGCTGAGGTTCCATGAATTTTGGGAACTTGGTCTTCAGGTCTTCATATGATTCCCACATGACATCTCTCAGGGTATTATAATCTCTCAGGGTTTTATTAATTGTTACTTGATTGAATAGGACTCAACCCTGCTAGGGTCCTATCAGGCCCGCCCTCTTTAGATCAGTCTTGTTCTCAAGGCTGAGGTTCCATGAATTTTGGGAACTTGGTCTTCAGGTCTTCATATGATTCCCACATGACATCTTCCATAGGTAAATTACTCCAATGAACCAACACTTAAGTAGAGAGACGTCGGTGGCGCATCATGTTCCTAAGGTCAAGTATTTCTTGTGGCTGGATTTGGATGTCTCCATCAGCAGTAGTGTTTGGTAGTTGACTTTGGGCTGATTCGTTCTCTCCCAGCATGAGTTTTAGGCAAGATACATGGAAGACAAGATGGATCTTAGCATCAATAGGTAAATTCAATCTATACGCCGCAGCTCCAATATGCTCCGTGATCTGGTAGGTTCCCTAAAAGTGAGGACTTCATGGATGCTTGTGTGTTGATTAACTTTTGCTTATATGGCTGGAGACAAAGGAGGACCCAATCTCCCATAGAGAATTCCATCTTACTTCGGTGTATGTCAGTTTGTTGTTTTATTCTAGCTTGGGCAGTTGAGAGGTTATCCTTCAGTAACTATAAGATCTTGTCCCTATCAATTAACTCTCGGTCGACTTGATCTACATTAGCTAAGCCATTATATTTTGTAATTATAGGGGCTGGTCGACCATACACCACTTCATATAGGGTACATTTAGTAGAAGAGTGATATATCATATTGTACCACCATTCAGCCCAAGGGAGCCATTTCGTCCATTCCTTTAGTCAGTCACTAGTGAAACATTTGAGGTATGTCTGTAAAGACCTATTCACCACTTTAGTTTATCCATCGATTTGTGGGTGATATGTCATGCTCATCTTTAGTTTGGTGGCCTGCAACTGAAAGAGCCCAATCTAAAATTTACTAGTAAAGACCCTATCATGATCACTTACAATCGATCTTGGTATCCCATATAATTTTATAATATTTTTCATAAAATTTGAGCAATGCTAGAGGCGGTGTAGGGATTTTGGGCCACATAAAAAAAGGCATACTTCGTAAGATGATCAACCACGATGAGAATTGTACCTTTTCTTTGGATGAGGGTAGCCCTTCAATGAAATCCATTGATATGTCAATCCATATTGAGTCCGATATTGGTAGAGGTTGTAGTTTTCCAGTACTTGCCACTATTTCACCTTTATGTCATTGGCAAACGTCGCACTGTACTACAAAGTCAGCAATAATATTTTTCATCCCTCTTCAATAAAAAATTTGCTTAATTCTTTTATATGTTCTAAGGAATCCGGAGTGCCCTGCTACTGGTGTGGAATGCATCTCTTGTAGGATAGTTTTTATGTAAGGAGAATCGAGTACAAGCACGATGTGTCCCTTATAGTGCAAGTCTTTCGTATCCCAACTGTAATGAGCCATGGAGCTTGTACTTGATTCTCTAGATGTCCTCGAGAAAGCTGCTAGTTGGAGGGAGATTGCCGAAAATTCTGCTTGCTTGGGTAGCCACGAAAGTTCATCTACAATAATATTTTCCTTTCCTTTTTTGTAAGTTAGTTCATAATCATACCCAAGAAGCTTCGTTACCCATTTTTGCTATTCAGGAGAGGATATCTTCTGCCCCAAAAAATATTTAAAGCTCTTATGGTCAGTTTTTATTTCGAAGCATCGATTGATCAAGTAAGGTCTCCACTTCGTTACTGCATGTATGATTGCAAGCATCTTCATATCGTAGATAAATAATTTTAGATAAGAGGGAGACAATGCCTTGCTGGTGTAGGCGAGGGGTCAGCCATCTTACATGAGGATTGCGCCGATCCCAACTCTAAATGTATCGGCTTCAATGACGAAGGTTTGGTTGATGTCATGGCTGCCTTGAGATCGTCGATGACCGCGGAGGCATTGTCTGACCACTGGAAAGCATCTTTTTTTAGTAAGGATGTGAGGGGTGCACTGATCTTCTCATAATCTTTGACAAATTTATGATAGTAGCCCGTCAAATCGAGGAACCCGCGCAACGATTTTATGTTCTTTGGGGTCAACCAACTTTGCATGGCCTCGATTTGGAAAGGTCCACCGCTATCAAAGCATGAATTTTAAAAAATCATGCATCAATATCCATGTGTCATTGATGTCTATTTCTCTCCCTTTATCATTAATAAAAAGGTGAAATGTATAACTATTAATTTCAAAGCACATGATGACATTACTCCCACTTAGTAAACTAGAATATACATTATAAAATTTTCTTCCCCTTTGTGAATAATGAGGAGAGAAACAAGGGATGAGTTATGAAAACATTATATCATTAAGTGAGCTCTCAATAAATTTCAAAAAGAATATTAAGATGAGCTCAAAAGTCTAAGAGATTTAAAGACTACTTATATATTTCAAATGTAGCAAAAATCATCTTTTGATACTAAGAATCATCTCTTGTAAATTTCAAGTGTAGCAACTCTTCATCTTCATTGCAATTTTTCTCCCTTTTTTTGTAAACAATAAGATAAAAGCATGGAGAGAGTTTTCAAAAACATTAAGATCATCTCTTTGTAAATTTTAAATGTAGCAATTCATCATCTTCATGCAATTTTTCTCTCTTTTTTTTAATCAATAAGATAAAAACATGGAGAGAGGTTTTTAATCACACAAAAAAACTTAATCTCATGAAATCTAGATTTGCAATTCATATATTTTCATGATTTAATATTCCAAGTTCTCTTATAAGAAAATCAAATTATTCTTCATTTAACGGTTTTATAAAAATATATGCTAATTGATGCTTAGTATTTATAAACTCTAAAGATATGTCTTGATTATTTACATGATCCCTAATAAAGTGATTTCAAACATCAATATGCTTGCAACATAAAGCATTGGAAAGTTCTTCTAGGTAACAAGAGTACATGTCATAAATAAGTACATGTCACAAAAGAGTATTAATAAAAAAGAGTACATCATAATAAAATCATGAGTATTGCATGCATTATTCCAAGTCATCATGTATATTTTTAAAATCATCATTACATGCTTGATCATCATACATGATTTCCTATCATTATACCTTCTCCCCCTTTGTTATAAACAAAAAGGAGAAGTGTAATTAGTAAGTTTTTAAGATATGAAAGCTTAGTAATTTAGCAAATTTTTCATCACTTTAAAACATGCAAGCTAGTGAATTCTTTCTACTCTTTTGAGAAGTGCAAGCTAGCAAATTTTTGCTTCCTTTACAATGTTCAAGCTAGCAATTTTACATCATGCAAGCTAACAAGTTAGCAAGTGTTACTTCTCTTTGAAGTATGAAGGCTAGAATGTTTTTGAGAATGTGAGGTTAAGCAAAATTTTTGCTTCTCTTGAGATTTGCAAGATAGCACTTCTTGCTTCTCGTTTGAGATGAGCAAGCTAGCAAGTTTTGCTCCCCCTTTGTCATTGTTAAAAAGAAGGGATGGTTACAAGAGTGCAAAACTTTTCTCATTACATCATTTTTCAAATCATCACATGAAATATATCAAGAAAAATTAATATGGTGATGAGATATATAATTCATGAAGACAAATTATGAATATCAAAAGACAAATCATAGGAGAAACAGATAAAATATCTTGATTCATGCATAAGAAATCTCAAGTTGTCAAAATCATGATTTATAAAAATATCTCATTTTAAATAATACGAGAACACATAATAAGATATTTTGATTCATGAAGGATTTTAAGTTATAATTATGAGGAATCAAAATCATGATATAGGTAAAAACTCATTCAAATGCAAATAATCAAAATAATCAAAATCACTTTCAAGTGATTCAAAATGAAATAAATAGACTTATCAATCTTTTGAAACGCTAGTGATTTTCTTCCTCCCTTTTGTCATTGTAAATAAGAAAGAAGAAAAAAGGGGAATAATACATAACAAAACTTCAAGTCATAAATAATCAAGATGTTAAGTAGCATATCATGGTTTATTAGGATATTTCTCCTTTTCAGTGAATAGCCAAAGGAATCGTAAGAGTACAAAGAATGAAAAATCTTGACTCATAATAAATCTCAATTTATAAATATTAAGGAATCAATATCATGATTTGGATGAAATTCAAATCATCAAAATCATTTTCATAGATCAAGAGATTCATAAAAAATAACATAATCGATTCATTATTCTTTTTAAAAAATATATAAGATAGAGAAATTTTCAAGAAAAATGTATTCCCTTTTTAGTTCATACAAGCATGCATTTGTCTTTTAACCCAAATAAAAACATGCAGCATCATTTAAAAATGAAAAGAACTTTTATTACGGCAAAGATCAATAAGCCGTAAATTACAAAAATCATGCATAATTTTGAAATATAAACTCATTAAGCATAATCACTGTGCATCATTAAATTATCAAGCATGGTTTCATTGAACATAAAGAATATTCAATCAAAATTAAAAGGCAATACGAAAATCATTAAGATATATATTATTATTTCTTATATTATTATTTCTTAAAAGCATACATAGGATGTATCTTAAACATTATATTTAATCTAACATTTTGTTCCTTTATCATAAAACATGTAATTTTCATGGTCAATATCACTAAAATGAAGAATGATTTTTCTCTCCCTTTTCTATATTGTTCTATGCTCAAATTCAATCATTCAACAATAATCATTAATCATACAACCCATAAACTATCATAGCATTTAAATCACGTAACATTTAAATCAATCATTCAACAATGATATTTAACTTAGCTAAAAACATCAGAATATTTAAATCATTCAACAATAGCCTTTGTATTTAAATCAACAAATATTCAAGCCAATGATTTTGAACATATCATTCAATCATAATCATCATCAAAATCTTTTTTTCATAAATTTAAATTTAGATGAAGTCTCTAATTTATTTTTGTATTAGCATGCCAAAATTAGAGCAATCAAGATTAATTATAATAATGAGTTATCTAAAGGTTCATTACCAATAATTTTATTTCAATATTTTTTTGATAAGTCTTACTTACAATGTCAATACCTTCCTT
This sequence comes from Ensete ventricosum, assembly GCA_029747655.1. Classification (NCBI taxonomy): domain Eukaryota; kingdom Viridiplantae; phylum Streptophyta; class Magnoliopsida; order Zingiberales; family Musaceae; genus Ensete; species Ensete ventricosum. The sequence goes on along the minus strand of JAQQAF010000001.1, from coordinate 30,153,177 downwards.
ATGAACATGACTCTTATCTACATGGATCATGTTTAGAGACTCATTGTCTATCTTAAGCCTTTTTTGAGTTTGTTATAGTATATCATTTTCTTGTTTAATTACCTCTAGTGACTCATACTTAGAACAAGAAAAACATGATGTTGATGCATCATTGAAGGTTTCATATTTAGTGCATGAATTGTGTGATGGTGATGTATTAAGCATTTGTTCAAATTTGCTAACTAAAGAATCATGCTCTTTCTTAAGTAATTTATAACATTTGCTAATCATTCTAAATTCATCGTAAAGCTCTCAAAAGTAAATGAGACTTTGGAGGAATCACTTATCTCATTGTTGATAGCTATAAGTGCGAGATTCTCCACTTTCTTTTGATTGTGTTTTTCATCTTCGAAGTGTCTTGGCTTCTTGCGTTCATAGCAAGAGTTCTTGTCCATCTTAATATCATTTTAATATTTATGTTCATTAATTTATCTGGTTCATTTGTCAAAGGTTCAAAGTCCTCATCACTCGAGATTTCACTTGAGGAGTCATATGTCATGCTCAGTTGAAATTCCTTTCTATTCTTTAGAAGGTGTTCTTCAAGTTTATTTTTGCAAGTATTTTTATTTAATGAATCATTTAATTTAGTTGTGCTTTAGCCATATATCAAAAGCCGAATCATAAAAAGAAACCCGATCAAACTCATTTTTGCTTAAAGCACAAAACAAGGCATTCACAGCCTTTGCATTCAACGAAAAATTCTTCCTTTCCAAATCATTCATTTCGTTTATTGGTTTGAAAGATTTTTCATATCCATTCTCTACAATGTTTCATAAATCAAGGTCCGAAGAAATAAGAAAAATATGCATCCTTATTTTTCAATACGTGTAATCCGTCCCATTAAATATGGGAGGACATGAAATAGAATGTCCCTTATTCATGTCAAACAAAGTCATTTACTCAAGTGGGTGTTTAGTCCAAAGAGTAAGACCTTGCTCTGATACAAATTGTTAGGATCAATAGGCACTAAGAGGGGGGGGGGGGGGGGGGGGGGGGGGGGGGGGGGGTGAATTAATGCAAGTGTAAATTGATCTTTTGACGAAAACTTTTCATTTGATGCAAGATAAGAAATGTCATTCAAGTGAGTAATTCAATTTTATAGAGAAATGCTACGCATCTTGCTTAAAGATGACTTAAGAAAGAACAAGCAAATTAGAATAAAGAGATAAGCAACGTCATAAGGGAAATGCTTGATTTTGAAGCATTCTTTCAAAAGTAAATAATGTTGGAAGCATCTTTTGGTATTTTATGGAAAATAATTACGAACCCGATTAAAAAGTCATAAGGATGAAGATTATCTTTTTCTATGAACTAATTAGAAGCAATATTAAAGAACTAAACAAGATAAGCAATGAGAACTCACAACTTATAGTGGTTCGACCTCAACTTTGGCTTATGTCCACTTCCCGAGTCCTCCTCCTTGAGGCACACCGACGTCCACTATCAATCTCCTTTGGGTGACGCCAGAGGTGCAGCTACCGAAAGTAGCCCTGAAACTAGGGTACGAGCGATTTAGCCGCCGACCTAGGCGGTTCAGTCACCTAAAAACCTGGGCGGCGGCACAACCGTCGCTCACTAGCGGTTCAGCCACCGAGAATCCCGAAAAAGTGATTCCCTTCACTTTTCCAATCCCGACTTGAACCATCAATTGACCACTTCCCTAGTCAACTAATTGAGCTCGACCTGAGCTCAATCCAACCCCATAGTGGACCCAGTTGCCTCTTTAAGTTGATTTGGATTCCTTCCAAATCATACTTAATTTGGACTCAAACTTAACCTACGACTTTAAGGATTACAACCATAAATGACCACTAAGCTTAATTAACGACCTTACTCCCGCAATCTGGCAACCTCGGGCATTCCCTGCGATGAGTCTCACGGTCTTCCTCCAGTGATCTCCCAATATATTCCTAGTAATCTTCTCGATACCTTCGGTAAAGTCCTAGGAAACTCCTGACGAGCTCCCACCGTCGTCCAAAACCTTGGCCCAGTGCCTAAGCTTGATCTTGGGTCCATGTCTAGTCTATAACTCATTTTCACCATCGTGGTTAAATCTGTATGATGCTAACTATAACTTAATTAATTATAATCAACATAGCCACAAATCCATTTCAAGACCTTCCCAACTCCCGACAAGCTTTTCGGCTACCCCCAATAATCTTCCAGCAAGTCTCGGTCTTCTTTCGACAAACTCTCTTGCACCATCCTGGCAAGCTCCCGACGCACTCCAAGCGAATTCTCAACCGCATCGTCCTCACTCCGACCCAATGCTTGGACTTGACTTTGGCCAATCCTCTAATTGTAATATGTCGTAGTTAATCCTACATAATCAACTCTAACAACACATGTTATATTAAATACTCATCAATTGATTTCATCATCAAAATCTGAGATTCAATAAAAGGAGCATTGGTGAGACCAAAGGGCACTACCAAAAACTCGTAATGGTCATTATGTGCTCAGAAGGCAGCCACTACTGGAATATGATATTTATCTTTGACGGTTATGCCATTGAGAGCATGGTAATCGACGCACATTCTCCACGTTCCACCCTTCTTTCATACGAGAAGCACCGACGATGAGTAGGGGCTGCAACTTGGCCGAATGACCCCTGTTTCAATCATGTCCTCCAAAATTCTTTCTATTTCATCTTTCTATAGGTAGGGATAGCAGTTTGGTTGAGTGTTCGCTGGTGGTTTGCTTGGAAGAATCAGATTCTGATGATCATGTTGACGGGTATAAGGTAGGCTACATGGTTTGGCTAAGATGTCAGAAAATTCAGCAAGCAGTTAGAGGAGGTTTTGGTCTTCAATTTTTGTTGGCTCCCCCTTAGGTTGCTATTGGAGTTGCATCAGGAAGCCGCTATTTGTTTTGTGAGAACTTTCTCCATCCATTGTGTAGAAACTGTTGTCACGTTGCTTTCGCGTTTCCTATGTAGGATCACTTGTTTCCCTTTATAATAAAATTTCATAATTAATTTTGAAAAATTCTAGGAAACATCACCTAGTGTCGTCAACCAACTGTGGGTTCGCGTAGCCGGCAAGAGTATGCTTCATGCAATTGGCTAGTTGTGACTCCTCCGTGTCCTCCTCTTCATTGTCAAGGTCCTCTTCTTCATGCTCAAGGTCCTCCTCTTCAACGGGTTTGATCATGAGGAGCCTCCCTTTTTTGCAACGATGGTCACGGCTCCAAGGCTTGTTGTAATGCCAACATAAACCTTTTACAAATCAGTCTCGAAGTTCTTCTCTCGTTAATTTTTTTGGTTGAGAAGGTTGGCTAGCAGTAGGGGGGGTTGAAGGCCTTGGTGCTGTTGGTTGGGTGATAGCCCTAGTCTTTCAAATATCTTAGTTCAATCGCTCCTCTTGAAGTCATGCGAAAGAGATGGCCACCATTAGTGTGTATGATTGTCGCGCCTTGACTTCTTGTTGAATCTTTGGCTTTAGCCCTTCGATAAAAGTTCCTAGCAATTGATTTTCATACCAGTCCCTTATTTGATTAGATAATCTTTCGAACCTATTCTGGTATTCTTGAATGCTGGAAGTTTGACGGATCTTAGCAAGTTGGTCGTCGATGTTCTCGTATTCAGTTAGTCTAAAGCGGTTTAGTAGTCCGTCTTTAAATGGCCTCCATGTAGGGACTCCGTGAGTATGTCTGAACTAGTCACACCATTGTATCGTGTCTCCTTCAAGGTGTATAGTAGCAACATCCACCATGGATGCGCCCGGGGTCTTGTGGTAGTGAAAATAATGTTCCGCGCGTGAAATCCAACCGATCGGGTCTCCTTCTTCCCATTTAGGGAAGTCCACCCTCATGCATGGATAGGGAGGGCCTATCATAGGTCCTCCTCTCTCCTAGGAGTCTTCTCTATGATATGAACTTTCGCTTTGTTGAGATCTCATTGGGCTCGATGGTCGAGTAAAGAGGGTGCGTAGTTTGTCCTCCATATGCATCTCAAAGGCCACCAACTTGGCATCGATTAGTTCTTCAGATGCCATGGCGTATGACTTTTGATCTATAATGTTAAAGTTCTTCTTTTGTTGCTAGGTTAAAGGCATGTATTGGTTAAGAGGTTTGGTGGCTGATAGGATTGGTGGATCGAAGGATGAAGGCTACGGTTTTGGGTTTAATAGGCTGTTGTTCAAGGTGCAATTTGGGCTACTTTTTGGAGGTGTTTTGGGGGTTATGATGGCAGTGGCTGGAGGTTACATGATGGTCTAGATTTGCTATTGATAGCAGCAACAAGTTTGACAAGGATCAGTTAGTATGCCGCGAATAGATGCTAAATTGTGGAAGCAAAATTTTTTATCGAAGATATAGCAGTTTCTCGACGAAAGTTCCAGCAATAAATCGATGCTTTGTGGAGAGAATTGATAGCAAGAATTTAGTGCTGATGACAGCAAGGATTGATGAAAATATACCAGGAAATCTCAGAAGCAAAGTAGCAAGAACAACGATGAATGTTTCGGCAGAATTCTGATCGAAAAAATTAGCAATTTTATACGAAATGTTACAATAGTATATAAACATTTTTCGGAGATAATTCCAATGAAGGATCTAATGTAGAAGAAAGCTGAGACAATGTAGAAAGTATGTAAACATTTTCGTTAGAAAAAGATGGTACCAAGATTAGTTTTTGGCAGCAAGTATATGGCTGAAAACTTTTGCAACGTACTTTTGTTCGTAAAGATAACAACTTTACAATGATGAGTATGTGTAGCGAGGGAATAGATGAAAACTATTTTTGATTTTTTTTTTTGTATAAAATTACAGCAGCAGTAAGGTTTTGTGATAGAGGTAATACTCGATCATGATGTAATTTGGAGTAGCGGCAGTAGATAATGGATCTGCGACAAATGATGATGACGGTGGAGTCGATGATGAGGATAACAATTGTGGGAATTGCTTGGATGATGGTGGGTGGCTGGAAGGGCAGCGAGGCACCAAGATCATTGCTCTGATACCAAATAATAGAACCCCATAGAATTTTATTACAGTTTGATCGCTTGAAGGGGATCAACTCATTTGGAGCGCTATAGGGGCTCCTCCCTCCTAAGTAGTCGGCCACAAGGTAGAGAATAAAGAGATCTTTGATTGATTAAAAGTGGTGGTGGCTACATGCTTGATATAAGACTCCAAACCCTAACCCTAGAGAGACTCCTCCCCTAAGTCAAAGTTACCTTTCACCCCTCTACCCTAGTCGACTTGCCCAATAAGGGAACGGTGGCTAGGAGGCTGCAACTCCTCTTATGCTCCCTCCACAAACCCTAGTTGTCCTGTTGAATAAGGTGGGCAATGGCTAGGATGCGCTAACGCTCCAAGACTCATTCCCCTAAAACCCTAGCCGACTTGCTTTATATGTTAGTAGGCGACTAGGTGGAGGTTTATTACAATCTCTCAAGGTTTTACTAATTGCTACTTGATTGAATAGGACCCAACCCTATTAGGGTCCTATCAAGATAACATAAAAAACACAGCCCTACCAGTAGAACACCATGAAGACTCGAGCCTCAAGGAAGTAGTCGCCTCATTTCATTGGACCCTACAAAATTAGAGAGCACATCAGAGTCGTGCCTTATATATTGGATCTGCACGCCAACTCCAAAGTACACCTAATCCTCCACGTGTCCTACCTTAAATTAAAGCTTAAATATGATGAATCAACCCAGAGTCAACTACTTGACATCTTGGCTGATGGAGAGACTTAGGTTCAACCGATGATCATATTGGATCTTAGGATCATGATGCGCTGCTGATGCCCTTCCACAAAAGTACTAGTGTAATAGACCCACTTGCCCAATAAGGATGCTGCCTGTGAACCTTATGACAAATTAAAGCTGAAATTTCTAGAGTTATGGAGTCTCAGCCTTGAGGACAAGGTTGATTTGAAAAGGACGGGTCTGTTAGGACCCTAGTAACGTCGGGTCCTAGTTGATTGGGTCAAGTCCTTTGATCGGGCCTTGTTATCTGGCCTATTAGGTCGGCTAAGAGGAGATTTGAGTCCATTGTAATAAATCAGTCCAAATCCTAGTAGGGTTAGGATTCAGCTGAATTGGAGTTTGGTTAGGAGTCGGAGTTGGATTCATGTCGGAGTTAATCAAGTCAAGCTTGTAATCAACCCAATTAGAGGCTCACCTCAATGAGGGGAAGTTGGCTAGGGCTCAGAGGAGGCGGCTAGGGTTTGAGATGGAAGTGTTTCACTTGGAGTAGGAGTTTGATTAGGAGTTGGAGTCTTTGTTTACTTGAGACCCTATATAAAGCATATAGCCACCATTATTTTGGCAAGCAATTATACATCTTTTTCAGCCATTGTGGCCGACTACCATGGATGGAGGAAACCCTATAGAGTTCCAAGGAGGCCCGATCCCCTACAATGGTCAAACCAAGCTTAGAATCCTACGGGATTCTAACAGTTAGTATAAATAATCTTAAGGGGTTCTTTACTTCTTGCAACATATGTCAGTATAAATAATCTCAAGGAGTTTTTTAATGCAATCTATGCAAATATCAAAATCAAATTAAATCTAAATCTTTCAAAATATTATCCTTCACTAATCTTCGAATTCTTTCCTTGAAGATATGTCATAATCGTCTATGTCATAATATAGAAGATCTTTTATTATTAAAGCTACATTTCAATCCAACATTTGAACAAAGGGTCAATAATGTCTTTGTAAACTTAAGATTCATTAATTTTACACAAACCATCACATAAAATTTTAAAATAAACTTTTATTGAATCATAAAATATACCGAGTTTATTATTAATAAAAAAAAGACAATATCCTAACTCATCAATTCTAGAAAGTGAAACTAAATTTCTAGAAATGGTAGGAACATAAAATGTGTCAACAAGATGTAATATCCTTCATTTAGGAATTATTAATTTATTTGTAAGGTAAGAAAACTATTTTTGAATGGTATAAGACTTAGTTATAAAAATTTGAAGACCTGTTTGTAAAAATAAAGGACCAAATTATAAATATTAAAAATATAAGGACTAAAGTGCAAAATATATAAAACAACAAATTCCACCGCCTCAGCCTCTATTCCTTCTCCCTTAAGGAAAACTTGAGTCAGTGGAAGAGTGGGAGAAAAGTAAGAGAGGGAATGAATATGAAAATAGTAATAAAAGGGTCAAGATGTCTGGATTAGGGAAAGAAAAGCCACCTCAGAGAACTCAGTTATGTGCAAAATGTGGATATAATCATGAAACAAGTAAGTATTTTCAGATGACTGGAGCCTGCTTTGCTTATAAAAAACTATATCATAAAGTAAAGGAGTGCCCACTGAATAAGAAGGAGCCACTACCACCCAGAATGATAGCCCATACTAGAGTTTATACCATCATTGAACATGATTCCCGGGCTTATAAATCAGTAGTCAAAGGTATTATTCATGTTTCTAATAAGAATACAAAGGTTTTGTTTGATCCCAGGTCTAATATATCTTTTGTTTCACAGACTTTTGGTTGTCACTTGGGCATTCAACCTAAACCATTGGATTATGAGTTGTATGTAACTATTATAGTTGGGGATACTTTGACAACAACCTTACTTTATCCGTCTTATTTGATTTTTATCGAAAAACATAAACTCCTTGTTGATTTAGTTCTCTTTGAGATTCAGGGCTTTGATATTATACTTGGCATGGATTGGTTATCTTCCTATCATGCTAGCATTGATTGCTATACAAAAATAATCACTTTTTGCATACCAGATCAGCCCATCATTTATTTTAAAAGTATTAGGCATGACTCACTTCCTTGCATAATATCGGCATTTCAAGCTCATCGATTTATGTTATCTTATATGTGTAAATGAGCATTTAAATCAAGTGGCTCATCTAAATGAAATTTCGATAGTCACAGAGTTCCCTGATTTATTTTCAGATGACTTGCTTGGATTACCTTCAGATAAAGAGAGTGAATTTGCTATTGATTTGGTCCCTAGAACAACACCAATATCTAACCCTCCCTATAGAATGGCACTACTCGAGCTAGAAGAATTAAAAAAGCAGCTATAAGAACTATTAGATAAAGGTTTTATTCGATCCGGTGTTTCACCATAGGGTGCTCCAGTATTGTTCATTAAGAAGAAGGATGGAATATGGAGGCTTTGTATTGATTATAGACAGTTGAACTAGGTGACGATAAAAAATAAGTATCCTCCACCCAGATTTGTTTGATCAATTGCAAGGTGCACAAGTATTCTCTAAGATTGATTTGAGGTCAGGTTATTATCAATTGAATATCAAGAAAGAACATATCCCTAAAATAACTTTCAAAACTCGGTATGGTCACAATGAATTGTAGTAATGCCTTTTGGTTTGACTAATGCCCCTGCAGCTTTCATGGAATTAATGGATAGGATATTTCATCCACTATTAGATAACTGTATTATCATATTCATTGATGATATATTAGTGTATTCAAGGAATAATCTGAAGCATGAGGAGCACTTAAGAAATGTATTGTCTATACTAAGAGAAAAGAAGTTCTATGCAAAGTTCATTAAATGTGAGTTTTGGTTAAATGAACTTACTTTCTTACGCCATGTGATTTTAGGAAAGGGTAACTCTATTGATCCAAAGAAAGTTGAAGCAATAGTTAAGTGGGAAGTACCAACAAATGTAATATAAGTTAGAAGTTTCTTGGGCATGGTAGGTTATTATAGGAGATTTGTGGAGGGATTTTCTCGAATTGCTAACCCCTTCACTAGGCTAACTCAAAAGAATGTGAGATTTGAATGGGGTGATGAATGTGAATAAAGTTTTCAGGAGTTAAAAAAGAGATTGACTAGTGCACCTATTCTTAATTCCCAGTGGTAACGAAGGATTTGTAGTTTATACTGATGCTTCAAGGAAGGGTCTTGGATATGTTTTGATGCAAGAAGGGAAAGTAATTGATTATATTTCTAAACAATTGAAGAGTTATGAACTAAATTATCCAACCCATAATTTTAAGTTAGCAATAATTATTTTTGCACTGAAGATTTGGAGACATTATTTATATATATGGACATTTGAAATATTTACCGATCACAAGAGTTTAAAGTATATCTTTACTCAAAAGGAGTTAAATATGAGACAATGAAGATGGATAGAACTTTTAAAAAATTCTGATTGTACCATCTGATATCATTCGGGTAAAGCCAATGTCATAGCTAATGCACATAGTAGGAAATATGCAAATTTTATGACTAGTTTGGTTGTCAAACAATGGGGATTATTGGAAGAAAATGGTGATATGAATTCTATCAGAAATGAGCAAAACTCAATAATATTGATGGCCTCTATCCAGGTTCAATCTGATTTTATTCAACAAATTAAAGAAAGACAGCTATGAGATCCATGTTTAATCTACTTAAGGAAAGAAGTAGAAAAATGACCAAAGCCTGTTTTTCGTATTTTAGAGGATGGTCTATTGAGAATGGGGAATAGAGTATGTGTCCCAGATGACCCAGATATCAAGGATCAAATTCTGAAGGAAGGTCATAGTTCCAAATGGACCTTGCATCCGGGTACCATAAAAATGTATAAAGATCATAAAAGTTATTATTGGTGGGAAGGCATGAAAAAGGAGATTGAAAAATATGTTTCGAAGTGTTTAACTTGCCAGCAAATCAAAATTGAACATCAAAGACCTTGAGGGTTATTACAACCTTTAGATATTCTTGAATGGAAATGGGAAAGTATCACCATGGACTTTATTTCAGGTCTTCCTAGAACCTCCAGAAAGCATGATGCTATATGGGTGATTATTGATACGTTAATCAAATCGGCACATTTCCTACCGATCAATATAATATCTTTATTCTATAGATTAGCTTGTTGATTTATATATTATTGAAATAGTAAGACTTTATGGTGTTCCAAAGGAGATCATCTCTAACAGAGACTCCAGATTCCTTTCTAGATTATGGAGAAGATTATAGGAATCTATGGGTACTAAAGTCAAATTTAATATTGCTTATCATCCTCAAACCGATGGTCAATCAGAAAGAACAATTCAAACACTTGAGGATTTGCTTAGAGTATATATCATGGATTGGAAAGGTGAGTTGGATATAGATATTTCTCTTGTTGAGTATTCAAATGGCTCCTTATGAAGCTTTGTATGGACGAAAGTGCAGAACGCCTATTTGTTGGGAGGAAGTTGGTGATAGGAAATTATTAGCACCCTATAAAGTGCAGGAGACTATTGAAAAGATTCAATTATAAGAGAAAGGCTAAAGACTACTCAAAGTTGTCAAAAGAGCTATGTTGATAATAGACGATGAGAAATTGAGTTTCAAGTAGGGGATTTTATATTTTTGAAGGTCTCTTCTTCCAAAGGCGTGATAAGATTTGGTAAGAAAGGAAAGTTAAGTCCTAGATTTATTGGACTTTTTAAGGTCATTGAAATGATTAGTTCTGTCGCTTACAGGATTGCCTTACTGCCATCTTTATGTCATGTCCATGATATTTTTCATCTTTCAATGCTCAGAAAGTATATTTATGACCCTTCTCGTATAATTCAATATGAGTCGATTGTAATCAATGAGGACTTATCTTATGTTGAAGAACCCATACAGATTGTTGAAAAGAAAGAGAAAATCCTAAGGATTAGGTCATTTCTCTATTTAAAGTGATTTGGAGGCATCATTCTATAGATAAAACTACTTGTGAGCTAGAGGAGGAAATGAAGAAAACGTATCCTCATCTCTTCGTCGATGGAGGCATAATAAATTTAGAGGATTAAATTTTTATTTGGGGGGGGGGGGGGGGGAGAGAGTGTAATATCCCTCATTTAGGAATTATTAATTTATTTGTAAGGTAAGAAATATGTTTTTGAATGTTATTAGACTTAGTTATAAAAATTTGAGGACTTATTTATAAAAATAAAGGACCTAATGGTAAATATTAAAAATACAAGAAATAAGTGCAAAATGCATAAAACAACAAAGTCCACTGCGTCGGCCTCTATTCCTTCTCCCTTAAGAAAAACTTGAGTAAGTGGAAGAGTGGGAGAAACAAAAAGGAAAAGAGAGAAAGAAGGAGAAGGAGAAGAGAAGAAAGAGGGGGAAATTAGCATAAGGGATTTAGGGCTTTTAATCAAAATCCACTTTTTTTGGAGTCAAGATCTAGAAAGGCAAGTATTCTATCTTCCTTCGACTTAAATTTATCTTTGTTCTTACTTTGATAATGAGGAAAACTTAGAACAAATCTGAAATCTCTTTTGCTTGGCTGCTAAAGTGGGAAACTATAACATTTTAGAGATTATGACATGTATGTCTTGTTTGAGTTGTAACTTTTAGTACAAACCTCAGTTTTAGACAAAACCTAGTTCCTTCAAAAATATACTCAAAGATCTTTTTTTTTAAACTAAGTTTGAATAATTTGGAGTTCATTTGCTAGACCAAACGTTTACTTCTAATGAGCATATGAAATTTATAAAACAGAATCTATAGCTTCTGACCTTTCATCATTGGATTACCTATATCTCCTTGTTGGAGTCTCTGATTCATATAAAACTTGATTTATTAGAAATTAGGCTCATAGATCTTCATTTGATACAAGATTGAAAGATTTAGAGTCTAAATGACTATTGAATTTTCTATTTTGTCAGACCTTATGGATTCTATAAAATATGGATCATAATTCCTGACCTTTGGCTACCTAATCATCTATAACTTTTTGTAGATACTTTCAAATTGTATGATACATACTTTCATTTGAAAATGGATTGATTTAGCTTTCCAACAACACCTTTGTTGAGTAATTTGGAGCATGTTTGATCATCTAAATAACTTTGCAATTTGCCTTCTGAATTCTGCCATAATAGGGATTGTATTGATTTTGCACTACTTGCTTTACCCATTTCAAAACTATATCCTCCGATGCTCTTGTCTTTGATTTCCTTATACATTGATATATGTTAAGTATTAATCGATTTTACCTCAAACTCTTTTATATGGGTGCATGCATGATTTATTGTTCCGTATGTGCTTCCGATACATATCAATTTTATTGTTCATGTCTTTTTGTACTTTGATGTTTGTGGGATAATATGAACCTTTGCTAGAAATGATAAAGGGAGTTATGCTAGAGCTAGCTTTGCTCTGTTGGCCCCCTATGACTTCACTCAGACGTGGGTGGATGGAGCTCCCAAACGTGAGAGACTTATGTTTAGTGGTCATTCGGTGATAAATGTTACATATTATGTTTATGGTCCCACTTCACCTTCCATGCTTGTTTGATATGTTATCCAAAATATTGCTTATATGTATCCTATTATACTTTGGATAGAAATAAAATGCATTTAGCTTCAAATATGATATACGAGTATAAGATTGTTACTTGTTCACTTGACATATCCATAAATGTTTCTTGTGTTATTGATATGCTCCTAAACTTCATATGTCATTGATACATTCCTAAATACTTCTGTTTACCTTATATGCTCCAATTACCTTTCCAAATTTGCTATGGATAAAAGTATGCTACGAACGAGATGATCTTTGAGGTTTTGAATTTAATTTGATGCTATATATGAAACTTTTGTATTCCTTGCCATTCATTTTGATATCTAGTTTAATTTGTAACTACCTTTCTTTGCCTTAGATCTGTTTGACACTTGCTGAGCTTTATAGCTCACTCTATTGTTATATAATCTTCTTTAGGTAAGCTTGACATCTATCGTACTCGATACTGGCTAAAGCAGTGGAAATACAAGAAGATTTTGGGCTAAATCTATATTAGATAATATATTCTCATTATATATGTATGCCTTGTATATAATGTAAAGTTGTAGACAAATTTTGAAGTGGGGTAACTATGTAATGGTTTTATAAGTACCTTCCTGTTTGATTCTCCATTGTTAAACTTGATGTATAATATATGAAGAGGTGGTATATGATTATTTTTCAAGGTCATATAGATTTTCTGGTATTGGTGGATTTTATGAATGTGCATTATATTTAGATGTATTGGTTTTGGATTGATTGTGTGATTCATTAGGAGAATGTAAAGTGTGAATTATAAACTGTACAGGATTTTATGAATGTGATTGAATGACTTTGAATATTTTCCTTAGTATCCTCAAATATTTGTTCAGATCCTAGATTTGGACTTTAATGGAATACTTAATCTTATCAATATTTAAGGTAGGGTCACGCCTTTCTCGAAATAAATTTTTCGGAGGGGCGTGACACAAGATCCATCAGATGACCCGTCTTTAGGCGTAATATCACTTTCGCTTTGAGATGATTTCCCACAATGATACATCTTTCATATTCTTTTAGTTTCCAGGTTGAAAGAAATCCTTGCATATTATTGATAATATAAGTTGAAGCACTAGAATTAATCTACTAAGTATTAGAAGGAACTTTTGTAATATTGGATTTGAAACATACAAAGGTCGAGTTTATATATTTTTTATCGAAACAAGTCTTACGTTTAATGCAGTCCTTTTTCACATATCCTTTCTTGCCACAAAAGAAGTATTTTACTATGAAAGTTTTCTTTTAATTTATCTATTTAATATTTTCAGACTCGACAAATTTCTTTGATGAATGATGCTTCAACTTTTTTTTCTTGTTACCATCTCCTTAAGTAATAGTCATAACATTATGAGAATTTTCCTGATTTAATCTTAATTCTTCCTGAACATATATATTAGTCAGCTCATTCAAGTCTCACTTATCCTTATTTGTATTATAGTGAATCTTGAATGGGTCAAACTGAAGATAATTAATAATGAACTGTATGAGGAAAGACTTATCAGCATTCATGCCTAATATTTTAAGTTTCGTAGCTTTATCAGTCATATTGAGGATTGATCCTAAATCCCTCGAGGGCCATTATACTGAGCTGTAGTTAGTTCTTTCATTAATATGTTGGCCAATGACTTATTAGTAAATTTAAATCTATCTTTAATAGTCTTTAAATATTCTTATGCTTTAGTGGTAGTCGGTAATGAAGTTTTTATATTATCTACAATTGAAATTCTTATAAATATTAAAATAAGCTCATTAGATCTTTCCCAAGCATTCATTTTATTAATTTATTCCATACTACTTTCATCAGACAAATTTGAGTCTTTCAACAAGCAATGCTAAGTCAAAATCTAATACGCCCAATGTGAATTGTACAAGCTCTAACTATTCTGTAATTTGATTCAGAGAGTAGTAAGAAAAGTATGAGAAAGTATGGAAGGAAGTACCACTATAAAATATAAAATAATATTAATGCTTTGAGTTTTCAAGATATGATAAACTGTTGATATCATCCATATTTTACTTTTAGGTGAAATATTGATATATAATGTGTTCACTCAAAATTATTTATGGAGGATAGATACCATCCTTGTGGAATAATGTTTCTATCTTTAAGTATACAACTCTAAACTACAATAATATACAAAATAGTATTATCTGACCCTATCACATAATTATTTGAAGTGGATTTTCCTTTGAGATTATTTAAATCTCCTAATTATATGTGTCTTTGAGATTATTTAGGACTAATCCTTATTGTAATTTTATAAGTTATTGATTTAGGCTACTTTAGTAGCAATAAGACTAATACAATAATATACAATAAAGCTTAAAATATTTTATAAATGACTAGACCTTTATTTTAATTTATATCTTATAAATCTACCATCTCAGGCCACTTCGACAACTACTAGTCAGATAAAACATAGGGAGATGAGTTACAAATAATATTTATTAAATTTCTTCAATCTAATTTATGTCGCAACAGTTTAATCATAAAATAATAATTGTAATAATTATTAAATATTAATCAACAAAAAAACTCATATGTTAATTGTAATCATGATGAAATATAAATCATGCCTTAATGTAAATATTATTTTATAATTTCAAACACATACATATGAATAATTAATAAATAAACAGGAATAATAATTGACTTTTATTTACCACATGCAAAATGCAATGAATAAGTCATATGAGAAAACTATAAAAGAAAATCATAATTCATAGGTTTTTATTTTCATATAAAATATTAAATTAAACTAGTTAATTTTATTTAATTAGGCAAACCCAAATTTGGATTCATCAATCCAATTTAGTAAGTCATAAAATAAAAATTGATCAAAATCAAGATTAATCAGAATTCAAATTTCATTCATTTTTTATCAAAACTAAATTAAATAAAAAATCAAAAATATAATGATGATGAAGTTTTATAATTGAGGATATAAATAATAAATTCTAAATTTATTAGGAGCAAAATTATAATTTATTGATAGGATATAAAGTAGAATTATAAGATTTATAAATGTTTGAATCTTTAAAAGAATTAAAGAAGAATTAATTAAATTTATAAGGGTAAAACTATAAATTTGTAAAATCCTAATGCGCAACTGCTGCCTGGGTGCAGTTACTGTGATGCATGGCAAATGCGATTGTCGCCTGTATGACTACCGCCTACGTGACCTTTGCCTATGTAGCTGTCGCCTGCACGATCATTGCACGACCAATGAAGTCACCATCTACTAGTGCACATGTGTTGCTCGGTGCAACCGTCCATGGCCAGTAGATCTACCATAGCAGCCAACAAATCCACCATAGAGGAGACCGCATGCAGCAGTGTTGTTGTAGTCGCTACGACTGCCATCGACAGCGCTACTACATAGCCACCATCATTGTGCAACCAGTGTAACCGCCAGAGGGCTGATAAACATTGAAGATTACGGCCCTTAATAAAACTATCAATGATAATATGTTGATCTAATACAAAAAATCTCACATCGCTCGCAAGCAGATAACAAGACAGGCTATATAAGAAGATAGATCAATAATATATATGGTTCATTCAAGAATAGTAAATTAGAAAATAATAGATCCGAGGTATTTGATTTCAAGAGACTCAGCTCTGATACTAATTGTAAGCAGAATATGCTATATGTTATGTGAAAAAAATTTAATGTTAAAATTTAAATCAAATAATAATAGATATGATTTACGATGCATACCTTTTAATACAATCTGGAAAGAACTTTATTAAATCTGTAGGGGCACTATCTTTAGATTCAAAAAACTATAGTGATATCTATAACTAACTCTCCTCCTCTCTTCCTACCCTTTCACAAAACCATTTAGATATATAACTGATAACTTTAATTAGAATTCAATTAGATCTATAATATATCTTATCAATTAGATAGGCCACATAATCTAATATATATATATATATATATATATATATATATATATATATATATATATATACTGATAATTTTAATTAGAATTCAATCAAATCTATAATATATCTTATCAGTTAGATAGATCACATAATTATATATATATATATATATATATATATAATTTCATTAATAATTTTCTTTAAGCATATTATTTAGATAGAGTACCTATTTGCAAATTATGTTATCTCCAACATCTCAACGTGATTTCACGCGTTCCAATGTTGGGAGATCATGACAAGTTTGTGCTTCTATTTATATGTTTGTTGACGTATAGGTGTGCATAAAAAAAAAATCTTAAATTTTACCCACTACTGTTGGTGTCGGATCATTGTTTCTGACATCTACAATATAGAAAGGATAATTTTAGTGATATTCTGTGTTGGATTTCTCGATTACAATAAGAAATAGACTAAGATAGTTTTTATTACGCTTTTAGATTCTTCTTTTTATCTTTCTTTTTGGTCCATCATATATTTTTATCGGTTTCTTATTTAAATCCATTATAATCTTTTATCTACTATTCCAGCACATTGATCATTCATCGTTAGGATTTATACATTGCACTTGGGTTTAGCTTTAGTTGTTTCTCGTGTCTAGCTTTAATCAACTTGTACATGAGAATGACGTAGAGTTGAATATATATCGATTCTTATTAAAAAATAATAAAGATTAATAATTATCGATTCAAATCTTTTAAAGGTAGTTCTTATGGAAGGGTCACTTGTTCACCACTTGAGGATGTCAGATGGTCCTATCTTTGAAGGAGGAACCTGATAGCTCGAAGAACCCCATCTATTTGCTCGAATTGCTCAAAGTTAGATACACATCGCGGGACGACCTCCACCGCACCCTTAAAAAACCTCATGTCAACCAACAAAGAATCCTAGGGAGAGCCTACACCTTCGACCGAGAATCAATCGAGCCAACTCAATAGTTGGTAGTACTCATGACATTATCATTCTAGTGCTAAAAGTAGGGCCAGATGATGCAGGTGCCACCTCTGGTAGGCCTTCAAGGGAAGTAAAAAAGG
Organism: Ensete ventricosum; assembly: GCA_029747655.1. Classification (NCBI taxonomy): domain Eukaryota; kingdom Viridiplantae; phylum Streptophyta; class Magnoliopsida; order Zingiberales; family Musaceae; genus Ensete; species Ensete ventricosum. Next base: position 30,135,895 of record JAQQAF010000001.1, on the reverse strand, counting down.
CTCCTCATTCCTCTCCCAAAGAATTCCTTTCTTGTATGGTAGAGGTAAACCCCGCCTCGACTTTAGCAGGAGTATTTGCATGCCTCAACACTCGGGCTTCCATGATGTTATGGTCCTGCGTCCTCCTCTTGACCTTCTCAAACGGTGCCTTCACTCGGGAAGGAGAGAATCAGGGCCAGGGAGCCCCTCAAGGGATATTTTCAAGGGTCAAGGGCCTTTGCCCAATGGAACAACAAGATGATAGGCCCTTAAACATTGATAATGTTAAAACCAATTGTTTGAAAAGGAGATATTCACTGATTCAAATAAAACTTCTGACAGCAAGAGAGATACCCCGAGGGGAAGTTACAAAAAGAAGTAAGCAAAAAGAGGATCGTCGGGACCCAATGACCTTAGGAGGGGGGAGGTAGAGCTGGAGGGGTAGCAGGACGATCGTCAAAAGGGACCTCTATATGAGTGGGCATTTCAGCGACTGAAGGGAGTTCCGTGAATAGGTCCCATTGACTTCAAGTTCCAGGTACCTTGCCTTGAAGCGCTTGAGAGCAATCTGGTACCCAAACTTATAGGCGACCTGGCTGGCGTGCTTAAGGCTGCAATGGAACCCATCGAACTCCTTATAGGAGGCCATAACCCTTCTCTCTTGTTCTGCCATGTAGCTCTGCTCCTCCTCCCAAGCCTTCTTGGCCTCTTTCATAGCTAGGCGTACAACTGCCAACTGATCTAAGTTGGCTGATAGTTGTTCCTTGAGTTGCCTGGCTGATAGAACCGCAAAAGGAACTCTATAGAATTTGATCTTTGAGGGACATCAACCCTTGGAATACTATAGGGGTTCCTCCCTCCTAGAACTTGGCACAAGGTTGAACAAAAGAGATTAGTTGCTTATTGAAAAGAGGTGGAAGCTACAAGCTTATATAAGGCTCAAAACCCTAGCCCTAGGGGGGTGCTTTCTAAGTGCATCCCCCCTTTTGCCCCTCCTATAGCCGCCATGCCTAAATAAAGGGGGCGGTGGCCTAAGTGGCTACCCAAGCCATGCTCCTCTGCTAGAAACCCTAGCCGACCAGCCCAGTAAGAGGGGTGACGGCTAGGAAGCCCTAATGCCCCAAAATAAACCCTAACCACACTTCTTTATAAGATAGAAGTGACTAGATGAGGTTTTATTACAATCTCACAAGGTTCTTATTAATTACTTCTAGGGTGATTAGGACTCAACCCCTGCTGAAGTCCTATCAAGCCCGCCCTCTTTGAATTAGCCTTGTTCTCAAGGCTGAGGATCCATAAAATTAGGGAACCAGGTCTTCAACTCCTCATATGATTCTCATCCTATCATTAACTGAACTTTGGCCTCCTCATCAGCTTGGGTGTCAATTGGAAGGATTTGGGCTGAGTCATCTTCCTTAAATTTTCATTTGAGATGAGATACCTAGAGGATCAACTGTAATCTTGATCTAGTGCGCGGATATGATCTCCAAGTTAGGGCCCCATTGTGATTCTCAATTTTGCAAGGCCCAAAGAAATAGGGAGACCACTTCCTTAAGGCTCGAGTTTCGTGCTGATCGGGCTGGAGGTGTAGGAAAACTTAATCTTTAATTTTTCATCCATTCTGTAGTTTGTCGGGAGGCCATTTCTTCTTTGCATATGCTGTCATGTAGTTAGTCTTTAGTAATAGCCAATCTTTCTTCTAGAATGGTGACTGCCCTCTGGTATGGTGTAAGAATGGATTACAATTCTTCTGGGCTTAGCTCTCTTTCGTGCAATGGACCTATATCTAGCCAAATTTTAAATTTGGTAGCAATGAGTATCCCCTTTAAAAACCTCATGTGGAGTATGGGAGAAGCCTCAGTGTGAATTAGGATTCGACCATCTTCCATAAGGGTGATGCCGATCCTAACTATAGATGTGCCTACTCCAATCATAAACATCTTGCCACGACTTGGTGGGGACAATATTGTGGTTGTGAGGGCTATAGTTCCACTTGGCTAAGGTGGTGCATCTTTCTTCATAATGAGAGGGATGATGTTTTGTTGAGAACTGCGAATAATCCTTCTCTTATTCTAATTTTGCCATTGGAGTGGCTTAACTTTCTTACGGTCATGGGCCATATATCGGAGGTCATCATCAAGGAAGTTCTTGAGCATCATTGTCTGATCCTAGGGAAAGTCGTGGAAGTCACCTGAGATCTGGAAGTGCAGCATCAGCAACCATGGTGAGTTCGATGGGATGTAATACCTCAGAAGACTTGTCCCTAAAAGAAAGGATGTAGGGATGTGTTGTAGCGGAAAATAAACATGACCGAATAATCTGTATCTCTCTCATCTCTTGGGTAACCCTCTTAGCTTCAATCTTCTATGGGCAGTATTCTAGCCTAGCATTAACTGGTGGTAATTTCAGCTAGTTTAGCATAGGGGAGTCGGGCATCTTGATAGGAGATAGTAGACTCGGTTTGGTGGAGACTCTCAAAATTTCAGCAAGCTGTGGGAGAGGGTTCTTGTCTTCAATCTCCTTTGGCTTCATCTCCTGAAACTCTTGGATTTGAATTGAGAAACCACCGGATTTTTCTTTTGGTATCATCCCCAAGTGTTGTGGTCGTAGTCGCTTGGCTCCCTTATAGAACCACCTATTTTCCTTTATTGAAAAATTTCTTGGTTAGCTTTAAAAAATTCTAGAAAATGTCTCCAATCGTGGACAACCAATCAATGCTAAGCATTATGTCAAAACCATTGAGGGGGAGGAAGAAAAAATTAGTAACTACGTCTTGCTCCTATAGGATCAGTTTTACCCGTAGGCACTTCTATTTGTATTTCAGAATTTGGTTGTTAGCTACCTTGACTTCGAACCAGCTGTAATATTCTTTTTGGAGCATCAAAAGGGTAGCAACCTTACTGCTCATGAAGTTTTGTATGCTCCCGGCATCAATGAGGATGATGACGGACTGCTTCTCAAGAAACCCTTCGATCTTCAATTTTTTCAAGTTTGTGTAGTCGGTTAAGGTAGGGACCATGCGGGTGGCCGATTATGGTGTATTATTCTCCTTGGACTCGAGAGCTGTATCATTAAGTTTGGGTTCTTTAATGGCCACAATCATTAAATGTCTCTCCATCTTACAATCTTGTTCAAGGCTCCACAGTTTATCAAAACACCCATATAAGCCCTTTGCCGATCCGTCATGACGGTCTTCTTTCGTTAATTTATTTGGTTGAGAGGGTCGACTGATAGTAGGAGGAGGTGAAAGATTTGGTGTCACTAGTCGGGGAGTGACCCTAGTCCTACAGGTTTCATAGTTTAATCGCTCCTCTTGATGTCGTGCGAAGGAGAGGGCTGCCTTAAGTGTGTACGACTATCGTGCTTTAACTTCTTCCTGAATCTCCGGCTTCAAGCCTCAATGAAAGTCTTCAATATCTATTTTTCAGACTAATCGTAAGTTTGATTAGATAACCTTTCAAACCTGATTTGGTACTCTTGGATGGTGGAGGTTTGACGGATCATCGCTAATTCTTCGTCAAGGTTCTTGTAATCGATTGATGTTGAACGTTTATATACTTTTGGTTGGGATGTGACTCTCATGCTCTAAGCATCTTGATTGAGGTACACTTCTTAAAGTTGTGCAAAGAAGATCGATGTTGTTGAGGGGTAGGGCTACTGTGTCTTAACTTCACTTCTTATCTCTGGTAGGTACTTTTTGCAATCAGAATTTGCTCTATGTTGTGATCTTCTTGGGCTTGGCGATCGGCCAATCTAAAGTCTCGAAGAGAGTGTGTAGTCTAGCATCCATACGTATCTCGAATGCCTCGAATTTGGCTTCGAATAGGCCCACCGATGTCATGATGTAAGGAACGCCAACCTGTCAAATAAACCGATTGAAGAGTGTAGCTGCAATCTTTAGGTTGAAGGTAGCAATGGCAGCAAAAGGATAAGAAAGTGCTATTGTGATGTTGCTACAAAATTGTTGTGGCTGCAGTGGCGAAGTCTCCAAGTGGTTACTGCGTTGATAGAGGATGGCAGCCAAGGGTTGCAGCAATGGTGGAGGAAGAAGATAGCAATAGTAACATCAGCTGCGGATCTGCGGTGATGCTGCAAGGTCGTCAAGGCTGTAATTTTTCTGGTGGCTGATATCTGTTAGAAGATGGCAGCCAAGAGATATGAGTCGGAAGGCAAAAGTGACAATGGAGGAAGAAGAGGGTAGCAGCTACATCGGCTGCGGCTGTAGTGCGACTTCGTGGCTGTAATGGAGTTGGTTGCAGCAAGGGTGCAACTGCAATAGGAGAAAGACGGGGCAGCTATCACGAACTTAGCTAGTTTTGCCTAAGTCGTGTGACACCCTTGCATGTTCGTCCGTAAAGGTCAACCTCCCCGAAACCTCCTAGGGTCCCTTAGGACCTATAAAAAAGAAAATGGGTTAGAGGAAGTACTTCCCACATGATCCACAAGCAATAGCTTTAGCAAACACTTTATATAGCCAATACAAATTACAACTATAGACATTACAAGTTCTGAAAACTTGTACATAAAGGATAATAGTCTATTACATACCGGAGTCCCCACAAGTGCCTACATGACACAACTCCCATTTACAAGCCGAAACGGACCACAAAAGCTAACCAAACAAGGGCTGCAAGCCTACTACTTGTTGTACTAAGAATGTATAAAAACTAAAGGACACGAATCATGAGCATTACATTGAACATATTATTTATATTTTTGTCTGTGACATTCTCCCCCACTTATTCCTATGACGTCCTTGTCAAAGTCGCTGTAGACACTGTATTTCCTCGCCTTTTGCTAAATATTCAGTCTTCTGCTCTTGCTACAACACGCTCCTTGGCTCCCAGCTGCTCTCTGCAGCTGTTGTTCAGTAGTTGAACTCTGATCCACCAGGCTGCTTCAACTCGCCAATGACTGGCTCTTGTGTAGGGTTGGCTGAGTTGTGCTGATCCTTGTTGATTTCTATAGATCCTTCTGGTGAAGAAAAAGACTTCCTTGTTATGCACCAGTATTGAAATAGTCTCATGTTGTTTAAACTGGATGGATGCTTATTGGAGCTTTAACGAGCATCGCTTCACAGACTTTAAAGTTTTGAAGGTTCTTCCTCCATAAGAATTGCTCATTGATCCTTCTTCAACTTTAGTTGTCACTTCTAAGTAGATTCACATCACTCCCACTATCGATTGGCATTCTATTGGGAAATGAAGCGGACAATCTACTCTCAGTAGTACTGATCACCAACGGTGAGGATTTGACAATTGTTGTCTTCCATAAGCTTTCCTTAAAGAGTCATTGAACTTGTGCAGATCTCCTCTGCTAGATAAATAAGAGAATTAGGGTACTAAGTTTCACCTATTCTCTTTAAGTTGAGAAGACAAAGGTTACTTGATTTTGCTTGCCTCCTCGAGGTATGAGAATTGGGGTACTTGGTTTCGCCCACTCTCTTGAGTTGAGAAGGTAAAGGTTACTTGATTTCGCCCGTCTCCTTAAGGTTCTTCATGCATTAAGCTGATTACTAGCATTTCTCCTACTCTTTGCTCATACTTTTGAAGCACTTGAAGTGTTTGCACTCCTTCCGTTGAGTTAGCTACTGTAATTCACATTCCCACTGCCATTGAACTTTCAGAATGCAAGATGTTTTGCTAGAAAAGAGCAAAAAAGTTTACCCCAACTTGGAGTCCCCCAACTTAGAGTAAGTATTAGATAGTTCTAGTAACATCTGGGATTGTACCGTCTTCTCCATCATCTTTGCAGCTGCTGAGTAGAAAAGGTACAGCAACATTTGCTGCCTACTTCTTTCTTGGTCGAGCACTCTTGCATCAACCCCAAGTCCCTCACTTTCGGCTATCTTGATGAGAAGCCCATCGACACCGGTCTTATGAAGTTCTTTTATCTTTGTCCTCCCACCCTATCTTGGTACTTGAGTTTGCCTTTGTAATCTCCATCTCCTCGGCCCCTTTTACAATCAATGCTCTTCCTCCATGAGAGCAAGAGATTGATGACTCCACGGAAGTCCCGCCTCTATGGTACCAAGGCATTATCGAGCCGATGGCCCTACTATCCGTTGCCTTGCATCTGCGTCCCTTTCTTCATGATCAATAGGTCTGCCTCTACGACACTGTGGCACTCCTCTGAGTCCATCTCCTTTCTGACCGACACTTTACTTTTAGGTAGCTGAGCCCCTCTGGACTCGTCGTCGTTTACTCGCCCCTTTCGACCACCTACTTCAACACCTCTGTGTTCTCCTAACAGTTCTCCTTGGTCGATGGAAAGATAGACTGCAACTCTTATGCATGGCCTCTACTTTCTTGTTCAGGACTTGCACTGATTCTGTTCTCCATAGCTTCCTTGGTAGCAATGTTCGTTTACTCGGCGGCCTTGTCCTCTGACTTGCCGGGCTCCCTTAAGCGAATATAAGCACTGATGTAGTCCAACTCTCAAGTCGCTCTGATCATACCTCTGTATGATCAAGTCCCACACATGGAACTCACTAGTACTTGCACTCAGAATTCTCCCTCCGTGGTACACAGCCCCTATACGCTGATAATCAAAGCTTTCATTCGATGCAAGATTCGATGCGCACACATGGAAGACCAGCCTCTACGGTACCATGGCATTTACTCCTTGAATCGTAGTCCTTCTTGCCATTATGTTGTTCATCGAAATGGAGCTCCTAGTAGCACCTGATTATACCTTTGCATGATCGTATCCCTCACGGGACATCTCCATGTGTGTTGTATTGCCACGAACTATTCCACCACGATCCGCTACACCATGTCGCCTCTTGGTGATATCTCTATTGCATTCAGATTCATATGTGATGAACTCATACTACATCTCTCCCTATGTGGCCTCTGCCAACACATTATAGGGCCTCCGCCACCTCCGATTACGTTCGCTCCTTTGGCACTTTACCTTCACCCACCCATTCTCGAGTCACCCCTAGACGAAGTATCGCTCTAGCAGTCCGTCGCCTAGTAGCTCTCGAAGTCCCCATACTTCACTAATATTAGTGCACCATTCTCTGGATCCTGGGCACAATCTGCGCTGCACACCACTTTCTTCACGACAACATGAATAGCAGCACTATGGTATATTCGTCAAGAGTACCCGCCTCTACGTCCTCTTGTCCTGTACTAAGGCCTTATGATTCCAACTTCGCCATTGCAAGTTGAATCACCTTAGTTCCTCTGTTAAATGCTTATCTGAGATAAGGTGCATGTGCCTCGAATCTCCTTTCGCTTTGGCACCATGCAAAATAAGTCCGCCCCATCAGAATGAAGAACCTATGAAATGACATAATCCCACTCCTGCCTTTACAAGAGTTCATGTCCTTAACCTCTGTCCAAGGAAAGCTTCGTGCTTTCGCTCCATGTTTCCATCTTCTATGTCGACTCCCTTCATACGACTTGGATACTTCACCAAGTTCTACCCAAGTTACTCTGCCTCTCGATTTGCATTGAGTTGATGTGGCCCTCATGCCCACTATTCCACGGGTTAGCCCTCCGTTGAGTTCGATTTTCACATCGACTCTAAGTGTGCCTTCGTATGATGCTGCCATTGTCGCTCCCCCTCTTGATCTTGCAATACAACCACTAATGCATTACTTCATTCGAGATCATGCAATGACTCCTCGCTGCTCGCTCGATCCGTTGAGCTTTGTGGAGATACTGTCTTGAGGTACTCTTCCTCAACATGTGCGGTCTGCTACACTTCATTCTTCCTCTTGAGAACCAAGACCTATCTCTCCTAGATATCTATCTTGTTGGAGCAACTTTCCTCTTTGCATTCTTCCCTTTGGAAGTTTCAAAGACCACCATCCCCTTAGACTACTCTGTCTTACTGAACAATCTGAATATTATTCTACCCCTGCAAATGTGCTTGCTAGATTATAACTTTTTGCCAATACAGCCCTCGCTGCACCCTTCAAGGCCTAGCAACATGCTGAACTTGTTGCATACTTCAGTCTCCTATGGATGTATCCTTTCCATGCCGAAGAGAATGTTTTAATGCTCCATAGTGTCGAGTTCCGGTCGCCTTGGGATGGCCACAAACACTCCGTCATCCACATACAAACCCTTGCATGAGTACCAAATTCTTCGAGTTAGCAATTTCCCTCACCTTTGTGAGCTTTGCATAACTCTTTCGGTTGTTGAGTAACATATCCCACTTTGCATGGTCTCATATTTTACTAAGCGCCCCGCTTGCCTTGAGCAGTGTCAAAATTTTATTGCCAACGTCGAGCCATGGCTCGAACTCAGCCATCCTAACCTTTAAGCACTACACATTCTTTCTAGCTTGCTTGTCCTCGTGGTGCCTCTCGCGTAAAGCATTGGCCATTCTTTTGAATGTCAATCAAGGATGTCCGCTCCTCTGAGTGACTCCTTTCCCTATATCTCCATGTTCGTTTCTCTCAAATGATCGCGTGTACTGGCTGCCCTCCACATAGTCCAGCTAGGTCCCCCATGTTTACATGGCAAGTGTTTTTGCGTGTGTTTATCTTGCTCTGATACCAAAATATCATGGACTTAGCTAGTTTTGCCTAAGTCGTACGACACCCTTGCGTGTCTGTCCATAATGGTTAGCTTCCTTGAAATCTCCTAGGGTCCCTTAGGACCTACAAAAGAGAAAATGGGTTAGAGGAAGCACTTCCCATAGGATCCACAAGCAACAACTTTAGCAAACACTATATATAGCTAATACAAATTATAACTATGGACATTACAAGTTCTGAAAGGTTGCATATAAAGGATAATGGTCCATTATAGACCAAAGTCCCCATAAGTGCCTATGTGACACAACTCTCATTTACAAGCCAAAATTGGCTACAAAAGCTAACTAAACAAGAGTTGCAAGCCTAATACAAGCTTACTACTTGTTGTACGAAGAATGTACAAAAATCAAAGGACACGGACAATCATGAGCATTACGTCGAACACCTTATTTATATTTTTGTCCATGACACAGTGGAGTGCACGACTATTACAAAGGAGGGCAATGGCGGTATAGAGCGAGAGACCGCTGTTGGTCATGTTCACTTTGATGCTGGCCATGATCAGGGTAGTTGGTAGCGAAAGATTACTGCTAGTAGCGTTTCTATCGCAGGAGATTGCTGCTGGCTGAGATCAAAGGGGATGGCAATGAAAGATGGCTACTGACACCGTTATACATTGAGGGATCACCGCTGGACATGATCAAGTTGTCGGTCATGATCAAAGTAGATGGCAGTAAAGGTTTGATGGGGATCGGTGGGGGTATGCTGCGATTAGGTGCTGATTGTAGAAGGCTACGCTTTTAGGCTATTTTATGGCTGATTTGGGTATGGTTTTGGCTGCAATTTGATAGGATTTTGGGGCTATGATGGTAGAGCGTGAAGGTTAGGGAAATTGGTTTCAGATCTGGAAAAGATGGCAGCGAAAGTTTGATAGAATTCGATGAAGTTCGCTGTAGTGTATGCTGCCTTGCAGAAGCAGAATTATCGTCAAAGAAACAACAGTTTCTCAAAAAAAAATTCAGCCAAAAAATGTGAAATTTGGGGCTGTGGTGGTAGGGGATGAAGATGAGGAAAAGAGAGTTTCAAATTTGGTAAAAATAGTAGCAAAAATCTGATAGGATTGATGAAAGATCACTGCATATGTGCTATTCTGCTGAACAGAATTTGCGTTGAAGAAGCAACGAGTTCTCGACATAAATTCTAGAAGAGAATTTGAGGAAAATATGTAAAATTTTGACAATCAAACCTCAGTTCAGATGTGGGTAATATCAGCAAATAAGATAAATGAAATTTTCGTAGTGTAACAGTAGGAAAATAGGTGAAAAGAAGGAAGATTCTTCGTCATAAAATTCCAACAATGTGTGACGAGGAATTACAGCACTATAAGTATGGTTTTAGGAAGAATTTTTTTCAGAGATCAATCTTAGATGAAAGCTAAGATGATTTATGTAAAAGTTTCAGCCAAAAAGGATGAGCAATCATTCGGTTTCAAGATGCAACAATCGACTAAAATTTTTTCTCAGCGTTTCCCCTTTGCAATGATGATCACGTTTCTGACGATTGAATTTCATAGCAAAGAAAATATAGAAAAACTTCTCCAACGTGTAAGGCAAAAGAATAGCGGTAGCAAATAGGCGTAGGTAATGAAAATATACCATATCTCCAATTTCAAACACAGAGGGCAGCAGCAGATTGATTTGATCTGCGACTTGCGGTGGAAGATGGAGGCGCGTATTATAGCAATTATTGGAATTGCTTAGAAGGGTAGAAGTGGTAGAGATGGCAACAGGCGTAGTAGGAACGTGACTTTGATACCAAATGATAAAACTGCTGAAGGAGCACTATATAATTTGATCTTTGAGGGAGATCAACCCTTGGAACACTATAGGGGTTCCTCCCTCCTAGAACTCGGCACAAGGTTAAACAAAAGATTACTTGCTTATTGAAAAGAGGTGGAGGCTACAAGCTATATAGGGCTCAAAACCCAAGCCCTAGGGGGGTGTCTCCTAAGTAAATTCTCCCTTTTACCCCTCCTATAGCCGTCATGCCTAAATAAAGGGGGCGACGGCCTAAGTGGCTGCACAAGCCACGCTCCTCTGCTAAAAACCCTAGCCGACCAGTCCAGTAAGGGGGGTGGCAGCTAGGAAGCCCTAAGGTCCCAAAATAAATCCTAGTCACACTTCTTTGTAGGATAGAAGTGACTAGGTGGGGTTTTATTACAATCTCACAGGGTTCTTATTAATTACTTCTAGGGTGAGTAGGACTCAACCCTGTTGGAGTCCTATCACTGGCCTCCTCAATAATGTTGCCTAATTGCTAATGGGCATCCATTAATTCGTGACAGAGAGTCTCAATCTTCTACTTACTCTATGTAGCACTTTTGGCAGCCATCTCCTCAGCTATGGCTGCCTCATCATGTACCTCCTCTGTCTGTGCCTCGGCCTCCTCGACATAGCGAACTGCCAGATTGAGATCTAAATCCAACTTGTTGAGTTGGAAGTTTGCTCCCCATGCCCCCCTGTGCACCTTAGTAAGGCACTACTCCAATTCCTGGACTCGAAGGCAGATCTGAGCCAACTACGAGGATAACTCATTAGCCTAGGCCTCTGCTGCCTTCTTCTCCACTTGAGCTCGTAAAGCAAAGATTAGGAAACAAGTGAAGAAAGACCAATAGTAGAAGGGGTGCCAAACCCTATCTGAAGGACTAAGGGGAGGGGTGGTTTCCACCGAGCGACCCTCCTCGTGCTCCATAGTGGTGGTGGAAAAGAGTGCCTATATCTTCTCTAGGGCTTTAGCTTTGCCCACAGAAAGGAGGGGCAATGCATTATCCACAGTGTGCATTGCCCATGCCACCAGGAAGCCCTAATTTTCACTTTTGTCTACAATGAAGAAGCAGCTCCACCACCCCTTGCCACAGGAGCTCGCTCCTTTGATTTGGAATCTCGTATAGGGGGATAAGTAGTAACTACTTGGGCCTCGACTTAAGCAGAAACATTAGCAGAATAACTTGAAGGATTGCATCACTCTCGCATCATCACACACCTTGAGAAAAATCCTTAGGAAGCGCTAGGAGTTTGGCACCAGTTGGGATGGAGAGATATGCCAAAATAGTATGAAAGCAGCTGCTCTAGAGGCAAAGGGAGGTGCAGCTTGGCCTCCAGAGCATCGATGAAGAAGCATACCCCCCTGTAGAATTTGTGATAAGGGCAATCCTCACCCCCAGGAATGGAAAGGACAACTTCCGATGGAACTCGAAAGTGAGTGCATTATCAGATTCTGTTATCCACGTACTATGATTAAGGTAATAAAATATGTATCCTTTGGATTTTTCTAGATAACCAATAAAAGGGTTAAGATTTAATTTAGCTCTTGTAGTTTAAATATTAAAAAAAAGATCCATTTTAGCCCTTGTGGTTTTTGCTATGGACCACTTAAGCCCTTATGATTTTGCTCGTATCTAATAATCCCTATATATTGAAAAACATAGCACATAAGCCCCTCCTATCAAGTCTGAGTTTACAAACATTAGAGTCTACTTATGTGGCATGCTAACTCACAATAAACCATTAATATAATAATATATAATTTAAATTAAAAAATTTAGACTACCATCAATGGTGGGAGGAGGCGTCGTCATGGAAGCGACCACTACTAACAGCATCGAGCTGCTGTTACTAAGCATGACATTTTATGCATGCAGCCTTTCCTGTATTGATGACGAGCTCAAGAGCTTCCAGTGCTACCTTAGGTGGATGTATATTGACTAGTCTGACGCTCAACATGTAATGGTCTTGTGATCCCTCTTCCTAATCCTAGGTATCTTTATCCCCACTGTTGGGACCGAAATCGGCACTAAGAGAGGGGGAGGGGATGAATTAGTGCTTTTGAAAAACTTCTGTCGATTTGAAGATGTTGAATCTCAGATTTTGATGATGAAATCATTTGATGAGTTTTATAATCTAACTTGTGTGTTAGAGATGAGTGATATAGGATTAACTACAACAGTGAAAAGGTAATATAATCTAATATTAGACCGGAGTCAAGTTCGGGCATTGGGCTAGGGCTCAGACGATGCAGTGGGAACTCACTAGGAGATCGCTGGAAGCTCACCGAATGTGATCGGGGGTTTGTCGAGAGTTCACTGGGAGCTCGCCAAAGGTGATCGGGAGCTTGTTGGGAGCTCACCGAAGGTGATCAAGAGTACGCTGGGAGTTCGCCAGACGATGATCGAGAGACTCGCCGGGAGTTCATCGGTGGATGCCAGGAAGTTCGCCGAAAGTTTGAATGATCGATTGGCGTGTCAGACAATAAGAATGATTATAATTATGTCTTAGTATGTTGTAGTTAGCATCATGTGTTTTGAGTCCTAATTGAGTTAGATTTGGAGAAACCTAAATTAACTCAATAAGAGGCAACTAGGTCCACTTTGAGTTAGAATTTGAGCTCATTCCGTTGACCTAGAAAGAGATCAACAAGAGGTATACCTCGAGTATAGAATAGTCTGGGAAAGTTATGTTCCTGGGCTGCCCGACGGTAATACCACCAGTGGGTAATGGTTAGACGACACTATGATAGAACCCCAGTTGGAGCCCTATAGATTTTGATCCTTGAGGGGGATCAACCCTTGGAACGCTATAAGGGATCCTCCCTCCTAGACTCGGCACATAGGCTGAATTGAATATGATAATTGCTTGCTTTCAAAGAGGGGGGCAACAACATCTTAAATAGAGATAAAAGTCCTAGCCCAAATGGGCACTTATCTAGGTGAAATTACCCTTTTGCCCCTCCTATAGCCATCCTACCTTAATAGGAACAAGGGGCGTCTAGGTTGGCTCTATAGCCAACCTAAGCAGGGGGAAACCCTGGCCGACTTGCCCAATAAGGGGGGCGGCGACTTCTAAGCCCTAAGGGCTAATCTAAACTCTAGCCATACTCCTTATAAGATAGGAGTGACTTTATTACAATCTAGCAAGGTTTTATTGACTACTTCTAGGGAGATTAGGACTCAACCCTGTTGGAGTCCTCCAATTTTCAACATCTACGAGTTGGAATAGCCGGCCAATGTGTGCACTGCATAGTTGGCCGGTGGGGACTCTTCCTCCATGGCTTCTTCTTTAGGTTCAAGGGCTTTTTCAGATGTTTCATTGTCGTCATCCTCTACTGGTTCAATCATGAGGAGCCGGCCCTTTTTACAGCGATATTCGTAGCTCCACGGTTCGTTGCAATGCCAACACAACTCCTTGGTCGATCATTCGCGAAGCTCGTCTCTTGTCAACTTTTTTGGTGTAGGGGCTTAGATGGCAGTAGAGGGGGCAGTAGGCCTCGGCATGGCTAGTCGGGGAGCGACCCTTTTCCTTCGTACCTCGTGGTTCAATTGTTCTTCTTGGATACGCGTAAAGGAAATCACCGCCATAAGAGTGTACGGTTGTCACGCTTTTACTTCTCCTCGGATCTCCGGCTTTAGGCCCTCGATAAAAGTACCTAAAAGTTGTTTCTCAGACCAATTCTCAGTTTGGTTAGATGAACGCTCAAACCTTGTTTGGTATTCTTGTATTGTAGAGGTTTGACGAATCTTTGCCAATTGTCCGTCGACGTTGTTGAAATCGGTTGGTCTGAAGCTGTCTAGTAGTCCTTCCTTGAATCGCTGCCAAGAGAGTCCTCCATGGGTGTGCTTAAACCAATTAAACCACTGAATAGCATCTCCCTTGAGGTGTATGGCAGCGATCTCCACCCGTGTTGCATCGGCGGTTCGATAGAACCGAAAATAATACTCCGTGCGCGAGATCCATCTGATCGGGTCTCCTTCTTTCCATCTTGGGAAGTCAACCCTCATGTATGGATTGTTAGGATCAGAGGTGATGTGTCTATGCTCTTGAGGATCATCTCGCTGATCTGAAGTCTCTCCATGGTGTGACTTCCTCGGGCTTGATGGTCGGCCTATGCTGAATTCGGCGAATAAGGATCGCATCTTCTCTTCCATGCGGTTTTCAAAGGCTTCAAGCTTTGCATCGATAGCCTCCTCCGATGCCATAGTATACGCCTTATGATCTGTAATATTGAGATCTTTTTTCTATTGTCAGGTTAGTGGCATGGGAAATTTGGAGAAGGGGGTGGCCAGTTGGAAAGTGAATCGGTTTGGATGGAAGTAGAATCGGTTTGGATGGAAATAGGCTGCTGTTTAGGGCAGATTTGGGGCTGTGATTTTGTGGAGTTTAGGCTGCAAATTGGCATGGTTTTATGGCTGTGATAGCAATAGATGAAGGTTAGGAAAAGAGATTTTAGATCTGAGATAGATGGCAGCAAGGGTAGGTGTCTCGGTAAGGAAGGTTTTCTAAAAACGTAGGTGGATCGATAAGGAAGTAGGCTGATTTGGCGGCTGTTTGGATTCAGTTTAGGGTAATATTTAGAAGTGTTTTTGGTAAGGATGGTAGGGTTTGGTGATGAGGAAAGGAGAGTCCAAAATCCCACAAAAAATAGCACTCAAATCTGATAGAATTCGGTGGAAAGAAGTGCTGCGATGTGCTGTCCTGCTGAACCGGTTTTTGCATCGGAGAAACGCTGATTTCTCAATGTAAATTCCAGGTGAAAGTTTCATAAAATTATACAGAAACCCTTGGTTTAGATGTTGTCAATATCAGTAGAAATTTTGATGAAATTTTGGCAGCACAACAGTAGGGAAATAGGGCGAAAGATGCAAGGCAGATTCCTTCGTCGTAAAATTCCAGAACTGCTTGATGGTGAAAGATCATACAAGAAAACTGGTTCCAGAAGGTGTTTTTCATGAAATCAAATCCATATGAAAGCCAACATAATCTTGAGAATTGTGTAAAAATTTCAGCCAAAAAGGATAAATAAAAGTTCAGTTTTCAAGAGGCCAATCGACGGAAGGCAGATTCTCCGTCGTAAAATTTCAGCATTGTGCGATAAAGAATCACAACACTATAAGTCTGGATCCAGAAGGAGTTTTTTTTTAGATTAGTCTTAGATGAAAGCTAAGACGATCTGCAAAATTGTAGTTCCAAGAAGCAACAATCGGCAGAAAATTTCTGCAGTGTTTCGCCTTCACAACGATGATAATGTTTGCGACGGTAAAATTTTGCAGCAAGGAAACTTTTCAAAAAACTTCTTCAACGTGTAAGGTAAAGGATTTTGCAGTATTGAAGAGGCGTCGGTGATAAAAATATACCATATCTCCAGATTAAATGCAGGGGGCAGCGGTAGATTGATTTGATCTGCTGCTGGGGTGGAAGGTGGAGGCACGTGTCGTAGCAATTGTGGGAATTACTTGGGAAGGTGGAGGCATGGATGACGGCTATAGAGGCAGCAAGATCGCTACTCTGATACCAGATGATAGAACCCCAGTAGGAGCCCTATAGATTTTGATCCTTGAGGGGGGATCAACCCTTGGAATGCTATAGGGGTTCCTCCCTCCTAGACTCAGCACAAAGGCTGAATTGAAGATGATAATTGCTTGCTTTCAAAGAGGGGGACAACTACATCTTAGATAGGGATCAAAGTCCTAGCCCAAGGGGGCACTTATCTAGGTGAAATTACCCTTTTGTCCCTCCTATAGCCATCCTACCTTAATAGGAACAAAGGGCGGCTAGGTTGGCTCTATAGCCGACCTCAGCAGGGGGAAACCCTGGCCGACTTGCCCAATAAGGGGGGCGGTGACTTTTAAACCCTAAGGGCTAATCTAAACTCTAGCCATACTCCTTTATAAGATAGGAGTGACTTTATTAAAATCTAGCAGGGTTTTATTGACTACTTCTAGGGAGATTAGGACTCAACCCTACTGGAGTCCTATCACGATAATACCAACGCCACCTAGGTTTTTGGGTGGCTGTCGGCGATGGTACTATTAGTGCCAATGGTAGTACTGTCGGTGCCGGCTGTAGTACCACCCATACCCAGGTTTTTCGATAAAGCTTGAATTTTGACTCTATTTTTTGAAGCCAATTGAGGTCTATAAATACCCCAAGTATTCTTGCATTGGAGAGCAAGAAAGTGATAAGAAAGTACAAGAAAAGTCATCGTAATCTTAGTTAAAATTTTGTAAAATTTGAAAACTACCCTTGTGTACTTCAAGTGTAAAGTGAGGTTAAGGAAAGAGTGGAAGATTGTAAAGGTTTCTCTCCTGAACCTGTGAAAAGGAGAGTGTAAAGGTTCTTCTCCGGAACCTGGGAAAAGGAGAAAGGTGTAAAAGGTTTTGATCTTCACCCGAGAAAGGAGGACTCGGGAAGTGGACATAGGTCAAGTAGGTGATTATACCATTATAAATTTATTAGCATTCTTTACTTGTTTTTATTTTAGCGTTCCATAGCTAAATCGAGATTCTTCATTTGGTCTTAAGTTTAATTGCTCTCTAACTTGATCTTGATGAAAAAATACTTTTAGTTTTGATTTTTACCTCAAGCATATTTTTTAAACCGAGTACTCTTCTAGTGCTTAAATAGCAAGTACGACAGTAATGAGCAAGTAATTAAATAGCAAGTATGATAGTAATGAGCAAGTAAAGTAATTTGTAAAGTGATTAAATAGCAAAGAAAGAAAGCACACCAATTTTATAGTGGTTCGGCCACCGTGACCCACTCCACTCCCGATTCCTCCTTTGTTGATGTCATCGACTTCTACTATTAATCTTCTTTTAAAGGGTGAAGATCAACCTGCTGGTTACAAGTGCACTGTAAGCCAATCACATGAGTGATGGCACATATGACACGTTGCGTAATCTTTTTGCTTATGATTATTATTTACATATTCACACATTAAATATTATATCTTGCATATATATATTGTTATGTCCTTGGTTTTGTGTAATGAGAATTGGATCATGATGAGATCATGATAATGAGATCGATTCGCCTTTAAATACAAGTCCCAAATAATACCGACATAGGTTACTCGACAGAGACATCGAGATAATCAGACAAACCAGTGTACTGTATATCCGTCTATATGATGGAGGCGACTGGTCTTATAGCCACTTGTGTAGTGACACTAAGGATATAATACAATTGCTCGTTAGAGAATAAGTTTACTGATTGATCTGCTTATGGAATGCTATATGATTAATGATATCTAATATAAGACAGCGATTCTGTAGTCCCAGTTATGTATCTGGTCCTTAGACTTGAGACACAAATGATACCTTTTTTGAGTACTCATTTCTTTAACGTTGTCTTAGGTTTGGAAAGTTCTAGATCTGATACAGCTGGTTATCAGGATCGGTAGCCAATCTTATGAAGGCAGTTGAGTGTCAATAAAGGATCATCCATTCTTAGTATCATTTGTGTGCTTGCTAAGGCAAATCCCTAGCTAGGGTCATTCAGATTGAGAGAGAAGGAGTTCTCTGGGAGAATTCGATTAGAGCGAGACTCGAATAGATTTCGTATGTGGCCTGACAGTACCGTGTTTAATATACAATCTCTGGTATACTAGTTGGATGAGGGATTATAGATATATGGTAACTATGGACAGATAAGTCCGACAGATTTGATCCCTCTGTACTGTCTGGGGACCATAGCGCAATGGCCTAGTACGTCCATAATCGATGAGTCGAGTGAATTATTATAGGGATAATAATTTACTATATCAGAAGAAGTTCTGATGGGAGTGACTCACAACCAGCTTGATATTGGGCCTAGAGGGTCACACACATTAGGTGGATGCTTCAGCGAACATAGGATTGGAATGAGTTATCCAATTAGTCTTTGTTCTAATCAGATGAGACCCTACATTGATGGGCTCCTTCCATGAGGCCTAATTAGAGGCCAAAGGAGATTATTGGATAGAAATCTAATAATCCAAGGTTAGTGGATAATTAGATGAAGATCGAATACCCACTAAGGCAGGACCCCTAGGTTTTTGGTGGCTCTCTATGAATAGGAGGTAGTGGCGGCACATAGATGATAGGCTGCAGCACCTTTGGCTACCCCCTCCTATTCTCCTCCCTCCCTCTGCGCAAGAGTTGTGAGATTTATATTGAGATTAGAGGACTGCAGCAATCCATCGTGTGGATACCGCTAGAGAGGAGGACACTTGACCTCCTTCATCTTCTCCATCCAGATCTAGAAAAATAGGAATATACAATCTCCTTAGGTAAACAATCTCATACATGATTCAGTTTTTCAGTTTCATAGTTCTTCTTACTCCAAGGCTCCTACGGCCAGGCTGCCTACAGGGATGGTCGAGTATGGCTAAGGCTCCAGCAGGGTCGATCGCATGTGGCCAAGCCACCTATAGGAGCGGTCGCCTATGGCCAAGGGCGTCCGTAGGACGCTTGCGGGTAGATCGGCGCCTGCTTGTGGGCGAGCCACTTACAAGCCAAGTGGCCACGCGAGGTAGCGCCATCCATCCGCAGGGGTGACCGCCCAAGTAGTGGTGACGATCGCTTGTGGGCAGGGGTTGTCACCTGCGTAGGGGCAGCAACGACAACTATTGGAAGGGGCAAAGGGTTAGATTTTTCTTTTCTATTACAAAAGGATTATTCGGCCCCTTAGAATTTGAGAAATTTCAAGATCTATCTTATTGTCCAGAATTCTAAAGTGCCATAACAATTCTAGAAATTCCTAACATGTCCAAAATTTTAAAAAATAATTAATTAAATAGTTTAATAAATTATTTATTATCTAGTAATCCTACAAGATGATGTGTACATGTGATGTATGATATTGATGGATGATCATGAGCCATGTGATGTGATACATGTGACTATTATTATTATTCAAGCTTGTGAGCTTTTGTTTTTCTCATATATTGTCGGGTCTGCGTGCTTATGATTATTTTGTAATTATACGGAAAGGCATGGTGTTAGGACCCTAGCTGAGTCGGGTGCTAGTCAATTGAGTCAAGTCTTTAGATTGGACCTTGTTGGCCAACCTAAACCTGACATTATGTCAGCTAGAGTCAATTGGAATAAATCAGCCCAAATCCTAGTAGGGTTAGGATTCGGCTAAATTGGAGTCGGAGTCAGATTCGAGTAAGAGTCAACCAAGTCAAGCCTGTAATAAACCTAATGGGCCACCCACCTTGTTGAGATAAAGTCGGCTAGGGTTGAAAGGGGGCGGCTAGGGTTAGAGAGAGGAGGAGTTTCACTTAGATGAGACTCTCTCTAGGGTTGGTTGGGAGTTAGATTAGGAGTAAGAGTCTTGGTTGAGTTAGTTGAAGTAGGAGAGGTTCGGTAAAGTAGGAGTCCTATTAGGATTAGCGTTTTGAGACCCTATATAAACTCATGTAGCCACCACTATTTTATCATGAATAAGATCAATCTTTCTTCTGCCATTAGGCCGAATACCTTAGAGGAGGGAACCCATATAGAGTTCCAAGAGGCCGATCCCCGATAGAGATCAACCCCAAGCAGTGTTCCTTGGTGCTTCACTACCCTTCCATAGCCACCCATCATCCTTATCTAGCCGCCCAAGCAATTCCCACAATTGCTAAGATCGTCGCCAAACTCCGTCGTCATCTCCACTACCGTAGATCACCTTTTAATATCCCTACAAATTGCATCAGGTTCTAGTAATCTACCTTACTAATGCTATAATTTAGTTATTTCAACCCAAAAACCCAAAAAAAGTATTCATCTATTACGCTGCATATACTTATCGTCACAAAGTTACCATCTTTATGACGAAAGTTACATTATAGATTTCAACTGCATACTACTGCCCATCTTGATCTTGTTGCTAATATTTTTCTGCCCTATCTTCTAAGATTTTTTTTCCAACGGCTTTGGGACTCCTTATCAGCATATTTCCCTTAGGTTGTGCAAAAATTGTTGATACAAACTGTTGATCTTTTAGGTCTAAACTGCTGCACTTTAGATATAAAAATCTGCCACATCAGCTTCCCCTATTCCTTGATCTTACCAAATTTTTTGTTATTATATTCTTCCACAAATTTTTTGACGCCATTACCTTTCCCTTACCAGTGGATTCCCATTGAGTTTTACTCGAATCCTTGTTACGAACTGCTTAAATTTTTACATCCAAACTACTGAAACTTTAGATGTAAGAATCTATCATTGCATCTATTTGGTGATTCTTGTTGCATATGCAACTGATCTCTGCCAAATTTGTTCCTGCCACTACTCTTATCTTTCTTGCTGCTATCCTCATGGATTTTTTACTATCGTAATACTCCAAAACATCACTAGAATTTTCATCATCAAAATGCTAAAATTTTTGTTAAAAAATTCTACCATTGTACCGTTTGTCGTTCTTCTTCTCGTAAACCCCCAAATCCTACCAAAATTGCTGCCACTAATCACATCACCCTTAAGGCACCCTTTTAACCCTAAGATGTAGCCGTCGTAGTCCTCTTTTATCCCATAATGTTAACCCCAACAACAGCACATATTGTAGCCTTCTATTCCTAGATCACTACCGCTGCTGCCCTCTCTTGCTGCCACCACCATCTTCTTCGGTTGCTGCCACTGCCATCTTCTTCGGTTGACACTGCTACCATCTTCCTTGATTATTGCAGCTGCCATCTTCTTGGTTGCTGCCGCTGCCATCTTCTTTGTTGTTGCCGCTACCATCTTCCTATGTCATTGCCACTGCCATCTCCCTATTGCAGCTGCTGCCATCACCTCGTGTTATTGCAGCAACCTACATTCTTAAGGCAGCCATCTAACCCTAGATTGCTACCTTCGTACCACCTGAACCCTTACTGTAGTCAGCCCAAACAACAGCACATATCATAGCCAAATAATATTAAACCGCAGCCTTCTTTCCATGATCATTGCCTCTTCCTATTGCTGACAAATCATCCTCCGATCTATGCCCTTGACTCATCAACAGAAGAAGAATCTCAACATCACAGATCTACAATCCTACACCATGGCATCAGATGACATTATCGACACAAAGCTTAAAGCCATCGAGACACGCATGGAGGATAAATTGCATGCCTTATTTGCATAATTCAGAATTCGCTGATCTCCAAGTCCGACAAAATCGTAGTGAGGTAAAAGTTCAGATCACAAAGAGAGGCCTCCCAGGAATGAAGAACAAGCCATGGATTTAGTGCAACCACACATGACGGTGGACTCCCCTCGATGGGAAGAGGGAGACCCGACGGGATGGCTTTCGCACACGGAATGCTACTTCCATTATCACTCGATACGGAAGGCTTCCATGGTAGACATCGCTACCATCTACCTTGAAGGAGATGTCATACAATGGTATGATTGGTGCATGCACACCCACGGAGTCCCAACATGGAGGCAATTTAAGAGCGGGCTGCTACGCCACTTCAGACCGTCCAAGTATGACAACATCAATGGTCAACTTGCAAAAATTTGTCAGACCTCTATAGTTTCGAATTGAAGATTACAGCTTGCATATGGCTGAATCCTCAACTACAACCAAAATTGGTCACGGGTGAAACTAGTTTTGCAGGGCCAAGAAATCACCGCGGACTTCTTCCTCCTACCGCTTAATGATTATCAAACAGTGCTTGGCGTTGAATGGTTGTCCACTCTAGGTGATGTTTCCTAAAAATTTTCCAAATTAATCATGAAAATTTTCAGCCATCGGAAATAGGTGATCCTGCGAGGAAAGTGCGAGGGGAAGGTATTGAATGTTTCTACGCAATGCATGGAGAGGGTGCCGCACAAATCGCATATCGACTTCCTAATATAACTTCAAGGGTTGCAAATGGAGGAACCGATAATGAACGAAGATCCAAACCACCCCTCATTGCTTACTGAATTTTTGGATGCATTTACTGAACCGACAAAACTACCCCCTACCCGGTCGCATGACCACAACAAGTTCGTAGAGGATGACGGTAAGATCAGCACTCCCCTCATGACATTGCTGAAAAACTATGTCTTCCTTTGGTCAAATGAAGCTATAGCAGCCTTTGATGCCCTCACGAATGCGATTCCATCTACACTGGTGCTAGGCTTACCCGACTCCGACAAAGTATTCGTGATCAAATTTGATGCATCAAGAGCTAGAATTGGTGCTGTCCTCCTGCAAAATGGCTGACCCATAGCCTACATTAGCAAAGCCCTCTCCCCGTATCACTTGAAGCTATCAATCTATGATGAGAAAATGCTGACCATTGTTGAATTTGTGGCTTGGCATGATACAGGTCAACGACACAAAGGAGAGACGAAATTATGCCCAGAATATTGTAGCTTCTACTCATTCCAAACTCAAATCGGGCTCATATTACCATTGACTCTACCAGAAGGCAGCCATCATCTCAGAGGAAAGCCTAGCTAACATTAAAGAACAATCACATGTCAGCGCACGTAAAAAAGAAACAATCGCCTGATGAACGTCGGTGTAGAAGGAAGCTTGCTTTTGAAGATTGAGATTTCCTTCATCTCCATCCCTACCAGTAAGAAATTCGAGCCTCAAGGAAGTTGTCCCCCTGCTACTTTGGACCTTGCAAAATTGGGGATCACATTGAGGATGTAACCTAGAGATCATATATGCATACCAAATCAAAAATACAACTGATCCTCTAGGTATCCCACCTCAAATAGAAGTTTAAAAAGGATGACTCAACCCAGATCTGTCTAACAGACACCCAAGCTGATGAGGAGGCCCAAGTCTAGCAAATGATTAGGTGGGTGATAGAACCCCAGAATGAGCTCTACATAATTTGATCTTTGAGGGGGATCAACCGTTGAAACACCCTCCCTCCTAAAACTCGGCACAAGGCTGAAATAAGATGATTCTTGCTTGATATAAAGAGGAGGCGACTACATGCTTATATAGGGTTCTAAACTCTAGCCCAAGGGGGTGTTGCCTAAGTAAAATTATCCCCTTACCCCTCCTATATCTGACCTGCCATAATAGGGATAGGCAACGGCCTAGTTGGCTATTTAGCTAACTCTAGTAGATGAAAACCTTGGCCGACCAGCCTAGTAAGGGGAGGCGGTGGCCACTAAATCCTAAGGCCCAATCTAAACCCTAGTCACACTTCTTTATAGGATAGAAATGACTAGGTGGGGTTTTATTACAATCTCATAGGGTTCTTATTGATTACTTCTAGGGTGATTAGGATTCAACCCTATTGGAGTCCTATCAAGCTTGCCTCTTTGAATCAGCCTTATTCTCAAGGCTGTGGGTCCGTAAACTCTGGGAACCGGGTCTTCAGCTCCTTATAATACTCCCATGTTGCATCTTCGGATGATAAGTTGTTCCATTTCATAAGTACTTTGTTGAGGGCGCATCACAATCCTCCGATCAAGTATAGCTTATGGTTGAGCTTGAATCTCACCATCATTTGTAGTGCTCGCAATTGGGTCTGGGTCGACTCATGTTCTCCTAATTTGGGGTTTAGCAAGGACACATGGAAGATAGGATGGATCTTAGCATCTTCTGGGAGCTTCAATCTGTATGCCATGGCCCCAATACGCTCCAAGATCTGATATGGTCCATAGAATCGTGGAGATAGCTTCATCGATGCTCTAGTGTTGATTAACAAATGCTTATGTGGTTGTAGGCGAAGGTAGACCCAATCTCCTACCGAAAATTCCTGCTCACTTCGATGAGTGTCTGCTTGTTGCTTGATATGGGCTTGGGCGGTAGTTAAGTTGTCCTTCAGCAATTGTAGAAGCTTGTCCTTATCAATTAAGTTTGGGTCGACCTGATCTACTTTGGCATAATTACTTTTTTTCAAGAGAGGGGCGGCTACATCATTATATAGGGATTAAAACCCTAACCTAAGAGGGTGCTTGTCTAAGTAAAATTACTCCATTGTTCCTCCTATAGCCAACCTGCCTTAATAGGAACAGGGGGCGACTAGGTTGGCTCTTTAGCTAACCTAAGCAGGGGAAAACCCTAGCCAACCAACTCAGTAAGGGAGGCGGCAGCTACTAAGCCCTAAGGGCTAATCTAAACCCTAGCCATACTCCTTTATAAGATAGGAGTGGCTTTATTACAATCTCACAGGGTTCTTATTGATTACTTCTAGGGTGATTAGGACTCATAGACCCTCAGCCTTAAGGATAAGGCAGATTCAAGAGAGGGAGCAGCTACATCATTATATAGGATTCTAAACCCTAGCCCATGGGGTACTTGCCTAACTAAAATTACCCTTTTGCCCCTTCTATAGCCTACCTGCCTTAGAGGGAATAGGTGACGGCTAGGTTGGCTCTACAACCAACCCTAGCAGGGGGAAACCCTGGCCGACCAGCCCAGTAAGGGAGGCGGCGTCCACTAAGCCCTAAGGCCTCAATCTAAACCCTAACCACACTTCTTTATAGGATAGAAGTGGCTAGGTAGGGTTTTATTACAATCTCACAGGGTTTTATTTAACTACTTCTAGGGTGATTGAGACTCAACTCTGCTGGAGTCCTATCAAACCCGCCTTCTTAAAATCATCATTATCCTCAAGGCTGAGGTTCTATGAACTCGAGGAACTAGGTCATCAGCTCCTCATATGATTCTCATGCTATCATCAACTGAACTTTGGCCTCCTCATCAGCTGGGGTGTTGGTTGAAAGGATTTGGGCTAAGTCATCTTCTTTATATTTTCATTTGAGGTGGGATACCCGGCAGATCAACTATAATCTTGATCTGGTGTGCGAATCTGATCTCCAGGTTAGGGCCCCAATGTGATCCCCAATTTTGCAAGGCCCAAAGAAATAGGGGGACCACTTCCTTAAGGCTCGAGTTTCCTCCTGATCGGGCTGGAGGTGTAAGAAAACTTGATCTTCAATTTTTCATCCATTCTGAAGTTTGTTGGGAGGCCATTTCTTCTTTGCATGTGATGGCGTGAGAATGGATTATAATTCTTTTAGGCTTACTCCTCTTTCATGCCATGGACCTGTATCCAGCCAAATTTTAAATTTGGTGGCAATGAGTATCCCCTTTAAAAATCTCGTGTGAAGTATGGGGGAAGCCTCTATGTGAATTAAGAGTCGACTATCTTGCATAAGGGTGACGCCGATCCCAACTCTGGATGTGTCTGCTCCAAGTACAAACACAATGCCACGTTCAGGTAATGCTGGCATCGATATAGATGGCATCATGGTTGTGGGGGTCATGTGGATGCCTTTCTCCTATTCCTTTTTGCAATTGTGGGCCATGGATCCGAGGTTATCATCAGCGAAGACTTTTAACATCATGGTCCGCTCCTTGGTGGAGTCATGGAAGTAGCCCGAGATGAGGGAGCACTGCATCAGAAACCATAGCTGATTCAGTTGAATATGGCACTTCAAGAAGAGCTTGTCCCTGCAGACAAAGAGACAAAGTTTTTGGAGATAAAGTGTCATTGAAAGGGAAGGTTATGGCCGAATGATTCATATCTCCCGCATCTCCTGGACGATCTTTTTAGCTTCGGTCCTCTAAAGATGTGGATAGCAATATGGCCGAATATGTGCTAGTGGTTCCCCTTGTAAGACTAACATACGGGGGTCATGCAGTCTGGTAGGAAGGAGTCGGCTCGGTTCAGCGGAGGTGCTTGAGATTTCAGCGAGCTTCTCTAAGTACTGTTTCGAGATCATCTTTTCTTTGTTCTCTCCTTTCCCACATAGGGTCACCTGTTTTCTTTTGTCATTCATAAGGTCATTGGAGCTCCTGGTATCGGCGAGGATGGTGACGGGCTGATGCTTGATGAAGCCATCAATGTCCAATATCTATGGTGGAGCATGAAAGGTGTGGGCGGTCGATTATGGTTTTTCCTTCATATCCTTCTCCTAGGACTCGAGAGCCATATCTTTGTGTTTGGGTTCTTCAGTGGGCTCAATCAATAGAGGTCTCTCTTTTTTACAATGGTGGTCTCGGCTCCATAGTTTATTACAATGCCAACAAAGGCCCTTTGCCGATCTATCACGAAGCTATTCTCTTGTTAACTTTTTCGATTGAGGTGACCGGTTGGTGGTAGATAGGGCCGAGAGTCTCTGTGATGCTGGTCGTGCGACGGCTTTGGTCCTCCGAGCATCTTGGTTTAGCCTGTCTTCGTGTAGTCATGTGAAGGAGATGGCTGCCTTAAGTGTGTACGGTTGTTGTGCTTTAACTTCTTCTTGAATCTCCGGCTTTAAGCCCTCAATGAAAGTCCTCAATATCTATTTTTCAGACCAATCATGAGTTTGATTAGTTAACCTTCCAAACCTGATCTGGTACTCTTGGATGGTAAAGGTTTGATAGATAATCGTTAGTTCTTCGTCAAGGTTCTTGTAATTGATTGGTGCTGAAGGTTTATATGCTTTTGGTTGGGATGTGGCTCTTATTCTCTGAGCATCTTGATTGAGGTGCCCTTCTTGAAGTTGTACAAAGGAGATCGATGTCGTCGAGGTGTAG
The DNA here is from genome assembly GCA_029747655.1 of Ensete ventricosum. NCBI lineage: Eukaryota > Viridiplantae > Streptophyta > Magnoliopsida > Zingiberales > Musaceae > Ensete > Ensete ventricosum. Next base: position 30,109,153 of record JAQQAF010000001.1, on the reverse strand, counting down.
GGCTGCCGTGTCTTATCCTCGCTTCTTATCTTTGATGGGTTCTTTTTGCAATCAGAATTTGCTCCATGTTATGATCTTCATGGGCTTGGTGATTGGCCCAATCTAAACTCCTCGAAGAGAGCATGTAATTTAGCATCGATACGCGTCTTGAAAGCCTCCAATTTGGCTTCGAATAAGCCGAGCGATGTCATGACGTAAGGATCTCCAACCTGTCAAACAAACCGACTGAAGAGTGTAGCTGCAATTTTTAGGTTAAAGATAGTGAATGGCAACAATGTTAGGACTACGGGGGTGAAGTCTCTAAGTGGAGGATGGCAGCCAAGGGTAGCAGCGATGATGGAGGAAGAAGATGGCAGCAGCAATGTCGGTTGTGGTCCTTCGGTGATTCTTCAACATTGATGTTGTAATGTCGTTGAGGCTACAATTTTTTAGGTGGCTGATATATGTCGGATGATGGTAGCCAAGAGATCTGAGTTGGAAGGCAGCAGCGATGATGGAGGAAGAAGAGGGCAGCAGCAATGTCGGCTGCGGCTGTGGTGTGACTTTGTGGCTGAAGGTGGCGTCGGTTGTAGCAAGGGTGTGGTTACAATAGGAGGAAGACGGGGGCAGCGATGTACATGGCTATTGCGAAGGAGGGCAGCAGTGGTATGGAGTGAGAGACAGTTGTTGTTGTGTTCAATTGGTTGTTGGCTGTGATCAAGATAGTTGATAGTGAATAATTATTGTGGGATGCGATGTAAACAGATTGCAGCGAAAGATCGCTGCTGGTAGTTTTTTGCTGCAAGGATCACTACTGGCTGCGATCAAGGAGGATGGCAGCAAGAGGTCGCTGTGGGCAGCGTTGGGCAATGAAAGATGCATGTTGTAGTTGAAGGGATAAGGGAGATTGGGCAGCCGAAAGGTTGGTGGACCGAACACTACAATTTTTGGGTGAAATTTGTGGCTGTTTTTGGTGCGATTTGGGGCTACGGTTTTGTGGAGTTTAGGCTACAAATTGGTGTGATTTTAGGGTTGTGATAGTAGTAGATGAAGGTTAGGGAAATAGATTTTTAGATCTGGGATAGATGGCAGTAAAGGTAGGTGTATTGGTAAGGAAAGTTGGCTGAAAGGGTAAGTAGATCGATAAGGATAACGGTTAGGGCTGATTGGGATGGTTGTTTGGATGTGGTTTTGTTAGGGTTTTTTGGGGAGTAGTAGGAATTGAAGATAAGAGGGGGAGTCTCAAATCTGGAAAAGATGGCAGTGAGATCCGATAAAATTTTGATAGAACCCCAGAAGGAGCCCTATAGATTTTGATCCTTGAGGGGGATCAACCCTTGGAACGCTATACGGGTTCCTCCCTCCTAGATTCAGCATGACTGAAAAGATTGATCTATTGCTTGATTAAAAGAGGGGGGTGGCTACATCTTAACTAGGGATCAAAGTCCTAGCCTAAGGGGGCACTTATCTAAGGGGAATTACCCTTTTGCCCCTCCTATAGCCATCCTGCCTTAATAGGAACAAGGGGCGGCTAGGTTGGCTCTATAGCTGACCTAAGCAGGGGGAAACCCTGGCCGACTTGCCTAATAAGGGGGGGTGGCGACTACTAAGCCCTAAGGGCTAATCCAAACCCTAACCATACTCCTTTATAAGATAGGAGAGGCTTTATTACAATCTAGCAGAGTTTTTATTAACTTATACTGAAATGATTAGGACTCAACCCTACTGGAGTCCTATCAAGCCCGTCCTCTCCGAATCAGCCTTGTCCTCATGGCTGAGGATTGATAAACTCTGGGAACTGGGTCTTCATCTCTTCGTGTGACTCCCATGTTGCGTCTTTAGATGGTAAGTTATTCCACTTCACAAGTACTTCGGTGGAGAGGCTTCGTCGGCGCATCACAATTCTTCGATCAAGTATAGCTTCAGGTTGGGCTTGGATTTCACATTCAATTGTAGTGCTCGGCAGTTGAGTCTGAGCCAGTTCATGTTCACCCAATTTCGGCTTCAGTGGGGATACATGGAAGACAGGATGAATTTTGGCGTCATCTAGAAGTTTAAGTCGGTGTGCCACGGCCCCAATGCGTTCTAAAATCTAATATGGTCTATAAAATTATGGAGATAGTTTCATCGATGCTCTGGTGTTGATGGATAGCTGCTTGTATGGTTGTAGGTGGAGGTAAACCCAATCTCCTACTGAAAATTCTCACTCACTTCGGTGATTGTCTGCTTGTTGCTTCATACGCGCTTGAGCAGCAGTTAGGTTGTCCTTCAGTAGCTGTAGCAGTTTATCCGTGTTAATTAGGTCTTAGTCGACCTGATCCACTTTGGCCAAACCAAGTACATATCTAAGAATTACAAGGGGCAATTGGCCATACAGTGCCTCGTAAGGGGTACATTTAGTCGACGAATAAAAAGTTGTGTTATACTACCATTTGGTCCAGGGAAGTCATCTTGTCCACTCTTTGGGCCGATCGCTGGTGAAGCATCATAAGTAAGTCTCGAGGCATCTGTTCACCACTTCTGTTTGGCTGTCTATTTGTGGATGATAGGCTGTGCTCATATTCAATTGGGTGCCCTGTAGATGGAAGAGCTCGGTCCAAAATTTACTTGTAAACACCCTATCACGGTCGCTTACTATCGACCTTGGCATCCCATATAATTTCATAATATTTTCCAAAAAAATCTGAGTAATAGTGGCAGTACTATAGGGATGTCTCATAGCACAAAAATGAGCATACTTAGTTAGGCGATCTACCACCACAAAGATCGTGCTTTTACCTTGAGATAGTGGTAGTCCTTCGACGAAATCCATGGAGATGTCCGTCCAAGTCAAATCTGGTATTGGTAGCAGCTGTAGTTTACCGGGACTTGCCATTGTTTCACCTTTATGCCGCTGACATACATCACATTTGGATACATAGTCATAAATTGATTTTTGTTTGCCCTTCCAGAAGAAGTTTTACTTCACCCTTTTATAAGTCCTCAGAAATCCAGAGTGCCTTGCTAAAGGTGACGAGTGTATTTCATGCAAAATAACTTGAATGTGAAGAGAAGAAGGAACAACAACAATTCGGTCTTTATAGCGTAAGTCCTTCGAGTCCCACGTTTAGTGCCCTACGGAATCCGGATCCTTCTCTAATTTTTCTATGATGCTTCGGATTTTTGGATCATTCTTTCACTCCTCCCTAATGTGTTCGAGGAAGTCGGTGGTGGGAAGGGAGATGGCTAAAATTTCGGCTTGCCCTGGGAGCCGAGATAGAGCATCTGCAACAACATTCTCTTTTCCTTTTCGATAAGTAATTTCATAATCAAAGTGAAGAAGTTTAGTTACCCAACATTGCTGCTCCGGGGAAGATATTTTCTGCTCCAAGAAACACTTAAGACTTTGGTGGTCAGTCATAATCTGGAAGCGTCGGCCGATTAGGTAGGGTCTCCACTTTGTGACGACGTGTACAATGGCAAACATTTCTTTATCATATACCGACATTTTCAAGTGTGAGGGAGACAAAGCCTTGCTGGTGTAGGTGAGAGGTTGGCCATCTTGCATTAGAACTACTCCAATCCCAACTCTGAACACGTGGCCTCGATCACGAATGTGCAGCTGAAATCAGGCAACGCTAGGACCGGCGTCATCGTCATGGCGGCCTTGAGTCATTCAAAGGCTGTAGAATCGTGTTCCGACCATAAGAAGGAGTCTTTCTTTAGTAGGGATGTGAGCGGGGCACTGATCTTGTCATAATCTTTCACGAATTTTCGGTAGTAGCTTGTGAGTCCAAGGAAGCCATGTAGTGATTTTACGTTTGTAGGTTTCGGCCATCCTTGCATTGCCTCGATCTTCGTCAGGTCTACCGCCACTCCATCCTCTGATATAATGTGCCCAAGATACTCCACTTTACGCTGTAAGAAACTACACTTTGACTATTTCACATAAAGAGTATTCTCCCAGAGAATTGTCAGAACAGTTCGTAAGTGCTGAAAATGTATATCAAGCGTAGGGCTATAAATAAGGATATCATCAAAGAACACTAATACAAACATGAATAGAAAACTATGGAAGATGTCATTCATCAGGCTTTGGAAAGTAGGAGCATTCGTAAGTCTAAAAGGCATTACCAGAAACTCGTAGTGGCCGTTATGCATGCAAAATGCAGTTTTCGGAATATCTTCAGTGCATACCCGAATCTGGTGATAACCGGAACGGAGATCCAGTTTAGTGAAGACTCGGGCTTCTTTTAATTCATCCAAGAGCTCATCTAGGACGGGTATAGGATATTTGTCCTTGATGGTGATAGCGTTCAAGGCCCGATAATCAATGCACATCCGCCATGTACTGTCCTTCTTGTGCACTAGCAACACCGATGAAGAATAAGGGTTGCAACTCGGTTGAATTACCCCAGTGTCAAGCATCTCTTTGACGATGTTCTCGATCTCATCCTTCTGCAGGTGAGGGTAGTGATACGGATGCAAATTTACTGGAGGTTTGCCTGGCAGAATAGGAATACGGTGGTCATGCTGCCGGTTAGGAGGCAGCCCATGCGGCTCCGTGAAAACGTCCGCGAATTCATCCAGCAAGAGGGCAAGCTTAGGGTCTGAAATTTCTATATTCTCCCCCTTAGATGGCTGCTAGATATGCATCAAAAATCCCCCATGCACTTTGTGTAAAACTTTCTCCATCCGTTGCATCGAAACAGTGGAGATATGACTCTCGCGCTTTCCTCGCAATGTGACCTGTCTCCCTTTGCAATAGAATTTCATAATTAATTTAGGAAAGTTCCAGGAGATATCACCTAGCATTGTGAGCCATTCGATCCCAAGCACACCTTCATAATCATCGATGGGTAGGAGGAAGAAATCGGCTACCACTTCTTGGTCTCGGAGGTGTAGCTTCACCCGCGGGCACATTGGTCGTAATCGAGGATTCGACCGTCGGTGACCTTTACGTCAAACTTCTTGCAACCTTCAATTTGAAGTGCTAAATGTGCAGCAACCTTACTATTGAGGATGTTATTTGTGCTACTTGTGTCGATGAGAACGGTGATGGGTTGCTGCTTTAGAATTCCTCCAACTTTCATCGTCTGCGGATTAGAATAGCCGGCCAATGCATGCACTGCGTAGTCGGCCTGTTGGGGCTCTTCCTCTATGGCTTCCTCTTCAGGTTTGAGGCCTTCTTCAGATGGTTTATTGTCCTCATCCTCCACTGGTTCAATCATGAGGAGCCGGCCCTTCTTGCAGCGATGTTCGCGGCTCCACGATTCGTCGTAATGCCAACACAATCCTTTGGCCAATCGTTCGCGAAGCTTGTCTCTTGTCAATTTTTTTGGTGTGGGGGCTCGAATGGCCATAGAGGGGGTAGTAGGCCTTAGCATGGCTGGTCGGGGAGCAACCCTTGTCCTTCATGCCTCATGGTTCAATCGTTCTTCCTGGATACGCGCGAAGGAAATTGCCGCCATAAGGGTGTATGGTTGCCATGCTTTGACTTCTCCTCGGATTTCCAACTTTAGGCCCTCAATGAAAGTACCTAAAAGTTATTTCTCAAACCAATCTTTAGTTTGGTTAGATAAACGCTTAAACCTTATTTGGTGATCTTGTATTGCAGAAGTTTGACGAATCTTTGCCAACTGTCCGTCGATGTTGTCGAAATTGGTCGGACCGAAGCGATTTAAAAGCCCATCCTTGAACCGTTGCCAAGAGAGTCCTCCATGGGTGTGTTCAAATCAATTGAACCACTGAATAGCACCTCCCTCAAGGTGTATGGCAGTGATCTCCACCCGTGTGGCATCGGCAGTTCGGTAGAACCAAAAATAGTGCTTCGCTCGCGAGATCCATCCGATCAGGTCTCCTTCTTCCCATCTTGGGAAGTCAACCTTCATGCATGGATTGTTGGGATCAAAGGTGATGTGTCCATGCTCTTGAGGATCATCTCACTGATCTGAAGTCTCTCCATGATGTGACTTCCTCGGGCTTGATGGTCGGCCTATGCTGAATTCGACGAATAAGGATCGCATCTTCTCTTCCATGTGGTTTTCAAAGGCTTCAAGCTTTGCATCAATAGCCTCCTCTGATGCCATAGTATATGCCTTAAGATTTGTAATATTGAGATCTTTTTTCTATTGTTGGGTTAGTGGCATGGGAATTTTGGAGAAGGGGTGGCCGGTTGGAAGGTGGATCAGTTTTGGTGAAAATAGGCTGCGGTTAAGGCAGATTTGGGTGGCTGTTTGGTTTCGGTTTAGGGTAGGGTTTTGAAGGGTTTTTTTCAAGGATGGTAGGGTTTGGTGATGAGGAAAGGAAAGTCCAAAATCCAACCATAAACAACACTCAAATCTGATAGAATCCGGTGAAAAGAAGTGTTGCGATGTGCTATCCTGTTGAACCGGTTTTTGCGTCAGAGAAACGATGATTTCTCAACTTAAATTCAAGGGGAAAGTTTATGCAAATTATAAAGAAACCCTTGGTTTAGATGTTGTCAATACCAGTAGGAATTTTGACGAAATTTTGGTAGCATAACGGTAGGAAAATAGGGCAAAAGATGCAACGCCGATTCTTTCATTGTAGAATTCCATAACTGCATGATGGTGAAAGATCATACAATAAATCCGGTTCCAGAAGGGGATTTTTTATGAAATAAATTTCAGATGAAAGCCAACTTGATCTTGAGAATTGTGTGAAAATTTTGGTTAGAAAGGATGAACAAAAGTTCAGTTTCAAATAGCAACAATCGGCTGAAAATTTTCTGCAGTGTTTCACCTTCGCAACGATGATAACGTTTGCATTGGTAAAAAATTGCAGCAAGAAAACTTTGGAAAACTTCTCCCATGTATAATATGAAGGATCTTGAAGTATTAAAGAGGTGTGGGTTATAAAAATATACCAAAATTCCAGATCAAATGTAGGGGGCAGCGACAGACTGATTTGATCTGCTGCTGGGGTGGAAGGTGGAGGCGCGTGTTGTAGCAATTATGAGAATTACTTGGGAAGGTGGAGGCAGCTGAGATGGCTATAGGGCAGCAAGAATGCAGCTCTGATATCAGATAATAGATCCCCATAAGGATCCCTATAGAATTTGATCCTTGAGGGGGAAAAATTGTTGCAAATAAGATCACAGAATTCTCATCGTAAAATTTTAGCACTGCGTGATGAAGGATTGCAATGCTATAAGTCCGGATCCAGAAGGAGTTTTTTCCAGAGATCAGTCTTAGATGAAAGCTAAGATGATCTATGAATTTGTGTAAAAGTTTAGGCCAAAAAGGATGAACAAAAGTTCATTTTCTAGATGCCAATACGCGGAGGGTGATGGTGAAAGATTGCACAAGAAAACCAGTTCTAGAAGGAGTTTTTTTTCCATAAATCAATCCCAGATGAAAGCCAAGTTGATCTTTGGAACTATGTAAAAATTTCAGCTAGAAAGAAGAAGAAATAAACTGGTTTCAAGAGGCAAAAATGCGGCTAAAAATTTCTGCAGTGTTTCACCTCTGCAACAACAATAACGTTTGCGATGAACGAAATTTACAGCGGATAAAATTTGGAAAAAATCTTCAACATGTAAAGAAATGGAATCTTATAGTATTGAAGAGGCATGGATGATAAAAATATACCAGTTTCCATATCTCACTAGGGGCGGTAGCAGATCTACGGCTTGGTGAGCGAAGGTGGATGGAGGTGACGTCAAAAGCAATTGTGGGAATTGCTTGGGAAGGTGGAGGCGGCTGAGATGCCTACCAAAAAACTCCGGAAGATATCATTCATTAGGCTTGGGAAAGTAGAAGGAGCATTTGTAAGTCCGAAAGGCATTACCAGAAACTCGTAGTGGTCGTTATGCATGCGAAAAGCAGTTTTTAAAACATCTTCAGTGCATACCCGAATCTGATGAGAACTAGAACGAAGATCCAATTTAGTGAAGACTCGGGCTCCTTTTAATTCATCCAAGAGCTCATCTACGACTGGTATAGGATATTTGTCCTTGATGGTGATAGCATTCAAGACCCGATAATCAATGCACATTCTCCATGTACCGTCCTTCTTGCGCGCTAGCAACACCGGTGAAGAATAAGGGCTGCAACTCTGTCGAATCACCCTGGTGTCAAGCATCTCTTTGACGATATTCTCGATCTCGTCCTTCTGCAAGTGAGGGTAGTGGTACAAATATAAATTTTCTAGAGATTTGCTCGACAGAATAGGAATACAATGGTCATGCGGTCGATTAGGGGGCAGCTCGCGTAGCTCCGTAAAAATATTCGTGAATTCATCCAGCAAGAGGGCAAGCTTAAGATCTGAATTTTATATATTCTCCCCCTTAGATGGTTGCTGGATATGCATAAAAAATCCATTATGTTTTGGGCAAAACTTTCTCCATTCGTTGTGATGAAACTGTGGAAATTTGGCTCCCACGCTTGCCTTGTAACGTGACCTGTCTCCCTTAGCAATAAAATTTCATGATTAATTTAGAAAAATTCCAGGAGATATCACCTAGTATTGTAAGCCATTCGATCCCAAGTACAGCTTCATAATCATCGATGGGTAGGAGGAAGAAATCAGCTACCACTTCTTGGTCTTGGATGAGTAGTTTCACCCGCGGGCACCGTTGGTCGCAATTGAAGATTCGATCGTCGGTGACCTTTACATCAAACTTGTTGCAACTTTCAATTTAAAGTGCTAAACGTGCAGCAACCTTACCATTGAGAAAGTTATTTGTGCTGCCCATGTCAATGAGAACGGTGATGGGTTGCTATTTTAGAAGTCCAACTTTCATCGTCTGCGGGTTGGAGTAGTCGGCCAATGCGTGCACTACGTGGTCGGTCGGTTGGGACTCTTCCTCTATGGCTTCTTCTTTAGGTTCAAGGGCTTCTTTAGATGTTTCATTGTCCTCATCCTCAGCTTATTCAATCACGAGGAGCCAGCCCTTTTTGCAGCGATGTTCGCGGCTCCATGGCTCGTCGTAATGCGAACACAACCCCTTGGCCGATCATTCACGAAGCTCATCTCTTGTCAACTTTTTTAGTGTGGGGGCTTGGATGGCAGTAGAGGGGGCAGTAGGCCTCGGCATGGCTGGTTGGGGAGCGACCCTTGTCCTTCACACCTCGTGGTTCAATCGTTCTTCTTAGATACGCGCGAAGGAAATCACCGCCATAAGTGTGTACGGTTGCTACGCCTTTACTTCTCCTCGGATCTCTGGCTTTAGGCCCTCAATAAAAGTACCTAAAAGTTGTTTCTCATACCAATTCTCAATTTGGTTAGATAAACGCTCAAACCTTGTTTGGTATTCTTGTATTGTAGAGGTTTGATGAATCTTTGCCAATTGTCCGTCGATGTTGTCAAAATCGATTGGTCCAAAGTGGTTTAGTAGTCCTTCCTTGAATCGCTACCAAGAGAGTCCTCCATGGATGTGTTCAAACCAATTGAATCACTGAATAGCATCTCCCTCGAGGTGTATGGCAGCAATCTCCATCCGTGTAGCGTCGGCAGTTCGGTAGAACCGAAAATAGCGCTCCGCGCGCGAGATCCATCCGGTCGGGTCTCCTTCTTCCCATCTTGGGAAGTCAAACTTCATGCATGTATTGTTGGGATCAGATATGATGTGTCCAAGCTCTTGAGGATCATCTTGCCGATCTGAAGTCTCTCCATGGTGTGACTTCCTCGGGTTTGATGGTCGGCCCATGCTGAATTCGACGAAAATTGATCGCATCTTCTCCTCCATGCGGCTTTGAACTTGGAGTTTATGGCCTCCTCTGATGCTATGGTGTATGCCTCTAGATCTGTAATATTGAGATCTCTCTTTTGTTGTTAGGTTAGTGGCATGAGAATTTTGGAGAAGGGGGTGGCCGTTTGGAAGGTGAATCGGTTTGGATGGGTGTAGGTTGTGGTTTAGGGCTGATTTTGGTGGCTGTTGGTTTCAGTTTAGGGTAGGGTTTTGAAGAGTTTTTGATGAGGATGGTAGGGTTTGGTGATGAGGAAAAGAGAGTCCAAAATCCCACAAAAAATAGCACTAAAATCCGATAGAATTCGATGAAAAAAAGTGCTGCGATGTGCAGTCCTACCGAACATATTTTATGTCAGAGAAATGATGACTACTCGACATAATTTTGAGAGGAAAATTAAAGGAAATTATGCTGAAACCCTTGGTTTAGATGTTGGGAGTATCAATAAAAAGTGTGGCAAAATTTTGGCAGCATAACAGTAGGGAAATAGGGCAAAAGACAAAAGGTAGAACTTTTATTGTAAAAATTTCAGAACTGCATACTGGTGAAAGATTGCACAAGAAAACCGGTTCTAGAAGGAATATTTTTGAGAAATCAGTCCCAGATGAAAGCCAAGTTGATCCTTGAGATTGTGTAAAAATTTTGGCCAAAAAGAATGACTAAAAGTTCAGTTTCAAGAGGCAATTATCGGCTGAAAATTTCTGCAGCTTTTCGCCTTTGCAACGATGATAACATTTGCGACGGTAAAATTTTGCAGCAAGAAAACTTTTGGAAAATCTTAATCCATGTATAAGATAAAGGAATAACAGTAGCAAAGGCATGGGCTTTGGAGTTTTTACCAGATTTATGTTGTTGACACAAGGGACAGTAGCAGATTGATGGATATGCGACTTGGTGGGCGATGGTGGAGGCGACGTCAAAAGCAATTGTGAGAATTGCTGGGGAAGGTGGAGGCGGCTGAGATGACTATAGGGCAGTAGGAACGCGGCTCTGATACTAGATGATAGAACCCCAGAAGGAGTTCTATAGATTTTGATCCTTGAGGCGGATCAACCCTTGGAATGTTGTAGGGGTTCCTCCCTCCTAGATTCGGCACAAAGCTGAAATAAAATTGATAATTACTTTATTCAAGAGGGGGGGGGGCGGCTACATCTTTAAATAGGAATCAAAACCCTAGCCTAAGGGGGTGCTTGCCTAATTAGAATTACCCCTTTGCTCCTCCTATAGCCAACCTGCCTTAATAGGAACAAGAGGCGGCTAAGTGGCTCTATAGCTGACCTAAGCAGGGGAAAACCCTAGCTGACCAACCGAGTAAGGGGTGTGGCGGCTACTAAGCCCTAAGGGCTAATATAGACCCTAGCCATACTCTTTTATAAGATAGGAGTGGCTTTATTATAATCTAACAAGGTTTTTATTGACTAGTACTAAGATGATTAAGACTCATCCCTGTTGGCGTCCTATCACATTGCTTACCCTGCTAACGATTGGGAAGGGCCCTTCATACTTGCGTACCAATCCTTTATGCACTTTTTGCCTAAAGAACTGGAGTGATGTTGGTTGGAACTTCACTAACACCAAGTCACCAACTTTGAACTCTTGTGGTCACCTTCCCAAGTCGGCTCATTTCTTCATCTTTTTGGTCGCCTTCTCTAAGTAAGACCATGCAATGTTTGCATTCTAATGTCATTTCTTTGCGAATTGATATACTGACGGGCTACTCCTTGTATAACCAATATCCAAGGTGTGAGGAGTCAACGGTTGTTGTCCTGTAATAATCTCGAAGGGGCTCTTGTTGGCTGTAAAACTTTGCTGCAAGTTATTGGAGAATTGGGCTATGTTCAATAGCTTTACCCAATCTTGTTGGTTGGCACTCATATAGTGCCAGAGATATTGCTCTAAGAGTGAATTGATTTTTGACCATCCGTTTGGGGGTGGAGGCTTGTGGAGAAGTTTAACTTGGACCCCAGCAGTTTGAATAGCTGAGTCCAGAATTGTCCCAAGAATCGTACCTCCCGTCACTGATGATGTTATGCGGGACTCCCCAATACTTCACCACATTCTTCACCATCAACTTAGCTGCTCTCTCATGGCCTTTCTGGTATAGGCAGCGGCTCCAAAAGTCCCACCGACTTTCACACTCTATCTTATCTTGTTGGCAAGTAAGACATGTTCAAACATAGTCCTCCACACTAGTCCCCATGTTCGGCCAACAGAAGGCCCTCTCCACGAGAGCCATTGTTCGATGAATGCCCGGATGTCCGGCCCAAAGGGAATCGTGATACTCTTTCAAGTGTTCATGCCTCAAATTGTCCGCCCACAGAACATAAACTCTGTTCCCTTTAGTGTAGATGAGTCCCTCCTGGACCCAAAACTATCGTGTCTTGCCCTCTCGGATGAGTTGCATCAGGGTTACTGCCTAAGGATCACTACATAGTCCATCCCTAATCTTGGAAAGGAAGTTGGAGTGTAACTGACTAGCTTGGCCTCTGCCTTCCAACTGTATGGCATTCCCTAGTTCCATTTTTTGGCTCAATGCATCGGCCACGACGTTTTCTTTTCTGGGTTTATACTCCATTACCATGTTGAACTCAACCAAGAAGTTCTACCATTATGCTTGCTTTAGAGAGAGTTTCTTTTGAGTTTGGAAGTAACTCAATCAGACATTATTTGTCCTTAGCATGAATGGTGCTCCCAAAAGGTAATGTCATCACACTCGTAGAGAGTGGACCACCGTTGTCATCTTCTTCTCATGCACTGGATATCGTCGCTCAGTCTCATTGAGCTTGCAACTCGTGTAGGCCACTGGGTGACCTTGTTGCATAAGTACTCCCCCAATAGCGAAGTCAGAAACATCTGTATGGACTTTAAAAGACTTCTCATACCATCTCCAAGACTGCTCCTTTAGCAACTCCATTAGTGGAGTTACGCGCTTCGAATATCCAGTTGTGAAGCACCTGACGAACCCAAGAAAGGATCTCAACTATAGCACCATCTTTGATGTTCGTCATTCAGCCACAGCTTGCACCTTAGACTTGTCCATTCAGATGGAACCACCACTAATTTGATGCCCCAAGAATAGAATTTTTGTTTGAGCAAAGTAGCACTTCTCCCTCTTCACAAACAAAGTGTTCTCTTTGAGAACTTTGAAAATTGTTCGAAGGTGCTCAACATGCTCCTTAAGTGTTTGGTTATAGACAATGATATCGTCTAATTAGATTACCATAAACTTGTCCAAATACTCCTTGAACAATTGGTTCATTAAAGTGTAGAATGTGGCTGGAGCGTTGGTTAAGCCAAAAGGCATCACCAGGAACTCAAACTCTCCATACCTAGTCACACAGGTAGTCTTCGGTTCATCGCCTTCTGTAATGCGCACTTGCCAATACCCTGACCGAAGGTCGAGTTTGGAGAAGTACTTGGCCTTGCCCAATTGATCGAACAAATCCTCGATGAGCGGGATATGATTTTGTTTTTCACTATCACTTTGTTTAGGGCTCAATAATCGACACATAATCGGAGACTCCCATCTTGTTTCTTCTGGAAGAGGACTAGAGCTCCAAATGGTGCTTTTGAACTGCGGATGAGACCACTGCTTAGTTGTTCGTTTAACTACTTTCTGAGTTCTGCTAACTCTGGAGGGGCCATGCGGCATGGTGGTCTCGCTGGAGGCTTAACTCCCATCTCCAGCTCAATCTGATGATCCACACCTCTGTATGGTGGTAGAGCTTTCAGCAACTCAGTCGACATCATATATGAGAACTCCTTTAGGATGTTCGTCACCACGACAAGTTCTTGAGTGACCTCCCAGTAAAGTGTCTCTAGCTTCATATCGGCTACAAAGGTTGATTCACCTATCCATACCCCTTTCTTCAATTGTAATGTCAATATTTGTTGTAGATCCTTGGTTCCTCCTCAAGAAACTGAAATCACGCAGGGATCGTCCCCTCCCATTAAACATGGGGAGTTCAGGAATGGCATTGGCACCAATATCGCTATGTGCATGAACTACATTCTAAGAATCACTTGAAAGTCGTCCAATAGCACCGCTATCATATTTATGTTGATATTGATATGGACCCCCTTTGCTAGACTAGAGATCTACTTGGCCTCTGAGTTCACAGCCTTCATACGACTTGGGTTCTTCTCCAAAATTAGTCCAAGCCGCTTTGCTTCTCGATCGATAATAAAATTATGGGTAGCGCCCGTATCCACCATTGCATGGGTTGTTCTACCGTTAAGCTTGATGTCTATATACATCAACTCGCTGCTCCCTGCCTTTAGTGGCTTTGCCTTCGTGTTCTCCCCCACTTGACCCCGCAAAGCATTCAACAAACTCATTGCTCCCATTTTGGGTCCTTGTGACTCATCATCGTTGTCGTTGGATTATGAACTGCTCGAACTAAGGGCGATGGCTTTGCCCTTGTCCAACTTGTGGGGTTATATTGATGTCATTAAAGCATTAAGTGCCTGTTTTTATAGGCACTCCCTCACCATGTGCAGTCCTTAGCACAAAAGCATCTGCTAGGTTTTGGGGCTTAGCCTTTTGAGCTTGGTCCCTTGTGGAAGTTCTTCTTCCTTTATTCGCCCCCAGACTCCTTGGCTCGAGAGTATTTTGTTGGATGATTTTTTGAGAATTATTTCTTCTTTCCCAAGTCATCCAAAGAAACAAAGTCAGTTAGCCTTTCTACGGCTGCAATTGCCCTGACCACGTCGGTGAGATTCCTCTCATGTAGTTCTTGTTGTGCCCATAACTTCAGTCCATCGAGGAAACAAAATAGCTTGTCCTTCTCGGACATGTCCTATATATCTAACATCAATGCTGAAAATTACTTCACATAGTCTTGAATTGATGTACTTTGGTGGAGTTGTCTTAGCTTCTTATTGTAACAAACTTTATGTTCTCAGGCAAGAACTAAGTTCTCAACTCTAGCTTCAAGTCTTCCCATGTGCCCACTCGACATCGGCCTTGCTGGATCTCTTCCCAATGGGTTTGCCACCGAAGTTTCGCATCTCCATTCAGATGCATTGTTGCTATTGAAACTTTGGTTTCCTCATAGTCGAGCCTCGTAGCATGAAAGTATTATTCCACGTCGAACATAAAATTTTTAAGCTCTTTGGCATCTCTAGCACCTCTGTAACAATATGGCTTAGGCGCCCTCAAGCTTTATTGCGGTGCAACGCAGGTGTTGCTCCCTCCCGCATTAAGAGTCCTAGTGAACAACGTCACCTTAGACATAAGTTCTGCCACCACTTCTTGTAGGTGTTGTACGAAGTCTTTGGAGCCCTCCGTCAGTTAGTCGACTCAGGACTCAACCTTCTCGATCTCAGATTCAGCTTCTTTTTGTAAGCTCTCTACCCCAAGGAGCCTGATAGGACTCCAGTAGGGTTGAGTCCTAATCTCCCTAAGAAGTAGTCAATAAAACTCTGATAGATTGTAATAAAGTCATTCATATCTTATAAAGGAGTATGGCTAGGATTTAGATTAGCCCTTAGAGCTTAGTGGCTGCTCCTCCCTTACTGGGTTGGTTGGCCAGGGTTTCCCCCTGCTTAGGTCGGCTATAGAGCCAACCTAGCCTCCCCTTGTTCCTATTAAGGTAGGTCGGCTATAGGAGGGGCAAAGAGATAATTTTACTTAGGTAAGCACCATCTTAGGCTAGGGTTTTGATCTCTATTTAAAGATGTAGCCACCCCCCCTCTTGAATCAAGCAATCATCAATTTTATTTCAATCTTGTGCCAAGTCTAGGAGGGAGGAACCCCTATAGCGTTCCAATGGTCTATCCCCCTCAAGGGTCAAAATCTATATAACTCCTTCTGAGGTTCTATCATCTAGTATCAGAGAAGCGATCTTGCTGCCCCTGTAGCCGTCATCCACACCTCCACCTTCCCAAGCAATTCCCACAATTGCTTTTGACGTCACCTCCATCGTCGCCCACCAAGCTGCAGATCCATCAATATGCTGCCATCCTCTGTGTCAACATCAAAGATCTGGTAAAAACTCCAAAGCCCATGCCTCTTGCTACTGCTATTCCTCTATCTTATATGTGGGAGAAGCTTTTCTAAAATCTCCTTGCTGTAAAATTTTACCATCGCAAACGTTATCGTCATTGCGAAGGTGAAACACTGCAGAAATTTTCAACTGATTGTTGCTTCTTGGAACTGAACTTTTAGGCATCCTTTTTGGCTGAAACTTTTATACAATTTCGTAGATCATCTTAGCTTTCATCTAAGACTACTCTCATAAAAAAACTCCTTCTGGATCCAGACTTATCGCACTGCGATTCTTCATTGCACAGTGCTGAAATTTTATGATGGAGAATCTGCCTTCTGTCTATTGGCCTCTTGAAACTAAACTTTTGTTCATCCTTTTTAGCCAAAATTTTTATACAATTCCAAAGATTAACTTGGCTTTCATCTATGATTTATTTCTCAAAAAAATTCCTTCTGGAACCGATTTTCTTATGTAATCTTTCACCAGCACGCAGTACTGTTACGCTGCCAACATTTTGCCAAACTTTATACTGGTATTCCCAACATCTAAACCAAGGGTTTCTGTATAATTTCCTTGAACTTTTCTCTAGAAATTATATCAAGAAGTCATCATTTCTCTGACGTAAAATCTGTTTGGCAGGACTGCACATCGTCGCACTTTTTTTCGTCAAATTCCATAGGATTTGAGTGATATTTTTTGTGGGATTTCAGACTCTTTTTCTCATCACCAAATCCTACCATCCTTACCAAAAACCCTTCAAAACCCTACCCTAAATCAAAACCAAACAGCCACCCAAATCAGCCCTAACTGTAGCCTACTTCCTTATCGATCCACTTACCTTTTCAGCCAACTTTTCTCACCGATACACCTACCTTTGCTTCCATCTATACCAGATCTAAAATCTATTTTCCTAACCTTCATCTAATGCTAGCACAGCCCTAAAATCTCACCAATTCATAGCCTAAACTCCACAAAATCGTAGCCCCAAATCGCACCCAAAATAGCCACAAACCGTACCCAAAAATCGAAGCCTTTGGTCCACCAATCTTTCAGCCGCCCAATCTCCCTTATCCCTTCAACTGCAGCATGCATCTTTCGCTGCCCAACCCTGCCAATAGTGATCTCTTACTGCCATCCTCCTTGATCGCAGCCAGCAGTGATCCTTATGAAAAAAAGCTACCAGCAACTATCTTTCGCTACAATTTGTTTACATCACAGCTAGCAACAATCGTTCGTTGCCAAATATCTTGATCACGGCCAGCAACAAATTGAACACAACAGCAGTCATCTCTCACTCCATACCGCTGCTGCCCTCCTCTGCAATAGTCGTGTACATCGCTGCCCCATCTTCCTCCTATTGCAGCCGCACCCTTGCTACAACCGATGCCACTTGCAGCCACAAAGTCGTAACGCAGTCGCAACCACGTTGCTACTGCACTCTTCTTCCTCCACCGTCGCTGCTACCCTTGGCTGCCATCCTCCACTTGGAGACTTGACCCCGCAGTCCCGACATTGCTGCCATTCACTACCTTTAACTTGAAAATTGTAGCTACACTTTTCAGTCAGTTTGTTTGACAGGTTGGAGATCCTTATGTCAAGACATTGCTGGGCTTATTCGAAGCCAAATTGGAGGCTTTTGAGACACGTATGGATGCTAAATTACACGCTCTCTTTAAGGAGTTTAGATTGGGTCGATCACCAAGCCCAAGAAGATCACAACATCAAGCAAATTTTGATTACAAAAAGAACCCACCAGAGATAAGAAACGAGGATAAGACATGGCAGCCCTACACTTCGACGGTTCGGTAAAACCAAAAATAGCGCTCCGCATGCAAAATCCACCCGATCGAGTCTCCTTCCCATCTAGGGAAGTCAACCTTCATGCATGTATTATTGAGATCAGAGGTAATATGGCCATGTTCTTAAGGATCATCTCACTGATCTGAAGTTTCTCTGTGTTGTAATTTCCTCGGGCTCGACGGTCGGCCAATGCTAAATTCGGTGAAAAGGGATCGTATCTTCTCTTCCATGCGGTTTTCAAAGGCTTCAAGCTTTACATCGATAGCCTCCTCTGATGCCATAGTATATGCCTCTAGATCTGTAATATTGAGATCTTTTTTTTGTTATCGGGTTAGTGGCATGGGAATTTTGGAGAAGGGGGTGGCCGGTTGGAAGGTGAATTGGTTTGGCTGGAAGTAGACTGTGGTTTAGGGCAGATTTGGGGGGCTCTTTGGTTTCAATTTAGGGAAGGGTTTTTGTTGAGGAAGGTAGGGTTTTGAGATGAGGAAAAGAGAGTCCAAAATCTCACAAAAAAATAACACTCAAATCTGATAGAATTCGACGAAAAAAAGTACTGCGATGTGCTGTCCTGCTGAACCAGTTTTACGTCGGAGAAATGATGACTTCTCGGCATAAATTCTAGAGGAAAGTTCAAGGAAATTATGCAGAAACCCTTGGTTCAGATGTTATTAATACCAATAAAATATATGACAAAATTTTGGCAGCATAAAAGTAAGGAAATAGGGAAAAGACGAAAGGCAGATTCCTTCATCATAAAATTCCAGAACTGCGTGATGGTCAAAGATTGCACAAGAAAACCAGTTCTAGAATGAGTTTTTTTGAGAAATCAAATCCAGATGAAAGCCAACTTGATCTTGAGAATTCTGGAAAAATTTCAGCCAGAAAGGAGAAGGGTAAGCTAGTTTCAAGAGGCAAAAACCTGGCTGAAAATTTCTACAGCGTTTAGCCTTCGTAACAACGATAATGTTTGCGACAAACGAAATTTGCAGTGGATAAAATTAGGAAAAAATCTTCAACATGTAAACTAAGAAATATTATAGTATTGAAGAGGCGTGGATGATAAAAAAAATACCAGATTTCTAGATCAAACGTAGGGGGCAATGGTAGACTGATTTGATTTGCAGCTGGGGTGGAAGGTGGAGGCGCGTGTCACAACAATTGTGGGAATTGCTTGGGAAGGTGGAGGCGGCTGAGATGGCTATGGGGGCAGCAAGATCACTGCTCTGATACTAGATGATAGAATCCTAGAAGGAGCCTTATAGATTTTTGATCCTTGAGGGGGATCAACCCTTGGAACGCTGTAGGGGTTCCTCCCTCCTAGATTCGGCACAAGGCTGAAATAAAAATGATAATTGCTTGATTCAAGAGGGGGGCAGCTACATCTTTAAATAGGGATCAAAACCCTAGCCTAAGGGGGTGCTTGCCTAAGTAGAATTATCCCTTTGCCCCTCTTATAGCCAACCTACCTTAATAGGAACAGGAGTCGGCTAAGTGGCTCTATAGCCGACCTAAGCAGGGGAAAACCCTAGCCAACCAACCCAGTAAGGGGTGTGGCGGCTACTAAGCCCTAAGGGCTAATCTAGACCCTAGCCATACTCCTTTATAAGATAGGAGTGGCTTTATTACAATCTAACAAAGTTTTTGTTGACTAGTATTAGGACTCAACCCTGCTGGAGTCCTATCAATCTCTTTTGTACAACTTCAAGAAGGGCACCTCAATCAAGATGCTCAGAGCATGAGAGCCACATCCCAACCAAAAGTATATAAACCTTCAGCATCAATCAATTACAAGAACCTTGACGAAAAACTAACGAAGATCCGTCAAACCTCTACCATCCAAGAGTACCAAATTAGGTTTGAAAGGTTAACTAATCAAACTCATGATTAGTCTAAAAAATAGATATTGAGGACTTTCATTGAGGGCTTGAAGCTGGAGATTCAAGAAGAAGTTAAAGCGCGACAATCGTACACACTTAAGGCAGCCATCTCCTTCGCACGACTACACGAAGACAGGCTAAACCAATATGCTCGGAGGACCAAAGCCGCCGCACGATCAACAGCACAGAGACTCTCGGCCCCATCTACCACCAACTAGTCACCTCAACTGAAAAAGTTAACAAGAGAAGAGTTTCGTGACAGATCGGCAAAGGGCCTATGTTGGCATTGTAATAAACTATGGAGCCGAGACCACCATTGTAAAAAAGAGAGACCTCTATTGGTAGAGCCCACTGAAGAACCCATACCCAAACTCTGCTGCCCTCACCTTTCATGCTCCACCATAAATATTGTACATTAATGGCTTCATCAAGCATCAACCCATCACCATCCTCGCTGACACCATGAGATCCAACGACCTTATGAATTACAAAAGAAAACATGTGACCTTGTGTGGGAAAGGCGAGAATGAAAAAAAGATAATCTCGACAAAGTGCTTGGCGAAGCTCGCTGAAATCTCAAGCACGTCCGTTGAACCAAGCTGACTCCTTCCTACTAAACTGGATGACCCTCGTATGTTGATCTTACAAGGGGAACCACCAGCACATATTTGGTCATATTATTGTCCATATTTTTAGAGGACCGAAGCTAAAAAGATCGTCCAGGAGACGCGAGAGATACGGATCATTTGACCACAACCTTCCCTTGTAATGACACTTTATCTCCAAAAAACTTTGCCTCTTTGCCTGCAGGGATAAGCTCTTCCTGAAGTGCCATATTCAGCAGAACCAGCTATGGGTTCTGATGTAGTGCTCCCTCATCTCGCGCTACTTCCATGACTTCACCGAGGAGCGGACCATGATGCTAAAAGTCTTCCCTGATGATGACCTCGGATCCACGGCCCACGATTACAAGAAGGAACAGGAGAAAGGCATCCAAATGACCCCCACAGCCATGATGCCATCTATATCGATGCTAGCATTACCTGAACGTGGCAATGTGTTCGTACTTGGAGCAGACACATCCAGAGTTGGGAACGGCGTCACCCTTATGCAAGATGGTCCATGGCACGAAAGAGGAGTAAGCCCAAAAGAATTACAATCCATGCTCACACCAGCATATGCAAAGAAGAAATGGCCTCCCGACAAACTTCAGAAAGGACAAAAAATTAAAGATCGGATTTTCTTACACCTCTAGCCCTATCAGCAAGAAACTCGAGCCTTAAGGAAGTGGTCTCTCTGTTTCTTTGGGCCTTGTAAAATTGGGGACCACATTGGAGCCCTAACCTGGAGATCAGATCCGCGCACCAGATCAAGATTACAGTTGATCCGCCGGGTATCCCACCTCAAATGGAAATTTAAAGAAGATGACTTAGCCCAAATCCTTCCGACTAACACCCCAGTTGATGAGGAGGCCAAAGTTCAGTTGATAATAGCATGAGAATCATATGAAGAGCTGAAGACCCGGTTTCTCGAGTTCATGGAACCTCAGCCTTGAGGACAATACTGATTTTAAGAGGGCAGGTTTGATAGGACTCCAGTAGGGTTGAGTCCTAATCTCCATAAGAAGTAGTCAATAAAACTCTGCTAGATTGTAATAAAGCCACTCCTATCTTATAAAAGAGTATGGCTAGGTTTTAGATTAGCCCGTAGGGCTTACTGGCCGCCACCTCCCTTACTGAGTTGGTCGGCCAGGGTTTCCCCTTGCTTAGGTCGGCTATAGAGCCAGCCTAGCCGCCCCCTGTTCCTATTAAGGTAGGTCGGCTATAGGAGGGGCAAAGGAGTAATTTTACTTAGGCAAGATGTAGCTGCCCCCCACCCCCTCTTGAATCAAGCAATCATCAATTTTATTTCAGCCTTCTAGCAAGTCTAAGAGGAACCCCTACAGCGTTCCAAGGGTTGATCCCCCTCGAGGGTCAAAATCTATAGAACTCCTTCTGGGATTCTATCAGAGCCTTCGTTGGCCTTAGTAGAGTTCCTCCAAGCTTGCTTCAAGAACGTCGAGGCTCACCATTATAAGCCTCTCCTTGTGGCTTCTTTTCTTGGTTGGCACTCCATATTGTGCCTCCTCTGCTTGTGCAAAATACCCAACTTCATGATCGTCTTCTTCATTATCGCGCTCCTCATGAGCAGCTCCAATAGCTTACGAGCGAGTTTGCACTTGCAGGCTACCTGTAGCTGCTTGGGGCAAGGGTCCGGCTTGCCCTATCTTGCTCGATTCGCCATGGTGTTTCACCATGGTGTTTCGCTATGGCGAGATTACGAATCTTCTTTACTGCTTATTCGAATTGCTTGTCTATTTTAATACCACAATGTCACTGACTTAACGGCAAATTAGAATACTTAGCTGGAATTGCCTAAGTCATGAAACAACCTTGCCCAATATTCTGGACTTAGCTGGAATTGCCTAAGTCAAGAAACGCTAAAGCATTATTTGCTGGAAAAGGGTCAGCCCACTTGCAACCTCATGCTAGTCCCGAAGGACCTACAAAAGAGAAGATGATTAGCTTGAAAATGAGCAACGAACTAGTCCCGACATTTCGCAAATAGGGAAGCTTTATAAGTAATTCGTCAAACACCTTGAGTGCAATAAAGAAAAGAGAGAAAGGGAGTGAAACAAGACTTTAGATGGTTGTATGAATGGTCACAAGTCTATAAACGACGGTTCCCAAGGTGTCGGGTGCAAGACATGTTTAACTTTTGATGAATGCTCATGCCCGATATATAACTGAAGCCGCATCCAACCCTAAGCCACCCGGGGGTTCCAGGGGGCTAAGATGACTGACATTTCATGTTGCTCAAAGCGGTCACTACAACACGCATAAATGCCCCCAAAATGGAGCTATTTTGGACACTTTTGGCTCCACATAGTGAGCGATCATTTTACAACGTTACAGACTATTTTCTCTTACATTTCTTAGGCAAAACCACATGAAATCAAGGTAAAATAGGCTGCCAAATATTTGTAGAAGAAAACAAAAGTGATGAATGGTTCGCTGAGTGAAGACATTGTGGTTAAGCGACGACCGTTCATGACAACACGACCAGCTCAGTATCGAGCCTAGTGGGTCACACACATATAGTGGATGCCTCAATGAATAGAGGATTAGATATAAGTTATCCAATTAGCCTATGTTCTCGTTACACTGAGAGGTGCGATGGGAGAGTGGAGGTGACAAAGGGACCCACGAAGCCGTAGTGGGAGATCACGACGTATGGTGACGTAGTGAGGATCCAATAGAACTTATGATGACGAGATCAATGATCACAGGGCATGGAGATTCGCCGATGCACACATAGATCCTATTGTGAGTGATTTGGCCCATTGGCTTGGGCTTAATCATATTTGGTAACGGCTCATGATCATCTGGTGTGGCTTACATATTTGATATATATATATATATATATATTTATTTATTTATTTATTTATTTACATATACATACGATGTAGATATATATTAATTATGTATGTGTGATACGACATATTAGGAGACTGATATAAAACAAAAAACCCTCCTACAATAATATTAAGTCAGTGAGCGTGAGGCAATAAGCTTGACCCACGTGTCCCTCTATCGTTATAGGAAGAAATTGAATCATGACATAGGTTGAGTTGGTCAGGTCACTTGAGGCTCGCCTATCTACGTGATCAAGATCTTACCTACGACATAGAGATGTCATCGGTGACCTTAGGACATGGTATGCTTGGTCGAGTCACTCGAGAGCATATCATCAAATCTGACTCATCTTATAACGATGGTGATGACTTAACTAAACTTTATGGTTGGTCGAGTAGTCGAGAATATGATAATTCGAAGGCCAAACATGACGGTAATCATAAAGAGTTGTGATTGACAAGAGTTGTCTATCTTTCGGGCTTAGTGTAATTGATCGAGTCACTCGAGGTTGCATTAAGATGCCGATTAGATCCCGATCCCCACTAGAAGTCTATCGAAGACTTCCGTTTCACTTACCAAGGGTGTTGCATGATTCGGTAGAAAAATAGTGGGAGTACATTAAGATTGAAATTCATATCTTAATTAGTTTTTTCGTAAAATTTGTATGTTATTTATTTATGCTATATCTTGTTTGCCAAAAATATGTTGCTAACAAACCCCCTATGTGGCATACTTGATGCCAACCACCTCATTGATCCTAACTATATAGATTGGCTCTATTTGAGAATTGTTCTCACGATAGAGAAAATCTTATACGTCCTTAATTCAATTATGCATATGCCGGAAGAAGGGGCAAGCGAGGATGAGACTGCTCACTATGTGAAGTATATAGACGATTCAATATTGGCAAAATGTTACATGTTGGCCTCCATGACTCCTAAGTTATAGAGGCAATATGAGAGCATGGATGCCAATTCTATCCTTCTTCATCTTTGTCAGCTATTTGAGAAACAAGGAAGAACTCAAAGATATGAGATATCCAAGAGTCTCTTCCAAGCTAGGATGGCAGAATGGACATTGGTTCAGAACCATATCCTAAAGATGATAGAGTGGATTGAGAAACTCACAGGTCTAGGAATAGTCTTAGAGAATAACTTGTGTGTTGATCTTATACTTCAGTCCCTACTAGATTTTTTTTCTCACTTCATCATGAATTTTAACATGAGCAAGTTTGAGGTGACTCTCCCTAAGCTCCTCAATATGTTGAGGGAAGCTGAGAGTGCCATTAAGAAAGAAAAGCCAGTATTATATATTGGTGAGACCAAGAAGAAAAGAGAAGCTAGTTCTCTATATTAGTGAGACCAAGAAGAAAGATCGGGTAAGACAAAGGTTGCCAAGAAAGACCCGATAAATGATAAATGATGGTGCTTCTACTATGACAAAAACAGGCACTAGAAGAGGAACTATAATGATTACCTTGCAGACAAGGTGAAATAGAAGTTTGGAGAAGCTTCAGGTATATTCATGATCAATCTCTACTTGTTAAATTTTCATGATAACACATGGGTATTAGATATAGGGAGTGTTTATTATATCTGCATTTCGTTAGAGGTTCTGACAAGACCTAGGAGATTGGCAAGAGGCAAGAGGCAAGATGGACCTCAAGATGGGCAATGGAGCAAGAGTTGCTGTAGTTATCATTTGGGAGGTCACCTTACATATGCCTGGTGGAGTTATCATTGCATTGGATGCATGCTATCTTGTTCCCTCTATTTTTAAAAATATTATTTCCATCTCTTATTGGACAATTAGTGGTTATAATTGGTCTTTGAGAAGAATAGTTGTTCAATAATTATGGATGATGAGATCATCACTAGAGGTACCCTGATAAATGACTTATATGTGTTAGACACTTCTCCACACATAATGAAATATAAATACATCCAAGAGGAAAAAAGATAAGGTGAATAATGCATACATATAGCATTGTAGGCTAGGTCATATACATAAGGGAAGGATTCAAAAGTTACTTAAAGATGGATCCTTTGATCCATTTGACCATAAGTCGTATACAACTTCCGAACCTTGCCTTCGTGGGAAGATAACCAACTCTCCTTTTAGTGGAACTAGAGAGAGAGTCACTGAGTTATTGGAACTCGTACATTGTGATGTATGTGGTCCCATGGTGACTTAGGCTATTGATAGTTACTCATACTTCATTACAGTTACTGGCAATTTCTTTAGGTATGGACATATGTACTTGATGAAGTACAAGTCCAAGGCCTTTGAGAAATTTATATAATATAATAATAAGGTAGAGAACTAGATTGGAAAGAGTATTAAGACTCTTCGATCAGATCGATGAGGAGAATACTTGAGTATGAAGTTCACCCAGTTCCTTATAGACCATGGGATTCTATCCTAGTAAACACCTCCTTATACACCTTAGCTCAATGGTGTATCAGAAAGGAGGAATCACATGTGTCAGATATAATATGGTCCATTATGAGTTTCACTGACTTACCCATCTCATTCTGGGGATACGCCCTAGAGACCACAGCTTATCTTATGAACAAACTTTCATCAAAGTCGATAGTGTTGACAACATATGAGATATAGAAAGGAAATAAGCTCGATCTTAAAATGGTTAAGAGTTGAGACTGTCTTGCCCCCGTTAGAAGACACAACCCAAACAAGTTTGAATCAAAGACAGAACGGTGCACGTTTGTGGGATACCCTAAGGAGACTTTGGGGTATTACTTTTATCAACTTAAGGACTGAAAGGTCTTTGATGCAAAGAGAATTATGTTCCTTGAGAAGGAACACATTCTTGGTGGAAACAGTGGGAGTAAGATAGAGTTGAGAAAGGTTGGAGAACCTAGCTCAAGCACCATTCCAAAGTCTGAGTCGTTCAGGTACCTAACACATAAGTTTCAACTTTGCATGGATCTAGCATAGTATCTCACTCTCTTGAAAGATATATGAGACATATTAGTGGAGAGGACTCTTAGGATGTTGATCCTCAGACCTACGAGGAGGCTATTATGAGTATAGACTCCAGGAAGTGGCAAGAAGCCATGAATTCTAAGATGGATTTCATCTACTTCAACAAGGTTTGTAACCTTGTGGATACACCGGAGGGTATTGTACCCATTGGCCATACATGGATCTTCAAGAAGAAGATTGGAGTGGATGAAAAGGTGGAGACCTATAAGGCAAGGTTGGTAGCTAAAGGATATCGTCAAAGATAAAGAGTTGAATATGATAAAACCTTTTCACTCGTAGCCATGCTTAAATCCAATAGAATTCTTTTGGCCATTGCAACACACTATGACTATGAGATCTAGCAGATGGATATGAAAATGATATTTCTTAATAGCAACTTCGGGGAGGAGGTGTATATGATATAGCTAGAGGGATTCATATCCAGAGAGAGTCCAGATGAAGTGTGCAGGTTGCTTACATCCATATATGGATTGAAGCAAGCTTCCCAAAGTTGGAACATAAGATTTGATGAGACGATCAGATTTTATAACTTCGTTAAGAATGAAGATGAGCCTTGTATATACAGGAAGGTAAGAGAGAGCACTATCACCATCTTGGTGCTAGATATGGATGACATCCAAATCATTAGGAATGATGTAGAATTGCTCTCCACAGTAAAAGCTTGGCTATCCAAAAACTTCTCCATGAAGGACTTAAGGGAAGCACCCTATATTTTGGGGATCTGGATATATAGAGATAGATCCAAGAGGATGCTTGGCTTATCCTAATCCAGGTACATAGACTTAATTGTCGAAAGGTTTGGCATGAAAAATTCCAAGAGATGTCTTATACTAATAAAATATAGAATATCAATTTGTAGGAGTATATCCCTAAACACTCCTGAAGGAAGGGTAGACATGGATAGGATGCCCTATGCCTCAGCGATAGGGTCTATCATGTATGCTATGTTATGTACCAAGCTTGATATAGCACATGCTCTAAGCATCACAAGCAGGTATCAGGCGAATCCATGTCTGGAACAATGGAAGGCAATAAAGTGTATCCTTAAGTACCTGGTATATAGAGGAGGTAGCCTTTAGGTTGAGGGCTACACGGACTCAAGTTTTCAGTTCAACATTGATGATAGCAAGTCAAACTCAAGGTATATTTTCACCTTGAATAGAGGAGCAGTAAGTTGAAATAGTTCTAAGCAAGATATTACTGCTGACTCGACCACAAAGATAGAGTACATTGCTGTAGCAGAAGCAGCAAAGGAAAGGGTGTGGATGAAAAAGTTCATTAGGGATTTGAGAATCATACCGAGCAACATGGAGTCGATTCCTATATACTACAACAACAACGAGGCGATCACACAAGCAAAGGAACCTAGGTCTCATCAAGTCTAAACATGTTCTGAGGAGGTTTCATCTAATTAAAGAGTGCTGGTTATAGGTGCCCTGTAAGCCAATCACATGAGTGATGGCACGTGTGATATACTATGTGATCTTTTTGTTTATAATTAATATTGATATATTCGCATATTATATTATCTATTGCATATATATTGTGATGTCCTTGGTTCTGTGCAATGAGAATCGGATCGTGATGAGATCACAATAATGAGATCGATTCACCTTTAAACACATATCTTAAATAATCCCGATCATAGGTGATAGGACCCCAATAGGGTTGAGTTCTAATCATCTTAGTACTAGTAAATAAAAACCCTGTTAGATTGTAATAAAGTCACTCCTATCTTATAAAGGAGTATGGCTAGGATCTAGATTAGCCCTTAGGGCTTAGTAGCTGCCACACCCCTTACTATGTTGGTTGGCTAGGGTTTCCCCCTGCTTAAGAAGGCTATAGCCACTTAGCCGACTCCTATTCCTATTAAGGCAGGTTGGCTATAAAAGGGGCAAAGGGGTAATTCTACTTAGGCAAGCACCCCCTTGGGCTAGGGTTTTGATCCCTATTTAAAGATTAGCCACCCCCCTCTTGAATCAAGTAATTATCAATTTTATTTCAGCCTTGTGTCGAATCTAGGAGGGAGGAACCCCTACAGCGTTCTAAGGGTTGATCCCTCTCAAGGATCAAAATCTATAGGGCTCCTTCTGGGGTTCTATCATCTGGTATTAAAGCAGCGATCCTACTACCCCTGTAGTCATTTCAGCCACCTCCACCTTCCCGAGCAATTTCCATAATTGTTGTGACACACGCCTCACCTTCCACCCTAATCGCAGATCAAATCAGTCTGTCGCTGCCCCCTATGTTTGATCTGGAAATCTGATATTTTTTTATCATCCATGCCTCTTCAATACTGCAAGATTCCTTACTTTACACGTTGAATATTTTTCACAAATTTTATCCACTGCAAATTTCGTTTGTCGTAAACGTTATCGTTGTTATGAAGGTGGAACACTGCAGAAATTTTCAGTCGTGTTTTTGCCTCTTGAAACCAACTTATTCCTTCTCCTTTCTAGCCAAAATTTTTACACAATTTCCAAGATCAAGTTGGCTTTCATCTGGATTTAATTTCTTAAGAAAATGCTTTCTAGAACTGGTTTTCTTGTGCAATCTTTGACATCACACAGTTCTGGAATTTTACGACAAAGGAATCTGTCTTTCGCCTATTGCCCTATTTCCCTACTGTTATGCTGCCAAAATTTCGTCAAACTTTTTACTGGTATTAACAACATCTGAACCAAGGGTTTCTGTATAATTTCCTTGAACTTTCCTCTGGAATTTATGTCGAGAAGAAATCATTTCTCCGATGTAAAACCGGTTCAGCGGGATAGCACATTGCAGCACTTTTTTCTGCCGAATTCTATCATATTTGAGTGATGTTTTTTGTGAGATTTTGGACTCTCTTTTCCTCATCTCAAAACCCTACCATCCTCACCAAAAACCCTTCAAAACCCTACCCTAAACTGAAACCAAACAGCCCCCCAAATCTGCCCTAAATCGCAGCCTACTTCCATTCAAACTGATTCACCTTTCAACCGGCCACCCCCTTCTCCAAAATTATAATGCCACTAACCCGACAATAGAAAACAGATCTTAATATTACAGATCTAGAGGCGTATACTATGGTATCAGAAGAGGCTATCAATGTAAATCTTGAAGCCTTTGAAAACCGCATGGAAGAGAAGATGTGATCCCTTTTCGTCGAATTCAGCATTGGCCGACCATCGAGCCCAAGGAAATCATAACACGGAGAAACTTCAGATCGGCAAGATGATCCTTAATAACATGGCCACATCACCTCTGATCTCAATAATCCATGCATGAATGTTGACTTCCCTAGATGGGAAGAAGGAGACCCGATCGGGTGGATCTCACGCGTGGAGCACTATTTTCGGTTCTACCGAACCGTCGATGCCACACGGGTGGAGATTGCTACCATCCACCTCGAGGGAGATGCTATTAAGTGGTTTAATTGGTTTGAGCACACCCATGGAAGACTCTCTTGGCAGCGATTCAAGGAAGGACTACTAAACTGCTTCGGACCAATCGATTTTAACAACATCGACGAACAATTGGCAAAGATTCATCAAACCTCTACAATACAAGAATACCAAATAAGGTTTGAGCATTTATCAAACCAAATTGAGAAGTGGTCTGAGAAACAACTTTTAGGTACTTTTATCAAGGGCCTAAAGCTGGAGATCTGAGGAGAAGTAAAGGCATGGCAACCGTACAGTCTTATGGCGGCGATTTCCTTCATGCGTATCTAGGAAGAACAATTGAACCATGAGGTACGAAGGACAAGGGTTGCTCCCCGACTAGCCATGCCGAGGCCTACTACCCCCTCTACTACCATCCAAGCCCCTGCACCAAAAATATTGACAAGAGACGAGCTTCGCGAACGATCGGTCAAGGGGTTGTGTTGGCATTGCGACAAACCGTGGAGCCGCGAACATCGCTGCAAAAAAGGGTCGGCTCTTCGTGATTGAACTAGCAGAGGATGAGGACAATGAAACATCTGAAGAAACTCTTGAACCTAATGAAGAAGCCATGGAGGAAGAGTCCCAACTGACCGACTACGCAGTGCATGCATTGGCCGGCTACTCCAACCCGCAGATGATGAAAGTTGGACGACTTTTAAAACAGCAACCCATCACCGTTCTCATCGACACCGGCAGCACCAATAACTTCCTCCAAGACCAAGAAGTGGTAAGGTTACTACATGTTTGGCACTTCAAATCGAAGGTTGCAACAAGTTCAACGTAAAGGTCGCCAACGGTCGAATCTTTAATTGCGACCAACGGTGCCCGCGGGTGAAACTACTCCTCCAAGACCAAGAAGTGATAGCTGATTTATTCCTCCTACCCATAAATGATTATAAAGCCGTACTTGGGATCAAATGGCTCCCAACACTAGGTGATATCTCTTGAAATTTTTCTAAATTAATCATGAAATTTTATTGCAAAGGGAGACAGGTCACGTTACGAGGCAAGCGCAGGAGCCAAATTTCCACCATTTCGTCACAACGAATGGAGAAAGTTTTGCACAAAACACATGGTGGATTCTTGAGGCATATTCAGCAGCCATCTACGGGGGAGAACGTACAAAACTCATATCCTAAGCTTGCCCTTTGCCTGAATGAATTCGCATATGTTTTCTTGGAGCCGTGCGGGCTGTCCCCTAACCGACCGCATGACCACTGCATTCCTATTTTGCCATGCAAACCTCTAGAAAATTTGTGACTATACCACTATCCTCACTTGCAGAAGGATGAGATCGAGAACATTGTTCAAGAGATGCTTGGCACCGGGGTGATTCAACCGAGTTGCAGCCCTTACTCCTTACCGGTGTTGCTAGTGCGCAAGAAAGATGGCACGTGGCAGATGTGCGTTGACTACCCGGCTCTAAATGCCATCACCGTCAAGGATAAGTATCTTATCCCATTCATAGATGAACTCTTAGATGAATTAAAAGGAGCCTGAGTCTTCACTAAATTGGATCTCTGATCCGGATACCATCATATTCGGATATGCACTGAAGATATTCTGAAAACTACATTCCGCACACATAACAACCACTACGAGTTTCTGGTAATGCCTTTCGGACTTACGAATGCTCCTTTTACTTTCCAAAGCCTGATGAATGACATCTTTTGGAGTTTTCTATGCAAGTTCATATTGGTATTCTTTGATGATATTCTCATTTATAGCCCTACGCTTGATATACATTTTCAGCACTTACGAACTGTTCTAACAATTCTTCGGGAGAATACTCTTTATGTTAAACAATCAAAGTGTGACTTCTTACAGCGTAAAGTGGAGTATCTTGGGCATATTATATCAGAGGATGGAGTGACGGTGGACTCGACAAAGATCGAGGCAATGCAAGGATGGCCGAGACCTACAAACGTACAATCACTACGCGGTTTCCTTGGACTCACGGGCTACTACCAAAATTTTATGAAAGATTATGACAAGATTAGTGCCCCGCTCACGTCCTTACTGAAGAAAGACTCCTTGTGGTTGGATAAAGCCTCTGTGCCTTCGAACGACTCAAGGCAGCCATGATAATGATGTCAGTCCTAGCGCTGTCTGATTTCGATCATACTTTTGTCATTGAGGCTAATGCGTCAGGAGTTGAAATTGGGACTATTCTTATGCAAGATGGTCAACTCCTAATTTACACCGAGGCTTCCCCCACACTATATATGAGGTTTTTACAAGAGATAATAATTACTACCAAATTTAAAATATGGTTGGATACAGGTCCATGGCATGAAAGATGAGTAAAACTAGAATGGATGAAAAATTAAAGATCGAGTTTTTCTACACCTCCAGCCCTATCAGTAGGAAACTCGAGCCTTAATGAAGTGGTCTCCCTATTTCTTTGGGTTTTACAAAATTGAGGATCACATTGGGACCCTAACCTGGAGATCAAATTCGTGCACGAGATCAATATTACAGTTGATCTGCCAGGTATCCCACCTCAAATGGAAATTTAAAGAAGACGACTCAGCCCAAATCCTTCCAACTAACACTCCAGCTGATGAGGAGGCCAAAGTTTAGTTAATGATAGCATATGAGTCACATGATGAGTTGAAGATCTAATTTTCAGAGTTTATGGATCCTTAGCCTTGAGGACAATGCTGATCTGAAAAGGGCGGACTTGATAGGACTCCAGTAGGGTTGAGTCCTAATCATCTTAGTACTAGTCAATAAAAACCATGTTAGATTATAATAAAGTCACTCCTATCTTACAAAGGAGTATGGATAGGGTCCAGATTAGCCCTTAGGGCTTAGTAGCCACCACACCTCTTACTAGGTTGGTTGGCTAGGGTTTCCCCCTGCTTAGGTCGGCTATAGAGCCACTTAGCCGACTCTTGTTCCTATTAAGGCAGGTTGGCTATAGGAGGGGCAAAGGGATAATTCTACTTAGGCAAGCACCCCCTTAGGCTACAGTTTTGATCCTTATTTAAAGATGTAGCCGCCCTGCCCTCTTGAATAAAGCAATTATCAATTTTATTTCACGCTTGTGCCGAATCTAGGAGGGAGGAACCCCTACAGCGTTCCAATGGTTGATCCCCCTCAAGGATCAAACTCTATAGAGCTCATTTTGGGGTTATATCAATAGGTTACTCAAGAGGGACATCGAGATAATCGAACAGACTGGTGTACTACTATATACCCGTCCATATGATAGAGTCGGTTGGTCTCATAGCCACTTGTGTGGAGACACTAAGGATATAGTACAGATGCTCATTAGAGAATGAGTTCACTGGTTGATCCGCTTATGAAATACTATATGGTTATTGATACCTAATGTCAAACAGCGATTCCATAGTCCCAGTTATGGATCTGGTCCTTAGACTTGAGACACCAAGGATGCGTTGTATGAGTACTCCTTTCTTTGACGCCAGAATTATTGGTTTAAAAAATTTCAAATCTGGTACAGCTGGTTATCGGGATTGGTAGCCAACCTTATGAAGGCAATTGAGTGTCAATAGAGGATCATCTACTCTCGATATCAAGAGAGGAATATCTCATATGTGCTTGCTCAGATAAATCCATGGCCAGGGTCATTCGAACTTAGAGAGAAAGAGTTCTCCGGGAGAATCTGATTAGTGAGAGACTATGATGGATTTCGTATGTAACCTGACAATACCATATCTAATAACTTCTTTATCACTGAGGTAGTGTCCTATCAAAGCTAAATCATCGATGATAATCTTTATATTTTGAAGATAATTAGCAACCATAGTACCCTCTTGTTTTGTGTTCATGAGACTTGATAGTAGACTGAGCTTATGTGTATGGGAATAACTTGCCAAGGTTGTTTGTAACTTACTCCATGCTTCAAAAGGAGTGTCACAAGTGGAGACAACTGGAATAAGAGATATAGAGACGGAGGCTTGGATGGCTTGAAGGATGAGACGATCATGGCGAAACCACTATTTATACTCCGGATATGGTGTCGGACTGGATGCATGAGGTAGGTTGATCATCTTTAGTTGACAACGGAGATAATGCTAGTTACAGGTGCCCTGCAAGCCAACCACGTGAGTGATGGCACGTGTGACACATTGCGTAATCTTTTTGCTTATGATTAATATTGACATATTCTCACATTATATTATTTGTTGCATATATATTGTGATGTCCTTGGTTCTATGCAATGGGAATTGGGTCGTGATGAGATTATGATAATGAGCTCGATTCACCTTTAAACACAGATCCTAAATAATTATAGTCAGAGGTTACTTGAGAAGGACATTGAGATAACCAGACAGATCGGTATACTATATACCCGTCTATATGATGGAGGCGGCTGGTCTCATAACCACTTATGTGGAGACACTAAGGATATAATACAGGTGCTCATTAGAGAATGCGTCCACTGATTGATCCACTTATGGAATGTTGTAAGGTTAATGATACATAATATCAGATAGTGATTTTATAGTTCCAGTTGTGTATCTAATCCTTAGACTTGAGACACCAAGGATGCCTTGTATGAGTACTCATTTGTTTGACGCCAGACTTATTGGTTTGGAAAGTTCCAAATCTGGTACAACTAGTTATCAGAATTGGTAGCCAACCTTACGAAGGTAATTGAGTGTCAATAGAGGATCATCCACTCTCGGTATCACGAGAGGAATATCCCATATGTTCTTGCTCAGACAAATCTCTAGCTAGGGTCATTCGGATTGAGAGAGAAAGACTTCTCTAAGAATCTGATTAGAGCGAGACTATAATGGATTCTATATGTGGCCTGACAGTACCATGTCCAATATACGGTCTCTGAGATATTAGTTGGATGAGGAATTATAGATACACAGTAACTGTGGACAGACAGGTCCGATGGATTTGATCCCCCTTGTACCGAATGGGGACTATGGCGTAGTGGCCTAGTACGTCCATATTCGATGAGTCGAGTGAATTATTATGGAAATAATAATTCACTATATCATAAGGAGTTCTTATGGGAGTGACTCACGGCCAGCTCGGTATCGGGCCTAGAGAGTCACACACATATGGTGGATGCTTCAGCGAATAGAGGATTGGATAAAGATCCAATAAGCCCCTATTCTCATTAGATGAAACCCTATGCTGATAGGCTCCTTGATTGAGGCCCAATTAGAGGCCTAAGGAGACTATTGGATAAAGATCCAATAATGCAAGGTTAGTGGGTAATTGGATGGAGATCCAATACCTACTAAGGTAGGAGCCCTAGGGTTTTTGTGGCTCTCTATAAATAAGAGGGGAGACTCATGGTTGATAGGCTGCAGCTTTGGCCTCCCCCTCCTCCTCCACCTCCTCCTCTACGCAAGAGTTACGAGTTCAGATTATAGGAGTTTTGTTGCAGAGATTCATCGTATGGATACTGCTAGAGAGGAGGACGCTTAACCTCCTTCATCCTCTCCATCCGGATCTAGAATACAAGGATATACGATCTTCCTAGATATCCAATCTCTTACACATAATGCAGTTTTTTTGGTTTTTACAGTTTTCTTGCGACCCCAATCTTTTGTAAATGATTTGATCTGTGTGGGAAATCAATTTTAATTTGATTTCTACTACGCATGTGATGCTCCCATTGAGGTTTCCCAACAATGGTATCAGAGCCAGGTTTTCGTGCAAAAGATTGGTTTTAAATTGCGTGTGATGGGATTGTATCGCATAGAACTGTTCTATGCGTTCTTATTGCATTTTTACAGCGAAGACAGCGAGGAAAGCGGTGGCTGGCCACGGCCAGGCCCCTTGCAGGGGCGGCCAGCCATGGCTAAAGCCCCTTATAGGGGTGGCCGGCCACGGCCAAGGTCCCCTACAAAGAGGCTGCCGGCTACGGCCTGGGCAGCCCGCAAGAGCGGTCGACCACCGTCAGCCCGCAGCCATGCCATGGCTAGCCTGCGACAGAGCATATCCTGATTTTCAAAAAAATAATTAATTAAATAGTTTAATTAATTATTATATATATATAGTAATCCTACATATGATGTGATGTACATATGATGTATGATGTGGATGGATGATCATGAGCCATGTGTTGTGATATGTGTAATTGTGATTATTATTATTATTGGGGCCTGCGAGCCTCCATTTTTCTAGTTTATTGTTGGACTTGCATGCCTATGATTATTTATAATTACATAGATAGGCGCGATGGGAGCGTGGAGGTGACAGCGGGACCCACGATGTCGTGGCGGAAAATTACAACACATGGTGATGCAACGATCTGATGGAACCGATGATGACGAGATCAACAATCACAGGGCATGAAGATGCGTCGATGCACACATAGATCCTATTGTGAATGATTAGGCCCATTGGCTCAGGCTTAATCATATTAGGTGACGGCTCATGATCATCTGATGTGGCTTGCATATGTGATATGTTATATACCTACTAGATATATGTATATATATATTTGCATGCGATGTAGATATATATTAAATATGTATATGTGTGACACGACATATTAGGAGACCGATATGAAATAAAAACCCCTCCTACGATAATATTAAGTTGGTAAGCATGAGGTAATAAGATTGACCCACGTGGCCTTCCATCGTTACAGGAAGAAATTGAATCATGATATAGATTGAGTTGGTCGAGTCCCTCGAGGCTCACCTATCTACGTGATCGAGTTCTTGCCTACGACATAGAGATGTCACCGGTGACCTAAGGACATGGTATGCTTGGTCGAGTCCATCGAGGGCATACCATCAAATCAAACTCATCTTGTAACGATGGTAATGACTTAACTGAATATCATGGTTGGTCGAGTCCATCAAGACCATGATGATTCATAGGCCGAATGTGATGGGAATCACAAGGAGTTGTGATTGGTAAGAATTGCCTACCTTTTAGGCATAGTGTAATTGATCGAGTCCCTCGAGGTTGCACTAAGACGCCAATTGGATCTCGATCCTTACTAGGAGTCTACCAAAGACTTTCGTCTCACGTGTCGAGGGTGTCGCGTGATTCACTAGGAAAATAATGGGAGTATATTAAGATAGAAGTTCATATCTTAATAAGTATTTTCTGTAAAATCTGCATGTTATTTAATTTACGTTATATCTTGTTTATCGCTTGCAAACCCCCTACATGACATACTTGATGCCAACCGTCTCACTGGTCCAAAGGCTCTGCAATTTGAAAATTATTCTCATGGAGGATAAAATCCTATATGTCCTCAACACGATTGTTCCCATGTTGGAGGAAAGGACAAGCGAGGATGAGATCGCTCGCTTTGTGAAGTATAAAGATAGTCCTAAAAGATAACCTGTATGTTGATCATATACTTCAGTCCTTACCAGATTCATTTTCATAGTTCATTATTAATTTTAATATGAACAAGTTTGAGGTGACTCTACCTGAGCTCCTCAATATGTTGAGGAAAGCTGAGAACACCATCAAGAAGGAGAAGCCAGTTCTCTATATTGGTGAGACCAAGAAGAAAAGGAAGGCCAGCAAAACTCTTAAGAAGGGCAAGGACAAAGAAAGACCGAGTAAGACAGAGGTTGCTAAGAAACCTGACAAAGGACAAAGAATAATGCTTCCACTATGGCCAAGATGGGCATTGGAAGAGGAATTGTAAGGACTACCTTACAGATAAGACGAAACAGAAGCTTGGAGAAGCTTCGGGTATATTCATGATCAGTCTCCACTTGTCAAATTTTCATGATAACACATGGGTATTGGATACCGAGAGTACTTATCATATCTGCAATTC
Organism: Ensete ventricosum; assembly: GCA_029747655.1. Classification (NCBI taxonomy): domain Eukaryota; kingdom Viridiplantae; phylum Streptophyta; class Magnoliopsida; order Zingiberales; family Musaceae; genus Ensete; species Ensete ventricosum. The sequence goes on along the minus strand of JAQQAF010000001.1, from coordinate 30,072,179 downwards.
ATTGCAGGTTCTGGCAAGACCTATGAGATTGGCCAAAGGTGAGATGGACCTCAAGATGGGCAATGGAGCAAGAGTTGCTGCAATTGTTGTTGGAGAGATCACCCTGCATCTCCCTGGTGGAGCTATTATTGCATTAGATGCATGCTATTTTGTTTCCTCTAGTATCAAAAACATTATTTCTATCTCTTGTTTGACAATTAGTGGATATAAATTAGTTTTCGAGAAAATAATTATGAATGATAAGATCATCACTAGAGGGACCCTTATAAATGGCTTATATATGTTAGACACTTCTCCACATATCATGAATATAAATATGTCTAAGAGAAAAAGAGATTAAGTGAATAATGCATACCTATGGCATTTTAGGGAATGATTCAAAAGTTGCTGAAAGATGGATACTTAGATCCATTTGACTATGAGTCATATGCAACTTACAAACCTCGCCTCTGTGGAAAGATGACCAACTCTCCTTTTAGTGGAATTGGAGAGAGAGCCACTGAGTATTGGAACTCGTACATAGTGATGTATGTGGTCCCATGTCGACTTATGTTATAGGTGGTTACTCATACTTCATTACATTCACTGATGATTTCTCTAGGTATGGACACGTGTACTTAATGAAGTACAAATTTGAGGCCTTTGAGAAATTTAAGGAATATAAAAATGAGGTAGAGAACCAATTTGAAAAGAGTATTAAGACTCTTCGATCAGATCGAGGAGGAGAGTGCTTGAGTACGGAGTTCACCCATATCCTTAGGGATAATGGGATTTTATCCCAGTGGACACCTCTTATACACCTCAGCTCAATGGTGTATCAGAAAGGAGGAATCACACGTTGTTAGACATGATGCAGTCTATAATGAGTTTCACTGACCTACCCGTCTCATTATGGGGGTACGCCTTAGAGACCGTAGCTTACCGTCTGAACAGAGTTCCATCAAAGTCGGTAGTGTCTACGCCATATGAGATATGGAAAGGAAAGAAACCCGATCTTAAGATTGTTAAGATTTTGGATTGTCCTGCCTACGTTAGAAGACACAACCCTAATAAGTTGAAATCAAGGACAGAATGGTGCACATTCGTGGGATACTCAAAGGAAACTTGTGGGTATTATTTCTATCACCCCGAGGACCGAAAGGTCTTTATTGCCAAGAGAGTCGTGTCCTTGAGAAGGAACACATTCTTGGTGGAAATAGTGGGAGCAAGATAGAATTGAGTGAGGTTGGAGAACCCAGCTCAAGCACCATTCCAGAGCCTGAGTTTGTTCAGCTACCTAATACACAAGTTCCAACTTTGCGTAGAACTAGTAGAGTATCTCACCCTCCTAAAAGATATGTGAGACATATCAGTGGAGATAACTCTTAGGATGTTGATCCTCAAACCTACGATGAGGCTATTATGAGTATAGACTCCGGGAAGTGGCAAGAAGCTATGAATTCTGAGATGGATTTCATGTACTATAACAAGGTTTGGAACCTTGTGGATGCACCTGAGGGTATTGTACCCATCGGCTGCAAATAGATCCTCAAGAAGAAGATCAGAGTGATGGAAAGATAGAAACCTATAAAGCAAGGCTGGTAGCTAAAGAATATTATCAAAGACAAAGAGTTGACTATGATGAAACCTTTTCACCTGTAGCCATGCTTAAGTCCATTAGAATTATTTTGGCCATTGCAGTACACTATGACTTTGAGATCTGACAGATGGATGTCAAAATAGCATTTCTCAATGGCAACCTCGAAGAGGAGATGTATATGATACAACCAGAGGGATTCGTCTCCAAAAAGAGTCCACATAAAGTGTGCAGGTTGCTTAGATCAATTTATAGATTAAAGCAAGTTTTCCGAAGTTGGAACATAAGATTTGATGAGGTGATCAGATCTTATGACTTCGTTAAAAATGAAGATGAGCCTTGTGTGTACAGGAAGATAAATGAAAGCACTATCACCTTCTTAGTGCTATATATGGATGACATCCTAACCATTGGGAATGATGTAGGAATGCTCTCCACAGTAAAGGCTTGGCTATCCATAAACTTCTCCATGAAAGACTTAGGGGAAGCATCCTATATTTTGGGGATCCGGGACTATAGAGATAGATGCAAGAGGATGCTTGGCTTATCTCAATATAGGTACATAGACTCTATTGTCAAAAGATTTGGCATCTAGAATTCCAAGAGAGGTCTCATACCGATGAGACATGGAATATGACTTTCTAGGAGTATGTCCCCAAAGACTCCTGAAGAAAAGGCAGGCATGGATAAGATACCTTATTCCTCAGCGATAAGGTCTATCATATATGTGATGCTATGTACCAGGCCTGATGTTGCACATGCTCTGAGTATCACGAGCAGGTATCAGGCAGATCCAAGTTTAGAACACTAGAAGGCAGTAAAGTGTATCCATAAGTACTTGAGAATGACTAAGGATCTTTTACTGATATATAGAGAAGGTAGCCTCCAGGTTGAGGGCTATACGGACTCGAGTTTTCAGTCCGACATTGATGATAGCAAGTCAAATTTAGGGTATATTTTTACCCTACATGGAGGAACAGTAAGTTCGAAGAGTTCCAAGCAAGATATTACTGCTGACTCGACCACAAAAGCGGAATATATTGCTGCAGCAGAAGTAGCAAAGGAAGGGGTGTGGATGAAGAAGTTCATCAAGGATTTGGGAGTCATACCAAGTAGCGTGGAGTTGACTCTCATATATTGTGACAACGATAGGGCGATAACTCTAACAAGGAAACCCAAGTCTCATCAGAATTGTTCTGAGGAGGTTCCATCTGATTAGAGCGATCATGACCCAAAAAGATATAGCAATGGAAAGAGTTCCATCCGAAGATAACATTGTAGATCCACTAACGAAGCCACTAGCTTAGATTGTATTTGAGTATCAGAGGGGTCTGATGGGGATCAAACACATAGATGATTGGCTTTTAGTCAAATGGGAGATTGCTGGTTACAAGTGCCCTACAAGCCAATCACGTGAGTGATGGCATGTGTGACACGCTGTGTGATCTTTTTGCATATGATTAATGTTGGCATATTCTCACATTATATTATATATTGCATGTATATTGTGATGTCTTTGGTTCTATGCAATGAGAATCGGATTGTGATGAGATCATGATAATGAGATCGATTCACCTTTAAACACATATTCTAAATAATTTCGGTCATAGGTTACTCGAGAGGGACATCGAGATAACTGAACAGACCGGTGTACTATATAACCGTCCATATGATGGAGGCGGATGGTCTCATAGCCACTTTTGTGGAGACACTAAGGATATAGTACAGGTGCTCATTGGAGAATGAGTTCACTGATTAATCCACTTATGGAATGATATATGATTAATGATACCTAATGTCAAACAGCGATCAAACAGTGATTCCAAAGGGCCCTTAGACTTAAGACACAAAGGATGTCTTGTATAAGTACTTCTTTCTTTGACGACAGACTTATATGTTTGGAAAGTTTTAGATCTGGTATTACTGGTTATCTGATTGGTAGCCAACCTTACGAAGGCAATTAAATATCAATAGAGGATCATCCACTCTCGGTATCATGAGAGGAATATCCCATATGTGCTTGCTTAAACAAATCCCTAGCCATGGTCATTCGGATTGAGAGAGAAAGAGTTCTCCGGGAGAATCCGATTAGAGCGAGGCTATGACGGATTCCGTATGTAACCTGATAGTACCATGTCCAATATATGGTCTCTGAGATATTAGTTGGATGAGGAATTATAGATACATGGTAATTGTGGACAGACATGTCTGATGGATTCGATCCCCCTGTACCGTCTAGGGACTATGGCATAGTGGCCTAGTACATCCATAGTTGATGAGTCGAGTGAATTATTATGGGGATAATAATTCACTATATTAAAAGGAGTTCTAATGGGAGTGACTCACTGTTAGCTCGGTATCGGGCCTAGAGGGTCATACACATATGGTGGATAATTCAGCGAATAGAGCATTGGATGAAGATCCAATTAGCCCCTATTCTCATTAGATGAGACCCTATGCTGATGAGCTCCTTGATTGAGGCCCAATTAGAGGCCTAAGAAGATTATTGGATATAAATCCAATAATGCAAGGTTAGTAGGTAATTGGATAGAGATCCAATACCCACTAAGGTAGGAGCCCTAGGGTTTTGGTTGCTCTCTATAAATAGGAGGGGAGACTCATGGTTGATAGGCTGCAGCTTTGGCCTCCCCCTCCTATTCCCCCCCCTCTCTGTGCAAGAGTTGCTAGTTCAAATTAGAGGAGTTTCGCTGTAGAGATCCATCATGTGGATACCGCTATAGAGGAGGATGTTTGACCTCCTTCATCCTCTCCATCCAGATCTAGAATACAGGGATATATGATCTCCCTAGGTAACCAATCTCTCACACATGATACGATTTTTTTGGTTTTTATGGTTTTCTCGCGACCCTAATCTTTTGCACGATGATTTGATTTACTAGGGAAACCAATTTTTATTTTGATTTCTGTTGCGCATGTGATGCTCCCGCTGAGGTTTCCCAATAGAGAGATCATAACCTGTAAATATTATACCAAGGGAAAGAGTTCCATATGAAGATAACATTACAGATCCACTAATAAAGCCGCTGGCTCATATTGTATTTGAGCGATACAAGGGTCTAATGGGGATCAGACACATAGGTGATTGGTTTTAGGTCAATCGAAAGATTGCTAGTTACAGGTGCCCTACAAGCCAATCATATGAGTGATGGCACGTGTGACACACTGTGCGATCTTTTTGCTTATGATTATTATTGGTATATTTTCACATTATATTATCTGTTATATATATATATATATATATATATATATATATATATATATATTATGATGTCATTAGTTTTATGTAATAGGAATTAGATCGTGATAAGATCACGATAATGAGATTGATTCACCTTTAAATATAGATCTCAAATAATCTCAATCATAGGTTACTCGAGAGGGACATCGGATAACTTGACAGACCGGTGTACTGTATACTCATCCATATGATTGAGGCGGCTGGTCTCTTAGCCACTTGTGTGGAGACACTATGGATACAATACAAGTGCTCATTGGAGAATGAGATCACTGATTGATCCACTTATAGAATATTGTAGGGTTAATGATAAATAATGTTAGACCATGATTCCATGGTCCCAGTTATGCATCTGGTCCTTAGACTTGAGACACCAAGGATGTCTTATTTGAGTACTCCTTTCTTTGACATCATACTTATAGGATTGGAAAGTTTCAGATTTAGTATAACCGATTATTGGGATTGATAGTCAACCTTACGAAGGCAATTGAGTATCAATAAAAGATCATCCACTCTCGGTATCGGGAGAGGAATATCCCTTGTGTGCTTGCTCAAACAAATCCCCGGCCAGGGTCATTCGGATTGAGAGAGGAGTTCTCTAGGAGAATCTGATTAGAGTGAGACTCTAATGGATTTCATATATGGTATGACAGTACCATATTTAATATACGGTCCATGAGATATTTGTTGGATAAGGGACTATAGATATACGGTAACTGTGGACAGATATGTCTAATGGATTCAATCCTTTTGTACCATTTGGGGACTATGGCATAGTGGCCTAGTACGTACATAATAGATGAGTCGAGTGAGTTATAGGGATAATAATTCACTATATTAGGAGTTCTGATGAGCGACTAGCTTGGTATCGGGCCTAAAGGGTCATACACATATGGTGGATGTCTCAGCGAATAAATGATTAAATATGAGCTATCCAATTAGTCTATGTTCTCATTAGATGAGACCCGACATTGACGGACTCCCTACTTAATGCCCAATTAGAGGTCAAATGAGATTATTATATAGAGATCCAATAATCCAAGTTTAGTGGGTAATTGGATGGAGATTTAATACCCACTATGGCAGAATCCCTAGGGTTTTTAGTGGCTCTCTATACATAGGAGGTAGGGGTGGTACATAGATGATAGATTGCACCTTTGGTCGCCCCCTCCTATTCTCCTCCCTCCCTCTACGCAAGAGTTACGAGATTTATGGCTGCGATTAGTGGAGTATCACTATATCAATCTATCGTGTGGATATCGCTAGAAAGGAGGACATTTGACCTCTCCATCTGGATATAGAAAAATAGGGATATATGATCTCACTAGGTAAACAATATCTCACACGATGCAGTTTTTAATTTTGTGACTTTTTCTCACACCAATCTTTACACGATAATTTTGATCTACTTGGGAAATCAATTTTGTTTTGATCTTCTACTACACATCTTATGCTCCGGTTGAGGTTTCCCAACATGCAGGCCCGACAATGAGAAAAATAGAGGCTCGTAGCCCCAATAATAATCACATTTATATACATCACAACACATGGCTCATAATCATCTGTTCACATCATACATCACATATACACTCATGATGTAGGACTACTAGATAATTGATAATTAATTAAACTATTTAATTAATTATTTTTTAGAAATCATTACAAGTCAGAAATTTTTAAAATTGTAAAGAGCATTTTTGAAATTATGGACAAAAGATAGATCTATGAATTTCTGAAATTTTGTGGGGCAGAATCATCCTTTTGTCAAAAAAAAGCCCTAGCCCTTTCTACCCACCTCTAGTGGGTCGTTGTCGTCGCCCCTACGTAGGCGATGATTGCCCTTACACATGGACGGGCACCGAACCCCACAGCTGGCTACCCTTGCAAGCGACACCGCCGTTGTTACGCACGGCCACTTAGCCTATAAGCGGTCGCACCTATGGGCGACCATGGTCGTAGGCAGTCGCAGCTATAATCGGTCGTCGCTGCAGCTGGCCGCCCCTACAAAAGGCCTAGCTACAGGCGGTCGCCCTTGCTAGTGGCCTTGGTCAAGTGCGGCTGCCCCTGCAGGTGGCCTGGCCGTGGGTGGCCGCCCCTGCAGGCGGCCTGCCAACATGTAGCTGCCCCCCTCGTCGCTGCCTTTGCTGTGAATTGCAATAAGAATGTGCATAATAGTTCTATGTGATTTAATCTCATCACACGCAGTTAAGAAACCAATCTATTGCACGAACAACATTAGCTCTGATACCACTATTAGGAAACCTCAGCGGAAGCATCACATGCATAGCGAAATATGAAAACAAAACCAGTTTCCCAAGTAGATCAAACTCATCGTGCAAAGATTGGTGTGCAAAAACCATAAAATCAAAAATCACATCATGTGATAAATTATTTACCTAGGGAGATCGTATATCCCTATTTTTTTAGATCTGGATGGAAATAATAAAGGAGGTCAAACGTCCTCTTATCTAGTGGTATCCACACGATGGATCGCTACAACGATCTCCTCTAATCGCAGTCACAAATCTCATAATTCTTGCGTATAGGGAGGAAGGAGAGTAGGAGGGGGCGGCCAAAGGTGTAGCATATCTATCATTTATGTGCCGCCCTTGCTTCTTATTTATAGATAGCCAGAAAAAACCCTAGGGGTCCTATCTTAGTGGGTATTGGATCTCCATCCAATTGCCCACCAACCTTGGATTATTGAATCTATATCCAATAATCTCCTTTGGACTTTAATTGGGCCTCATACAAGGAGCCCATAAATGTAGGGTCTCATCTAATAAGAATATGAGCTAATTGGATAACTTACATCCAATCATCTATTCGCTGAAGCATCTACCTTATGTGTGTGACCCTCAAGGCCCAATACTGAGCTAGCCGTGAGTCTCACTTATCAGAACTCCTTCTGACTCGGTAAATTATTATTTTATAATAATTCACTCGACTCATTGATTATGGATGTATTAGGCCACTGCGCCATAGTCCCTATACAGTGTAGGGGATATTATCCATTGGACCTAACTGTTCTCAATTATCATGTATCTATAATCCCTTATCTATCTAATATCCCAGAGATCGCATGGTATTATCAAGCCACATATGGAATCCATCTAAGTCTTGCTCTAATTGAATTCTCCCAGAGAACTCCTTTTCTCTTAATCCGACGAACCTGATTAGGGATTTACCTGAGTGAGAGCATACGAGATATTTCTCTCATGATACCGAGAGTGGATGATCCTCTATTAACACTCAATAGCTTTCTTAAGGTTGGCGACTAATCCCAATAACCTGTTGAACTAGATCTGGACCTTTCCAAACCTACAAGTCCGGCATCAAAGTAAGGAGTACTCAGACAAAACATTTTTTGTGTCTCAAGTCTAAAGACTAAATACACAACTGGGACTACAGAATCACTATTTGACGTTAGGTATCATTAACCATATAACATTCCAAAAGTGGATCAATCAGTGAACTCGTTCTCTATTAAGCACATGTATTATATCCTTAGTGTCTCCACACAAGTGGCTACGAGACCAGCCGCCTCCATCGTATAGATGGGTATACAGTACACCAATATATCTGGTTGTCTTGATATCCTTCTCGAGTAACCTATGACCAAAATTATTTAGGATGTGTTTAAACGTGATAAGATCACGATAATCAGTCTCATTATCATGATCTGATTCTCATTACACAAAACCAAGGACATCACTATAATGTGAGAATATGTCAATAATAATAATATTGTAAAAAAGACTGTATAGCATGTCACATGTGCCATCACTCACGTGATTGGCTTGCGGGGCACCTGTAACCAACAACACTCGGTTAAGAAGGCCAGAGGGATGCTCCTCGGATGAGTAAGAGTTAAAAAGGACTCTCTCTCGAGCTAAGCACCTCAATGTGGAACTCAGAAGGCCGAGGGATGCACTTAGGCTGAGCCTTTGCGCTCCCCCTAGCCATGCACTTGTTGTTGAAGGCCGAGGGATGCATCTAGGCCGGGCCTTCGTGCTCTCCCTAGTTGTGCACTTATTGTTAAAGACTGAGGAATGCATCTAGGCTGAGTCTCCGCACTCCCCCTAGTCGTGCACTTGGTGAAGAAGGCTTGAGGGATGCTTCTCAGATGAGTAAGGTTTTAAAGGACTCTCTCCCAAGCCAAGCACCTTAGTGTAGGGTTTAAACGGTTACACCTAGGCTGAGCTTCTATGCTTTCCCCTAGCCGTACACTCAATATGAAGATCCTAAGGTCGTATACCCTCAGTGTCCAATGGATCCAATCAGGATATAAACATAGCAGTGCACCCTCAAAAGAAAGTGTTAGGATCGAATTAGCAGTAGGGGAGCGAGACTAGGGGTTAATTATTGCTTTTGAAAAACGAATCGAAAAAGCTTGTAATGGAAAAGTGTTTATAGTTGAAAATAATCATAGAACTGTAATGAGCACTAAAATAATTTGTAAAGTGATTAAATAGCAAAGAAAGAAGGCACACCAATTTTATAGTGGTTCAGTCCTCATGACCTACTCCACTCCTGATTCCTCCTCCGTTGAGGTCACTGGCTTCCACTATTGATCTTCTTTCAATGGTTAAAGATCAACCATCCTCTTATAGCTCGATTTTCCTTTTCACATATTTAAGAGATAATCTTTACAATTTTTTTAGCCCTCCTTAAATAGAAATCATACTTAGAGAAGAGGAGGGGAACTCTCAAGGAATTATAACAGAGTTTTCACAAGTTTTCATTTAACTTTCTTGCTATCCCAAGTAAGAATACCTGGGGTATTTATAGACCCCAATTGTCTTCAAAAATTGAAGCCAAAACTTCAAACACCCCAAGATTTCGAGGTATGAGCGATACCATCGCTGGCACTGACGGTACCACCATTGAACGCCATCGACAGCCGAGGTCCCACCACCAGGAATTGGACCTGGGCTCTGGCGGTACCACTACCCGAGAAAGGAGGTACTACCATCGACAGCCGAGGTCCCACCACCAGGAATCCCATAAAATTACATTTTAAGTCATTTTTATACCCTAAGCTGTATCATCTTTTGACACAACCTCCTTCTAGGTTAATGAAATGAGCCTCCTAATGGGTTCAAATCGGTTCTAATTAAAGCTTAATTAAGTCTCAATTGTCTCTTAATTAAGTTAGTATGGTTATACTCAAAACTAACTCAATTAAGATTTAGACTATAATAAACATGACAAAGATTATTATAAGGCATAAATCTTGGGTTGTCTAGCATGTCATTGGTTCATTTGAACCATCGTTGCATCATGCTCTCCTTTGGCGTATTGCTCGATCCATCATCATGTTGACTCTCGCAACATCCGATCTTGACGCAATGTTTGATTTTTTCGGCCCAATGCTGAATCTCTGCCTCCGGCCCAACACATGATTTTATTGGTTCAATCATTTTACCTTTTCATGATCGAAGATAGTCCTACATCACTTAAGCTTCAAACTAGATGAGATTATAACTTTATCAATTGATTTCACCATCAAAATCCAATCCTAGAAGACACTTTCGAGAGCGGGGGGGGGGGGGGGGGGGGGGGGGGGGGGGAGAAAAGTTGTTAAGCCAAAATGATTCTGCAACCATCTTATCTTATCCGAGGCCAAAATGATCAGGTTGTTAAGCCAAGCCACTAGAGAGAAAAGTTCACAAATCATGTATAAAAGGAACCCTAGGCTCTTGCCAATGGAGGAAGGGGGGAGAACGAACACATGCTACACCATACACTCTCTCTTTCTATCTATAGTCTATGCCACTATATCCCTGCACTCTGTGTCAATCAAGAAAGAGTCCTATGGAGAGCGTACACCTTCGACCAAAAATCAACCTAATCGACTCCGTAACACCATCATGGTTCAACCTCAACAAAATTAATAAGTCAATCATTCCATTAAATCATAAACCACAACCCACAATATTAACAAGTCGATCATTCCATCGAACAACCGACCACAACGCTTAGAAGAGAACATATTTAACATATTGCTTCTGTCATCCAAGCTTCTACATGAACATGTAGCTTCTGTCATTATATATTCTTATTCTGAATGGTGAGGACTTCAACTTGTAATTCCTGCTTGAATAAATACGGATTCATTGATACCATTTGTTTGTCCCCATTTTACTTGCAGTTAGCAATAATTTAGATAACAAAAAGATAGAGAACATTAGTTACTCAAGCTAGCTTTAAACAAAGTATCCATCAACTTTACTGGACTCCATAAAAGTTAAAAACACAGAAGGCCAAAAAAAAGAAAAAAAAGAAGAAAAAAAAAGAGAGGGTGGGGGTGGGGTACGATTTCGAGGCTCTACTCACTCAATTTTGTGCTGACGGTGTAGGTGGCATAACTCATTTAAAATAGAATCACTGCATGCTTGGTTCACAATCTTGGCCACAAGAACTCAACAGCTCTACATTGAGGTTAATGGTTGACCCCAAGACCAAGTGTTTGAGAAAATGGTTAATGTACTTATTGTCTCATTATTGTTCTTGGATTCTCTTCTCAAGATGGTTCAAATCCTCAACTAGCTGATCGATTAGGACCCATACCTTCAGCCTTTTTCCTGTTCTCTCTCTCTCTCTCTCTCTCTCACTCTCTCTCTCTCTCTCTCTCTCTCTCTCTCATACTCCTATAGAAACAAGGAGTCACTCTCCATTTGTTTGTCGTCAACTCAATGCATGGAATCACCGCCTCAGAAATACTATTCAAATGACTTCAGTTTCCTCTCACAATGCTGTGTGGTTCTACTCAAAACAGATCATGCAATCAAACAAAGGAAGCTATTTTGTGATTCCACTCGAAACACATGAAGCAATCAAACAGAAAGTAACAAATTCCCACTACAAAATGGTAGCCAGGCATTCTCTCAAACGGTTCATCGTCACAAAGCCGATGCCACAGAGTATCAATCGGTTGTTCAACCATAACAACAACAAATCCACAATTCCTTGATTGTCCAAAATCATCTTCGAGCGCAGATGTGGGAAAATTTAGATCGAGCTGATATCAATTTTTTGCCGTAAAACGTTTTTTCAGAATTGACAAAAAGAACTTGTCACGCTTACCACAATCGTGGATTCCAACTTAGATTTATGTGCTTTTAACAGCCACTTGCGTTAATAATAATAACCAATCGACACACACCGAGTCAGCCGAAGACGCGTTCGACCATGAAAAGCCGCCGTCGCGCAATGCTTTTGACGGTGATTGGGTTCGAGGCCAATCCCCGCCACCGCGCACCCCCAGTGCGACCTACTTCCGGATAACCGTCACTCGCCTTGCAATCAAACCTCCGTGCGTTGTTATTGGCTTCGGTCCACCAACAAAATAGGCCGGGGTGGTGGGTCCCTACCCCAAACCCAATCACACGCCTCTCCGCCGCTCTCGCCTTATCCCCAATCGCTTGATCTCCTCGTCCGCCACATCCTCCGATCGTTTCCGCTTCGGTTCTAATCCCTATCCAAATCCATTACTTAAGAGAGTCTGTTTCCTTTTCCCTCATTGCCTCCCACTGCGGTTGAGGGGGTCTCCTTTGTTCCTTCTCCTCTTTTAGGGTTTCTTCCCTGCCCTTCATGGCTCTGATTCTGGAAGCTCTGATTGAAATCTCGCGGAAGCCCACCTTGGCGGACGTCGCCGTGGAGCTCGCGATGTTTTCCGCTCCCCTCTGGATCGCCGTCCTCGCCGGGCTGCTTCTTGGATGGGCGTGGCGGCCGGGCTGGGCTGCTGGGCTGGTTCGTGCGTTGAATCCCGATTCCGCGCCTTCCCCTCAGCCGCCGTGTTCTGCTGGCCCCAACTCGTCCGTGGCGACGGCGCCGACGAAGGCGGACAGTGATAGGTAGATGTTTTGACCTTTGGTCTAAGTTTGATTCCTTCCTCTTCTTCTTAGGCTAAATTGAGTCCTTTGGGGGTTCGCAGGAGCGAGAAGCTGGCGGTGACCGAGGAAGACTTGGAGCACCTGTGTCGGCTGGTGGAGGTGACGGATGGGGGGTCGGTGTGGCACAAGATGATGGACAAGTCCTTGCCCAACATGAGGTATCTAGCATGGCGGAGAGATCCTGAGGTATAAGCTCCAACTTGTACATGCGAATGCTTTGGTCACTGAATGTTGGATGTATGTTGTTCCGGTCGAGAATTTTTGTAATTGTTGTTTAGTTGTTCGTGATAATACCCCTTTGAGGATGCACTGGGTCGGTTGGCATAATTTGGTGTGTCCATGCTAGACGGGTCCGCCGCAGTACCGTAGCAGCACTGTATATGAGGATGCAACACCGGAAATTCTGAGGGACTTCTTCTGGGATGACGAGTTCCGGATCAAGAATGGCTGGGATGATATGCTCCTCGAGCACACCACACTGAAGGAGTGCCCAACGACAGGCACGATGGTGGTTCAATGGGTTCGCAAGGTATGTATGAGTCATGATGGATTTTTACGAATGCAGTAACTGATTTTACTGCTTGTCATGTTTGTTTATCATCTTTCTTTCTGTGCAGTTTCCTTTCTTTTGTAGCAATAGGGAGTATATCATTGGACGCCGCATGTGGGAATCAGGAAGGACTTACTACTGCATAACAAAGGTACTGAAAAGATGTTTCCAATGCATATGAGAATGAATGTTGTCATCTCTGGACAATGGCTTTGCTCTTTGCACATAATTCAATTTGATGCATAAAATGAGCTAAATGCTACTTCAACAAGGGATGTGAAAAAATATGATGCCATTATTTCAGTTAATGAACAGAGTATTGTGACAATTTATGAACCTAAAGAAAGACCAAATGGATTCCCCCTAAAAAACTTCAATTAGAAATATGCTAACTAACCTGTGTAGGTTATGGTGGAAGGATACCAGTCGAATGCTTGTCGGATTCATGTTGCTAATTCACTGAGATATCAAGTTTTTGGATAACTATTGAAAAGTAATCATTTAGGGATACCACAGAGGTACTTTACTTATTTTGTGGACTTGATGTTTTCTGAATATTGATCTTTTGATGATGGACCATATATCTAATAAAAAAATTATCTACCATATATCTAAAAGACTAAAAACTGGAAGATTGACTACTATGCTCTTATAGTTTCTAATTATTTTTCCTATCATTATGAAATGATGCCGAAGCTTTTCTCACATTCAACAAAAGACTTTGCCATGGCTGTTGTACATCTGATTTAATTTCAGTTGGAATTAAGATGAAGTACATGACTTATTACTGTGTTGGGGAAGCATGAAATGAGTTTTGCCAGAATTAACTCCGAGAACCACATCTACTGTATTGACGAGGATAAGAGGATTCATTCATGATAAATGGGAAGAGGAACCATGGAACTACAAGGGAGAGTAGCAAAATAGCCAAATGTTGTTGGTTCGAGAAGACAGTAATAGGATTCTCCTTTTAAATGTCAATTGCTTTTATTTTAAATTGCCAGTCGAAGTGAATGGTACTTAAAGGTCATCGTGTATCAAGGGTCTGCTACTAGAGGTCATCCTAGTACATTTGACAAAAAACTGCAGATAATCCACCAATTAATTATTGTGTCATAAGCATTGTCACAAATGAATAGTGAGAAATTTTTAGAAGCACCAAAGTGTTGTAATTTCAGATGTATTATAAAGTTGAGACGGTATTGAGCATCAGATCATTTTCAATAAAGCTACTGATGATTTTATCCTTTCATAATTTTTTTTATATCTTTGGAATTAAATTTCTTTCAGAGGAATAGGTTAGCAATACTTGTTAGTTTACTTGTTACTTGTTAGCATGTCGAGTTTATCTCGGTATGGTACGGTACCCAGTATCGAGCGATAAGCATAGTGTGTACCGCTCGGTATAGTATAGTATAGTATAGTATAGTATAGTATGGTATAGTATAGTATAGTATAGTATAATATAATATAATATAATATATATTAAAAAAATAAAAAAGCTGGGCGACGTCGCCTCGATCCTTCTCCCCGCGTGGGGAGAAGGAATCGCCCACGGACGACGGACCGCGCGAGGGAACCGGTGAAGAGCAGTGAACAAGGTATTTTTCTCCTCTTCTCCTTTTTCTTATTTCTCTCTCAATCGACCACCGACGGTCGAAATCGACCATCGACGATCGAAATTGATCGCTGACGACCGATTTAGGCGGTATCGCCTGGTGGGCGGGTGGTCCGCGTACCGGTTAGTTGGTGGACCGGTACGTACCACCCGATACGGGGCCTTACCGCTCGGTAAGGAAAACCTTGCCATATACTATAATCCATAACTAACAATTCTAATTGTCAGGCATCTGTGCCTTGTGATGCCACAGATCATGTCTTTTTATTGCAATTATTCATATACTTTCTATTTTGTTTCCAAAATCTGACATAGTAGTGTATGGGTATTATTTATAATGATTGAATTTCAAGCGTCATTGAAGAAAACTGAATGTAGTTTGTGGAGGTAATGGTATATGATAGAGGGGAGTGAAGAAATCTGATGTGCAATGAACATAAATTAGTGTGTGATAAATTCCAAGCAAAACGAATTATATGATTATATTGGTTTTTTGGTTGTCTTCTTTGATGTATCTGTCATCCTTAGCAGAATGCATCTGGTTGTACACATCCAGTTCAATCAAGATGTTAAATAACTTGAATACAAATGTGTAGCCCTTATTTTATTATTGAACTTGTCGACACAATTTTCTTATGCATCTCTAGTTGCTTTGAGACTGTAATATCATCTTAAGATTAGCTTGTTAGGGTCCAGAATGTGCCTAAGCACCTGCTTCAGTGCCAAAGTTGAATTACATGTAACAGAACTTGAGATTTGTGTTTTATCCCAAGTGAGAAAATGATTTCTGTTTTAGGAGAATATCTTGTCAGTAAGGTTTTTTCGGGATTACGTTTTGATGATCATTAGCTTTATGCTGTTGTTTGTTTGGACTCCATAGTTATCCAAAATTAATTAATAGAATTTGTAGTTTCAGTATTAATAATGCAAATTTAATAATTAATCACTTAGTTTATTAATGTGTTTTTCAAAATAAATCATTGACATAGACTTTGACAACCTTATTAATGATATAAAATTCTTAATTAATGTCTTATAATTAGTAAAAATAACATAGGATGTCAAGAATTTCAAGCTTTTCCTCTTTACCAATTTGTTAACTAGAAATCTTCCTAAATAAGGCTAAATTCAGAAGCTTTTAATAAGAAGTTCTTCAGGAATTTTCTTTTGTTTCTATTAACTTCGTTATGAGAAAGGCATGAACCTGAATTTTACTCTTCTTTGTGGCCATTATGGTCATCATAATTTTGTGAATGTTGCTATTTAACCTGCCTGGTACACCTTTTGTCCATTTACAGCAGATCCGTCTGCTGCATTCCTCTGACACTTTCCATGTTATTTAGATTTGTACTTGTGATTGCACAATTGCTGGAGCAGCTGCTTGAGTCCTAGCATGGTGTAAGCTTGAAAAAAGAGCTTTAATTTTTGTGTTCTTCCACTAAAATGGGAAAAAATACAGCAACATATTTCCCAAGGTGAATGTGACATTTGAATTAACCAATCTCCCATTATATTTTATTATAGGGAGTCCCATGCTTGGATTTACCTAGGCGCAACAAACCAAGACGTGTTGACTTGTATTATTCCAGCTGGTGCATTCGTCCAGCTGAATCAAAAAGAGATGGTCAGATGACTGCCTGTGAGGTTCTTCTGTTTCACCATGAGGATATGGGCATTCCATGGGAAATTGCAAAGCTGGGAGTTCGTCAGGGGATGTGGGGCTGTGTCAAGAAGATTGAACCTGGCCTGAGAGCCTACCAAGCTGCCAGGAGGACCAACGAGCCACCATCTCGGTTTGTTTTCATGGCACAGATCAACTCCAAGATTGATGCCGAGCAGTTGAGATCATTTGAGATCAGCAGCGATGCATCAGCTGACATTGTGGAACCAGAGAAACAGAACTTGGCCTGTAGCATACCCAAGATCCTTCTGGTTGGTGGGGCTGTAGCCATGGCCTACACCCTTGACCATGGCCTGTTGACAAAGGCTGTCATTTTTGGAGTTGTGAGAAGGTTTGCCAAGATTGGGAAAAAATTGTGATCTGGAGTGAAAAATCTGTAGATGAATATATAATTAAGCATCTCTGCGCACTAATTACCTTTGTGGTTACAATCTTCCCTTGTGTGACAAGGTTGTAGAAGTAGATGCTAATAGAAAGACATTCTGAACCTTTTTGAAAAGAAATCCCAAAAACATAGCATCATTTCATCCTCTATTTCTTGTTCGGTCGGTTTCTTATGTGCTTCTTGTGGTCTACATTATATAAAGATTTACGTGGCCTTCTCAGTTTCATTGATTTCTCAGCAAGCAGCAGTCCGGAAGAACTCACAGGATTGTGATCGGGGAGATACGATGTTGATGCGTCATGAATCCATCTCTCTCTCTCTCTCTCTCTCTCTCTCTCTCTCTCTCTCTATATATATATATATATATATATATATATATATATATATATATATATATATATATATATATATATATATATATATATATATATGGAAAGTGGTTTGTTTTTATAAATATAACATGTATAGGAAGATTTTGATGAGAGACATCAAAGAAGATATTCTGAGAGCTATTGAGCTATTTTGTAATTGATCCAGAGAAGATTCATAAGATTTATGTGAGAAAGAGGTTCGTCGGATTTATATGAGAAAAATGTGTACAAAAGTGCTTAGACATGTGTCGACGCCAAAAATTCATTTATTATATCTGATTTTTAAAATTTTAATTTTTCTTATGGGAATAAACAGATAAATACATTTAAACCGGAGTAAAGGTCAAAAAGTGTTACGGTAAAAGAGTTTGCATAAAAAAGTTTGCAGCAGGAAAGTGATGAAAATCCATTCAAGTATGATTGCAAATGGCGTTGTATTGTGAAAAAGGCATTTGAATAGATTGGCAATGGACATCAGAAAAATTATTCTTTTACTGAATTAATCCTTTACTCAGACATTGCAAAGTTATCAAAAAAGAAAAGTTGAAAATGGAAAAGAAAATTATAATATAAAATTATCTGATACGTCACACCTGTGAATAAAAATAATTTTTGTATTCAGATCTTAAATTTTCTTTTCATATGGTTTTGGATCTCCAACAGATGTGTGGAATGTTTGGCATGCTATTCTAATTTTCACAAAATAAGCATAATAATGAAACCCAAATCGACCGTTATCTCTTATTTATAGCCACATATTTATTTATGACAATTTCATTATGTCAAACACATGAGATGACAGCCTCAAGCCAAAGGAAAACGAACGCAAAAAAGGATTGCTCAGTTGCGAAAAACACAACATTAGAACTCCTGTGTTCACGGGAACAATGAAACGAAAAAATAATCAATCAGCTAAAAAAGATTCAAGTGACACTTCCAAAATATAAAGCTTACAGAATCTGTTGATAACATATGGTAAAATGAGAAATGTTCGAATCCGAAATGCTTTTATCACTTTTTTCCGAGACAAGAACAAAACAGTATCAGAAAACTGGTGTGTGGCACACCGATACCTTTCTACAAGCAAACTTCCTACAAGGTACACAACAGCTAAAAGAAAATATATTAACAACAAGTATTACAAACATTCCATTTGAACCCTTATTCATAAACCAAATTGTTATTTACAATTAGACATCAAGCGATATATATTAATTAATATATATATATAAGCAAAAGATGGTATCTAGATAGTGGATGTTCAAGGCACATGACTAGAGATTCTTTTTAAATCTCGCTAAGACAAACGATATGTCATCTTAGGAGACAACAACAAAGGAAAGATTATCGATATTTGAAATATTGATAACAAATTAAATCTGTTGATTGAAGATATTTTGTTAGTAAATGGTTTAAAACATAACTTCTAAGCATTCATCAATTATGTGATAAGAGATCTAATATTTAATTTGAATCTAATACTTGCATTATGGACATATCACATAATAATAAATCTAAGGAACAAAAACTTTTATACTATTGATCTTAACAATTTTCATGATGAAACTTATTTTTTGATTTTAAATGATAATGCATGGCTTTGACATACGAGATTAGGTCAGGTAAGTATGAAATTGATCTACCAAATTAGAACCGAAGAACTTGTAAGAGGAATGTCTAGAATTAAATTTTTGTCAAAGATAGATTTATGATGCATTTTAACTATAAAAATAAATAAAGAGTAGCTTTAAACCTAAAAATCAAGTGAACACCTCTATATCATTACAAGTCTAGAAGGTAGTAAATATGTTTTTGTTATTGTTTATGATTATAGTAGATATACTTCTTGGCATATAAAAGTGATTGTTTTAAATGTTTTACGAAGTTTTACGAATAAGTTAAAAATAAAAAAGGTTTTATAATTTCTTCTATTCATAATCATGGTGGTGAATTTAAAATTCATGATTTTTAAGAATTTTGTGATTCTAATGGGTATGACTACAATAGTTTTCCTTGACTACAATAGTTTTATAATCCTTGATGAGTTGATGACTTGATAGTTTAAAAGCAAATTTTTGTTGAGGTATGAGTATCTCATTGGAATCCTTGAAACATTATTTTCTTGAAATATTGATTGCTTCATAATACCTGAATTCAAAAGTATGTGTTCTCTTGAATTTATGTTTTCCTTATTATGACATGAATTTAGGAGGAGTAAGGTTTAACTCCCGTCATCAATTGATTATCATCATAAAAAAAGGGGGAGATTGTTGAATCTCGGATTTTGATGAGTGTTTAATTTAACATATATGTTAGAGAAAGTATTATATGTTTAACTACAATGGAAGAATTGAGTTACAGCCAGATGATGGGAGATCAAGCTTGGACATCGAGCTGGGGTTTGGATGATGTAGTGGGACCTCGCCGGGAGTTCGCTAAGAGTTCACTGAAAGGATCGGAAAACTCGCTAGGAACACACCGGGAGATCATCGGACGAAGACTGTAAGACTCACCGCACGAATGCCAGAGGCTACCGGATTGGTAGGAGTTAGGTCTTGTTTATGTTTGATGGTCATTATGATTGTAATCGTTGAGTCATAGTTAGGGTTTGAGTCCTAATTGAGTTAGATTTGAAAGAAATTTAAATCGCTATCATTAACATCAGACATAAAACTCGAGTCCGTGTAGCCCTCAACCTGGAGGCTACCTCCTCCATATACTAGTAAAAGATCCTTAGTCATTTTCAAGTACTTAAGGATACACTTTACTACCTTCCAATGTTCTAAACCTAGATCTGCCTGATACCTGCTCGTGACACTCAGAGCATGTGCTATATCAGGCCTGGTACATAGTATTGCATACATGATAGACCCTATCGTTGAGGCATAAGGTATCTTATCCATGTCTGCCCTTTCTTCAGGAGTCTTTGGGGACATACTCCTAGAAAGTGATATTCCATGCTTCATCGGTATAAGACCTCTCTTGGAATTCTCCATGCCAAACCTTTTGACAATGGAGTCTATGTACCTAGACTAAGACGAGCCAAGCATTCTTTTCGATCTATCTCTATAGATCTTGATCCCCAAAATATAGGATGCTTCCCCTAAGTCTTTCATGGAGAAGTTTCTGGATAGCCAAGCCTTTACTGTGGAGAGCATTCCTATATCATTTCTAATGATTAGGATGTCATTCACATATAGCACCAAGAAGGTGATATCGCTCCCACTTACCTTCCTGTACACACAAGGCTCATTTTCGTTCTTAACGAAGTCATAAGATCTGATCACCTCATCAAATCTTATGTTCCAACTTCGAGAAGCTTGCTTCAATCCATAAATGGATTTAAGCAACCTGCACACTTTATCTGGACTCTCTTTGGATACGAATCCCTTTGGCTATATCATATATGCCTCATCCTCGAGGTTGCCATTAAGGAATGTCATTTTAATATTCATCTGCCAGATATCATAGTCATAATGTATTGCAATGGTCAAAATAATTCTAATGGATTTAAGCATGACTATAGGTGAAAAGGTTTCGTCATAGTCAACTCCTTGTCTTTGACGACATCCTTTAGCTACCAGCCTTGCTTTATAGGTCTCTATCTTTCCATCCACTCCGATCTTCTTCTTGAAGATCCATTTGTAGCTGATGGGTATAATACCCTCAGATACATCCACAAGATTCCAAACCTTGTTAGAGTACATGGAATCCATCTCAGAATTCAAGGCTTATTGCCACTTCCTGGAGTCTATACTCATAATAGCCTCCTCGTAGGTCTGAGGATCAACATCCTGAGAGTCATCTCCATTGATATGTCCCACATATCTTTTAGGAGGGTGAGATACTCTATTAGACCTACGTAAAGTTGGAACTTGTGTGTTAGGTACCTAAACAGACTCGGGCTCTGGAATGACGCTTGAGTTAGGTTCTGCAACCTCGCTCAATTCTATCTTACTTCCACTGTTTCCACCAAGAATGTGTTCCTTCTCAAGGAACACAGCTCTCTTGGCAACAAAGACCTTTCGGTCATCGGGATGATAGAAATAATACCCACAAGTTTTCTTTGTATCCCACGAATGTGCACCATTCTATCATTGATTCCAACTTATCGAGGTTGTGTCTTCTAATGTGGGCAGGACAGCCCCAAATCTTAATAATCTTAAGATCGGGCTTCTTTCCTTTCCATATCTCATATGGTGTAGACACTACCGACTTTGATAGAACTCTGTTCAGAAAGTAAGCTACAATCTCTAGGTCGTACCCCAGAATGAAACAGGTAGGTCAGCGAAACTCATCATGGACCACACAATGTCTAACAATATGTGATTCTTCCTTTCTGATACACCATTGAGCTGAGGTGTATAAGGAGGTGTCCACTGGGATAGAATCTCATTATCCCTGAGGAAATGAGTGAACTCTGTACTCAAGTACTCTCCTCCTCGATCTGATCGAAGAGTCTTAATACTCTTTCCAATTTGGTTCTCTACCTCATGCTTATATTCTCTGAATTTTTCGAAGACCTCATATTTGTACTTCACTAAGTACATGTGTCCATACCTAGAGAAATCATCAATGAATGTAATGAAGTATATGAGTAACCACCTATAGCCTGAGTCGACATGGGACCACATATATCACTATGTATGAGTTCCAATAACTCGGTGACTCTCTCTCTAGTTCCACTAAAAGGAGAATTGGTCATTTTCCTACGAAGGCATGGTTCGCAAGTTGCATATGACTCATAGTCAAATGGATCTATGTATTCATCTTTCAGCAACTTTTGAATCCTTCCCTCATGTATATGACCTAGCCTATAATGTCATAGGTATGCATTATTCACCTCATCTCTTTTCCTCTTAGACATATTTATATTCATGATATGTGGAGAAGTGTCTAACACATATAAGCCATTTATAAGGGTCCCTCTAGTGATGATCTCATCATTCATAATTATTGAATAGTTATTATTCTAAAAAACTAATTTTTATCCACTTATTGTCAAACAAGAGATAGATATAATATTTTTAATAATAGAGGGAACAAAATAGCCTGCATCTAATGCAATAATAACTCCACTAGGCAGATGTAGGGTGACCTCCCCAATAGCAACTGCAACAACTCTTGCTCTATTGCCCATCTTGAGGTCTATCTCACCTCTAGTCAATCTTTTAGGTCTTTCCATAAAATACAACAAATTACAGATACGATAAACACTCCCGATATCCAATACCCATGTGTTATCATGAAAATCTGACAAGTGAAGACTGATCATGAATATACCTGAAGCTTCTCTAAGCTTCTGTTTCGCCTTCTCTGTAAGGTAGTCCTTACAGTTCCTCTTCCAATGCCCGTCTTGGCCGTAGTGGAAGCATTGTCATTTGACCTTTGTCGTGTCTTTCTAGGCAACCTTTGCCCTACCCGATTTTTCTTTACCCTTGCCCTTCTTAAGGGTCTCACCAATATAGAGAACTAGCTTCTCTTTCTTGATGGTGCTCTCAGCTTCCCTCAACATATTGAGGAGCTCAGATAGAGTCACCTCAAGCTTGTTCATATTAAAGTTAATAATAAACTATGTAAAGGAATTTGATAGGGACTGAAGTATAAGATCATACATAGGTTATCCTCTTAGGTTATCCTCTAGGACTATCTATATACTTCATAAAGCGAGTGATCTCATCCTCGCTTGTCCTTTCCTCCGGTGTGAGCATAATCATGTTAAGGACATTTAGAATTTTCTCTTTCGTGAGAACAATCCTCAAATTATGGAGCCTTTAGACCAATAAGGCGGTTGGCATCAAGTATGCCACATAAGGGTTTTGCAAGCGACAAATAAGATATAGCGAAAATAAATAACATGCATATTTTACAGAAAATACTAATTAAGATATGGACTTCTATCTTAATATACTCCCACTATTTTCCTAACGAATCATGCGACACCCTCGACACGTGAGACGAAAGTCTCTAGTAGACTCCTAGTGGGGATCGGGATCCAATTGGCATCTTAGTGCAATCTCGAGGGACTCGACAAACTACACTAAGCCCAATAGGTAAACAACTCTTGTCAATCACAACTCCTTGTAATTCCTGTCATGTTCGGCTTCTGAATCATCATTGTCTCGACTACTCGACCAACTATGAAGTTCAGTTAAGTCATCATCATCGTTACAAGATAAGTCTGATTCGATGGATATGCTCTCGACTGCTCGACCAAGTCATATCATGTCCTCAGGTCACCGGTGACATATATATGTCGTAAGCAAGAACTCGATCACGTAGATAGGTGAGCCTCGAGTGACTCGACCAACTCAACCTATGTCGGGATTCAATTTCTTCCTATAACGATGGAATACCACGTGGGTCAATCTTATTGCCTCACGCTTACCGACTTAATATTATCGTAGGAGGGGTTTTTATTTTCTATCGGTCTCCTAATATGTCATGTCACACACATACATATTTAATATATATCTATATCACATGCAAATATATATATACATATATCTAATAGGTGTATAACAAACACATCACACATGCAAGCCACACTGGATGATCAAGAGCCATCACCTAATATGATTAAGCCCGAGCCAATGGGCCTAATCACTCATAGTAGGATCTATGTATGCATCGGTGCATCTCCATGCCATGTGATTGTTGATCTCGTCATCATCGGTTTCGTCGGATCGTCGCATCACCATGCGTCGTAATCTCCCACCATGGCATCGTGGGTCCCGCTGTCACCTCCATGCTCCCATCGCGCCTCTCCATGTAATTAAAAATAATCACAGGCACGCAGACCCGATAATAAACGAGAAAAACGGAGGCTCGCAGGCCCCAATAATAATAATCACAATTACACACATCACAACACATGGCTCATGATCATCCATATACATCATACATCACATCATATGTAGGATTACTAGATATATATAATAATTAATTAAACTATTTAATTAATTATTTTTTGTAAATCAGGACATGCACGAAGTTTCCATAATTGTCAAGGGTATTTTCATAATTTTAGATGAGAGGATAGTCCTCAGAATTTCTAGAATTGTCAAGGGTATTTTCAGAATTCTGTACATAAGGACAGTCCTCGAAATTTCTAGAATTGGTGAGGGCATTTTCAGAATTCTGTATAAAAAGGACAAAGTTAGAATTTGTTAAATTTTGAGGGGCATAATCATCTTTTTTCAAAACGATGCCCTAGCCCTCCTTCACCCTCACTGCGCCGCTGCCCCTGCGCAGGCGGCGGCTGCCCTTTGCGGCCGACAGCCGCCCTCCCTTACTGGTAGCAGGGCTGTCCGCGGGCGGCAACCCCTTGCGGGCTGGCCGCAGCCGACCATGCCCGCAGGTGGCCGCCCCTTGTGGGCTGCTGCCCCTACGGGCGATTGCCTCTTGCAGGGGGCATGGTCGTAGCCGGTCGCCCCTTTACAGGGGGGCCTTGGCTACAGCCGGCCACCCCTTGCAGGTAGCCATGGCTGTGGCCAGCCACCTCTGCATGTAGACAACATGCATGTGGCCGCCCCTCCCCCGCTGGCAGCGCCTACTTTCGTTGCCAATCGCTGCAACAAGCATGTAGAACAGTTCTACGCAATTCAATCTCATCACACTTAGTTTAAAATCAATTTTTCGCACGAAAACCTTGGCTATGATACCATTGTTGGGAAACCTCAGCGGGTGCATCACATGCGCAGCGGAAATCAAAACAAAATATCGGTTTCCCACGCAAATCAAATTACCGTGCAAAATATTAGGGTAGTGAGAAAAACGTAAAAATTGATAAAACCGCGATGTGTGAGAGATTGATTTTACCTAGGGAGATCGTATATCACTGTGTTCCAGATCCGGATGGAGAAGATGAAGGAGGTCAAGCATCCTCCTCTCTAGCGATATCCACACGATGGATCTCTACAGCGAAACTCCTCCAATCTGATCTTGCAACTCTCGCTCTGAAGAAGGGCGGAGAATAGGAGGTGGTGGCTAAAGTTACAGCCTATCAACCATGAGTCTCCCCTCCTATTTATAGAGAGCCACCAAAACCCTAGGACTCCCTTAGTGGGTATTGGATCTCCATCCAATAACCCACTAACCTTGCATTATTGGATCTCTATCCAATAATCTCCTTAGGCCTCTAATTGGGCCTTAATCAAGGAGCCCATCAACATAGGGTCTCATCTAATGAGAATAGGGGCTAATTGGATCTTCATCTAATCCTCTATTCGCTAAAGCATCCACCATATGTGTTTGACCCTCTAGGCCCGATACCAAGCTGGCCGTGAGTCACTCCCATCAGAACTCCTTTTGTTATAGTAAATTATTATCCCCATAATAATTCACTCGACTCATCGACTATGGACGTACTAGGCCACTACGTCATAGTCCCCAGAGGGTACAGGGGGGATCAAATCCATCGGACCTGTCTGTCCACAGTTACCATGTAACTATAATCCCTCATCCAAATAATATCCCAGAGACTGTATATTGGATATGGCACTGTCAGGTCACATACGGAATCAGTTTGTCTTGCTCCATTCGGATTCTACCGGAGAACTTCTTCTCTCTCAATCTGAATGACCCTGGCCAGGGATTTGTCTGAGCATACACATATGAGATATTCCTCTCATGATACCGAGAGTGGATGATCCTCTATTGACACTCAATTGCCTTCGTAAGGTTGGCTACCGATCTCGATAACCAGTTGTACTAGATCTGGAACTTTCCAAACCTGTAAGTCTGGCATCAAAGAAAGGAGTACTCATACAAGGCATCCTTGGTGTCTCAAGTCTAAGGACCAGATACACAACCGGGACTATGGAATCGCTCTCTGACATTAGGTATCATTAACTATACAACATTCCATAATCGGATCAATTAGTGAACTCATTCTCCAATGAGCACATGTACTATATCCTTAGTGTCTCCACACAAGTGACTATGAGACCAGCCGCCTCCATCATATGGACGGGTATATAGTACACCGATCTGTCCAGTTATCTCAATGTCCCTCTTGAGTACCCTATGACCAGGATTATTTACCATATGTGTTTAAAGGTAACTCGATCTCATTATCGTGATCTCATCACGATCCGACTCCCATTGTACAGAACCAAGGACATCACAATATATATGTAACAGATAATGTGAGAATATGCCAATATTAATCATAAGCAAAAAAAATCATACAACGTGTCACACATGTCGTCACTCAAGTGATTGGCTTGCAGGGCACTTGTAACCAGCAGGGGGTGTATGGTGGGGGTGTGAATTAGTGCAAGTGTAAAAAATCATGATTTAAGGAAATCTTTTCGTTTGGAGCAAAACCAGAAATTGAAAGCGTTTTGTTAAGTAAGTGAGCAATAAGCTTATTGAATGAAGTTAAGTTATGATCATGCTAAATGAAAGCTTCGTATAAGAACATGCATAATAAAAAAAGACAAAGTAAAGAGATGCTTATAGATTTATAGTGGTTCGATCTCAACCTGGCGTACGTCCACTCCCCGAGTCCTCTTCTCTAAGGTCCACTAACATCCACTATCAATCTTCTTTGGGTGAAGATCAAACCCTTACACTTCCTCTCTCCTTTTACCAGGCTTAGGAGATGAACCTTATAATCTTACAAGGGAGAACTACAAGTTTTACAAGACTTTTCTCTCTCCCTTACACTTTTTTTTTCTTACCATTTTCGCACACAATTTATCATAGAATTTCTAGCCCAAAATTTATTATATGAAATGCAAGAAAACTTGGGATATTTATAGGCCTCAATTGGAGTTCAAAAGAATAGAGCCAAAATTCAAACGCACCTAGGAAAACTGGATACGGGTGGTACAACAATCGGCCTGGGTGATATAACTGCTGACAGTTGCTCGGAAACCTGGGCGATGGCGGTACAACCATCGAAAATCCCGAAAAAGTGATTCCCTTCACTTTTCCAATTTCGACTTGTACTTTTATTGATCACTTCCGAGGTCAACCAATTGAGCCGACCTGAGCTTAATCTACTCTCCACAGTGGATTCGGTTAGCCTCACTTGAGTTAATTTGGATCCTTCTAAATCTAACTCAAGTAGGACTCAACCTTAATAATGCTAACTATGACTTAATTAATTATAATCAACATAGCCGACAAATCCAATCAAGATCTTCCCAACTCTCGACAAGCATTTCGGCTACCCGCAACAATCTTTCGACGAGTCTCGGTCTTCTTCCAACGAATTCCCTTACGCCATCTTAGCAAGCTCCCGATACCCTCGGCGAGCTCCCGACACACTCTAGGCGAGTTCTCAATCGCATCATCCTCACTCCGGCCCGATGCCTAGACTTAACTTTGGCCAAACATCTGATTGTAATTTTCTCTCTATCATAGTTAATCCTGCATTAATCAACTTGAACAATCTTATTAGATCAATAATCCTTCAATTGATTTCATCATCAAAAGCTGAGATTCAACATAGGAGACAGGTTCAATGGTTTAGATCCCCCTATAGAGTCTGAGGACTATGGCCTAGTACGTCCATAATTAATGAGTTGAGTGAATTATTATAGGGATATTAATTCATTGAGTTAGAAAGAGTTTTGAGTCAGAAGAAATTCTAATATGTATAACTCATGGTTAGCGCGGTATTGGATTTTTGGGAAACTAATTTTGTTTTTGTTTTATACTGCACATGTGATGCTCTATTAAGGTTTCCCAACAATGGTATCAGAGCCAAGTTCATCGTGCGATGATTGGCTATAAATTGTATTGTTGTGATGAATCGCGTAAAACTATTTTATATGTAGTTGCTATGATTTTTTTATAGTTCAAATTTGGACTGCACTTCTTCTCACCAACAAAAAGTTCTTTATATTGATATTTTGATGTTAAAAATATTGATGCAAAATGTAGGAGAAAGGGTAACAACTATTGCTGCCCTGCGGTTTGGCCAAAGGCTGCATGTAGCTTTGGCCAAGAGCCTTAGATGGTGCTTTTAACTTGGCTGCCGACTAGAAAACTAAGAGCAAGCTTACTCCTCTTAGTCAAGCCATGAACCAACATGGAGCCAAGGAGTCCTAGTCGCATGGGAAACTCTAACGGCTAGGGTTCCTAGCCGCATATGGTGACCCTATGGCTAGGGATTCCTAGTAATAGGGGCAAGTTGGTGGCTAGGTTTTCCTGGCCGCCCATGCAAGCCTTGTTGAAGAAACCCAACGAGAGCATCATATACACAATGGAAGAAATAAAACAAAACAAGTTTCCCACGTATATCAAATTATCGTATACAGAATAGTGCATGAAAAACCCATAAAAATGAAAACTATAATACGTGAGAGATTGATTACCTAGGAAATTATATATCTGTGAAAATCCAGATCCCAGTAGAGAGGATGAAGAAGTTCAAATGTCCTCCTCTCTAGCGATATCCACATGATGGATCGTTGCAGCAATGCTCCTCTAATCGTAGCCCAAAAGCTCACAACTCTTCCGCAGAGGGAGAGAGGAGAATAGGAGGGGGCGACCAAAGGTTCAGCCTATCAGTAATGTGCCACCCTTGCCTCCTATTTATAAAGAGCCACCAAAAAACTCTATTGGATCTTTTCTTAATGGGTATTGGATCTCTCTCCAATAACCCACTAATCTTGGATTATTGAATCTCTATCTAATAATCTCAATTGGCCTCTAACTGGGCCTTATGTAAGAAGCCCATCAATGTTGGGTCTCACCCAATGAGAACAAGGGTTAATTGAATAACTCATATCAAATCCTCTACTCGCTGAAACATCCACATATGTGTGTGACCTTCTAGACCCAATATCAAGTTGGCCGTGAGTCCTACCTATCAAAACTCTTTCTGACTCAGTGAATTATATGTCATAACAATTCACTCGACTCATCGACCATAGACGTACTAAGCAACTATGCTATAGTCCCTAAACAGTATATGAGATATTATCCAATGGATCTATTTATCCTTAGTTACTGTGTATCTAGAGTCCCTCATCCAATTAATATCCCAAAGATCGTATATTGGGCATGGTACCATCAGGCCATATATGGAATCTGTATGAGTCTCATTCTAATTAGATTCTCCTAGAGAACTCATTCTCTCTCAATCTGAATGACCTCGACCGAGGATTTATCCGAGTGATAACACATGAGATATTCCTCTTGCGATATTGAGAGTCGATGATCCTTTATTGATATTCAATTGCCTTTGTAAGGATGGCCACCAATCTCGATAACTGATCGTACTAGATATGCAACTTTTCAAACTTGTAAGTCTAGTGTCAAATAAAGGAGTACTCAAACAAGGCATTCTTGGTATCTCAAGTCTAAGGACTATACATACAATTGGAACTACAGAATCATTATTTAATAATAGGTACCATTAACCATACAATATTTCATAAGCGGATCAATTAGTGAACTCATCACTTGTATCGTACCCTTAGTGCTAGTTACAAGTGCCCTGCAAGCCAATCACATGAGTGATGACACATGTGACACACTATACGATCTTTCTGCTTATGATTATTATTAGCATATTCTCGTATTATATTATCTATTGCATATATATATAATATATAATGTGATGTCCTTGGTTCTATGCAATGAGAATCAGATTGTGATGAGATCACGATAATGAGATCGATTCACCTTTAAAACAAGATCCCAAATAATCTCAGTCATAGGTTACTCGAGATGGACATCGAGATAACTAGATAGACCAGTATACTATAGACCCGTCCATATGATGGAGGTGGCTGGTCTTATAGCCACTTGTGCGGAGACACTAAGGATACAATACATGTGCTCATTAGAGAATGAGTTCATTGATTGATTCGCTTATGGAATGTTGTATAGTTAATGATACCTAATGTCAGACAGTGATTCCGTAGTCCCAATTATGCATCTGGTCCTTAGACTTGAGACACTAAGGATGCCTGATTTGAGTACTTTTTTGATGCCAGACTTACAGGTTAAGAAAGTTTGAGATCTAGTTGTAATATCCCTCATTTTTAAATATTTATAAAGATCTATTTTAAATTATTAATAAGGATTTATTTAATAATAGATTATTTGTAAGGATCTATTTATAAATATGAGGATTTGTTTAAAAGCTTATAGCTAGAGACCTAAATATAAGACTTAAAAGTTTGATCTAAATTATGTAAGATTCACATTAAGTTATAAAAAAAAGGGAGATGACATGTGTCATTACCTAGTTTAAAGTGGTGCCACTTATGCATGTTACATAGGTGACACATAAGCATCTTACATGTATGCTTGCCACCTATCAACCCATATATTTGCTAAAACAAATAGAAATTAGAGAAGAAAGGGATTGCTACAACGTAAGAAGAAGAAGAGAAGGAAGAGGAGAAGAAAAGATTTGGGGGCTTAGGGATTTTGATAAAATCCATAAATTTGGGATCAATATCTTCAAAGTTAAGTGTTCTAACCCCATGCTACATAATGTCCTCATCCTTAATTACATCTTGTTTGATATGATTTTGAATGATTTATGGCTTAGAATATGATATCTCTCCTATTTAGCTGTAAATGTATGAATTTGTGAAATTTAAGAATTCTAACCTTTCTGTTGTTTTTTGACCATAAATTTTTGTATTTAACTCTGATTTGGGCAAAAACTTTATTATCCAAAATTAGATTCATAGATCTTTCATTTGATAGTAAAATTGAGAATTTTGGGGTTCATATGACTATCTAAACTTTTATTTCATTTGACCTTGAAGAATCTATAAAATAGACTTTATATTCTCTGACCTTTTGATACTAAATTCTTTGTAACTTTTTATTAAAAAATCTAATTATGGCAAAACATATTTTATTAGAAACTAGGTTTATATATATTTCTATTGATATCTTGATTGAAAGATTTAGAGTTCAAATGACTGCCCATATCTCTGTTTCAATTGACCCTATGGATTATGCAAAACAAGAACTATAATTTCTGACCTTTTGATATAAAATTCTTATAACTTCCTGTCGGGACTCTGATTAGAGTAAAATATATTTTGTTGGAAAATAGATACCTAGATCTTTCTTTTGACACCTAGATTGAAATATTTGGAATACGAATACTTACATAGTCTCTTGTTGAATGATTATATAGATTCTGCAAAATAGATATTTTGTTCAATGACCTTTAGTTACCAAATCATTTGTAACTCTTTGTTAGAAGCTTTAATTTATTTGGAACTTATTCTATCTGAAACTAGATTGATTTAGCTTTCTAATAACACCTTTCATGTGTAATTCAGAGCATGATTGTCTATTCAAATAATTTATGAAATGTGCCTCCTAAATTCTATCAGAATTCAGCCTTTGTTGATTTTGCATATTCTTGTTCACTCCTTTGGAAATCAATTTATAGCTAAATCTCATACTTCCAAACAAATATTTTAAAAATGAGGGATATCCTCTAAAGATGGTATCATAGCATAATTTGAGGATTAATAATACTTGATATGTTTGATATGCAAAGTATATCGAGGCTTTATTAATTATATAGTGATGGATGGAGGTGTGATAAATTTAGAGAACTAATTTTTTTAAGGGGGGAGAGTGTAATATCCCTCATTTTTAAAATATTTATAATAATCTATTTTAAATTATTAATGATGATTTATTTAATAATAGATTATTTGTAAGGATCTATTTATAAATATGAGGATTTGTTTAAAGCCTATAGCTAGGGACCTAAATATAAAATTTAAAAGTTTGATATGAATTATGTAAGATTCACATTAAGTTATAAAAAATGGAGGGATGACATATGTCATTACCTAGTTTAAAGTGGTGTCACTTATGCATATTGTATAGGGGACACAAAAGCACCTTTCATGCATACTTACCTACCAACCCATATGTTAACTAAAACAAATAGTAATTAGAAAAGAAAGGGATTGCTGCACTTGAGAAGGAGAAGAAGAAAAAAAGAAGGAAGATGATCATAAAAGATTTGGGAGCTTAGGGATTTTGATCAAATCCACACATTTGGAATCAATATCTTCAAAGGCAAGTGTTCTAACCCCATCCTACATAATATCCTCATCCTTGATTACATCTCATTTAACATAATTTTGAAAGATTTATGGCTTAGAATATGATATCTCTCCCATTCAACTGTAAATATATGAATCTGTGAAATTTAAGAATTATGATATTTCTGTTTTATTTTTACCATAACTTTCTATATTGAACTCTGATTTAGGCAAAACCTTTGTTATCCAAAAGTATATTCATAGATCTTTCATTTGATACTAAAATTAAGAATTTTGGAGTTTATATGACTATCTAAACTCTTATTTCAATTGACCCTAAAGAATTTATAAAATAAACTTTGTATTCTCTGACCTTTCGATACTAAATTCCTTGTAACTTTTTGTTAAAAAAATCTAATTATGGTAAAACCTATTTTATTAGACACTAGGTTTATATATCTTTCTATTGATACTTTGATTGAAACATTTGGAGTTCAAATGAATGCCCATATATCTATTTTGATTGACCTTATAGATTCTGTAAAATAGGGACCATAATTTCTGACCTTTCGATACTAAATGACATATAACTTCCTGTTGGGAACTCTGATTAGATCAAAAAATATTTTGTTAGAATCTAGACACCTAGATCTTTCTTTCGATGTCTAGATTAAAATATTTGGAATACAAATACTTACCCAGTCTCCTATTGAATTCGATCCTATAGATTCTACAAAATAAAGCTTTTGTTATATGACCTTTGGTTACCAAATGACTGGCTTTAATTTATATTTCAATCTAAAACTAGATTGATTTAGCTTTCTAATGACACTTTTCATGAGTCATTCAGAGTAAGATTGTCTGTTCAAATAATTTATGAAATGTGCCTCTCAAATTCTGTCAGAATTCAGCCTTTGTCGTTTTTGCCTATTCTTGTTCACTCCTTTGGAAATCGATTTCTAGGTAAAATCCATACTTTTATTGAGCTTTACATTATTGGTTTAAAATCTTGAAAACTCTTATCCTTAGATAATTTACATACCTGAATCAATTATGTGATATTTACGTTTGGATCATATTGTTTCGTATACGCGCATGCATGTTCGTTGTTTCATATATGCTTCTGATATATATCATTTTATTGCTCATATTCTTTTGTACTTTGGGATAATGTGAACCTTTGCCAAAAATGGTAAAGGGAGTTATGCTTAGAGCCCGCGATGCTCTGTCGAACCCCTTTGACTTCACTCAGACTTTGGTGGATGGAGCTCCCATGATGCTCCATCGGACCCCTATGACTTCACTCAGACTTGGGTGGATGGAGCTCCCAAACATGGGAGACTTATGTTTGGTGGTCATTCAGCAATGGATGAACCATACTATGTTTAGTATCCCACACCACTATGTATATCTTTAATATGATATCTAAAGCATTGCTTTTGAGTTTGTTTCTGCGTTTTAGATAAAAATGAAATGAATGTTATGTCTGATATGATATTTGAGCTTCTGTTCCTTAATTGTTCATTTGATAAGCTTTGAGATTATTCATACACCATTGATATGCTTTGAAATATGTCCTATGCACCTTTGATATGCTCCCAAGCATTTCACTTTCCGTTGATTTATTCTGAAACTCTTTATGCATGTTTGATATGCTCCTAAATGTTTCATTTGCTATTGATATATTCTGAAACATTTCACATGCCATTGATATATTCCAAAATGTCATGTGCATCTTTGATATACTCCAAAATATTTCATATGCCTTGGATATGTTCCGTAACACTTTATGCATCTTTGATACACTCTGAAATATTTTGTATTCTCATCGATATGCTCTAAGTTGTTTCATACAATACTGATATGTTTCAAGATATTTCACACTAATTATATGCTCCAACTACTCTTCCTCTACTGTTATGATCAAATTATATTTTGAATGAAATGATTTGTGATTATGTATCTTACGAGATGCTCTCTATGGATTCTTACACCCTTGCCTTGCTATCCGATATCAAGTTTGTTTTGAAAACTATCCTTCTTTGTCTTAGATATGTTAGTCACTTGTTGAGCCCTATATGCTCACTCTGTTGCTATATAAATTTTATCGGTTAGCTTGTCACTTACAAAAAAAGTTAGAAATAAGCTGAGAAAGTGGAAAGCTATGTTGATTTTGGGCAAATCATGTTGGGAGATGTTGTATTAGAATATTTTGTATGTAATGAAATATTATAAATAAATATAAATTGATGTATCTTGTAAAAAGGTTAGAATACAATTTAGTGTGAAATCTTTGAATATTAAGTTTTATAATCTTATGAAGTGGTGGAAAATGGTTGATTTGGCATTCGTATAGATTTCTGAGACTAATGGTTTTATAACTGTGGTTAATATTTTTGTTAATTTAACTTTGAGTTTTGTGGATTATCGAGTAATGTGGTGTAAGATTTATAAACTATACAGGTTTTATGAATGGATATGAATGATCTTTGAAAATGTTTAATCAGTGTCCTCAATGTTTGTTTGGATCCTGGGTTCGGATTGTTGATGAATTATAATGTACTTCTGATTTATGATGGTTTCACGCCTTTCGAATACATATATATTCGGGGGGCGTGATAGAGATTTTACATTTAGGTCCTAACTATAAGCTTTTAAACAAATCTTCATATTTACAAATAGATCCTTATAAATAATATATTATTAAATAAATCCTCATTAACAATTTAAAATAGATCATTATAAATATTTTAAAAATTAGAGATATTCTCTAAAGATGGTATCGGAGCATGATTTGAGGATTACTCATATTTGATATGTTTGATGTGCAAAGTATATTGAGGCTTTATTAATTATATAGTGATGGATGGAGGTATGATAAATTTATAAGACTAAATTTTTCTTCAAGGGGGGGAGAGTGTAATATCCCTCATTTTAAAAATATTTATAATAATCTATCTTAAATTATTAATGAGGATTTATTTAATAATATATTGTTTCTAAGGATCTATGTGTAAATATTAGGATTTGTTTAAAAGATTATAGCTAGGGGCCTAATGTAAAACTTCAAAGTTTGATATGAATTATGTAAGATTCACATTAAGTTATAAAAAAAGGAGGGGATGACATGTGTTATTACCTAGTTTAAAGTGGTGCCACTTATACATATTGTATACGTGACAAATAAACACCTTACATACATGCTTGCCATCTAGCAACCCATATGATAGCTAAAACAAATAGTAATTAGAGAAGAAAGAGATTACAACAATGTACACTTAAGAAGGAGAAGAAGAAGAAAGGAAGGAAGAGGAGTATAAAAGATTTGGAGGCTTAGAGATTTTGATCAAATCCACACATTTGAGATCAATATCTTCAAAGGCAAGTGTTCTAACCCCATCCTATACAATGTCCTTATCCTTAATTACATCTCATTTGATATAATTGTGAAAGATTTGTGACTTAAAACCTGATATCTCTCCCATTCTGCTGTAAATATATGAATCTATAAAATTTAAGAATTATGACCTTTTTGTTTTATTTTTACCATAACTTTTTGTATTGAACTCTGATTTGAGCAAAACCTTTATTATCTGATAGTAGATTCGTAGATCTTTCATTTAATACTAAAATTGAGAATTTTAGAGTTCATATGACTATCTAAACTCTTATTTCAATTGACCTTGAAGAATCTATAAAATAGACTTTATCTTCTTTGACCTTTCGATACTAAATTCCTTGTACCTTTCTATTAAAAAATCTAATTATGTCAAAGCCTATTTTATTAGAAACTAGGTTTATAAATATTTCTATTGATACCTTGATTGAAACATTTGGAGTTCAAATGACTACCCATATCTCTGTTTCGATTGACCCCATGGATTTTGTAAAACAGTGACCATAATTTTTGACCTTTTGATACTAAACTGCTTATGACTTCCTGTTTGGAACTCTGATTAGAGCAAAACATATTTTGTTGGAAACTAGACACTTAGATCTCTCTTTTGATACCTATATTGAAATATTTGGAATAAAAATACCTACCCAATCTCTTGTTGAATTTGATCCTATAGATTTTGTAAAACATACCTTTGGTTACCAAATCATTTATAAATCTTTGAAAGAAGGTTTAATTTATATAAAAATTATTCTATCTAAAACTAGATTTATTTAGCTTTCTAATAACACCTTTCATGAGTAATTTGGAGCATGATTGTCTATTTAAATAATTTATGAAATGTGCCTCTCAAATTCTGTCAAAATTCAGCCTTTATCGATTTTGCCTATTCTTGTTCACTCCTTTGGAAATCGATTTCTAGCTAAAATCCATACTTCCATTAAACTTTATATTATTTGTTTAAAATTTTAAATACTTTTATCCTTAGATAATTTGCATACCTGAATCAATTATGTGACATTTATATTTGTATCATATTATTTCGTATAGGCGCATGCATGTTCGTTGTTTCCCATGTGCTTCTGATAAATGCTATTTTATTGCTCATGTCCTTTTGTACTCTGGTGTTTGTGGGATAATATGAACCTTTGTCAGAAATGGTAAAGGGAGTTATGCTTAGAGCTCGTGATGCTCTGTCGGCCCCCTATGACGTCACTCAAACGAGGGTCGATGAAGCTCCCAAACGTGGGAGACTTATGTTTGGTGATTATTCAATAATGGATGAACCAAATTATATTTAGTATCCCACACCGCCATCTATATTTTTGATATGATATCCAAAGCATTACTTATGAGTTTATTTTTGTATTTTGGATAAGAATGAAATGAATGTTATGTATGATATTTGAGCTTCTATTCCTTAATTATTTATTTGATAAGCTTTAAGATTATTCATACACCATTGATATGCTTTGAAATATGTCCTATGCATATTTGATATGCTCCGAATCATTTCACATTCCGTTGATATAATCCGAAACATTTCACAAGCCATTGATATGTTCCGAAATATCCTATGCATCTTTGATATGCTCTAAAATATTTTATATGCCTTTGATATATTCGAAAATACTTTATACATCTTTGATACACTCCGTAATGTTTCGTATTCTCAGTGATATGCTCCGAGTTGTTTCATATGACATTGATATATTCCAAGATATTTCATAACAATGATATGCTCCAACTATTCTTTCTCTACTGTTATAATCAAAATATGTTTCAAATGAAATGATTTGTGATTATGTATCTTACGAGATGCTCTCTATGGACTCTTACACCCTTGCCTTGCTATCTGATGTTAAGTTTATTTTGAAAACTATCTTTATTTGTCTTGGATATGTTAATCACTTGTTGAGCTCTATATGCTCACTCTGTTGCTAAATAAATTTTACAGGTTCGCTTGTCACTTACATAAAAAGTTAGAACTGAGCTGAGAACATGGAAAGCTATGTAGATTTTAGGCAAGTTTTGTTGGGAGATGTTGTATTAGAATATTACCTCTCAGTATGAAATCTTTGAATATTACATTTTACAATCTTATGAAGTGTTGGAAAATGGTTGATTTGGCTTTCGTATAGATTTCTAAGATTGATGGTTTTATAAGTGTGGTGAATGTTTTTGTTAAGTTAACTTTAAGTTTTGTGGATTATCGAGTGATGTGATGTAAGGCTTATAAACTGCATAAGTTTTATGAATGGATGTGAATGATCTTTGAAAATATTTAATCAGTGTCCTTAATGTTAGTTTGGATCCCGGGTTCAAATTGTTGATGAATTATAATGTACTTCTGATTTATTATGGTTTCACGCCTTTCAAATGTATATATATTGGAGGGGTGTGACACTAGTGCTGGTTACAAGTGCCCTACAAACCAATCACTTGAGTGATGCCACGTGTGACACGCTGTGTGATCTTTTTGGTTATAATTAATATTGGCATATTCTCACATTATATTATTTGTTATATATATATATATATATTGTGATATCCTTGGTTCTGTGCAATGAAAATCGGATCGTGATGAGAACACGATAATGAGATTGATTCATCTTTAAACATAGATCCTAAATAATCCCGTCATAGGTTACTCGAGAGGGACATCGAGATAACCGGACAGACCGATGTACCATATACTCGTCCATATGATGGAGGCGGCTGGTCTCATAGCCACTTGTGTGGAGACACTAAGGATATGTACAGATGCTCATTGTAGAATGAGTTCACTGATTGATCCGCTTATGGAATGTTGTATGCTTAATGATACCTAATGTTAGACAGCGATTCTACAGTCCTAGTTGTGTATATGGTCCTTGGACTTGAGACACCAAGGATGCCGTGTATGAGTACTCCTTTCTTTGACGCCAGACTTACAGGTTTGGAAAGCTCAAGATCTGGTACAACTGGTTATCGGGATTAGTAGCCAATCTTACGAAGGCAATTGAGTGTCAATAGAGGATCATCCACTCTCGGTATCACGAGAGGAATATCCCATATGTGCTTGATTAGACAAATCCCTAGCAAGGGTCATTTCGATTGAGAGAGAAGGAGTTCTCCGGTAGAATCCGATTAGAGCAAGACAAACTGATTTCGTATATGACCGCATAGTACCATGTCCAATATACGGTCTTTGGGATATTATTTGGATAAGGGATTATAGATACATGGTAATTATGGATAGACAGGTCCGATGGATTTGATCCCCCCTGAACCGTCTGGGGACTATGGCGTAGTGGCCTATTATTTTCATAGTCGATTAGTCGAGTGAATTATTATGGGGATAATAATTCACTATATTAGAAGGAGTTCTGATGGGAGTGACTCACAGCCAGCTCGGTATCGGGCCTAGAGGGTCACACACATATTGTGGATGCTTTAGCGAATAGAAGATTTGATAAAGATCCAATTAGCCCATATTTTCATTAGATGAGACCCTATCTTGATGGGCTCCTTGATTAAGGCCCAATTATAGGCCTAAGGAGATTATTGGATTGAGATCCAATCATACAAGATTAGTGAGTTATTAGATGCAGATCGAATATCCACTAAGGAAGGAGCCTTAGGGTTTTGGTGGCTCTCTATAAATAGGAGGGGAGACTCATGTTTGATAGGCTACAACTTTAGCCACCACCTCCTATTCTCCTCTTTCCCTCTGAGTAAGAGTTGCGAGATCAGATTGAAGGAGTTTTGCTGTAGAGATCCATCATATGGATACTGCTATAGAGGTGGACGTTTGACCTCCTTCATCTTCTCCACCCGGATCAGGAATACAGGGATATACGATCTCCTTAGGTAAAAATCAATCTCTCTCATATCACGATTTTTCGATTTTTGTGTTTTTCTCGTGACCCTAATCTTTTGCACGATAATTTGATCTGCTTTCGAAATCGATTTTTGTTTTGATTTCCACTGCGCATGTGATGCACCCGCTGAGGTTTCCCAACTGTGGTATCAGAGCCAAGGTTTTCGTGCGAAAGATTGGTTTTAAACTGCGTGTGATGAGATTGAATCGCGTAGAATCGTTCTACGCATTCTTGCTGTGTTTTCGCAGCGAAGGAAGCCCTTGCAAGGGGCAACCGAGCATGGCCACGGCCAGCCCCCTTGCAGGGGCGGCTGACCACCGGCAAGGGGGGCGGCCGGTTGCAGCCAGGCCCCCTGTAAGAGGCGACCACCCGCAGTGGCAGCAGCCCCGCGGGCATGAAAGGCTACAGCCAGCCTGAAAGGGGCTGCCGCCAGCGGCCAGGCCACAAGCGCCTGCTGCCCACGACGCGACCACAAGGGGCAGCCGCCCGCGGCCAGGCCATAGGTGGCGACTACTCGCTGCAAGGCCGCAAGGGGCAACCCCGCGGCCAGGGCTGCTGCCTGCAAGGGCGGCCGCCAACAAGGGCAGCGCCCACGCGAGGCGGCGCTGCCGTAGGGGCGGCTGCCCTTGCCGACGGCATGCAGCGCCGTCGCCTGCGCGGGGGGCAGCGGCAGCGACGACGCAGATGGGGGCAAGGAGGGGCTAGGGCATCCTTTTAAGTAAAAGGATGATCCTGCCCCTCTAATTTTTGAAAATTCTGAGGAATGTCCTCATGTGCAGAATTATGAAAATGCCCTCAATAATTCTAAAAATTTCGAGGACTGTCTTATCATCCAGAATTATGAAAATGCCCTTGATAATTCTGGAAAGTTTGAGCATATCCAAATTTCTAAAAAAATAATTAATTAAGTAATTTAATTAATTATTATATATATCTAGTAATCCTACATATGATGTGATGTACATGTGATGTATGTTGTGGATGATGGATGATCATGAGCCATATGTTGTGATGTGTGTAATTATGATTATTATTATTATTATTGGGGCCTACGAGACTACGTTTTTCTCGTTTATTGTTGGGCCTGCGTGCTTGTGATTATTTGTAATTACATGGAGAGGCGCAGCGGGAGCGTGGAGGTTACAGCGGGACCCACGATGCCGTGGCGGGAGATCACGACACATGGTAATGCGACGATCCGACGAAACCGATGATGACGAGATCAACAATCACAGGGCATGAAGATGTGATAATGCACATATAGATTCTATTGTGAGTGATTAGGCCTATTGGCTCGGGCTTAATCATATTAGGTGACGACTCATGATCATCCGGTGTGGCTTGCATGTGTGATGTGTTATACACCTACTAGATATATATATATATATTTGCATGTAATATATATATATATATATTAAATATGTATGTGTGTGACACAACATATTAGGAGACCGATACGATACAAAAAACCCCTCCTACGATAATATTAAGTCAGTAAGTGTGAGACAATAAGATTGACCCACGTGGCCTTCCATCGTTATAGGAAGAAATTGAATCACGACATAGGTTGAGTTGGTCGAGTCCCTCAAGGCTCACCTATCTACGTGATCAAGTTCTTACCTATGACATAGAGATGTCACCAATGACTTGAGGACATGGTATGCTTGGTCGAGTCCCTCGAGGGCATATCATTGAATCAGACTCATCTTGTAACGATGGTGATGACTTAACTAAACGTTATGGTTGGTCGAGTCCATCGAGACCATGATGATTCGGAGGCCGAACGTGATGGGAATCACAAGGAGTTGTGATTGACAAGAGTTGCCTACCTTTTGGGCTTAGTGTAATTGGTCGAGTCCTTTGAGGTTGCACTAAGACGCCAATTGGATCTCGATCCCCACTAGGAGTCTGCCGGACTTCTGTCTCACGTGTCGAGGGTGTCGCGTGATTCGCTAAGAAAATAGTAGGAGCACATTAAGATAGAAGTCCATATCTTAATTAGTATTTTTTATAAAATCTGCATGTGATTTATTTTTGCTATATCTTGTTTTGTCAGAAACATGTCGCTCACAAACCCCATATGTGGCATACTTGATGCCAACCGCCTCATTGGTCCAAAAGCTCCGTAATTTAAGAATTGTTCTCACGGAAGAGAAAATTGTATATGTCCTTAACATGATTGTGCCCACGCTGGAGGAAAGGATAAGCGAGGATGAGATTGCTCACTTTGTGAAGTATATAGATAGTCCTAGAGGATAACCTGTGTATTGATCTTATACTTCAGTCCCTATAGGATTTCTTTTCACAATTCATTATTAACTTTAATATGAACAAGTTTGAGATGACTCTCCCTGAGCTCCTCAATATGTTGAGGGAAGCTGAGAGTGTCATAAAGAAGGAGAAGCCAGTTCTCTATATTGGTGAGACCAAAAAGAAAAAGAAGGCTAGCAAGACCCTTGAGAAGGGCAAGGACAAAGGACAATGCTTCCACTATGGCCAAGACGGACATTGTTAGAGGAACTGCAAGAACTACCTTGCAAAGAAGGCGAGACAGAAGCTTCGAGAAGCTTCAGGTATATTCATGATCAGTCTCCACTTATCAGATTTTCATGATAACACATGAGTATTGGATACCAGGAGTGTTTATCATATCTACAATTCGTTGTAGGTTCTGGCAAGACCTAGGAGATTGGCTAGAGGCGAGATGGACCTCAAGAAGGGCAATGAAGCAAGAGTTGCTACAGTTGCCGTTGGGGAGGTCACCCTACATCTGTCCTGTGGAGCTATCATTGCATTGGATGCATGCTATTTTGTTCTCTCTATTATCAAAAATATTTTATCCATCTCTTGTTTGATAATTAGTGAATATAAATTAGTTTTTGAGAAAAATAGTTGTTCAATAATCATGGATGATGAGATCATCACTAGAGGGACCCTTATAAATGGCTTATATGTGTTAGACACTTCTCCATATATCATGAATATAAATATGTTTAAGAGGAAAAGAGTTGAGGTGAATAATGCATACCTATGACATTGTAGGCTAGGTCATATACATGATGGAAAGATTCAAAAGTTGCTGAAAGATGGATACTTAGATCCATTTGACTATGAGACATATGCAACTTGTGAACCTTGCATTCATGGGAAGATGACCAACTCTCCATTTAGTGGAACTGGAGAGAGAACCACTGAGTTATTGGAACTCATACATAGTGATGTATGTAGTCCCATGTCGACTCAGGCTATAGGTGGTTACTCATGCTTCATTACATTCACTGATGATTTCTCTAGGTATGGACACGTGTAGTTAATGAAGTACAAATCTGAGGCCTTCGAGAAATTAAGGGAATATAAGAATGAGGTAGAGAACCAAATTGGAAAGAGTATTAAGACTCTTCGATCAGATCGAGGAGGAGAGTACTTGAGTACGGAGTTCACCCATTTCCTCAAGGACAATGAGATTCTACCCTAGTAGACACCTCCTTATACACCTCAGCTCAATTGTGTATCAGAAATGAGGAATCGCACACTGTTAGACATGGTGCGGTCCATGATGAGTTTCACTGACCTACCCGTTTCATTCTAGGGGTACACCCTAGAGACTGCAGCTTACCTTCTGAACAAAGTTCCATCAAAGTCGCTAGTGTCTACACCATATGAGATATGGAAAGGAAAGAAGCTCGATCTTAAGGTGATTAAGATTTGGGGCTGTCCTTCCCACATTAGAAGACACAACCCCGATAAGTTGGAATCGAGGACAGAATGGTGCACATTCGTGGGGTACCCAAAGGAAACTTGTGGGTATTATTTCTATCATCCCGAGGACCGAAAGGTCTTTGTTGCCAAGAGAGCTGTGTTCCTTGAGAAGGAACACATTCTTGGTGGAAACAGTGGGAGTGAGATAGAATTGAGCGAGGTTGGAGAACCTAGTTCGAGCCCCATTGCAGATCCCGAGTCTGTTCAGGTACCTAACACACAAGTTCCAACTTTACGTAAGTCTAATAGAGTATCTCACCCTCCTAAAAGATATGTGGGACATATCAGTGGAGATGACTCTCAGGATGTTGATCCTTAGACCTACGAGGAGACTATTATGAGTATAGACTCTGGGAAGTGGCAAGAAGCCATGAATTCTGAGATGGATTACATGTACTCTAACAAGGTTT
Organism: Ensete ventricosum; assembly: GCA_029747655.1. NCBI lineage: Eukaryota > Viridiplantae > Streptophyta > Magnoliopsida > Zingiberales > Musaceae > Ensete > Ensete ventricosum. The sequence goes on along the minus strand of JAQQAF010000001.1, from coordinate 30,028,419 downwards.
GAAACTTTATGGATGCACCTGAGGGTATTGTACCCATCAGCTACAAATAGAACTTCAAGAAGAAGATCGGAGTGGATGGAAAGATAGAGACCTATAAAGCAAGGCTGGTAGCTAAAGGATATCGTCAAAGACAATGAGTTGACTATGATGAAACATTTTCACCTATAGCCATGCTTAAATCCATTAGAATTATTTTGGCCATTGCAGCACACTATGACTATGATATTTGGCAGATGGATGTCAAAACGGCATTCCTTAATGGCAACCTCGAGGAGGAGGCGTATATGATATAGCCAAAGGGATTCGTATCCAAAGAGAGTCCAGATAAAGTGTGTAGGTTGCTTAGATACATTTATGGATTGAAGCAAGTTTTTTGAAGTTGGAACATAATAGTTGATGAGGTGATCAGATCTTATGACTTCGTTAAGAACGAAGATGAGCCTTGTGTGTACAGGAAGGTAAGTGGGAGCGCTATCACCTTCTTGGTGCTATATGTGGATGACATCCTAATCATTGAGAATGATGTAGGAATGCTCTCAACAGTAAAGGTTTGGCTATCTAGAAACTTCTCCATGAAAGACTTAGGGGAAACATCCTATATTTTGGGGATCAGGATCTATAGAGATAGATCCAAAAGGATGTTTGGCTTGTCCCAGTCTAGGTACATAGACTCTATTGTTAAATGGTTTGGCATGAAAAATTTCAAGAGAGGTCTCATACCGATGAGACATGGAATATCACTTTCTAGGAGTATGTCCCCAAAGGCTCATGAAGAAAGGGCAAACATGGATAAGATACCTTATGCCTCAACAATAGGATCTATCATGCATGCTATGCTATGTATTCCATGTCTCATGCTATGATATATCACATGCTCTGAGTGTCACGAGTAGGTATCAGGTAGATCCAGGTTTAGAACACTGGAAGGCAATAAAGTGTATCCTTAAGTACTTGAGAATTACTAAAGATCTTTTACTGGTATATGGAGGAGGTAGCCTCCAGGTTGAGGGCTACACAGACTCGAGTTTTTAGTCCAACATTGATGATAGCAAGTCAAATTCAGGATATGTTTTCACCATGAATGGAGGAGCAGTAAGCTGGAAGAGTTCCAAACAAGCTACTACTGCTGACTCGACCACAGAGGCGGAATACATTGCTGTAGTAGAAGCAGCAAGACGAAGGGATATGGATGAAGAAGTTCCTCAAAGATTTGGGAGTCGTACCAAGCAGTGTAAAACCAATTCCCATTTACTTTTACAATAATGGGGCGATAGCTCAAGCGAAGGAACCCAAGTCTCATCAGAAGTCTAAGCATGTTCTGAGGAGGTTCCATCTGATTAGAGCGATCATGACCCGAAAAGATATAGCAATGGAAAGAGTTCCATCCGAAGATAACATTGCAGATCCACTGACGAAGCCGCTGGCTCAGATTGTATTTGAGCGTCACAGGGGTCTGATGGGGATCAGACACATAGGTGATTGGCTTTTGGTCAAGTGGGAGATTGTTGGTTACAAGTGCCCTACAAACCAATCACGTGAGTGATGGCACATGTGACACGCTATGTGATCTTTTTGCTTATGATTAATATTGATATATTCTCACATTATATTATTTGTTACAAATATATTATGATGTCCTTGGTTCTGTGCAATGGGAATCGGATCGTGATGAGATCACGATAATGCGATTGATTCATCTTTAAACACAGATCCTAAATAATCCTGGTCATATGTTACTTGAGAGAGACATCAAGATAACCGGACAGACCGGTGTACTATATACCCGTCCATATGATGGAGGCGGCTGGTCTCATAGCTACTTGTGTGGAGACACTAAGGATATAGTACATATGCTCATTGGAGAATGAATTCACTGATTGATCCACTTATGGAATGCTGTATGGTTAATGATACCTAATGTTAGACAGCAATTCTATAGTCCCCGTTGTCTATCTGGTCCTTGGACTTGAGACACCAAGGATGCCTTGTATGAGTACTCCTTTCTTTGACGCTAGACTAATAGGTTTCGAGAGCTCCAGTTCTGGTACAGTTGGTTATCGAGATTGGTAGCCAACCTTACGAAGGTAATTGAGTGTCAATAAAGGATTATCTACTCTCGGTATTACGAGAGGAATATCCAATATGTGTTTGCTTAGACAAATCTCTGGCTATGGTCATTTGGATTGAGAGAGTTCTCTAGTAGAATCCGATTAGAGCATGACAAACTGATTCCGTATGTGACCTGACAGTACCATATCCAATATACGATCTCTGGGAAATTATTTGGATGAGGGATTATAGATACATGGTAATAGTGGATAGACAGGTCCGATGGATTTGATCCCTCTTGAACCGTCCGAGGACTATGGCGTAGTGGCCTAGTATGTTCATAGTCGATGGGTCGAGTGAATTATTATGGGGATAATAATTTACTATATTAGAAGGAGTTCTGATGGGAGTGACTCACGGCCAGCTCGGTATCAGGCCTAGAGGGTCACACACATATGGTGGATGCTTCAGCGAATAGAGGATTTGATGAAGATCCAATTAGCCCATATTCTCATTAGATGAGACCCAATGTTGATGGGCACCTTGATTAAGGCCCAATTATAGGCCTAAGGAGATTATTGGATAGAGATCCAATAATGCAAGGTTAGTGGGTTATTGGATGTAGATCCAATACCCACTAAGGAAGGAGCCCTAGGGTTTTGGTGGCTCTCTATAAATAAGAGGGGAGACTCATGGTTGATTGACTACACCTTTAGCCACCACATCCTATTATCCTCTTTCCCTCTGAGCAAGAGTTGCGAGATCAGATTGGAGGAGTTTTGCTGCAGAGATCCATCGTGTGGATACCGCTAGAGAGGAGGATGTTTGACCTCCATCTTCTCCACCCGGATCTGGAATACAGGGATATACGATCTCCCTAGGTAAAAATCAATCTCTCTCACATCGTGATTTTTCAGTTTTTACATTTTTCTCGCGACCCCAATCTTTTGCACGATGATTTGATCTGATGGAAATCGATTTTTGTTTTGATTTTCGTTGCGCATGTGATGCACCCGTTGAGGTTTCCCAACAACTAGTACAACCGGTTATCGGGATGGTAGCAAATCTTTCGAAGATAATTGAGTATCAATAAAGGATCATCCATTCTTGGTATCGTGAGAGGAATATCCCTTGTGCGCTTGCTCAGGTAAATTCCTGGTCAGGGTCATTTGGATTGAGAGAAAAGGAGTTCTCTGAAAGACTCGGATGGATGAGGGACTATACTATGTCTATATGGTATTTGGGATATTAGTTAGTTGAGAGACTATAGATACATGGTAACTATTGACGGACAAGTTCGATGGATTCGATCCCCCTATACTATCTTTGGATTATGGCGTAGTGGCCTAGTACATCCATAGTCGATGAGTCGAGTGAATTATTATGGGGATAATAATTCACTATATCAGAAGGAGTTCTGATGGGAGCGACTCACAACCATCTCAGTATCGGGCCTAGAGGGTCACACACATATGATGGATGCTTCAGTGAATTAAGGATTAAATATGAGTAATCTAATTAGCCCATATTCTTATCATATGAGACCATACATTGATGGGATCCTTGTATGAGCTCAATTAGAGGCCAAAGGAGATTATTGGATAGAGATCCAATAATCCAAGGTTAGTGGGTAATTGGATAAAGATCTAATACCTATTAAGGCATGATCCCTTAGGGTTTTTATGGGTGGTTCTTTATAAATAGGAGGGGTGGCTCATAAAAGTGATAGGTTGCACTCTTGGCCGCCCTCTCCTATTTTCCTCCTCTCCGTCACCTTCTCAGCTGACCAGCCCCTATCATGCGTGAGAGGATAGCAAAGAAGATAGAGGATCTTCTTCTAAGTTCATTGCGAGAAGCTGTAGAAGAGTTGCGAGACTTGGGGCTGCGATTGGAGGAGTATCGCTGTAGCGGTCCATCGTGTGGATACCATTAGAGAGGAGGATACTTGATCTCCTTCATCTTCTCTATTCAGATATGAAAAAATAGGGATATATGATCTCCCTAAGTAAATAATCTCACACATGATGCAGTTTTTTGGTTTTATAATTTTTCTCGCACTAATCTTTGCACGATAATTTTGATTAACTTGGGAAACCAGTTCTATTTTGATCTTCTACTATGCATGTCATGCTCATGCTTGGTTTCCCAATAGTGATCTCAGAGCTAAGATTGTTCGTGCAAAATATTAGTTTTAAACTACGTGTGATGAGATTGATATGCGTAAATTATTTTCTACGTACCTTACTATGATTTTTCATGGTTAATCAGATCTAGGCTGCACTTTTTCTTACTATAAAAAGGTACTATAAAGAGGTGTTCTAAGGTTCTTTGATGTCAAAATTGTTGGCACAAAGAAGGGGGAAAAGAGGTAGCAACTGTTGCTGCCCTGCCATAGAGTTGGCTTTTTTGCACGGTGTGGTCCAAAGAGTAGAGTTCCAGAAGCTGTTCTAGGAGAAGGAGTAGGAACAAGACTCGATAAGATACTGTATCCAGGGAGTAGGTAAGTCAATATCTATGGAGTTATAGAGGATACGGTATTGGAAGCAACAGTAACATATGTCCGGAGTAGGAGATCCAGAAGATGACGTGGGAAGGAACGCAACTGAAAAGATGGGTCGGGAAGAATCTATTCCTATAACCAGTGCACATATGTGATTAAGGGCGGAGCACATATATATGTGATTAAGGGCGGAGGGTGAAGCTAAAGAAGGGAGTTAACTAAAAAGAAAGAATAGAATTTATTAGTGCAAAACCAAACCGACTTAACCAGGATACTTAACTGCTTTTATTCCTGTTATGCTCTACCTATTACAACAGGACTTGCTAATACTCTGTCTTATAGCTCCATATTAGTATTAGTATCCTTAGCCCGACTCCACTCTTGCAGTTGCCCTTTACATTCCTTATCACCACCTATTGACTCATACCAACAAGTAAAATTCTCCCTGTCTTCTTCAAACTAATACAAAAGATTTGAAGTCTTTATTTCCACATTGACTCACCAAGCAAGCAACTGGACAAGTAAGCTAAGGACAAGACACTCGCCAACCTTTCTTCCGAATACAATTCTGAGTTCACGCCCAAAAGCGTCATTGCGGAAGTGTATATCCATTAGCAAAGTATCCAAAGCAACAGTTTTTTCATTTCATTTAATAGTAGACTGATAAGAAGTAAGTAGCTTTAAGGCTAGAAGGAAGGAATGTAAGAATAAGATAAAGGAGTGGTCGAGTGAACCATATAGTATTTTCATGGGCAATCAAGACTCCTACTCCTAACAACTCCTACTCCAACTCTAAGAAGCAACTCCTACTTCCAACAACTCCAACTCCAACTCTAAGAAGCAACATCCAAACTAATCTGAATCATATTCTAACTTAACCTCTCCTCAACCAATCCCTCTTTAACTAGGATAAGAGATGATTAATTAGGATGATATTTATCTTATTCTTCCCTCAAAATATCTTCCTCCAAACTAATCCTAACCTAGTCGACCTCCTCACCTCTTTAATAGGGGTCGGCTAGATAGGATTTACATGAATGCCCTTAGGATTTATATGTTTGCCCTATTTAATAAAACTAAATTAGTACTCCCCTAGCTAGAGTTCTAACAGACCCCTCTTTAAATCAGCCTTGTCCACAAGGCTGAGCTATATGTCTCTAGGTCATGATCTACAATTCCTCACGAGGGTTCCTCGTGGCCCTATAGTAGGCACATCCTGCTCCTAGGGTCCAGCATAAGCAGTAGTGACTGGACGGTGATGTGTCGCGATCCCGTGATCCCATGCAATTATCAACTGAACCTAGGCCTCCTTGTTGACTTGAGTGTCGGGTGGATAAATCAAGCCTGAGTTATCCTCTCTAAACTTTCATTTGTGATGAGATACTTGGAGGATCAATTGTATTGTTAAATTGATGTACTGATCTGATCCATAAGTCACGGCTCTATTGTGATCTCCAATTTTGTAGGGTCCGAAGTAACTAGGAGACTACTTTTGTGAGTCTCGAGTCTTCATAAATTTCTACTTGTAGGGATGAATATAGAGAAATACTCGATCTTTAATAACTTCCTTCTACTCCTGCATTTGTCGGATGGCTATTTCTTTCTTTTGCAGGCTGACATATGGTTGTTATTTATTGATAGCCAGGTCTTCCTTTATGATGGTAGCTACCTTCTAGTAAATTCTATGGTAATATGAGCTCGATTTGAGTTTGGAAGGAGCAGAAGCTGTAATTTTTCATGACTTACTTTCATCTCCTCTTTGTGTTGTTGTCCTGTATTATACCAAGCAACAAATTCAGCAAAAGTTAGCATTCCCTCATCGTTGATTGATAGCTTCAGTGATTTGGAGTGAGGGCTTTGCTGATGTAAGCTAGGGGTCAGCCATCTTGCATGTGGATAACATAATTTCTAGCTCCCGATGTATTAATAATAAGCACTTTGTCGAAGTCGAGTAAAGCTAGCACCGACGAAGAGTAGGGGCTGCAACTTGGATGTATGACCCTTGTTTCCAGTATTTCATCTTCAATTCTCACTATTTTAGCTTTCTGAAAGTGAGGATAATGATATGGCCGAGAGTTTGCTGCTGGTTTGCCCAGGAGAATCAGAATTTGGTGGTCATGCCAGCGGTTAGAAAGTAGGCTGCATGGTTCGATGAAAATATCTAAAAATTTAGCAAATAATTGGAGGATGTTTGGGTCCTCAAATTTTGTTGCTTCCCTCATAGAGTGTTGCTGAAGTTGCATTAGGAAGACGTAGTTTCCTTTGTTCAAAACTTTCTCTGTTTGCTGCATGCAAGTCGTCGTTACGTTGCTCCCGTGTTTCCCGCGTAGGATCTCTTGTTTCTTATGGCTAAAAAAATTTATAATAAATTTAAGAAAAATTATAAGGAACATCACCTAGTGTAGTTAGCCATTTAATGTCGAGCACTACCTCATAATCATCAAGAGGAAGGTGGAAGAAATCAGCAAGTATCTCTTGGTCTTGTCGCGATAATTTCACCCGTGGACATCTTTCGTCGCACTCCAAAATTTGGCTGTTGGTGACCTCAACATTTAACCTACTACAATCTTCATTTTGGAACATTAATTGGGTAGCAACATTGCTATTCATAAAGTTGTTGGTGCTCGTGGTGTCAATAAGAACAGTGATTGGTTGTTGCTTTAGAAGTCCTCCCATTTTTACCGTTTGTAGGTTTGCATAGCTGGTAAGAGTATGCGTCTTAAATCAACCAGCTACTGTTCTTCATCCATACCTCTTCCTTATGCTTCTGGACTTCTTCATATTCTTTAATCTATTTTATCATGGAAAGCTCCCTTTTTTTACAGTGATGGTTGCGACTCCAAAGTTCATTGCAATGCTAACAAAGGCCCTTCGCTGATCTGTCGTGTAGCTCTTCTCTCGTTAATTTTTTTGACAGCAAAGAATGGCTGGGAGCAGAGGGAGGTTTATCTGCTACTGGTCTAATAGTGGTTCTCATCCTCTGAGCATCTTGGTTTGGTCGTTCCTCTTAGATTCGGGTGAAAGAGATTGCGGCCTTCACGGTGGGGGGCTGCCACGCTTTAACCTCTCCTTTAATTTCTGGCTTGAGTCCTTCGATGAACGTTCCTAATAATTGTCTGTCAGACCAATCATGAGCAAAGTAAGATAATTCCTCAAACCTGATATGGTATTCTTGGATCGTGGAGGTTTGTCAAATCTTGGCAAGTTGGTCGTTGATATTCTCATTCTTGGTCGGCCCAAAGGAGTTCAGTAGTGCATACTTAAATTGTTTCCATGTCGGAGCCCTATAGTTATATTCAAGCCAATTGTACCATCATATAGCATCTCCTTCAAGGTGGATGATAGCGGTGTCCACCATGGAATCCTCCGGTGTTTAGTGATGATGAAAAAAATGTTTGGTGCGCGAAATCCATTCCATCGGATCTCCTTCTTCCCATCGAGGGAAGTCCACCCTCATGCGTGGCTGCCTCATATCAGTCGCTCATTCTTTCTTTTTGAGAGGCCTCTCTGAACTTTGACCTTACTGGAATTTTATTGGGCTCGGAGATCGGCTCAATCTGAATTTGACGAATAAGGCGTGCAATCTGTCCTCTATGCGTGATTCAAATGCCTCCAACTTGGCATCAATTGAACCTTGAGATGCCATTGCATGTGCCTCTAGATTTGAGATGCCAATGTATCTCTCCTACTATTGCGTCAGTGGTATGGAACAGTTGGGTTGTTTGGTGGCCGAAAGGTATGGTGGATCATGGGTGGATGGCTACGGTTTGGGGCTGACAGGTTGATGTTTTTTTTTTGTTGAGGCTGTGATTTATGGCTGCTGTAGGGGCTATAAGGAGGGTTTGGTGATAGAGGTTTAGGGTTAGAGGGATGGCTTAGGGTTGTTGTTGATGGCAGCAACCGGTTTTGTAGGATTGGTGGCTACGGAGGGTAAGGATCAGTGGAAGGTTCAGTGGCTGCGGAGGATTGCTGTTTAAGCTACGGTTTGAGTTGGCTACAAATTCTGGAAATAGGTTATGATGGTTGCATCTTAATGCTAGAGGGGTGCCCTAAAGATGACATGAGTGACAACAACAATTTCGATAAGGATCAGATATGGGTGCAACAAAAAAACATCGAAAGATAGTGCTACAGAATTCTGCGTCGATAGGCTACGATAGGTCGTTGGTTTGGGCTGCAGTTTTGGGTATTATTTGGTTTATAAAAATAGGTTATGATGGTTGCATCTTAAGGCTAAAGGGATGCCCTAAAGACGTCTTAGGTGGTGGCAGCAAGATAGTTGGGATTCGGTGGGTTAAGAAGAAGAAGAAAGATAAAGGTGCAACAACAGATTTTTCGTCAAAAAAATTTCAGCAATGAAGAGATAATTTTTTCTAGAAATTCTCAACAAAAATTCAAGTGAAACTCAAGGGGGAATCTACTGGTAAGGGAGAGGTAATGTCGTAAAAAATTTCATGAAAAGAAATGACAGCAAAAGTTTCGACAAAATCAAAGATTGCAAGGTGTTGCTGCAAAAAATTTTTAGCGAAAGATTTTAGTAGTATATTTGAATTTTTTATAAGAGAAAGGTAATGCTGTCAAAAAATTCATGGAAGAAATCGATAGCATAAGTTATGGCAAGATCAAGGAATATGAGAAGGTACTACGGTAGAATTTTTTCATCGAAAGATTTCAGTAGTATAGACGAGATTTTTTTTCAGCAGATCAAAACAAGGATTCGAATAAAACTCACGGAGAATCTACTGGTAAGGAAAACATAATATTGACAAAAAATTTGTGGAAGAAAATGACAGCAAAAGGTTTGGCAAAATCGAAGATCATGGGAAGGTACTTCAATATATTTTTAATTCTAAAGTGCAGTAGATTAGACATAAAAGATCAACAGTTTATATTGAGAATTTTTTGATGAAACCAAAAGAAAATCCAAAGATAGGAAATGCTGAAGCTGTCGTAAAAATTTTGTAGAGATTGGATTAGTAAAAATGCAGTCGCAAATCAAATAGTCAAGGGTGTGCGGTTGAAATTCTACAGCGTATCTTTCGTCGTAAATATGAAAACTTTGTGACAAAAAATTAGCACAGCAAATAGGAACAAATTTTTTTAGATTTTTTGAATAGGGATAAATAAATTACAGCAGCAGTAAGGTAGGAAACTAGAACTTGTTGCAATTCATGGGGAGATCAAAGGATGATCTGCGTAAGTGGAGATGACGGCGGAATTTGGTGACAATCTTCAAACAATTATGGGAATTGCTTTGGTCAGCTATGTGGAGTTGATGGATAGCTATGGAAGGGCAGCGAGAAGCCAAGAGCATTGGTTTGATACCAAGTGTTAACCCTTGCAGATTTTAAGCTTGGGTGATCTCTATAGGGGATCAGCCTCATTGGAACTCTATAGGGGTTCCTCCCTCCTTGGTTTTCTGCTACATTAGTTAAAAGATAATTGATCTGATGATAATAGAGGGGAAGATACAAGGCTATTTATAGGGCTTCTAAATCCCAACTCCTAATATGATTCCTACTTAAGACTCCTACTCCTAACAACTCCTACTCCAACTCTAAGAAGCAACTCCTACTTCCAACAACTTCAACTCAAACTCTAAGAAGCAACATCCAAACTAATCCTAAGCCTATTCTAACTTAACCCCTCCTCAACCAACCCTCTTTAACTAGGATAAGAGGTGGTTAATTAGGGTGACATTTATCTTATTCTTCCCTCAAAATATCTTCCTCGAAACTAATCCTAACCTAGCTGGCCTCCTCACCTCTTTAATAGGGGTCGTTTAGATAGGATTTACGTGAATGCCCTTAGGATTTACATGTTTATCCCATTCAATAAAACTAAATTAGGACTCCCCTAGCTAGAGTCCTAACAATTTCTAGCTGCAAAAGGAGTCCTAGCAGCTAGGGTTTCCAAGCTGCCCAAGGAGTCCTAAGTTACCATTTTTAGAACTTATGGTAGGGTATTCTAAATTTTTTTAAAATAATTAGTTAAATATTTTAATTAATTATTATATATCTAGTAATCCTACATGTGATATGATGTGTACATGTGATGTATGATGTAAATGGATGATTATGAATCATGTGATGTGATGTGTGTATATATGATTATTATTATTATTGGTGCATATGAGCCAATATTTTTTCTCATTTATTGTCGGGCCTGTATGCCAATGATTATTTTATAATTACACGGAGAGGCACGACGAGGGTATGGAGGTGACAGTGGAACCCACGATGCCATGGAGAGAGATCATGATCCATGGTGATGCCAAGATCAATGATCATAAGGTATAGAGATGCGTCGATACACACATATATCCTATTATGAGTGATTAGGCCCATTGGCTCATGCTTAATCATATTAAGTGACGGCTCATGATTATTGAATCTCAGATTTTGATGATGAGATCAATTGATGGGTGTTTATCTAACATGTGTGTTAGAGGAAGATTTGTAGGTCTAACTATAACAGGAGTAATGAAGTTACAACCAGATGATGGGCCAAGATCAAGCTTGGGCATCAGGCCTGGTTCGGACGATATAGTGGGATCTCGCCGAAGTTTGCTAGGAGATTCGTCGAAGGGATCGGGAAGCTCGCTGGGAACACACTGGGAGATCGTTGGAAGAAAATCGAAAGATTCACCGCAAGAATGCCAGAACCTGCCGGATTGGTGGGAGTTAGGTCTTGATTATCTTAATTGATCATTAAGTATTGTAATCATTGGGTCATAGTTGGGGTTTGAGTCTAAATTGAGTTGGATTTGGAAGGAATCCAAATCAACTCAATAAGGCAATTGGATCCACTATTGGGGTTTGATTGAGCTTAGGTTGAGCTCAATTGGTTGACCAAAGGATTGATCAACATCAGGTTTAAGCCGAAATTCAAAAAGTGGAGTGAACCACTTTTGCATAAATTTCGGTGGGTAAACCGCTGGTGAGCAGCGGATGTACCGCTGCCGCCTTGACTTTCGGGCGATTGACCCGCCCAAGCTGGGCGGCTGAATTGCCCGTACCCAGGAATTTGGGTACTTTGGGCAGTTGACCCACCTAATGCCGATGAGTAAACCGCCCGTACTCGATTTTTCCGGGTATGTTTGATTTTTGGCTCTAATTTCTGAAGCCACTTGAGGTCTATAAATACCCCAAGTATTCTTACATTCACAACAACTCTTTTTTGGCAATTAAACTCTGTGAAAAAAAAATTGGGTGTGATTTATAGGAAAAAAAAAGGGGAGAGAGCTTAGAGTTAAAAAGTTTCTCAAAGTCTCCCTTGTAAGCAAAGTGTAAGGGTTTGGTCTTCACCCAAAGAAGATCGGTAGTGGACGCCGGTGTGCCTTAAGAAGGAAGACTCGGGAGTGGACGAAGGCCGTTGGCGCCGAACCAAAAAATTGTGAGTTCATCTTTTGCTTTCCTTATTAACGTTTCCGATCTTGTTTACTCTTTGAAAACAAACATTTCACTTACGACGTTTCTTACCTTTCGAATTTCCTTGCTTTTTCTTAAGTAATTAGTAAGCAAGTAACTTAGTAATCTTCTTATCATTCACTTGCTTTATTTGAACAACAAACTTTTGATCTTCCTATCGTGCTTAAATCGAAATATTTTTGTTTAAAATAAAATATTTATCCTTGCACTAATTAACCCCTCCCCCCCCCCCCCCCCCCCCCGAAACTCACTCTAATGTGCTTAGGAACAAGCAAAACTAAAGCTTTCAACAAGTAAGGGAAAAAGTAAGATGTTAGGAGTAAATGCATTATAAGGATTGTTTCCGAGTGGAGATAGTGAATTAGCTATCAGAGTCATTTTAAAGCGCAAAAAGGCCTATACTTGATCTGTTGACCAGGCAAGACAGTAGGAAGTGTATGAGTTGGCTTTTTTGCACGGTGTGGTCCAAAGAGTAGAGTTCCAGAAGCTGTTCTAGGAGAAGGAGTAGGAACAAGACTCGATAAGATACTGTATCCAGGGAGTAGGTAAGTCAATATCTATGGAGTTATAGAGGATACGGTATTGGAAGCAACAATAACATATGTCCGGAGTAGGAGATCCAGAAGATGACGCGGGAAGGAACGCAACTGAAAAGATGGGTCGGGAAGAATCTATTCCTATAACCAGTGCACATATGTGATTAAGGGCGGAGCACATATATATGTGATTAAGGGCGGAGGGTGAAGCTAAAGAAGGGAGTTAACTAAAAAGAAAGAATAGAATTTATTAGTGCAAAACCAAACCGACTTAACCAGGATACTTAACTGCTTTTATTCCTGTTATGCTCTACCTATTACAACAGGACTTGCTAATACTCTGTCTTATAGCTCCATATTAGTATTAGTATCCTTAGCCCGACTCCACTCTTGCAGTTGCCCTTTACATTCATTATCACCACCTATTGACTCATACCAACAAGTAAAATTCTCCCTGTCTTCTTCAAACTAATACAAAAGATTTGAAGTCTTTATTTCCACATTGACTCACAAGGCAAGCAACTGGACAAGTAAGCTAAGGACAAGACACTCGCCAACCTTTCTTCCGAATACAATTCTGAGTTCACGCCCAAAAGCGTCATTGCGGAAGTGTATATCCATTAGCAAAGTATCCAAAGCAACAGTTTTTTCATTTCATTTAATAGTAGACTGATAAGAAGTAAGTAGCTTTAAGGCTAGAAGGAAGGAATGTAAGAATAAGATAAAGGAGTGGTCGAGTGAACCATATAGTATTTTCGTGGGCAATCAAGATTTGAAGATAGAAGTTTCGGTTTGATAGTTACAAGTGCAAGTTTGCTTAGCATGAGCCCCATTCCCCAGTTATATAAGTGAGATCCTAATGGGTATTGTTTCAATCATAGAAGAGTAGGGCGATAGCCTTTCCTGCCTTATCAATGTGCTAGAGCCCGGGATCTATTCTCATATTCCCAGGTCCGCTGCTTGTATTGTTGGTTCAATTGCTAGTTGTGGTCGGGTAGTTAAGAGTCTTGTTAGCACTAGTAAATCTGTCCTATCAGAACAAGGGTAGTAGGTCAGGAATGAAAGCCTTAGTTCCGAGTTGGAGACCACGACTTCTTAGTTGAATGTCCCAGTGCAATTCCTATGCTAATTACCCGGTAGCGTAGCTAACACTGCCTTACTTGCTTTAACTTAGCTACTGACCTCGACTCTTACTTGTTTGTCTGAGCCTGCCGTTGTAGACATCTAATCTTGCTTCCTGCTCTCAAGGACTGGGCTGGTTCTTTAAATACCTGAGTTTGGGTCTACCAACCTAACAACACCATTCTTATGATCTTTGTTTTCATGCTTAAACTATTGACTATCAGCCTGCTCCTTACAAGTATTAGGTTACCTATTCCACTGCTGACTTTCCTTCTCTTGCTCTCCAGTTTCTTCTTCTTTTAGAGTTTAAGCTCGTATGGGCTGGGCTGTTTCGCATTCCCTATTTCGTATTTGATTGTTGTCTTACTTTTGGGTATTCTAATTCTTTCTATTAAATCTAGACTCCAATCTACACTCCTTAGCTATACTGCTTAAAGTTATTACTTACTTTTGAATTGATCTAGTGCCTCCCATACCCGAACCTCTATCTTCCTTTTTTAACCTACCTATTCTCTACATACCCATGGACAAAGACATCCTCCGTTGCGCGCCCCTCCGTCTAATGGACAAATCCAGCCTATGCGTCAACACTGTCATTCTGCAAGTCGGGATTGATTCTTTCATTACTCATTTTTATTCCTATGCTCGACCTCAGCGAACTATTGTGCTTCTCAACCTTAATCACACAACTCGGGCTTACTCTATTGCCTACTAGTTCTAATAAAGAAGCAACCCAATAACTGGTAATACAAATATGGTCCGCTACCACTTCATCTAAGTCTCGCTCACCTTGTTGTAAGTCATTAGTCTTAATTTCAACTATGAGGCTTACTTTCCTATTTCTAAGATCTAATCTACTCTATAAGAATTGATCCTAATAATTAGTATCAAAGCAAGGTACTTACTCTTTGGATTAATACTCACTTGAGTAAATGGCTTGTTTTGGCATGAATGAGGGATATTCCATCTCACGTCCTCCCATGTTCAATAGGACAGATTATACGTATTGGAAGACAAGGATGCGTATTTTTCTTATCTCTTTGGACCTTGATCTATGGAGTATTGTTGAGAATGGATTTGAAAAATCTTCCAAGCCAATGAATGAACTAAATGATTTGGAAAGGAAGAATTTTTCTTTAAATGCCAAGGCTATGAATGTCTTGTTTTGTGCTCTTGATAAGAATGAGTTTAATCGTGTTTCCGTTTGTGAATCAGCTTTTGATATTTGCACACTCTAGAAATCACACACGAGGAGACTAGTAGAGTAAAAGAATCTAAGATAAATATTTTAGTTCATAACTATGAGTTGTTTCGAATAAAACCAAGTGAGTCCATTGGAGACATGTACACCTGTTTCATAGATGTCGTCAATGGCTTAAAAGCACTTAAAAAATATTTTTCAAATTTTGAATTAGTTAGTAAGATTTTAAGATCTTTACCTAAAAATTGGGATCATAAAGTAACTGCTATTCAATAGGCCAAAGACTTAAATAACTTGCCTCTTGAAGAATTGATTGGCTCTCTTATGACATATGAACTAAATTGTAAAGCTCATAATGAGCTTGATAAACCCCTTCCAAAGAACAAGAAGGATGTAGCACTTCAGACAATAAATAACTCATCGAGTGAAACCTTGAGTGATGAGGACCATAATATTGCTTTGTTATCAAGAAAATTTAAAAATTCATAAAAAAGAACAAGAACTATAAAATAAAAAAGAACCGAAGAAGGATAATGTCGTTTGCTATGAATGCAAAAAATCGGGACATTTCAAGAATGAATGTCCTCATTTGAAGAAGAAGCCAACACTAAAAAAAAAAATCACTTTTGGATACTTGGGATGAATCGAGTTCTTCGGATGAGGAAGACAACTTCAAACAAGAAGTGGCTAACTATGCCTTAATGGCGATCGAAGATGAGGTTAATGAGCCTTTAAATATTTTTTTTCAGAATTATTAAATATGTTTCATGATTTATTCAATGAGTTTAGAAAACTTAGCAAGTCTTTTAAAATGATTAAAGTTGATCATAATTTGTTAATTAAAAGACTTGATGAAATGCATGATTCATTAGTTTCACATAAACCATGTTCTAAGTGTGATTTGCTAGATAATGTTAAAGAAGAGAATATTATGCTTAAAACCACACTAGAAAAATTTGAAATAGGGAACAAATCCCTAAATATGATCAGTGCAAATAAGGGTCATATTAATAAAAAAAATGACATAGGCTTTATTGGTAATGTCCAACAAAAGCCAACCATGTTTGTAAGAGGACCCACAATAAACATGCCATCAAGAATCATTCATAATTTTTATGATAAATTAGGACATAAGGTAAATAAATACCTATTTAGAAAATATAGTCCACATCAACTAGTATGGGTTCCAAAGAAAACCTTATACAATAAAAATTAATTAGAAAAGAAAGAAAGAGTACTTTATGGAGGACCCAATGTAAAATGGGTGACTAAATCAAATATATCCTTCTTGTAGGTTTGTTTCCAAACTAAAGCTAGAAGCACCAAATGGTTACTTGATAGTGGATGCTCAAGGCATATGATCAAAGATCCATCTTATTTTTCTAAGCTCACTAGCTTAAGTGAAGGAGTTGTTACATTCGGAGATAACAACAAGGGTAAAATCATTGGAAAATGAACAATAGGTAACACATCAAACCTCTTGATTGAAGATGTGTTGTTAATTGATGGCTTGAAACATAACTTGCTTAGCATTAGTCAATTATGTGATAAAGGATATGTGATTAAATTTTAACTTAATGCTTGCATAATTGAATTGCCACATAAAAATAAATCTTTGATTGCCTTGAGAAACAACAATGTATGTATCATAGATATTGAAAAATTTTGTGATGAAACTTATTTTTCGGCTTTGAATGATGATGCTTGAATTTGGCATAAAAGATTAGGTCATGCTAGCATGAAACCTTTAAACCAAATCTCTACCAAGAAACTAGTAAGAGGTTTACCTAATCTTAAGTTTATCAAAGACAAAGTATGTGACACTTGTCAATTAGAAAAATAAATAAAGAGTAGCTTTAAATTAAAAAAAATCAAATTAGCACCTCTAGACCGCTTCAATTGATCCATATAGATCTATTTGGACCAATTGACATTATAAGTTTAGGTGGTAGCAAAATATGCATTTGTTTAGTAGATGACTTTAGTAGATATACTTGGACCTATTTCTTATCAAATAAAAGTGATATATTTAAATATTTTATAAAATTTTGTAAAGTTGTTCAAAATGAAAAAGGATGTATGATTTCTTCAATACGAAGTGATCATGGTGGAGAATTTTAAAATAATAATTTTTAAAATTTTTGTAATTCAAATAGATATATCCATAACTTCTCTACTCCACAAAATCCACAACAAAATGGAGTAGTAGAAAGAAAAAAAGGAGTTTACAAGAAATGGCTAGAATAATGTTGAATGAACATAATCTTCCCAAATATTTTTGGGCCGAAGCCATTAATACGACATGCTATATTTTAAATAGGATTCTAGTAAGACCATTACTCACTAAAACTCCTTATGAATTGTGGACTGGTAAAAAAACCCAATATTTCTTATTTTAAAATATTTAGTTGTGACTATTTTATTTTGAATGAAAATGATGCTTTAGGTAAATTTGATGCAAAATCCGATGAATGTATTTTTCGAGGTTATTCTTCTATTTCAAAAGCTTATCGTATTTTTAGTAAAAGAATATTAGTAATAGAAGAATACATTCATGTTGTTTTTAATGAGCTTTCCGAATTTAAGAAGATTGATTTTGATGATGAAATTGATTTTGATACTTTGGATTTAAAAGATAACACTCCTAAAAGTAACTTGAATGTATCTACTTCCAATACCTTACCCAAGGAATGGAAGTATGTGAATGATCATCCTAAGAAGCTTATAATAGGAGAAACATCAAAAGGAATTCAAACTCGGTCTTCCTTTAGAAATTTTTGTGCAAATGCCGCGTTTCTTTCTCAAATTGAGCCAAAGTGTATTGATGAGGCCCTAAGAGATGATTCTTGGGTTAATGAAATGCATGAAGAGCTTAATCAATTTGAGATAAATGAGGTATGAGAGCTTGTTCCTAGACCTAATGACCATTTAGTGATTAGTACTAAATGGATATTTAGAAACAAGCAAGATAAAAATGGTATCATAGTTAGAAATAAGGCTAGATTAGTGGTCAAAGGTTTCAACTAAGAAGAAGGAATTGATTATGATGAAACATTCACTCCCGTAGTTAGACTTGAAGCCATTAGGATGCTCCTTGCCCAGAGGGTTGATTGAGGTTTGATTGAGCTCATGAATCAACTCAATAAGGTAATTGGGTCCACTATTGGGGTTTGATTGAGCTCAGGTTGAGCTCAATTAGTTGACCAGAGGGTTGGTCAACATCAGGTTTAAGCCAGAATTCGAAATGTAGAGGGAACCACTTTACAAAAATTCCGGCAGGTAAACCGTCGATGAGCGACGGGTGTAGCGTCGCCGCCCTGGGTTTCGGGCGACTGACAACGACTAACCTGCCCCAGGCCGATGGGTAAACCACCAATACCCTAGTGTTTGGGAGGTTGAGCCGCCCAAGTCGATGGGTAAACCGCCCGTATCCAATTTTTCTAGGTATGTTTGATTTTTGGCTCTAAATTCTGAAGCCGCTTGGGGTCTATAAATACCCCAAGTATTCATACATTCACAATAACTCTTTTTAGGCAATTAAACTTTATGAAAAAGAAATTGGGTGTGATTTGTAAGAAAAAAAAGGGAAGGGAGAGAGCTTAGAGTTAGAAATTTTCTCAAAGTTTCCCTTGTAAGCAAAGTATAAGGGTTTGGTCTTCACCCAAAGAAGATCAGTAGTGGACGCTGGTGTGCCTCAAGAAGGAGGTCGATATAAACATGTTATCGTTGACCTGAGGATATAATATGCTTGGTCGAGTCACTCGAGAGCATATTCATCGAATCAAACTCATCTTGTAATAATGTTGATGACATAACTGAACTTCATGGTTGGTCGATCAGTCGAGACCATTATGATTAAGGGGCTAAACATGACGAAAATCATAAGGAGTTGTGATTGGCAAGAGTTGTCTACCTTTCGGGCTTAGTGTAATTGGTCGAGTCACTTGAGGTTACACTAAGATATCGATTGGATCCCGATCCCTACTAGAGATCTTTCGAAGACTTCCATTTCACGTGCCAAGGGTGTCACATGATTCAATAGGAAAATAGTGGGAGTACATTATGATATAAGTCTATATCTTAATTAGTATTTTTATAAAATCTGCATGTTATTTATTTATGTAAGTTTAACCACGATGGTGAAAAGGAATTATAGATCAGACATGGACCTAGGATCAAGCTCAGGAATCAGGCCAAGGTTTGGACGATGCGATGGGAGCTCACTGGGAGTTTGCTAGGACTTCACCGAAGGTATCAGAAAGATCACTAGGAACACGCCAGGAGATTGCCAGAGGAAGATCGTGAGAGTCGTCGTAGAGAATGCTGGAGGTTGCCGAATTGCGGGAGTGAGGTTGTAAGCTTGGTGGTCATGTTTGATTGTAATCTTTAAGTCATAGGTTAAGATTGAGTATTAAATGAGTGTGAGTGTGATTTGGAAGGAATCCAAATCAACTCAAAGAGGTAATCAGGTCCACTAAAGGGGAGTGATTGAGCTCAATTGGTTGATCAGAGAATTGGTCGACATGTGGTATAATTTGGGATTGGAAAAGTGAAGAGAATCACTTTTTCGGGATTCCTGGCAACTGAACTGTCGGTGAGCGGCAGGTGTATCGCTGTTGCCAGGTTTTCGGGCTGTTGATGGTAGCTGAACTGCCCAGGACTGATGGGTAAACCACCTATACCGGGTTTTTGGGCGGCTGTATCGCTGGTGCCGATGGGTGAATTGCTCGTTTCTGGTTTTTATAGGTGTGCTTGAATTTTAGCTCCAAATTCTGAAGCCATTTAGGGTCTACAAATATTCCAAGTTTTCTTTCATTCCATACAACACTTTTGGGGGATAAATTCTGTAAAAAACTTATGTGAATTGTAAGAAAAAGAACATGGGTAAGAGAGTGATCAAAGAGTTGTAATCTTGTCTCCCTTGTAAGATTGTAAGGGTTTGGTCTTCATCTAAAGAAGATCAGTAGTGGACATCGGTGTGCCTCAAGGAGGAGGACTCGGGAGTGGACGTAGGTCAGTTGGTGCCAAATCACTATAAAACTGAGTTCTCTTTGCTTATCTTGCTCACTACTTTTCTATTGACGCTTTCAATTTTATTTATGTTTTGAAATAAGGTTTCAAAATCAAGCACTTCACTTATGACATTGCCTATCTTGTTATTCGGATTTGCTTATTCTTTCATGAGTCATCTTTAAGTAAGAAGCTTAGCATTTTTTTATAAGATTAAATTGCTTTATTTAAACAAAAATCTTTGAATTTTCTTATCTTGCTTCAAGCGAAAAAAATTTCGTTAAAATGAGAATTCACACTTGCACTAATTCACCCCCACAACAACCCACTCCCACACACATACCAATTGATCCTAACAATTAGTATCAGAGCCTCGTGTTTTTCTCATTTGGTTTAACACCCAAGAGAAATGGCTTTGTATGGCATTAACGAGGATCAATGTATCACAAGTCCTCCTATGTTCAATGGGACGGACTATACATCGTGAAAAACTCGAATGTGTATCTTTTTTATTTCGATAGATCTTGATTTATGGTGCATTGTTGAAAAAGGTTTTTAGTAGTCATCCAATCCAACAAATGATTGGAACGATTATGGAAAACAAATGTTTTCGTTGAATGCAAAGGCTATGAATGTCTTATATTGTGCTCTCGACAAAAATCAATTTGACCGGATTTCCTCTTTTGATTCGGCTTTCGATATATTGCATACATTAGAAATGATATATAAAAGTACAACTAATCTAAATGAATCAATAAATGAAAATATTTCTAAAAATGAATTTGAAGAAAATCCGTTCAAAGAACAGAAAGGATAATGAACTGAGAACAGATGAAGACCTTCCAAAGAACATGAAGGAACTTGACATATGACTCCCCGAGTGAAACCTCGAGTGATGAGGACCTTGAACATGAACTCTTGACAAATGAATCAGAGAAATTAATAAATAAAAATCATAAAAATAAACTTAAATTAGATAAAATCTCTTGCTATGAATGCAAGAAACAGAAGCATTTCGAAGATAAAGTGCACAACCAAGAAGCGGAGAATCTCACACTTATAGCCATCGACAATGAGGTTAGTGATTCATTAAGTATATCTTTTTTAGAATTATTAAATATGTTTCATGAATTTTTTGATGAATTTAGAAAATTTAGTAAATCTTATAAGTTACTAAAAATGAACATGATTTGTTAGTTAGTAGATTTGATGAAGTGCATGATTTATTAGCATCACATAACCCTTATTCTAAATGTGAGATGTTAGATAGTGTTAAAGAAAAAAAATATCATGCTTAAGATAACATTAGAAAAATTTGAAATTGAGAACAAATCAATAAATATCCTTGCCAATAAGGGTCATTTTAATGAAAAAAATGACATAGATTTTGTTAGTAACATTCAACAAAAACCAATCATTTTTGTTAAAGGACCTACCATAAATTTGCCATCCAAAATCAAATGTAATTTTTGTGAAAAATTAGAACATAAGGCAAACAAATGTCTATTTAGAAAATATAGTCAACATCAATTAGTTTGGATTCCCAAGATAATAACAAACAACCAAAAAACGTTGGAAAGAATAGAAAAAGTTTTGCATGAAGTACCCAATGTAAAATGGGTATGTAAACTAAAACCCCCCATACTATAAATATGTCTCATAACAAGGCTAGGAACACTAAATAATATTTTAGATACTCAGTACATATAACTTGAGATCTAACAAGCTCACTAGCCAAAATACGAACAAGATAATTTATTAAAAATAAAAATAAATCTTCATAGTGATTGTGCATATGATAAGACCCTAGAAGGAGCCCTATAGATTTTGATCCTTGAGGGGGATCAACCCTTGGAATGCTATAGGGATTCCTCGCTCCTAGACTCGGCACAAAGACTGAATTGAAGATGATAATTGCTTAATTTTTAAGAGGGGGGCGGCTACATCTTAAATAAGGATCAAAGTCCTAGCCCAAGGGGGCACTTATCTAGGTAAAATTATCCTTTTGCCCCTCCTATAGCCATCCTACCTTAATAGGAACAAGGGGCGGCTAGGTTGGCTCTATAGCCGACCTAAACAGGGGGAAACCCTGGCCGACTTGCCCAGTAAAGGGGGCGGCGACCTCTAAGCCCTAAGTGCTAATCTAAACCCTAGCCATACTCCTTTATACGATAGGAGTAACTTTATTACAATCTAGTAGGGTTTTATTGACTACTTCTAGGGAGATTAGGACTCAACTTTGCTGGAGTCCTATCAAACCTGCCCTCTGAAAATCAGTCTTGTCCTCAAGGCTGAAGTTCCATGAACTCAGGGAACTGGGTGTTCAGCTCCTCATCAGCTTGGGTGTCAGTTGGAAGAACTTGAGCTGAGTCGTCATCTTTAAATTTCCATTTGAGGTGGGATACTTGGAGGATCAATTGTAATTTTGATCTGGTGTACGGATCTGATCTCCAAGTTGGGGCCCCAATATGATCCCCAATTTTACAAGGCCTAAAGAAATAGGGAGACCAATTTCTTGATGCTTGAATTTCATGCTGGTGGAGCTGGAGATGTAGGGGGACTTGATCTTTCTCAGGAAATTTTCTTCTGCTTCGACGTTTATCAGGGACAAGTTTTTTCCTTGCATAGGTTGCCACATGGTTAGTCTTTAGTGATAGCCAATCTTTCTTCTAGAAAGGTGACTGCCCTCTGGTATGGTTCAGGATTATGAGAGCCCAATCTGGCGTGAGCATGGATTACAATTCTTCTAGTTTAACTCCTCTTTCGTGCCATGGACCTGTATCCAACCATATTTTAAATTTGGTAGTAATTAGTATCTCTTGTAAAAACATCATATGAAGTGTAGGGGAAGCCTCGGCGTAAATTAGGAGTCGACTATCTTGCATAAGAATAGCCCAAATTCTAAGTCCTGACTCATCAGCCTCAAGGACCAAAGTGTGGTTAAAATCGGGCAGCGCTAGGACCGACGTCATCGTCATGGCTACCTTGAGTCACTCGAAGGTTGCAGAGGCTTTATCTGACCATAAGAAGGAGTCTTTCTTCAATAAGGATGTGAGCGGGGCACTGATCTTGCCATAATCTTTCATAAAGTTTTGGTATAGCCCATGAGTCCAAGGAAACCGCGTAATGATTGTACGTTTGTAGGTCTCGACCATCCTTGCATTGCCTCGGTCTTCGTTGAGTCTACCGCCACTCCATCCTCTGATATAATATGCCCAAGATACTCCATTTTACGCTGTAAGAACTACACTTTGACTGTTTCACATAAAGAGTATTCTCCTGGAGAATTATTAGAACAGTTCGTAAGTGCTAAAAATGTATATCAAGCGTAGGGCTATAAATGAGAACATTATCAAAGAATACCAATACGAACTTGCGTAGAAAACTCTAGAAGATGTCATTCATCAGGCTTTGGTAATTCGAAGGAGCATTCGTAAGTCCGAAAGGCATTACAAAAAACTCATAGTGGTCGTTATGCGTGTAGAATGCAGTTTTCAGAATATCTTTAGTACATACTCGAATATGATGGTATCCGGATCGGAGATCCAATTTAGTGATGACTCAGGCTCCTTTTAGTTCATCCAAGAGCCCATCTACGATGGGTATAGGATATTTGTCCTTGATGGTGATGGCGTTTCGAACCCGATAGTCAACGCACATCCGCCACGTACCATCTTTCTTACGTACTTGCAACACCGATGAGGAGTAAGGGTTGCAGCTTGGTCAAATCACCCTAGTTTCAAGCATCTCTTTTACAATGTTCTTGATCTCATCCTTCTACAAGTGAGGATAGTGATACGGTTGCAAATTTGCTAGAGGTTTTCCTGGCAAAATAGGAAGGCAGTGGTCATGCGATCGGTTAGGGGTCAGCCCGTGTGGCTCCAAGAAAACATCCATGAATTCATTTAAGCAAAGGGCAAGCATAGGATCTGAGTTTTGTATGTTCTCCCCCATAGATGGCTGCTGAATATGCATCAAGAATCCACCATGTGATTTATGCAAAACTTTCTCCCTTTGTTACAACGAAATGGTGGCAATTTGGCTCCCGCGCTTGCCTCGTAACGTGACCTATCTCCCTTTGCAATAAAATTTCATGATTAATTTAGAAAAATTCCAAGAGATATCACCTAATATCACATGATTCCAATAGAATTTAAGAGGTATTTAGCATGAAACATTTAGACAATCTATTATGCTCTAAATTACTAAGGATGAGCAAGACTAGAAAGATATGCGAGTCTAGTTTCTCATGAAATAGATTGTGCATAAATTGGGGTTTCCAACATGAAGTTATAAGCAATTCAATGGACAAAAGTCAGAATCTCGAAACTAGATAAAAGGCAAGGTTGTAACAATCAATTGATCATATCCAGATAAAGACAAAGATTGGAATAGCAATCGAAAAATATTGAAACACTTGCAAGTTTATGATAATTCAATTGATCAATAATAAGATAAAAGCAAGGCTAAGACACTTGCAACGTTATAACAGTTCAATTGATCATATCAAGATAAATGCAATGATTGGAATACTTGCAAGGTTATAATAATTCAATTGATCAATAACAAGATAAAAGCAATGCTAGGACACTTGCAATATTATAAATGTATAATTTATCATAACAAGATGAAAGCAAAGATTGAGATGGCAATAAAAAGGATTGGAAACTTGACTTTCAATGATTTTGATCTGAAGTCTTTAAGCTCAAATTCTTCTCTTTCTTTTGTTTCTTTGCTTTCTTTCATTCTCTTTTCTCCATTTTCTTATCTTCTTTTTCCTTCACAATGGTAGCTCGTGCATAATATATGAGGGGCACAATCATATTGCCATCTCAATAAATATAGTTTAGTCCCTTAAATAATTATATTCATGATTAGATCCTTGTAATTTATAAATAGGTCCTCAAATCTTATAAACAAGTAGATCCTCAAATTTTACAAATAGATTTTTATATTTATTATTAAATTATTATTAAGGATCTCAAAATAGGTTCTTGTATAATTTTCAAGAGGGGTATTACACATGTGCCTTGAGCATCCATTATCAAGATACCATTTGGTGTTCCTAGCTTTAGTATGGAGACAAACCTACAAGAAAGGTTTAGGTACCCATTTTACATTGGGTCCTTCATAAATAATATCTTTCTTTTCTAATTGTTTGTTCTTGTATAAAGTTCCCTTGGGAAGCCAAACTAGTTGATGTGTACTATATTTTCTAAATATCAATTTATTTGCCTTATGTCCTAATTTTCCATAAAAATTATACTTGATTCTTGGTGGCACATTTAAGGTTGGTCCTTTAACAAACATGGTTGGCTTTTGTTGAGGGTTACCAACAAAGCCTATACTATTTCTTCTATTTATATGACCCTTATTGGCAAGGATCATATTTAGAGATTTGTTTCCGATTTCAAAATTTTCTAATGTTGTCTTAAGCATGATGTTTTCTTCTTTAACACTATCTAGCATCTCACATTTAGAACATATGTTATGTGAATCATGCTTCCGTCAAGTCTACTAACTAACAATTCATTATCATTCTTAAGCAACTTAGAAGATTTGTTAAGTTTTCTAAACTCATCAAACAAATAATGAAACATGCTTAATAATTCTGCACTTAACGAATCACTAACCTTATTTTTTATCACAATTAAAGCATATTAAGCAACTTCATCTTTGGAGTGGTCTTCTTCGTCTGAAGAGCGTGAATCATCCCTAGTGACCGAAAGTGCTTTCTTTTTTAGCGTCGGTCTCTTCTTTAATTGAGAATATTTATTTTTAAAATATCCCGATTTTTTGCATTCGTAGCATATGACATTGTCCTTCTTTGGTTCCTTTTTGTTTTTATAGTTTTTGTTCCTTTCTATAAAATTTTTAAATTTTCTTGATAAAAGTACAATATCATGGTCCTCATAACTTACAGTTTCATTCGAGGAGTCATTTGTTGTTCGAAGTGCTATATCCTTCCTGTTCTTTGGAAGGGGTTCATCAAGCTCATCATGAGCTTTACAGTTTGGTTCATATGTCATAAGAGATCCAATGAGTTATTCAAGAGGTAAGTTATTTAAATCTTTGGCCTCTTGAATGTTACTTTAGGATCCCAATTTTTAGGTAAAGATCTTAAAATTTTACTAATAAGTTCAAAATTCAAAAAATATTTTTCAAGTGCCTTAAGACCATTGATGACATCCATGAAACGGGTGTACATGTCTCCAATGGACTCACTTGGTTTAATTCGAAACAACTCATAATTATGAACTAAAATATTTATCTTAGATTCTTTTACTCTACTAGTCCCCTCGTGTGTGATTTCTAGTGTGTGCTAAATATCAAAAGCTGATTCATAAACAGAAACATGATTACACTTATTCTTGTCAAGAGCACAAAACAAGACATTTATAGCCTTTGCATTCAAATAAAAACTCTTCCTTCCAAATCATTCCACTCATTCATTAGATTGGAAGATTTTTCAAATCCATTCTCAACAATATTCTATAAATCAAGGTCCAAAGAGATAAGAAAAATATGCATCCTTGTCATCCAATACGTGTAATCCATCTCATTAAATATGGGAGGACATGAAATAAAATGTCTCTCATTCATGCCAAAATAAGAAGTGGGTGTTAATCCAATAAGTAACTACCTTACTCTGATACCAATTGTTAGGATCAATTGACACTAAGAGGGGGGTGAATCAGTGCAAGTGTAAATTTTTATTTTAACAAAAGCTTTTGACTTCAAGCAAGATAGGAAGATTTGAAGCTTTTCATTCAAGTAAAGCAAGTGAGTGAAAGAAGATTATGGAGTTACTTGCTTAAAAATTACATAAGAAAAAATAAGCAAACTCGAAAGATAAGCAACGTTGAAGGGAAGTGCTTGACTTGAAACTTCGCTTTCAAAGAGCAAGTAAAAATCGGAAGCATCTAATGATATTTAGTTCAAAATGATTGAGAACTCGATAATTGTAAATAGGAAATGCAACAAGAAACACTGACAATTATAGTGATTCGGCACCAATCGACCTATGTCCACTCCCGAGTCCTCCTTGAGGCACACCGACGTCCACTACTGATCTTCTTTGGGTGAAGATCAAACCCTTACACTTTGCTTATAATGGAGACTTCAAGAATTTTCTAACTCTAAGCTCTCTCCCTTCCCCTTTTCTTTTACTTACAATTCCAACACAATTTTTTCACAGAATGTAATCCCAAAATTATTGTATATAATGCAAGAAAACTTGAGATATTTATAGGCTCCAAATGGCTTCAGAATTTGGAGTCAAAAATCAAATGTATTTAAAAAATTCGGGTATGGGCGGTTCACCTGCCAGCGCTGGGCAGTTCAACCGCCCGAAAACCTGGCACGGGCGATTTACCCACCCATCCTAGGCAATTCAATCGCTGACATCAACCCTGTTTCCAGGGTATAGGCGGTCTAACTATTGTTCATCGATGGTTTACCCACCGGAATATCCAGAAAAGTGGTTCCCTCTACTTTTTGAATTCCGGCTTGAACCTGATGTCGATCAATTCTTTGGTCAACTAATTGAGCTTAACCTGAGCTCAATCAAATCCCATAGTGGACCTGGTTGCCTCATTGAGTTGATTTGGATATCGCCCAAATCCAGCTCAATTAGGACTCAAATCCTAACTATGACTAAATGATTATAACTCTTAATGACCAACATGCTAAATCGACCTAACTCCCACTAATCCGATAGACTCTAACATTCTTGCGGTGAGTCTTTTGATCTTCTTCCGATAATCTCCCAACGTGTTCTCAGTGAGCTTTCCGATCCCTTTGGTGAATCTCCTAGCAAAATCCCGGCAAGGTCCTACTTCATCATCCGAACCTGGCACGATGCCCAAGCTTGATCTTGGCCCATTATCCGATTGTAATTCAATTATTCTATCATAGTTAAACTTGTAATTCTTTATCTAACACTCATATTAGATTAAACACTCATTAATTGCTTTTATCATCAAAATCTGATATTCAACAAGTATAAGTCTGAGGCCTTTGAGAAATTTAGGGAATATAATGATGAGGTAGAGAACCAGATTGGAAAAAGTATCAAGACTCTTCGATCAGATCAAGGAGTATTCTAGTACGAAGTTGATAGGACGCCAGTAGGGTTGAGTCCTAATCACCCCAGGAGTAATCAATAAGAACCCTGTGAGTTTGTAATAAAAATTCTACCTAGTCACTTCTATCCTATAAAGAAGAGTGGCTAGGGTTTAATTGGCTAGTCGGCTAGGGTTTCTAGCAGCAGTAGGAGGCTATGGCGCCAACATAGCTGTCGCTCATCCCTATTAAGGCAGGGCGGCTATAAGAGGGGCAAGGGGGTAATTTTACTTAGGTAGCACCACCTTTTAGCTAGGTTTTGAGCTCTATAAATACTTGTAGCCTCCTCCTCTTCAAAAAGTAAGAATCTATTCTACTTCAGCCTTGTTGACCGACCTTAGGAGGGAGGAACCCCTATAGTGTTCTAAGAGTTGATCCTCCTCAAAAATTAAAATCTATAGAACTCTATCTGGGATTCTATTAGGAGTTCACCCAATTCCTCAGGGACAATAAAATTCTATCCCAGTGGACACATCTTTATACACCTCAGCTCAATGGTGTATCAGAAAAGAGGAATCGTATGTTGTTAGACATAGTGCGGTCCATGATGAGTTTTAATGACCAACCCATCTCATTCTAGGGATACGCCATAGAGACCATAACTTACCTTCTGAATAGAGTTCCATCAGGTAGTGTCTACACCATATGAGATATAGAAAGGAAAGAAGCCTGATCTTAAGTTGGTTAAGATTTGGGGTTGTCCTGCCAACGTTAGAAGATACAATCCCGACAAGTTACAATCAAGGACATGATAGAACACTAGAGGGAGCTCTATAGATTTTGATCTTTGAGGGGGATCAACCTTTGGAACACTATAGGGGTTCCTCCTCCTTAGTAGTTGGCTAATGGCTGAATTATAGATTGATCTTGCTTGATAAAAAGAGGTGGAGGCTACAAGCTTATATAATGCTCAAAACCCTAGCCCTAGGGGGGTGCTTCATAAGTGAATTCCCCCTTTTGCCCCTCCTATAACTGCGATGCCTAAATAAAGGGGGCGACGGACTAAGTGGTTGCACAAGCCATGCCCCTCTACTAGAAAACCTACTTGACTAGCCCAGTAAGGGGGTGGCAGCTAGGAAGCCCTAAGGCCCCAAAATAAACCCTAGCCACACTTCTTTATAGGATAGAAGTGACTAGGTGGGGTTTTATTACAATCTCACATGTTCCTATTAATTACTTCCATGGTGAATAGGACTAAACCCTGGTGGAGTCCTATCAAGCCCACCCTCTTTGAATTTACCTTGTTCTTATGGCTTAGGATCCATAAACTCAGGGAACCGAGTCTTCAGCTCCTCATATGATTTCCATACTATCATCAATTGAAATTTGGTCTCCTTATCAGGTTGCGTGTCAGTTGGAAGGATTTGGGCTGAGTCATTTTCTTTAAATTTTCATTTGAGGTGGAATACCCGGAGGATCAACTGTAATCTTGATATGGTGTACGGATCTGATTACCAAGTTAGGGCCCCAATGTGATCCCCAATTTTACAAGGCCCAAATAAATGGGGAGACCACTTCCTTAAGGCTCGAGTTTTCTACTGATTGGGCTGGAGGTGTAGGAAAACTTAATCTTCAATTTTTTGTCTATTATATAGTTTGTCGGGAGTCTATTTCATTTTTGCATATGCTGCCATGTGGTTAGTCTTTATTAATAGTCAATCTTTCTTCTGGATGGTGACTGCCTTCTAGTATAGTTCAGGATGATGAGAGCCCAATCTAGCGTGAGCATAGATTGCAATTCTTCTGGTTACTCCTCTTTCATGCCATGAACCTATATCTAACCAAAATTTAAATTTGGTAGCAATGAATATCTCCTTTTAAAACCTCGTGTAGAGTGTGGGGGAAGCCTCAGTGTGAATTAGGAGTCGACCATCTTGCATAAGCGTGACGCCGATCCCAACTCTTGATGTGTTTGCTCCAATCATAAACATCTGGCCACAACTTGGTGTTGACAACATCATGGTCGTAAGGGCTATAGTTCCACTCAGCCAAGGTGGTGCAGCTTTCTTTATAGTGAAAGGGATGATGTTTTGAGATATGTAAATGATCCTTCTCTTATTCTAATTTTGCCACTAGAGGGGCTCAATTTTCTCATGGTCTTGGGTCGTATATCGGAAGTTATCATCAAGGAGGTCTTTGAGCATCATAGTCCGATCCTAGGGAAAGTTGTGGAAGTCACTTGAGATCTGAAAGTGCTACATCAGCAACCATGGTGAGTTCGGTGGGATATAACACTTCAGAAGTAACTTATCCCTAGGGAAAAGGATGTAGGGATGTGTCGTAGCGAGAAATAAGCATAGCCGAACAATCTATGTCTCAGTCATCTCTTGGGTGACCCTCTTATCTTTGATCTTCTGTGGGTAGCAATCCGGCCGAGCAACAGCTAGTAAAAGTTTTGGCCAATTCAACATAGGGGGGTCGGGTAGCTTCAAAGGAGGTAGTCGGCTTGGTTTGGTGGGGGTGCCCAAAATTTTAGCAAGCTATGGGAGAGGGTTTTTATCTTCAATCTCCTTTAGCTTCATCTCCATAAACTCTTGAATTTGAATTAAGGAGCTACTGGATTCTTCTTTTAGTACCCTCCCCAAGTGTTGTGTTGTGGTTGTAGTCACTTGGCTCCCTCGTAGCACTACCTGTTTTCCTTTGTTGAAAAATTTCATGGTTAGCTTCAAAAAATTTTAAAAAATGTCTTCCAATGTGGATAACCAATCAATGTCGAGCACTATATCAAAATCATCGAGAGGAAGGAGGAAAAAATCAACAACTATGTCTTGACCTTGTAGAATCAATTTTAGCCACGGGCACTTCTTGTTGCACTTCAGAAATCGGCCATTAGATCCTTGATTTCAAACCCGCTGCAATATTCTTTTTGGAGCATCAAATGAGCAGCAACCTTGCTGCTCATGAAGTTGTGTGTGCTCGCTATGTCGATGAGGATGATGATGGGCTACTGCTCAAAAAACCCTTCGATCTTTAATTTCTATAGTTTTGTGTATCCGGCTAAGGTAGGGACCATGCGGGTGGCCGGTTGTGCTGCATCCTTCTCCTTGGGCTCGAGAGTCATATATTCAAGTTTCAGTTCTTCAGTGGGCATGATTATCATAGGTCTTTCCTTTTTACAATGGTGTTCTAGGCTCTATAGTTTATTACAATGCCCACATAGACCCTTTGTCGATCCATCATGAAAGTCTTCTCTTGTTAAGCTGAGAGAGTCGGATGACAATAGGAGGAGGTGAAATCTTTGGTGCCGCTGGTCAAGGAATGACCCCTAGTGTTGGGAAACCTCAACGGGAGTATCACATACGTAATGAAAATCAAAATAAAAATCGGTTTCCCACGCAGATCAAATCATCGTGCAAAAGATTGGGGTCATGAGAAAACTATAAAAATAAATAAAACTACATCATATGATAGATTAATTACATAATGAGATCGTATATCTCTATATTCTAGATCCAGCTAGAGAGGATAAAGGAGGTCAAGCGTCCTCCTCTCTAACGGTATCGATACGATGGATCTTTGCAGCAAAACTCCTCCAATCTGATCTCGCAACTCTTGCGCAGAGGGAAGGAGGAGAAAAGGAGGGGAGGCCAAAGCTACAACCTATCAACCATCAGTCTCCCCTCCTATTTATAGAGAGCCACCAAAAAAATCCTAGGGCTCTTGCCTTAGTGGGTATTGGATCTTCAAAAAATTATCCACTAACCTTCCATTATTGGATCTCTATCCAATAATCTCCTTAAGCCTCTATTGGGCCTTAAGAAAGGAGCCTTCAGCATAGGGTCTCATCTAATGAATATGGGCTAATTGGATCTCTATCTAATCCTCTATTCGCTGAAGCATCCACCATATGTGTGTGACTAATAGGACTCCAGCAAGGTTGAGTCCTAATCTCCCTAGAAGTAGTCAATAAAACCCTACTAGATTATAATAAAGCCACTCCTATCTTATAAAGGAGTATGGCCGTCACCCCCTTACTGGGTTGGTAGGCTAGGGATTCCCCTTGCTTAGATCGGCTATAGAGTCAACCTAGTCGCTACCTATTCCCTCTAAGGTAGGTAGGCTATAGAAGGGGTAAAAGGATAATTTTAGTTAGGTAAGTACCCCCCTAGGGATAGGGTTTAGAGCCCTATATAAGCATGTAGCCTCCACATCTTTCAACCTTGTGCCGAGTCTAGGAGGGAGGAACCACTACAGCGTTCCAAGGGTTGATCCCCCTTAAGGATCAAAATCTATAGAGCTCTTTCTGAGGTTCTATCATCTGGTATTAGAGCAACGATCTTGCTGCCCCTGTAGCCATCTTAGCCGCCTCCACCTTCCCAAGCAATTTCCATAATTGCTGCAACACGTGCCCCCAAGCAATTTCCCCAACTGTAGATCAAATCAATCTAGCGCTGCCCCCTACGTTTGATCTAGAAATCTGTTATAGTTTCTTCGACGTAAAATTTGTTCGACAGGACAACACATCGTAGCACCTTTTTTCGTCGAATTCTATCAGATTTAAGTGCTATTTTTTTATGGGATTTTGGACTCTCTTTTCCTCATCTCTAAACCCTACCATCTTCACTAAAAATCCCTTCAAATCTTACCCTAAACCAAACCCAAATAGCCACCCAAATCTGCCCAAATCGCAGCCTACTTCCTTATCGATCCACTTACCTTTTCAACCAACTTTCCTTACCGATACACCTACCTTTACTACCATCTATCCCATATCTAAAAATCTATTTTCCTAACCTTCATCTATTGTTATCAAAGCCCTAAAATTACACCAATTTGTAGACCAAACTCCACAAAACCGTAGCACTAAATCTCACCCAAAACAGCCACAAACCTCACCCAAAAATCACAGCCTTGGTCCACAAACCCTTTCAGCCGCCCAATCTCCTTTATCCCTTCAACCGTAGCATGCATCTTTCACTGCCCAACACTGCCAACAATGACCTTTTGCTACCATCCTCCTTGATCATAGCCAGCAGCGATCCTTGTGGCAAAAAGCTACCATCAACGATCTTTCGCTGCAATCTATTTACATCGCAGCCCACAACAATCGT
Organism: Ensete ventricosum; assembly: GCA_029747655.1. NCBI lineage: Eukaryota > Viridiplantae > Streptophyta > Magnoliopsida > Zingiberales > Musaceae > Ensete > Ensete ventricosum. The sequence goes on along the minus strand of JAQQAF010000001.1, from coordinate 29,995,396 downwards.
TCGTTGCCAACTATCTTGATCACGACCAGCAACAAATTGAACATAATAGCAGTCATCTCTCACTCCATATCGCTGCTGCCCTCCTTCGCAACAGTCGTGTATATCGCTGCCTCGTCTTCCTCCTATTGCAGCCGCACCCTTGTTGCAACCGACGCCACCTGCAGCCACGAAGTCGCACCGCAACTACAGCCGACGTTGCTGCTGCCCTCTTCTTCCTTGCCATCGTTGTTCCCTTCTGACTCAGATCTGTTGGCTGCCATCTTCTGATAAATATCAGCCACCTAAAAAATTGTAGCCTCGACGACATTGCATCATCAATATTGCAACATCACCGAAGGACCGCAGCCGACATTATTGCTGCCATTTTCTTTCTCCACCATTGCTGCTACCCTTGGCTGCCATCCTCCACTTGGAGACTTCACCACAGCAGCCCCGACATTGCTGCCATTGTTGCCTTCAACCTGAAGATTGCAACTACACTCTTTAATCGGTTTGATTTGATAGGTTGGAGATCCTTACGTCATGACATCAGTGGGCTTATTCAAAGCAAAATTGGAGGCTCTTGAGACACGTATGGATGTTAAATTACGTGCTCTCTTTGAGGAGTTTAGATTGGGCCGATCACCAAGCCCAATAAGATCACAACATGGTGCAAATTTGGATTATGAAAAGAACCTTAACGAAGAACTAGCGATGATCTATCAAACCTCCACCATCCAATAGTACCAAACCAGGTTGGAAAGGTTATCTAATCAAACTTATGATTGGTCTAAAAAATAGATATTTAGGACTTTTATTGGGGGCTTGAAGCTAGAGATTTAGGAAGAAGTTAAAGCACGATAGTCATACACACTTAAGGCAGCCATCTCCTTTTTGCGACATCAAGAGGAGCGATTGAACTATGAAGCTCGGAAGACTAGAGTTGCTCCCCAACCAGCGGCACCAAAGCTTTCACCTCCTACTATCATTCGACCCCCTCAGCTACAGAAATTAACAAGAGAAGACTTTCATGAAGGATCGACGAAGGGCCTATGTGGGTATTGTGATAAACTGTGGAGCCTAGAATACAAATGTAAAAAGGAGACACCGTTGATGATTACACCACTAAAGAACCCAAACTGAAAGATACGATTCTCGAGCCCAAGGAGAAGGATACACCACAACCGACTTCCTGCACGGTCCCTACCTTAGCCAGTTACACCAACCTGCAAAAATTAAAGATCGAAGGGTTTCTCGAGCAATAGTCCGTCATCGTCCTTGTCGACGCCAGGAGCACACACAACTTCATGAGCAGTAAGGTTGCTGCCCACTTAATGCTCCAAAAAGAAGATTACAATAGGTTCGAAGTCAAGGTAGCTAACGGCCAAATTCTAAAGTGCAACTAGAAGTGCCCGCGGGTTAAATTGAGCCTATAGGAGCAAGATGTAATTGCTGATTTTTTCCTCCTCCCTCATGATGGTTCTAATATAGTGCTTGGCATTGATTGGTTATCCATGATTGGAGATGTTTTCTAGAATTTTTTGAAGCTAACCATGAAATTTTTCAGAAAAGGAAAACAGGTGATTCTACGAGGGAGCCCAGTGACTACAACCACAACACAATACTTGGAGGGGGTACCAAAAGTAAAATCCAGTCGTTTCCCAATTCAAATTTAAGATTTTCATAAGTTTAAGATAAAAACCCTCTCCCACAGCTTATTGAAATTTTGGGCGTCTCCACCAAACTGAGTCGATTGTCTCCTCTGAAGCTGTCCGACCCCCCTACGCTGAATAGGCTGAAACTTCTACCGGTTGTTGCTTGGCCAGATTGCTTCCTACAACCTCAGAAAGTAGAAGATAAAAGGGTCGTCCAAGAGATGACAGAGACACAGATTGTTTGGCCATGCTTATTTCCTGCTACGACATGTCCCTATATCCTTTTCTTCTGAGATAAGATACTTCTAAAGTATTACATCTTATAGAACTCACCATGGTTACTGATGCAGCACTTTCAGATCTCAGGTGACTTCCACGACTTTCCCTAGGATTGGACTATGATGCTTAAAGACTTCCTTGATGATGACCTCCGATCTACGGCCCAAGATCACGAGAAAATTGAGCCCCTCCAATCGTGAAATTAGAAAAGGAGAAGGATCATTCGTAGGACTCAATGAAGCATGAACATCATCCCTCTCATTATAAAGAAAGATGCACCACCTTGGAATAGTGGAACTATAGCTCTCACGACCACTATGTCGTCCACACCAAATCGTGGCCAAATGTTTATTATCAGAGTAGACACATCCAGAGTGGGGGTCAGCACCATCCTCATGCAAGATAGTCAACAGCACGAAGAAGTGAAAATAGGCCCCAAAAAATCATCACTCCTACCTACCTCAGACTCAGATCGGGCTCACACCACTAGAGATTTTATCAAAGGATAGCCCTCACTCCAAAAGAAGGCATGACTACTATTACAGAGCAACCACGTGACAGCCCATGCAAGAAAGAAACTTTCCTCTGGCAAACGACGAAGCAGAAGAAAATTTCTTGAGAAAGATCAAGTACCCCTTCATCTCCAGCTCCACCAGCACGAAATTCAAGCCTCAAGAAAGTGATCTCCCTATTTCTTTGTGCCTTGTAAAATTGGGGATCATATTGGGGCCCTAACCTGGAGATTAGATTCATGCACTAGATCAAAATTATAGTTGATCCTCCAAGTATCCCACCTCAAATGGAAATTTAAAGACGATGACTTAGCTCAAGTTCTTCCAACTGACACCTAAGCTGATGAGGAGTTGAAGATCCGGTTCCTTGAGTTCATGGAACTTCAGCCTTGAGGACAAGACTGATTTTAAGAGGGCGGGTTTGATAGGACTCTAGCAGGGTTGAGTCCTAATCTCCCTAGAAGTAGTCAATAAAACCCTACTAGATTGTAATAAAGTCACTCCTATCTTATAAAGGAGTATGGCTAGGGTTTAGATTAGCCCACAGGGCTTAGTGGCCATCGCCCCCCTGATTGGGTTGGTAGGCTAGGGTTTCCCCCTGCTTAGGTCGGCTATAGAGCTAACCTAGCTACCACCTGTTCCCTCTAAGGCAAGTAGGCCATAGAAGGGGTAAAAGGATAATTTTAGTTAGGCAAGCACCCCCTAGGGCTAGGGTTTGGAGCCCTATATAAGCATGTAGCCTCCACCTCTTTTTATTAAGCAACTACAATTTCAATTCAGCCTTGTGCCGAGTCTAGGAAAGAGGAACCCCTATAGCATTCCGAGGGTTGATCCCCCTCAAGGATCAAAATCTATAGAGCTCATTCTGGGGTTCTATCAGTGACCCTCTAGGCCCAATACCGAGCTAGTCGTGAGTCACTCCCATCAGAACTCCTTCTGATATAGTGAATTATTATCTCTATAATAATTCACTTAACTCATCGACTATAGACGTATTAAGCCACTACGCCATAGTCCCTAGACAGTACAGGGGGATCAAATACATCTGACCTGTCTGTCCATAATTATTATGTATCTATGATCCCTCATCCAACTAATATCCCAGATACCATATATTAGACATGGTACTATCAAGTCACACATAGAATCAGTTTGTCTTGCTCTAATCAGATTCTACCAGAGAATTCTTTCTCTCTCAATCCGAATGACCCTAGCCAGGGATTTGTCTGAGCAAGCACATATGGGATATTCCTCTCGTGATATCAAGAGTGGATGATCCTCTATTGATACTCAATTGCCTTCGTAATGTTGGCTACCAATCCCGATAACCAGTTGTACCAGATCTAGAACTTTCTAAACCTATAAGTCTGACGTCAAAGAAAGGAGTACTCATACAAGACATCCTTGGTGTCTCAAGTCAAAGGACCAGATACACGATTGAGACTATGGAATCACTGTCTGGCATTAGGTATCATCAACCATACAGCATTCTATAAGTGGATCAATCAGTGAACTCATTCTCCAGTGAGCACCTGTACTATATCCTTAGTGTCTCCATACAAGTGGATATGAGACCAACTGCCTCCATCATATGGATAGGTATATAGTATATCGGTCTGTCCGGTTATCTCAATGTCCCTCTCGAGTAACCTATGACTGAGATTATTTAGGATCTATGTTTAAAGTTGAATCAATATTATTATCGTGATCTTATCACGATTTAATTCCCATTGCACAGAACCAAGGACATCATAATATATATGCTACAGATAATATGCCAATATTAATCATAAGCAAAAAGATCGTGCAGTGTGTCACACGTGCCATCACTCACGTGATTGGCTTGCAGGGCACTTGTAACCTGTAATCTCCCACTTGACCTAAAGCCAATCACCTATGTATCTAATCACTATCAGACCCTTGTGATGCTCAAATATAATCTGAGCCAGCGACTTCAACAATGGATCTGCAATAGTATCTTCGAATGAAACTCTTTCCATTGCTATATCTTTTTGGGTCATGATTACTCTAATGAGATGAAACCTCCTCAGAATAATTCTGGTGAGACATGGGTTCCTGTGCTAGAGCTATCGCCCTATCGCTGTCGTAATATATGGTAATCAGCTCAATGCTGCTTTATACGACTCTGATATCATGATGAAATTTTTCATCCACACCCTTACTTTTGCTGCTTCTGCTATAGCAATGTATTCCGCCTCTGTAGTAAGTCAGTAGTGGTATCTTGCTTGGAACTCTTACAGCTTACTACTCCTATATTCAGTGTGAAAACATACCCTGAGTCTGACTTGCTATCATCAATGTCAGACTAGAAACTCAAGTCAGTGTAGCCCTTAGCCTGGAGGCTATCTCCTCCATATACAAGTAAAAGATCCTTAGTCCTTCTCAAGTATTTTAGGATGCACTTAACTACTTTCTAGTGTTCTAAACCTGGATCTGCCTGATACCTGCTCGTGACACTCAGAGCATGTGCTATATCAGACCTCATACATAGCACAGCATACATGATACACCCTATCACTAAGGCATAAGGTATCTTATCCATGTCTGCCCTTTCTTTAGGAGTCTTTAGGGACATCCTCCTAGAAAGTGATATTTTATTTTTCATCGGTATGAGGCCTCTCTTGGAATTCTCTATGCCAAACCTTTTGACAATGGAGTCTATGTACCTAGATTAGGACAAGCCAAGCATCCTCTTAGATCTATCTCTATAGATCCGGATCCCCAAAATATAGGATACTTCCCCTAAGACTTTCATGGAAAAGTTTCTGGATAGCCAAGTCTTTACTTTGGAGAGTATTCCTACATCATTCCCAATGATTAGGATGTCATCCACATACAATACCAAGAAGGTGATAGCACTCCCATTTATCTTCTTGTACACACAAAGCTCATCTTCATTCTTAACGAAGTTATAAGATCTGATCATCTTATCGAATCTTATGATCCAACTTTGGGAAGTTTGCTTTAGTCCATAAATGGACTTAAGCAACCTGCACACTTTATCTGGACCCTCTCTAGATATGAATCCCTTTGGCTATATCATATACACCTCCTCCTCGAGGTTGCCATTAAAGAATATCGTTTTGACATCCATCTGCCAGATCTCATAGCCATAATGTGCTGTAATGGCCAAAAGAATTCTAATGGACTTAAGCATGACTACAGGTGAAAAGGTTTTGTCATAGTCAACTCCTTGTCTTTGATGATATCTTTTAGCTACTAGCCTTGTCTTATAGGTCTCCACCTTTCCATCTACTCTGATCTTATTTTTGAAGATCCACTTGCAGTCGATGGGTATGATACCCTCAAGTGCATCCACAAGGTTCCAAACCTTGTTAGAGTATATGGAATTCATCTGAAAATTCATGGTTTCTTGCCACTTCCCAGAGTCTATACTTATAATAGCCTCCTCAAAGGTCTGAGGATCAACATCTTGAGAGTCCTCTCCATTGATATGTCCCACATATCTTTCAAGAGAGTGAGAAACTCTGCTAAACATACGCAAAGTTGGAACTTATGTGTTAGGTACCTGAACAGACTATCTAAAATGGTGCTTGAGCTAGGTTCTCCAACCTTGCTCAACTCTATCTCACTCCCACTGTTTCCACCAAGATGTATTCCTTCTCACGGAACACAGCTCTCTTAGCAACAAAGACCTTTCGATCCTCGGGATGATAAAAGTAATACCCTAAAGTCTCCTTAGGGTATCCCACGAACGTGCATCTTTCCGTCCTTGATTCCAGCTTGTCGGGGTTGTCTCTAACATGGGCAAGACAACCCCAAATCTTAACAACCTTAAGACCGGGCTTCTTTTCTTTCAATATCTCATATGGTGTTGACACTACCAACTTTGATAGAACTCTTCAGAAGGTAACCTATGATCTCTAAGCCGTATTCCCAGAATGAGACAAGTAGGTTAGTGAAACTCATCATGGACCGCACCATATCTGACAGCGTGCGATTCCTCATTTCTGATACACCATTAAGTTGAGATGTATAAGGAGGTGTCCACTGTGATAGAATGAGTGAACTCCGTACTCAAGTACTCTCCTCGGTCTGATCGAAGAGTCTTAATACTCTTTCCAATTTGGTTCTCCACCTTATTCTTATATTCCCTGAATTTCTCAAAGGCCTCAGATATGAACTTCATTAAGTATACGTGTCCATACCTAGAGAAATCATCAGTGAATATAATGAAGTATGAGTTACCACTTATAGCCTGAGTCAATATGGGACCGCATACATCACTATGTATGAGTTCCAATAACTCAATGGCTCTCTCTCTAGTTCCACTAAAAGGAGAGTTGGTCATCTTCCCACGAAGGCAAGGTTCGCAAGTTGCATATGACTCATAGTCAAATGGATATAAGTATCCATCTTTCAGCAACTTTTGAATCATTCCCTCAAGTACATGACCAACCCTACAATACCATAGGTATGCATTGTTCACCTCATTTCTTTTCCTCTTAAATATATTTATATTCATGATGTGTGGATAAATGTCTAACATATATAAGTCATTTATAAGGGTCTCTACTGATGATCTCATCATCCATAATTATTGAATAACTATTGTTAAAAAAAACTAATTATATCCACTAATTGTCAAACAAGAGATGAAAATAATGTTTTTGATAATAGAGGGAATAAAATAGTATGCATCTAATGCAATAATAGCTCCACCAAGCAGATGTAGGGTGACCATCCAAATAGTAATTACAGTAACTCTTGCTCCATTGCCCATCTTAAGGTCCATCTCACCTCTAGCCAATCTCCTAGGTCTTGCCACAACCTACAACGAATTACAGATATGATAAGTACTCCCGGTATCCATACCCATGTGTTATCATGAAAATCTGACAAGTTGAGACTGATCATGAATATACTTGAAGCTTCTCCAAGCTTTTGGTTCACCTTATCTACAAGGTAATCCTTACAATTCCTCTTCTAATACCCGTATTGGCTACAGTGGAAGCACTATCCTTTGTCCTTTGTTGGGTCTTTCTTGGAAACCTTTGCCTTACCCGGTCTTCCTTTGCCCTTGCCCTTCTTAAGGGTCTTACTGGTTTTTCTTTTATTCTTGGTCTCACCAATATAGAGAACTGGCTTCTCCTTCTTGATGGTGCTCTAAGCTTCCCTCAACATATTGAAAAGCTCAGGTAGAGTTACCTCAAACTTGCTCATGTTAAAATTCATGAGGAAGTGAGAAAAGAAATCTGGTAGGGACTGAAGTATAAGATCAATGTACATGTTATCCTCTAGGACTATTCCTAGACCTATGAGTTTCTCGATCCACTCTATCATCTTTAGGACATGGTTCTCAACCGATGTCCCTTTTATTATCCTGGTTTAGAAGAGTCTCTTAGATATCTCATATCTTTGAGTTCTTCCCTGTTTCTCAAACTGCTGGCAGAGATGAAGAATGATAGAATCTACATCCATGCTCTCATGTTGCCTCTGTAACTCAGGAGTCATGGAGGCCAACATATAACATTTTGCTAATGTGGAATCATCTATATACTTCACATAGCGAGCGATCTCATCCTCGCTTACCCTTTCTTTCGGTATAGGCATAATTGTATCAAGGACGTACATAATTTTCTCTACCGTGAGAACAATTCTCAAATTATGGATCCAATCCATATAGTTTGGACCAGTAAGGCGGTTAGCGTCAAGTATGCCGCGTAGGGGGTTTGTAAGTGACATGTTTCTAACAAATAAGATATAGCATAAATAAAAAATATATAAATTTTACAGAAAATACTAATTAAGATATGGACTTATATCTTAATGTACTCTCACTATTTTCTTAGCGAATCACATGACACCCTTGACACGCGAGACAAAAGTCTCCAATACACTCCTAGTGGGGATCGGGATCCAATTGGCATCTCAGTGCAACCTCGAGGGACTTGACAAATTATACTAAGCCCAAAAGGTAGGCAACTCTTGCCAATCACAAATCCTTGTGATTCCCATCATGTTCGACCTCTGAATCATTATGGTCTCGAGGGACTCGACCAACCATGATATTTAGTTACATCATCACCATCATTACAAGATGAGTCTAATTTGATGATATGCCATCGAGCAACTCGACCAAACATACTATGTTCTTAGGTCACCGATAACATCTCTCTGTCGTAGGCAAGAACTCGATCACATAGATAGGTGAGCCTCGAGAGATTCGACCAACTCAACCTATGTCGTGATTTAATTTCTTCTTATAACGATGGAAGGCCACGTGGGTTAATCTTATTGCCTCACGCTTACCGACTTAATATTATCGTAGGAGGGGGTTTTGTTTCGTATTGATCTCCCAATATGTCGTGTCACACATACATATTTAATATATATCTACATCGCATGCAAATATATATATATATATATACATATATCTAGTAGGTGCATAACACATCACTTATGCAAGCCACATCAGATGATCATGAGCCATCATCTAATATGATTAAGCCCGAGCCAATAGGCCTAATCACTCACAATAGGATCAATATATGCATCGGCGCATCTCCATGCCTTGTGATTGTTTATATCATCATCATCGGTTCCGTCGGATCGTCGCATCATCATGCGTCGTGATCTCCCGCCACGGTATCGTGGGTCTCGCTGTCACCTCCACACTCTCGCCGTGTCTCTCCATGTAATTACAAATAATCACTGGCACACAAGCCTGACAATAAACGGGAAAAATAAAGGCTCACAGGGCCCAATAATAATAATAATAATAATCATAATTACACACATCATAACATATGGATTCTGATCATCCATCCACATCATACATCATATGTACATCACATCATATGTAGGATTACTAGATATATATAATAATTAATTAAACTATTTAATTAATTATTTTCTTGAAATCACGATATGTTGAGAATTTTTAGAATTGTCAAGGGAATTTTTGAAATTTTGGATGAGAGGACAGTCCTCAAAATTTCCAGAATTCTTGAGGGCATTTAAGGAATTATGTGTAATGGGACAGAGTTGGAATTTCTTAAATTATGAGGGGTATAATAATCCTTTTCTTAAAAGGATGCCCTAGACCTCCCCTTCTACCCTCATTTAGCTATCGCCTTGTCGATGGCGGCAGCTCTTTGCGGGCTGGTGCAATCCCCGAATGGGGCACCTCCATGGGTGTTGCCCTTACGAGTGCTACATACACCCACAAGCGCCGCACTTATAGGCGCCAGCCATGCCCGTGGGTGACCATGCCTGTTGGCAGCAGTCCTGGCTGCGGGCGACTGTGCCTGCTGGCAGCAGCCCCTTGTGGGCTGGCCGCGAGTGGTCGCCCTTGCGGGCGGCCCTGGCCTTGTGCGGCGGCCCTTACGGTGCCCCTAGCCACAACCGGCCGCCCCTAAAGGGGCCCTGACCGCAACCGACCGCTTTTGTAGGGGCCTGGTCGTGGGTGGCTACCCTTGCAGGGGACCTAGCCAAGGCCGACCACCCCTGCAAGTGGCCTGGTCATGGCTGGCCGCCCCTCCTCGCTATGTTTGATGCAAAAACGTAGTAAGAACGTGTAGAACAATTCTACGTGATTTAATCACATCACATGCGGTTTAAAACCAATCTTTCGCATGAAAACCATGGCTTTGATACCACTGTTGGGAAACCTCAATGGGAGCATCACGTGCGCAGCGAAAATCAAAACAAAAATTGGTTTCCCATGTAGATCAAAACGTCGAGCAAAAGATTGGGGTCATGAAAAATCCACAAAAATCGATAAAACCATGTCATGTGATAGATTAATTACCTAGTGAGATCGTATATCTCTGTATTCTAGATCCGGATGGAGAGGATGAAGGAGGTCAAGCGTCCTCCTCTCTAGCGATATCCACACGATGGATCTCTGTAGCAAAACTCCTCCAATATGATCTTACAACTCTTGCGTAGAGGAATGTGGGAAAATAGGATGGGGAGGCCAAAGCTGCAGCTTATCAACCATGAGTCTCCCCTCCTATTTATAGAGAGCCACCAAAAAAACCCTAGGGCTCCTGCCTTAGTGGGTATTGGATCCTCATCTAATTACCCACTAACCTTGCATTATTGGATCTCTATCCAATAATCTCCTTAGGCCTATAATTGGGTCTTAAGCAAGGAGCCCTTTAATATAGGGTCTCATCTATTTGCTGAAGCATCCACCATATGTGTGTGATCCTCTAGGCCCGATACCGAGCTGGCCGTAAGTCGCTCCCATCAGAACTCCTTCTGATATAGTGAATTATTATCTTCATAATAGTTCACTCGACTCATCGACTATAGATGTACTAGGCCACTATGCCATAGTCCCCAAACAGTACAAGGGGATCAATCCATTAGACCTGTCTGTCCATAATTACCGTATATCTATAATCACTCATCCAACTAATATCCCAAAGATCATATATTGGACATGGTATTGTCAGGTCATATACGGATTCAGTTTATCTTTCTCTAATCGGATTCTACCATATAACTCTTTCTCTCTCAATCTGAATTACCCTAGCCCGGGATTTGTTTCAACAAGCACATATGAGATATTCATCTCGTGATACTAAGAGTGGATGATCCTCTAATAGTTCTTGTAGTTGCTTTCTCAATTCTTCTAGCTCGAGTGGTGCCATTCTATAGGGAGGCTTGGATATTGGTGTTATTCTAGGGACCATATCAATAGCAAATTTACTCTCTCTATCAGGAGGTAATACAAGCAAGTCATCTGGAAAAACATTAAGGAACTCTCTGACTACTAAAATTTCATTTAGATGAGCTGCTGGATTTAAACTCTCCTTTACACATATAATATAACAAGAATAACCCTTCTGCATAAATCGATGAGCTTGAAACATCGATATTAGGCAAGGAAGTGAGTCATGCATAATACCCCTAAAATAAATGATGGGCTGATCTGGTATGCAAAATGTGATTATTTTTGTATTGCAATCAATACTAGTATGATAGGAAGAGAGCCAATCCATGCCAAGTATAATATCAAAGCCCTGAATCTCTAGGATAATTAAATCAGCAAGGAGTTCATGTTCTCCGATAAAAATCAAACAAGATGGATAAAGTAAATTTGACGTCAAAGTATCTCCAACTGCAGTAGTTACATATAACTTATAATCCAATGGTTTAGGTTGAATGCCCAAGTGACAAGCAAATGTTTATGAAACAAAAGATAGATTGGACCCGGAATCAAATAAAACCTTTACATTCTTGTTAGAAACATGAATAATACCTTCGACTACTGATTTAGAAGCCCGAGAATCTTATTCAATGATGGCATAAACTCTACCATGGGCTATCGTTCTGGGTGGCAATGACTCTTTCCTCTTATTCAGTGTATAATCCTTTACTTTATGATCTAGTTTTTCATAAGCAAAACAGGCTCCAGTCACCCAAAAATACTTACTTGTTTCATATTTATATCCGTATTTTGCACATGACTGAGTTCTCTGAGGTGGCTTTCCCTTCTCTAATCTTGACATCTTGATCCTCTTATTACTATTTTCATATTCATTCACTCTCTTACATTTGCTTGTAAACTTGTCCTTGTAGTTTTTACCCATAATTTCCTATATCTCCTCCAAGTCTCGTTCATTATTAAGGCCATTTCTACCACATCAGCATATGAACGAATATTTAAGGCTGATATCTGACTCCTTATCGTCAATCTTAGACCTCTCTCAAATCTTTTTGTTTGTCAATCACTAAATCTCAATGCATATTCCCAAAATGATATATCTATCAGTATGTCTTAGTGATCCTCAAACCATGCTCTGATACCATCTCCGTCACGCACCCCCGAATTATAACATATTCATGAGATGTGACTCTAATCTAAAATGATTCATAATATTATCAACAACATAATCCATCCAGGATCCAAACAAACATTTGAGGATACTAAGAATAACATGCAGTCATTCAGTCACTTTCATAGAAACCTGTGCAGATTATAATCTCTTCACATTCTCTTAATGAATCACAAAACCGATCCAAAACCAATGCAGCTAAATATAATCCACAATCATAAGGTCCACTAATGCGATAAAATCCATATGACTTTGGAAAACAACCATACACCATCACTTCATATATTGTATAGCAAGTTTAACATTCAAGATCCCAAACAAGAGGGTAGTTTTAAAACCATTACATAGTTATCCCTCTTCAAAATATGTCTACAACTTTACTTTAGACCCAAGGTGTACATATACAATGATAACATATTGTCAAATGAACATTTAGCCTAAGAACTTCTTGCTTTCCCAATGCTTTAGCGTCGTATCAAGTATTTTAATAAATGCCAAGCTAACCTGAAAAAGATTAGATAGCAACAGAGTGAGCTAAGAAGCCCAACAAGTATCAAACCGGTTCAGAGCAAGGAAAGGTGTTTTCAAATTGAACCTGATATAAGAATACAAGGTAGGGAACACAAAAGTCTTCACATATAGCATCAAATCAGATTCACAACCACAAGGTTCATCTTGTTCGAAGCATACTTAAATCCATAACAATTTGAGAAGGTAATTGGAGCATATATGACAATCAAAAGCATTTTGGTATATATCAATGACATTTAAAGTTTTAGGAGCATATCAATAGTACATGAAATACTTCGGAACATGACAAAGGATCAAATATCAAACTTAAGCTCGTATGTCACATTTGAAGTTGGATTAATATAATAGGCATAAGTATGTCAAGCATCATATCAATGGCAAACGAAATATTTTGGAGCCTATCAATGAGAACACAAAATATTTCGGAGCATATCAAGGAGGTATAGGATATTTTTTGAAAGTATATCAATGGTGTATGAATATTCTCAAAAGCATATCAAATGAACAAGTAACGAACAGAAGCTCAAATATCATTCAGACATAACATTCATTTCATTCTTATCCAAAGTGCATAAATAACTCAAAAACAATGCTTTGGATATCATATCAAAAACATAGAGGGCGAAGTGGGACCATAAACATAATGTGGAACATCCATCGCTAAATGACCATCAAACATAAGTCTCCTACGTCTAGGAGCTCCATCCACCCACGTCTGAGTGAAGTCATAGGGGGCCGACAGAGCACGCAGGCTCTAAGGATAACTCATTTTATCATTTCTGACAAAGGTTCACATTGTCCCACAAACACCGGATTACAAAAGGACATGAGCAATGAATTTGGCATATCTCAGAAGCACATGCAGAATAATAAATCATACATGCGCTTAAACAGAATAATAGAATATAACATCAATTAATACATAACATATTCTGATATGGAAGGAAGTCAAGTACAAGAGCATTAGAGATTTCAGCTTTGAAATGGAAGAAACAAGTATAGGCAGAATTGATATAATCCCTATTTTGGCTGAATTCTGAAGGAAAATACAAAGTTATTTTGATAATAAAAAATATTCCAAATTACTCACGAAAGGTGTTTTTGAAAAGCTAAATCAATCTAGTTTTATACGAAGCAACTTTCCTACAAATTGAATGTCTCTACAAAGAGTTATTGATGGTTTTACAACCGACGGTCCGAAATCGTAGTCCATGTTTTATAGAATTTATATGGTCCATCAAAATGGGGGTTTTGACAGTCATTTGGACTCCAAATCTTTCTATATTAGGTTCAACAGAAATTTCAAAGAGTCTATTTTCTAACAAATCAAGTTTTACATAAATTAGAAACTCCAACAGGAAGATATAAGCAATATAGTGATGAAAGGTCATGAGCTACAGATTCTATTTTACAGATTTTATATACTCAATTGAAGTAAACGTTTGGGCACCAAATGAACTCTAAATTCTTCAAACTTAGGTTCAAAAGAAAGATATTTGAATCTACTTTTGACAAAACTAATTTTTGTCCAAATCAGAGATCTGTACTAAATATTACAGTAGAAACAAGACATATAGGTCATAATCATGATAATATTATAAATTCATAATTAGGCAGCCAACAAAAGATTTTGGATATGTTCAGAATTTTCTTCATAAATCAAGGCAAAAACAAAGTTAAATTTCAGTAGGAGAAAGATAGAACACTTGCCTTTGAATACTTTAGTCTCAAAGGTGTGGATTAGATTCCAATCTCAAATTTCTTCTTCTTTCCTTCTCTTCTTCTTCTTCTTCTTCTTCTTCTTCTTCTTCTTCTTCTTCTTCTCCTCAAGTTCACGTTGCTACCAAAACAAACCTTTCTTTTTTTCTCTAATTGTTAATTGTTTAAGCTAACATATGTGTGGATAGGTGGCAAACATGCATGCAATGTGGTTATCTGTCACCCATGCACATGCACAAGTGACACTACTTTAAACAAGGTAGTAACACGTGTCCTCACCATATTTTTTTTTTACTTAATGTGAATCTTTTACAATTCATTTTATAATTTTTTTAAGATTCATACTTAGGTCCCTAGCAATCAACTTTCAATATAAAATTATTTAATCAAGAGAATTAATAAATAAATCCTTTAATTTTACAAATGTGTCTTCATAAATAATTTAAAATATTTCATTATAAATATTTCAGAAATGAGAGATATTACAACCTTTCTATCTACTATGATTTTTTTCTTAAAAATCCACTTGATAGTCAATGGGTATGATACCCTTAGGTGCATCCACAAGATTTCAAACCTTCTTTGAATACTTGAAATCCATCTTAGAATTCATTGTTTCTTACCACTTTCTAGAGTCTATACTCATAATAACCTCCTCGTATGTCTGAGGATCAATATCCTGAGTGTCATCTCCACTAATATGTCTATTAGAACTCTAGCTAGGAGAGTCCTAATTTAGTTTCTTTAAAGAGGGTAAATATTTAAATCCTAAGGGTATTCATGTAAATCTGATCTAACCAACCCCTAATAAAGAAGTGAGGAGGCTGGCTAGGTTAGGATTAGTTTGGAGGAAGATTTTTTAAGGCAAGAATAAGATACATGTCACCCTAATTAACCACCCCTTATCCTAGTTAAAGAAGGGTTGGTTGAGGAGGGGTTAAGTTATAATAGAATTATAATTAGGATTAGTTTGGAGGTTGCTTCTTAGAGTTGGAGTTGGAGTTGTTGGAAGTAGGAGTTGCTTCTTAGAGTTGTTGTAGGATTTGTTAGGAGTAGGAGTCTTAAGTAGGAATGTTATTAGGAGATGGGGTTTAAAAGCCCTATAAATAGCCTTGGATTCTCCCTTCTTTCATCATCAATAGATCAATTATCTTTCAGCTCATATATCAGAAAACCAAGGAGGGAAGAACCCCTATAGAGTTCCAAGGAGGCCGATCCCCTGTAGAGATCACCCCAAACTTAGAATCTGTAAGGGTTCTACCACTTGGTATCAAAGTAGTATTCTTGATGTCTCGATGCCCTTCTACAATCATTCATCATCCTTCCATAGCTGTCCAAAGCAATTACCACAATTGTGTAAAGATTGTCACCTAATTTCGTCGTTATCTCCACTATCGCATATCATCCTTTGATCTCCTCATCAATTGCAATAGATTTTGGTTTTCTACCTTCCTGTTGCTGCAATTTAGTTATCCTTATTTAAAAAAATCTAAAAATTGGTCTTATTTTGCTGCATAAACTTTTCATCACAAAGTTTCCATATATACGATGAAAGTTACGCTGCATAATTCTAGCCGCACACCCTTGACTATTTGATTTGCTACTGTGCTTTTGCTTGTCCAATCTCTACAAAATTTTTATGATAGCTTTAGCACTTCCTATCCTTAGATTTCCTTTTAGTTTTGTAAAAGAATTCTCAATATAAATCAATGGTCTTTTATGTCTAAACTGCTGCACTTTAGACGTAAAAATCTGCTCTAGTACCTTCCCGTGATCTTCGATCTTGCCAAAACTTCTGCTGTCGATTTCTTACACAAATTTTTTGACAACATTATCTTTCCCTTGCCAGTAGATTTCCATTGAGCTTTACTTGATTCCTTGTTACGAACTACTACAAAAAATTTTTACTATGCTACTAAAATCTTTTACTGAAAAAATTCTACAATAATACCTTCTTGCAATCTTTGATTTTGCCAAAACTTTTGCTATCATTTCTTTCCATGAAATTTTTTATGATATTACCTCTCCCTTACTAATAGATTCCTCTTGAGTTGCACTTAAATTTTTATTGAGAATTTCTGGAAAAAATTATGTCTTCACTGCTGGAATTTTCTCGACGAAAAATCTACTATTGCACCTTTGTCTTTCTTCTTCTCCTTAACCCACTGAAACCCAACTATCTTGCTGCCACCACCTAAGATGTCTTTAGGGAATTCCTTTAGCCTTAAGAATTAACCATTGTAACCTATTTTCATAACCCAAACAGCACCTAAAACCATTGCCCAAAATAGTGACCTATCGTAGCCTATCGACGTAGAATTCTGCTGCACTACCTTTCGGTGCTTTTTGTTGCACCCTTATCTAATCCTTACCGAAATTGTTACTGCCACCCACATCATCTTTAGGGCACCCCTCTAGTCTTTAGATACAGCCATCATAACCTATTTCCAGAATCCGCAGCCAACTCAAATTGTAGCCTAAATAGCGGTCTTTCGCTGCCACCGAACCTTCCACTAATCCTTACCCTCCGCAACCACCAATCCTACAAAATCGATTGCTGCCCTAAATCACAGCCCCAACAGCACCCAAAAAAAATAACAACCTGTCAGCCCCAAACTATAGCCATCTACCCATGATCAACCATTCCTTTCAGCCACAAAACCACCCAACCATTACATACCACTGATCCAATAGCAGGAGAGGGACATTGGCATCTCAGATTTAGAGGCACACACAATGGCATCTCAAGGTTCAATCGATGCTAAGTTGGAGGTTTTTAAATCATGCATAGAGGATAAATTGCGTGCCTTATTCAGCAAATTCGGATTGAGTCGATCTCCGAGCCCAATAAAATTCCTGCAAGGTCAAAGTTTAGAGAGGCCTCTCAAAAAGAATGAACAAGCAACTGATATGAGGCAGCCATGCATGAGGGCGGACTTCCCTCGATGGAAAGAAGGAGACCCGATAAGATAGATTTCACATGCTGAACGTTACTTCCATCATCAACAAACACTAGAGGATTCCATGGTGGACACCATTGTCATCTACCTTGAAGGAGATGCTATTCGATGGTACAATGACCATGAGGCTCCGACATGGAAACAATTTAAGTACGCACTACTGAACTGCTTTGGGCCGACGAACAAACACTAGAGGATTCCATGGTGGACACCATTGTCATCTACCTTGAAGGAGATGCTATTCGATGGTACAATGACCATGAGGCTCCGACATGGAAACAAATTTAAGTACGCACTACTGAACTGCTTTGGGCCGACGAAGAACGAGAATATCAATGACCAACTCGCAAAGATCTGACAAACCTTTATGATTCAGGAGTACCAAACCAAGTTTGAACATTTATTCTATCTTGTTTATAATTGGATGGATCAACAATTATTAGGGACATTCATCGAGGGATTCAAACAGGAGATTAAAGGAGATGTTAAGGCGCGGCAGCCCCGCACCATGAAGGCTGCAATCTCTTTCGCCCGAATCCAAGAGATCAGCTCAACCAAGATGCTTGGAGGATGAGAACCACTCCTAGACCCATAGCATATGAACCTCCTACTTCCAGCCATCCTTTGCAGCCAAAAAAATTGACAAGAGAAGAACTACGCGATCAATCGACAAAGGGTCTTTGTTGGCATTGCAATTAACTTTGGAGCTACAACTATCGCTGCAAAAAGGGCCACCTCCAACTGATTGAATCTCTTGAAGATATGGAGGAGGAGGTCTAGAAGCATGAGGAAGAGGTCACATATGAAGAACAGTAGCCGGTTGATTTTACGATGCATACTCTTACCGGCTATACGAACCTGCAAATGGTGAAAATGGGAGGACTTCTAAAGCAACAACTGATTACCATTCTTATTGACACCATGAGCACCAGCAACTTTATGAACAGCAAGATTGCTACCCAATTAATGCTCTAAAATGAAGATTGTAGTAGGTTAAATGTTGAGGTCACCGACAGCCAAATTTTTGAAGTGCGACAAAAGATGTCCACAAGTGAAATTATTGCGATAAGACCAAGAGATACTTGCTGATTTCTTCCACCTTCCTCTTGATCATTATGAGGTCATGCTTGACATTAAATACTAGGTGATGTTTCTTGAAATTTTTCTAAATTTATTATGAAAATTTTCAGCCATAAGAAATAGGAGATTCTTCGCGGGAAACACGGGAGCGACGTAACGATGACTTGCACGCAGCAAACGGAGAAAGTTATGAACAAAAAAAATAACAACTTTTTGATGCATCTTCAACAGCACTCTATGAGGGAGCCAACAAAATTTGAAGACCCAAACATCCTCCAATTGTTTGTTAAATTTTTAAATATTTTTGTCGAACCACGTAGCCTACTTTCTAACTGCCGGCATGACCATCAAATTCTGATTCTCCAAAGCAAACCGACAGCAAACCCTCACCCATATCATTATCCTCACTTGTACAAAGCTAAAATAGAGAGAAATGAAGATGAGATGCTTGAAATAGGGGTCATAAATCTAAGTTGCAGCCCTTACTCTTCGCCGGTGCTAGCTTTACTTGACTTCGACAAAGTGCTTATTATTGATACATCAGGAGCTAGAAATTATGTTATCCACATGCAAGATAGCCGACCTCTGGCCTACATCAGCAAAGCCCTCACTCCAAATCACTTGAAGCTACCTATCAACGACGAGGGAATGCTAACGTTTGCTAAATTTGTTGCTTGGTATGATACAAGACCATAACACAAAGAGGAGATAAAAGTAAGTCTTAAAAAATTATAGATTATATTCCTTCCAAATTTAAATCGAGCTCACCTTATCATGGACTTTACTAGAAGGCACTACCATCACAAAGGAAGGCCTAGCTATCAATAAAGAACAACCACATGTTAGCCCGAACAAGAAAGAAACAGCCGCTTGACAAACGTCAGAGTAGAAGGAAGTTTGTTATTAAAGATCAAGTCTTTCTCCATATTCATCCCTATAAGTAGGAATTTATGAAGACTCGAGCCTCACGGAAGTGGTCTCCTAGTTACTTTGGACCCTACAAAATTGAAGATCACATTGGAGCTGTAAATTATGGATCGGACTTGCACACTAATTTAAAATTATAACTCATCCTTTATGAATCTCACTACAAATGGAAGTTTAGAGAGGACAACTCAGCCCCAACTTATCCACCTAACACCTAAGTTGATGAAGAGGCCCAAATTTAGTTGATGATTGTATGGGATCACGGGATCGCGACACATCATCGTCAAGTCACTACTGCTGATGCTGGACCCTAGGAACAGGATGTGCCTATTATAGGGCCACGAGGGACCCTCGTGAGGAGTTGTAGATCATGACATAGAGACATGGACCTCGACATTGAGGACAAGACTGATTTGAAGAGGGCGGATTTTTTATAACTCTAGCTAGGAGAGTCCTAATTTAGTTTCAGTAAAAAGGATAAATATGTAAATCCTAAGGGAATTCATGTAAATCTGATCTAGTCTACCCCTAATAAAGAAGTGAGGAGGCCGGCTAGGTTAGGATTAGTTTGGAGGAAGATATTTTGGGGAAGAATAAGATACATGTCATCCTAATTAACCACACCTTGTCCTAGTTAAAAAGAGGTTGGTGATAGAACCCCAGAAGGAGTTATATAGATTTTGATCTCTGAGGGGGATCAACCCTTGGAACACTATAGGACATTTCAGAACATATTATTGTCAATAAAACATTTCAGAACTTATCAAGATGCATAGGTCATATTTCGAAGCATATCAATGGTGTATGAATGATCTCAATGCTTATCAAATGAACAATTAAGGAATAGAAGCTCAAATATCATATCAGACATAATATTCATTTCGTTCTTATCCAAAGCACAGAAACAATCTCATAAGCAATGCTTTGGATATCATATCAAAGACATAAGGGTGAAGTGGGATCACAAACATAATGTGGATCATCCATTGCTGAATGACCACCAAACATAAGTCTACGACATCTGGGAGCTCCATCCGCCCACGTCTGAGTGAAATCAGTGGGGCCGGTAAGAGCATAGCTAGCTTTGAACACAATACCCTTTACCATTTCTAGCAAAGGTCCAGAATATATCCCACAAACACTATAGTACAAAAGGACATGAGCAATAAAAGTGGCATATATCAGAAGCACATGCGTAACAATGAAATATATATGTGATAATATGAAGTAATACGATGTCAACATAAACATCCATAATTTGTATTCAGATAGTCAAAGAATAAAGAACAAGAGTGTATAAGAATTTAAAGCAATAATGTAAGGCTCAATTGAAGGATGGGCTTTAATTGCATCATAGACAAAATATGATCCGATAACATATCCAAAACATAGATGGTAAAGTGGGATCATAAACATAATGTGGTCCATCTAACCACCAAATAGTAAAGTATCACAGGCTCTAAGCATAACATACCCTTTACCATTTCTGGCAAAGGTCCAGAATATCTCACAAACACTAGAGTACAAAAGGATATGGCTTATATCGGAAGCCCATGTGGAACAATAAATTATACATGTGCCTAAACAAAATAATATGATGTAACATCAATTAATATATAACATATTCAGATATATAAGGAAACCAAAGGCAAGAGCATCAGAGAATTCAGTTTTGAAATGGATGAAGAAAGAATGGGCAAAACTGATACAATCATTATTCTGTCAAAATTCAAAAGGCACATATCAAAGTTATTTTGAATGATCGAATATACTTAAAATTAATTAAAAATATAATTTTAGAAAGCTAAATCAATCTAATTTCAAATGAAATAAGTTTTATTTAAATTGGAAGTCTCTATGAAAAGTTATAGATAATTTAGTAGCTAAAGGTCCAAAATCACAGTCCCTGTTTTACAAAATCTATAAGGTCTAACAAAATAGGAATTTTGATAGTCATTTGGACTCTAAATCTTTCAATCTTATTATCAAATGAAACATCTACGAGTCTATTTTTTGATAGTCATTTGGACTCTAAATCTTTCAATCCTATTATCAAATGAAACATCTACGAGTCTATTTTCTAATGAATTAAGTTTTACATAAATCAGATACTCCAACAAAAAGATATAAGCAATATATTGATGAAAGGTCAGGAGCTATAGACTCTGTTTTATAGATTTCATATACTCAATTGAAATAAACATTTGGGCTAGCAAATGAACTCCAAATTCTTCAAACTTAGTTTCAAAAGAAATATATGTGAATCTATTTTTGAAGAAACTAAGTTTTCTTTAAATCAGAGATCTGTACTAAAAGTTACAACTTGAAAAGTCAAATAAGTCATAATCTTGAAAATATTATAGATTCACACTTAGGCAGCCAATAAAAGAGATTTCGGTTTTGTCCCAAATTTTTCTCATAATTAAAGCAAGAACAAGGATAAATTTTAGTAGAAAAAGGATAGAAGACATTATATAGGATAGGATTAGAACACTTGCCTTTGCAAATTTTGATCCCAAATGTGGATTTGATCAAAATGTCAAAACCCCCAAATCCTTTCTTCTCCTCTTCCTTCTCTTCTTTCTTCTCCTTCACAAGTTTAAGTTACAGTCAAATCCCTTTCTTCTCTTTGCTTTTTATTTAAGCTAACATATATTTTGTTAGGTGGCAAATATGCATGCAAGGTGCACATGTGTCACCTAAGCATATACATAAGTGGCACCATTTTTAACTAGGTAATGACACATGTCATTATCCTTTTTTTATAACTTAATTTGAATCTTATATAATTCATATCAAACAATTAGATTTTACATTTAGGTCCCTAGCAATAAGCTTTTAAATAAATTCTTATATTTACAAATAGATCTTTATAAATAATCTATTAGTAAATAAATCCTCATTAATAATTTAAAATAGATCATTACAAATATTTTGAAAATGAGGGATATTACACTTTAGGAGTTGGTTAGGAGTATAAGTCTTGAAGTATGAGTCCTATTAGGAGTTAGGGTTAGAAGGTCTATAAATAGCCATGTAATCATCCACTTTTTATCATCAATAGAAGAGTATTTTCTGCAGCCTTTGAGTAGTAATTTAGAGGAGGGAACCCCTATAGAGTCCCAAGGAGGCCGATCCCCTATAGTGATCACCCCCAAGCTTAGAATCCGCTAGGGTTCTAACACACTCCCGCTATTTCCACCAAGAATGTGATCGATCTCAAGGAACACAGATTTCTTGATAACAAAGACCTTCTGGTCTTTAGGATGATAGAAATAATACCCATAAGTTTTCTTAGGTATCTTATGAACTTACACCATTCTATTCTTGATTCTAACTTATCGGGGTTGTGTCTCCTAACGTAGGCCGGCAGTCGTAAATTTTAACAACCTTAAGATTGAGTTTCTTTCCTTTCCATATCTTATATGGTGTAGTATTATGACTCTAGCTAAGGGAGTCTTAATTTAGTTTTATTGAAGAGAGCAAACATGTAAATCCTAAGGGCATTCATGTAAATCCTATCTAACCGACCCCTATTAAAGAGGTTAGGAGGCCAACTAGGTTAGGAATAGTTTGGAGGAAGATATTTTGATAAAGGAATAATATACATGTCACCCTAATTAACCACCCCTTATCCTAGTTAAAGAGGGGTTTGGTTGAGGAGGGGTTAAATTATAATATGATTAGGATTAGTTTGGAGGTTGCTTCTTAGAGTTGGAGTAGGAGTTGTTAGGAGTAGTAGTCTTAAGTAGGAATCCTATTAGGAGTTGGGGTTTAGAAGTCCTATAAATAGCCTTATATTCTCCCATATTTCATCATCAATAGATCAATTATCTTTCAGCTCATGTAGCATAAACCAAGGAGGGAGGAACCCCTATAGAGTTCTAAGAAGGCCGATCCCCTATAGAGATCGCCCCAAGCTTAGAATTCTCAAGGATTCTAACACTTGGTATCAGAGAAGCATTCTTGGCATCTCGCTATCCTTCCACAGCCATCCATCAGCCCCCCATAGCTGTCCAAAGAAATTTCCATAATTGCTTGAAGATCATAACCTAATTTCACCATTACCTCCACTACCGCATATCATCCTTTGATCTCCTCGTGAATTACAATTGATTATGATTTCCTACCTTATTACTACTGCAATTTAGTTATCCCTATTCAATAATCCAAAAAAATTCGTTCCTATTTGCTGCACAAACTTTTCGTCATAATGATTCCATCCTTACGACGAAAGTTACTCAGCAGAATTCCTGCCGCACACCCTTGACTATTTGATTTGTTGTTGTGTTTTTACTAATCCAATCTTTATGAAATTTTTACGAAGGCTTTAGAAGTTCCTATCTTCATATCTCCCTTTAGTTTCATTAATAAATTATCAATATAACCTGCTAATCTTTTACGTCCAAGCTACTGCACTTTTGGCATAAAAATATGCTAACATACTTCTTTCTGATCTTTGATTTTGCCGAACCTATTGATGTTGTTTCTTTCCATGAAATATTTTATGGCATTATCTTTCTCTTACCAGCATATTCTCCTTGGGTTTTGCTCGAATTCTTGTTTAAAACTACTAGAAAAAAATCTCATCTATACTGCTGAAATCTTTCAATGAAAAAAATTTGCCGCAACACCTTCTAGCAATCTTTGATTTTGCTGAATCATTTACTATCGTAATTTTTCACAAAATTTTTGACAGCAATATCTTTCCCTTGCCAATGGATTCCCATTGAGTTTTACTCAATTCCTTGTTATGAACTACTGCAAAAACTTTTGACTATACTACTGAAATCTTTCGCTGAAAAAATTTTGCAACAACTCCTAGCAATCTTTGATTTTGCCTAAACTTTTGCTGTCATTTCTTTCCATGAAATTTTTGATGACATTACCTCTCTCTTACTAGTAGATTTTCTTTGAGTTTCACTTGAATTTTTGTTGAGAATTTCTAGAAAAAATTATGTCTTCACTATTAGAATATTTTTGATGAAAAATCTGCTACTGCACCTTTGTCTTTCTTCTTCTCCTTAACCCATCGAAACCCAACTATCTTACTGCCACCACCCAAGATGTCTTTAGGGCATCCCTTTAGACTTAAGATGCAACCATCGTAATCTATTTTCATAACCTAAACATAACCCAAAACCGCAGCCCAAAACAACGACCTATCACAGCCTATCGACGCAGAATTCTTCAGCACTTCCTTTCGATGTTTTTTGCTGCACCCATATTTGATCCTTCCCAAAATTGTTGCTGCCACCCATGTCATCTTTAGGACACCCCACTAGCCTTAAGATGCAGCCATCATAAGCTATTTCTAGAATCCGCAGCCAACTCAAACCGTAGCAAAAATTGTAGCCTAAACAGTGGTCTTCCATGCCATCAATAACAACCCTAAGCCATCTCTCTAACCCTAAACCTTTGTTACCAAACCCTTCTTACAGCTCCTACAACAGCCCTAAATCATAGTCCCAATAGCACCTAAAAAAAAGTAACCTTTCGGCCCCAAACCATAGCCATCTACCCATGATCCACCATCCATTTCGGCCACCAAACCGTCCAACTGTTACATACCACTAACCCAATAGCAAGATAAGGACATTAGCATCTCAAATTTGGAGGCACATGCAATGGCATCTCAAGATTCAATCGATGCCATGTTGGAGGCGTTTGAATTATGCATAGAGGACAAATTGCGTGCCTTATTCACCAAATTCGGATTGAGCCAATCTCCGAGCCCAATAAAATTCCAGCAAGGTCAAAGTTCAGAGAGGCCTCTCAAAAAGAAAGAATGACCTACTGATATGAGGCAGCTAGGCATGAGGATGGACTTCCCTCGATGGGAAGGAGACCCGACGGGATGGATTTCAAGCGCCGAACATTACTTTCGTCATCACCAAACACCGGAGCATTCCATGGTGGACACCGCTATCATCCACCTTAAAGGATATGTTATACAATGGTATAATTGGTTTGAATGCAACTATGGAACTTTGATGTGGATACAATTCAAGTATGCGCTACTGAATCGCTTTGGACCGACCAAGTACGAGAATATCAATGGACAACTTGCCAAGATCCGGCAAACCTCCACGATATAAGAATACCATACCAGGTTTGAGGAATTATCTTACTTTACTTATGATCAGTCTGACAGACAATTATTAGGGGCGTTCATCGATGGACACAAGCCGAAAATTAAAGGAGACGTTAAAGCGTGGTAGCCCCCCACCGTAAAGGCTGAAATCTCTTTCACCCGAATCCAAGAGGAACGACTTAACTAAGATGCTCAGAGGATGAGAACCACTCTTAGACCAGTAGCATATAAACCTCCCTCTGCTCCCAACCATTTTTTGCTGCTAGAAAAATTGATGAGAGAAGAGCTACACGACAGATTAGTGAAGGGCCTTTGTTAGTATTGCAATGAACTTTGGAGCTGCAACCATCGCTGCGAAAAATGGGAGCTTTCCATGATAAAATATGTTAAAGAATCTAAAAAAGAGGTTGAGGAACCTAAGGAGGAGAACACGAAGGAGGACCCACAGCCAACTGATTGCACGACTCACGCTTTAGCCGGCCATGCGAACCCGCAATCAGTAAAAGTTGAAGAATCCTTTAAGCAGCAACCCGTCATCGTCCTCACCAACAATCTTATGAATGGCAAGGGAGAACAAGTGACCTTATGCGAGAATCATGGGAGCAAAGTAATGACGATCTCGACACAATACTTGCAGAAGCTTGCTGAAATTTCAAGTGCCTCCACCAATTCGAGCTGATTACTTCCTACCAGGCTATATAATCTTAATATGTTGATCTTGTAGTAGGAACTACTAACACATATTCAACCATATTACTGTCAACATCCTCAGAGAGCCGAAGATAAAAGGATCATCAAGGAGATGCAGGAGACATAGATGATTAGGCCACAACCTTCCCTTATAAGGACACCTTATCTTCAAAAACTTTATCTCTTCATCTGCAAGTATGAACTCTTCCTGAAGTGCCACATTCAGCCGCACCAGCTATGGCTTCTGAAGCACTCTTGGATCTCAGACTACTTCCATGACTTCTCCAAGGAGTGGACCATAATGCTCAAAGTCTTCCCTGATAATAACCAACGATCCACGCCCATGACCGCAAGAAGATTGAGTCCCTCTACAACAATACTGGCATGGAATCTGTGACACCAAACTTTATTGGATGGAGATCAAAATTATTAAGGAACAGGAGGAAGGCATCCACACATCCACCATCTATAGGATCCTCACAGCCACGATGCCATCAGTGCTAGCATTACTCGATCGTGGTAATGTGTTCCCAATTGGAGCAGACATATCAAGAATTAGGATCGACACTACCCTCATGTAAGATGGTCGATTCCTAATATACACCGAGGATCTCCCTACATTTCATATGATGCTTTTAATCTGTAAAGGGATACTAATTGCTACTGAATTTAATGTTTAGCACGATACAAGTCAATAGCACAAAGGAGAAATGAAAATAGGCTCAGTAACATTACAGCTCCTACCCTCATCGGACTCAAAATGGGCTTACACCACCAAGGACCTTATTAAATGGGAGCAATTATTCCAAAAGAAGGCTCGGTTACTATTAAAGAAAAACCAAGTAACAGCCCATGTAAGAAAGAAATAGACCCCTGATAAATATTGAACTAGAAGAAAGTTCACTGTTAAATATCGAGTTTCCCTTCATCTATAGCCCTACTAGTAGAAAATTCAAGCCTCAAGGAAGTGATCCCCTTGCTACTTTGGCCCTTGTAAAATTGAGGATTACAATGGAGCCGTGACTTATGGATTAGATCAGTACATCAATTTAAAAATACAATTGATCCTCTAAGTATCTCATTGCAAATAGAAGTTTAGAGAGGATAACTTAGCCCCGATTTATCCACCCGACACCCAAGTCGATAAGGAGGCTCAGGTTCAACTAATGATTGCATGGAATCACGGGATCACGACGCATCACCATCTAGTCACTACTATTGATGAGGAATTACATACCATGACCCAGAGACTTGGAGTTTAGCCTTAAGGACAATGCTAATTTGAAGAGAGTCTATTAGGACTCTAGCTAGGGGAATCCTAATATAGTTTCATTAAAGAGGGCAAACACGTAAATTCTAAGGGTATTCATGTAAATCCTATCTAGCCGACCCCTATTAAAGAGGTGAGGAGGTCGGCTAGGTTAGGATTAGTTTGGAGGAAGATATTTTGACGGAAGAATAAGATACATGTCACCCTAATTAACCACCCCTTATCCTAGTTAAAGGGGGGTTAGTGATAGAACCCCAGAAGGAGCTCTATAGATTTTGATCTCTGAGGGAGATCAACCCTTGAAACGCTATAAGGGTTCCTCCCTCCGAGAACTCAGCACAAGGCTGAATAAAAGATTGATCTTGCTTAATAAAAGAGAGGGGGCAGCTATTTCATTATATAGGGTTCTAAACCCAAGCCCATGGGGTGATTCCCTGTGTAAAAGTACCCCTTTGCCCTCCTATAGCTGACCTAGCTAAGGAAAACTCTAGCCGGCCAGCCCAGTAAAGGGGGCGACGGCCACTAAGACTAAGCCCCAATCTATACCCTAGCCACACTTCTTTATAGGATAGAAGTGACTAGGTGGGGTTTCATTGCAATCCCATAGGGTTTTTATTGACTACTTCTAGAGTGATTAGGACTCGACCCTACTAGAGTCCTATCAAACCCATCCTCTTTGAATCAGCCTTGTCCTCAAGGCTTATGGTTCATAAACTCTGGAAATTGGGTCTTTAGCTCCTCGTAAGACTCTCACGTTGCATCTTCGGATGGTAAATTATTCCACTTCATGAGTACTTCAGTTGATGGGCATCAATGGCGCATCATAATCCTCCGATCAAATATAGCTTGAGGTTGAGCTTGAATCTCGCCATAATTAGAAGTGCTCGACAGCTAAGTTTAAACTAATTCACATTCTCACAATTTTGACTTTAGCAAGGATACGTGGAAGACGAGCTGGATCTTAGCGTCATCTGGGAGTTCTAATATGTATGTCATGGCCCTAATATGCTCCAAAATCTGATATGGTCCATAGAATCATGGAGATAGCTTCATCGATGCTCTAGTGTTGATTGACAACTGCTTGTATGGTTGTAGGTGAAGGTAGACCCAATCTCCTACAGAAAATTCTCGCTCACTTCGGTGAGTGTCTGCTTTTTGCTTCATGTGGGCTTGGTCGGCAGTTAGGTTATCTTTCAGCAGCTGTAGAAGCTTGTCCCTGCAAATTAAGTTTTGGGTGATGTTATTACATATTTAGGTATTACAGGGGGGCGGTCGGCCATACAATGCCTCATAAGGGGTACATTTAGTTGATGAATGATAAATTATGTTGTACCATCATTTGGCCCAAGGAAACCACCTTATCTACTCTTTGGACTGGTCACTGGTGAAGCACTGTAAGTATGTCTTGAGGCATCTGATTCACCACCTATGTTTGGTTGTCTGTTTGTGGATGATAGGCTGTGCTCAACTTCAATTGGGTGCCTTCTAATTGGAAGAGCTCGATTTAAAATTTACTTGTAAACACCTTGTCACGGTCGCTCACAATCGACCTTGGCATCCCATGCAATTTATAATATTTTTCACAAAAAGTTGAGCAATACTAGTAGCAGTATAAGGATGTCTTATAGCACAGAAAATGAGTATATTTGGTTAGATGATCTACCACCATAAAGATTATACTTTTACCTTGAGATGGTGGCAGCCCTTCGATGAAGTCCATGAAAATGTCAATCCATGATAAGTCTGGTATAGTTAGTGGTTGTAGTTGTCCCGAATTTGCAATCGTTTAACTTTTTTGCTACTGGCATATATCACATTTACATACATAATCATAAATCAATTTTTTCATGCCTCTCCCAAAGAAGTTGTGCTTCACCCTCTTATATGTTCTTAGAAATCTGGAGTGCCCTGTTGAAGGTGAAGAGTGCAACTCATGCAAAATAATTTTCATGCAAGGGGAAGAAGGAATAATCACAATTCGGTCTTTGTAGTGTAGGTCCTTCGAATCCTAAGTGTAATGGCCCATGAAACCCAGATTCTTCTCCAATTTTTCTATGATGCCTCGGGTTTCTGGGTCGCTCTTCCACTCCTCTCTAATGTCTTTGAGGAAGTCGGTGGAGAGAAGGGAGATGGCTAAAATTTTGGCTTGTCCCGGTAGTCGAGATAGAGCATCTGCAACAACATTCTATTTTCCCTTTCGATAAATAATTTCATAATCAAAGCCAAGAAGTTTAGTTACCCATCATTGTTGATCTGGAGAAGATATTTTCCGCTCCAAAAAATACTTAAGGCTTCAGTGGTTGGTCTTAATCTGGAAGCGTCGACCGATCAAGTAAGGTCTCAACTTAGTGACGACGTGTACGATGGCAAGCATTTCTTTATCATACATGGACATTGTATGATGGGAGGGAGATAAAGCCTTACTAGTGTAAGCAAGAGGTTGACCATCGTGTTTTAGAATAGCCCCAATTCCAACTCCATATGCATCGGCCTCAATCACGAAGGTGCGACTAAAATTGGGCAGCACTAGGGCCAACGTCATCGTTATGACTGCCTTGAGTCGTTCAAAGGCTATGGAAGCTTTATCCAACCATAAGAATGAGTCTTTCTTTAGTATGGACATGAGTGGGGCACTGATTTTGTCATAATCTTTCATGAATTTTTGATAGTAGCCCGTGATTCCAAGGAAGCGCGTAGCGATTTTATGTTTGTTGGTTTCGGCCATCCTTGCATTGCTTCGATCTTTATCAGGTCTATCATCACTCCATCCTCTAATATAATGTGCCCTAGATACTCTATTTTACGCTATAAAAAGCTGTACTTTGATTGTTTAACATAAAGGGTATTCTCCCGAAGGATTGCTAGAATAATTCGCAAGTGCTGAAAATGCATATCAAGTGTAGGGCTATAAATGAGAATATCATCAAAAAATATCAATACGAAGCATAGAAACCTCCAAAAAATGTCGTTCATGAAGCTTTGAAAAGTAGGAGCATTCGTAAGTCTGAAGGGCATTACCAAAAACTCATTGTGGCCATTATGTGTGTGGAATGCAGTTTTCGGAACATTTTTAGTACATACCCGAATCTAATGGTATTCGGAACGGAGACCTAATTTAGTGAAGGCTCAGGATCCTTTTAGTTCATCCAAGAGCTCATCTACTACTACTATATGGTATTTGTCTTTAACGGTGATGGCGTTTAAAGCCCGGTAATCAACGCACATCCGCCACGTACCATCCTTCTTGTGCACTAGCAACACTGACGAGGAGTAAGGGCTGTAGCTTGGTCGAATCACTCTAGTGTCGAGCATCTCCTTAACGATGTTCTCAATCTCATCCTTCTGCATGTGAGGATAGTGGCATAGTCTCAAATTTGCTAGAGGTTTGCTCGACAATATAGGGATGCGATGATCATGTAACCGGTTAGGGGGCAGCCCACGCGGCTCCGTGAAAACATTCATGAATTTATCCAGTAATAGGGCAAGCTTAGGATCTAAATTTTGCACTTTTTCCTCCTTTGATGGTTGCTTGATATGCATAAAAAATCCACCATTTGTTTTGTATAGCACCTTCTCCATTCGCTACGTCGAAATAGTGGAAATATGGCTCCCGCGCTTGCCTCGCAATTTGACCTCTCTCCCTTTACAATAAACTTCATGATTAATTTAGAGAAATTCCAGGAGATGTCACCTAAGCTATTCAATCCCAAGCATGACTTCGAAGTTATCGATGGGTAGGAGGAAGAAATCGGCTACCACTTTTTGGTCTTGTAGGAGCAATTTTACTCGCGAGCATTGTTGGTCACAATTGAAGATTCGATCATCGGTGACCTTTACATTGAACTTATTACAACCTTCAATTTGAAGTGCCATACGTGTAGCAATCCTACTATTGAGGAAGTTATTGGTGCTGCCCGTATATATAAGAACAGTGATGGGTTGTTGTTTAAGGAGTCCTCTAACTTTCAACGTCTACGGGTTGGAGTAGCTAGCCAGCACGTACACTGCATAGTCGGCCAGTTGGGGCTCTTCCCCCATGGCTTCATCTTCAGGTTCAAGGCTTTCTTCAGATGGTTCGCTATCCTCATCCTCTAGTGGTTCAATCATGAGGAGCTAGCCCTTTTTGCAGTGATATTTTCGGCTCCATGGTTCATCATAGTGCCAACACAACCCCTTGGTCGATCGTTCACGAAGCTCATCTCATATTAATTTTTTTGGTGCAGGGGTTCAAATGGCAGTAGAGGGGATTGAAGGCTTCGACATGGCTGGTCGGTGAGCAACCCTTATCCTTCATACTTCGTGGTTCAGTCGTTCCTATTGGATTCTTGCGAAGGAAATCACTGCCATAAGAGTATACGATTACCGCGCCTTTACTTCTCCTCGAATCTTCAACTTTAGGTCCTCAATAGAAGTCCCTAAAAGTTGTTCTTTAGACCAATTCACAGTTTCGTTAGATAAATGATCAAACTGTTAGGATCAAAGAGGCACTAAGAGGGGGGGGGAATTAGTACTGATGAGAAATCTTCATCGATTTAAAAAATTTGCTCAATGAAAATCGTATTGGAATTGTGTTTAAGTCTAGAGATGTTTGTAATAGTGCAAGCAAAGATAATAGATAGTTAAATAACAGAGCAATGAAGTTAAAGAGCAAAGAAGAGGAAGCAAATCGATTTTATAGTGGTTCGGTCTCGTGACCTACGTCCACTTCCTGATTCCTCCTCCGTTGTGGCCACCGGCTTCTACTATTGATCTTCCTTCAATGAGTGAAGATCAACTACCCTCTTACAACTCTATTCTCCTTTTATACGTTTAGGAGATAACCTTTACAAAACTTAGAGCTCTCCCTTAAACAAAAAACTACACAAGACGAAATGAGGAGAAGCTCTGAATTACAACAGCGTTTTCACAAAATTTTTGCTCTTAATTGCTTGCATACCTCAGCCAAGAAAGGGTGGGGTATTTATAGGCTCCAAATGGCTTTAAAAGTAGAAACAAAAATCAAGTTTTAAGTGATCACGAGGTGCTAGTCTTTAATACCACGTTCTAGGCGGTTTCGCCACGTGACATAGTCTGGGAGACTGTGTTATGGGCGGTTCAGCCACCTGACAGTATAGAAGACTATGTATGGGCGGTTCACCTGCCCAGTCTAGGCGGTTCACCTACCCAGTCTAGGCGGTTCAACCGCCTAACACACCTTCAAAGACTATGTCATCTTGGAGACCGTGTATTCGAAGATCGTGCCTTATCTGACATTGGGTTACTAAAATGACTTTTATAATGAATCCAAATCAGTCCCAATTAAGGCTTAATGACCTCTTAATTGAGTTAGTAAAACTAACTCTCATTATGATGCTAACTACGACACTCAATGTATAATCTTCGTTGTCTGATCGTCTCTTTAGCAAATTCCCAACATTATTCCGATGAACCCCTAGCGAGCTCCCAATTTCCTTTGGTGAACTCCCAATGAACTTTCAGAATTCTTCCCGTGACTCTCGGCGAGCTCCCAAGAACCTATTGGTGAACTCTCGACGAACTTCTAGTGTGTTCTTAGTGAGCTCCCAACAATATCATCCGAACCTTGGCTGACCTTCGGCGAACTCTTAGCGAGCTCCTATTGCGTCGTCTGAACCTTGGACCGATGCTAGAACTTGATTCCAGCCCAATATCTGATTGTAATGCCCTTTATATCGTAGCTAATCCTACATCATTTTCTTTAACACACAAGTTAGATCATAAAAATCATTAATTGATTTCGTCATCAAAATTTGCGATTCAACAATCTCACCCTTTTTTATGATGACAACCAATTGATGAGTGGAGTTAACCTTAACTCCCCTTATGTATATGTCATAGGATCAATACAACAAACTTGAATTCAAAAGAATCCATCACTTTGAATTCAAATATAGTATTTTCATAATTTAACCATTCATGATACCATAATAAAATTTTCAAAGCATTCTTTTTCTTAGTATCATATGATAAATATTTTAAACATTCACTTTATGTCAAAAATATCATGATACCATACATGATAAAATTTTCAGAGTATGTCATCTTTTTGGTATCATATAAATATTTCAAAGATTTCAAAATATACATTTCTCTTACGTCATCAATTATATCATTTCTCATCCTTTGTCATCAACAAAAAGGAGAAATGTTCAATTCATACTGAGCATTTATCATAAATATCCATCATTTGAATGTTTATCATTTTTGAATATTTATCAATAAGGAGAAATGTTCAATATACCTTTTCGAAACAATTGTTCAACACAAATGTTCATTATATGATAAAATTTCAAACATAATATTTTTTATACGTCATCAATCATGCCGTTTCTCCCCCTTTGTTATCAATAAGGAGAAATATTTATGACATATTTGAATACTAAGTATTCAATACATATGTCAACACATTTATCATAAATATTCATTACAGAAAGAAAGAAATCTAGTACATTTCTCCCCCTTAGTAAAATAAGAAAAAAAAAATTAGAATATAGTTTAATCCATTTTGTATCAAATTGCACAAAGAAAGATGCTTTCTTCCCTTTTGTAAATAAAATAGAAGAAGAAGAAGTGGAGGGGAGGTGTCAAAGATTAAAAAAAAAATCAAGTATCCCAAAATAAAATAATTTATTAAGAGGGGGGATACACATTCATGAATCAAATAACTATTTTGAAGGAAATCTCAAAAAGTCGAGAAGTCCAAGAAGACTATAAGAGCTACTTAAGTACTCAAAATCATCTTATGTAAAACTCAAGAAATCTATCAAATCATGCATTTGAATGGTTTAACATTCCTAACTCTCTTCTAATAAAGTCAAATTGTGCTTCATTTAATGGCTTGGTGAAGATATCAGCTAATTGATAGTTAATATCAATAAATTCCAAAGATATATCATGATTATTTACATGATCTCTAATAAAGTGATGCTTAATATCAATATGTTTAGTTTTTGAGTATTGAATGAGATTTTTAGTTAAATATATTGCACTAGTGTTATTGCATTTGATAGAAATATTTTTTAAATAAATTCTATAATCTTCTAAAGTGATTTTCATCTAAATGACTTGTGCACAATATGCACTAACTACTATGTACTCAGCTACGACTGTAGATAATGCAACCGAATTTTGTTTCTTAGAAGACCAAGAAACAAGAGCATGTCCTAAGAATTGACATGTTTTGATTGTACTTTTTTCTATCTATTCTACAACCTCCAAAATCGATATCCGCATAGGCAAGTAAATCAAAGTTTTTAGACTTAGGATACTATAAACCTAAATTAAAAGTTCTTTTTAAATATCTAAATATTCGCTTAACTACCTTAAAATGAGAATATTTACGATTGGATTAAAATCTTATCCACAATCCAACACTAAAAATTATGTCCGGTCTAGTAGCAGTTAAATACTATAAACTACCTATCATTCCTCTATATATTTTTTTATCAAAGTTTTCACCTTTATTATCCAAGTTTAATTTTGTAGAAGTGCTCATGGGTGTGTTTATGGCCTTAGCATTGTCCATACTAAACCGTTTTATCAAATCTAAGGTATACTTAGTTTGACTTATAAAGATACCATCATTTAATTATTTTATTTGTAATCCTAAGGAAAACGTTAATTCACCCATTAGACTCATTTCAAATTCTTAGCTCATACTCTTAGCAAAAGTTTCACTTAAGGATTCTTTTGTTGAACCAAAAATAATATCATCAACATAAATTTGAATAACTAGAAAAATATTTTCAAAATGCTTAAAAAATAATGTGGTATCAAAACATGATAGTTTGAAATAAGAAAATTGTTTGAAATAAGAAAAGAGCTAAGTCTTTCATACCAAACCCTAGGGGCTTGTTTTAATCCAAAAAGAGCTTTAGATAGTTTCAAAACATGATTCTGAAAAAGATCATTTTCAAAACCCGAGGGTTGTTCAACATATACTTCTTCGAAAATAAAACCATTAAGAAAAGTACTTTTGACATCCATTTGAAAAAACTTAAAATTTTTGAAAGAGGCAAAGGCAAGGAGCATCCTTATGGCTTCAAGTCTAGCCACAGGAGCGAAGGTCTCTTCATAATCGATCCCTTCTTCTTGGTTGAAACCCTTGGCCACTAATCTAGCCACGATACCATTTTCATCTTGCTTGTTTCTAAAGACTCATTTATTACTAATCACTAAACGGTCACTAGGTCTATGAACAATCTCCCACACCTCATTTCTCTCAAATTAGTTTAACTCTTCATGCATTGAAATAACCCAAGAATCATCTTTTAAGGCTTCCTCAATGTATTTTGGTTCAATTTGAGATAAAAATGCCGTGTTAGCACAAAAAATTTTAAACGATGAACTTGTTTAAACACCATTTGATGTATCTCCTATTATTAACTCCTTAGGATGAGCATCTACATACTTCCATTCCTTAGGTAAGGATTGTTGGGAAACCTCAGTGGGAGCATCACAAGCGCAGCGGAAATCAAAACAAACAAAAATATGATTTCCA
The DNA here is from genome assembly GCA_029747655.1 of Ensete ventricosum. Classification (NCBI taxonomy): domain Eukaryota; kingdom Viridiplantae; phylum Streptophyta; class Magnoliopsida; order Zingiberales; family Musaceae; genus Ensete; species Ensete ventricosum. The sequence goes on along the minus strand of JAQQAF010000001.1, from coordinate 29,959,349 downwards.
TATTATTGTTGGGAAACTTCAGCGGGAGCATCCCATGTAGATCAAATCATCGCGCAAAAGATTGGGGTCGCAAAAAAAACTACAAAAATAAAAAAACCGTGATACATTAGAGATTGATTTTTACCTTGGGAGATCATATATCTATGTATTCCATATCCGGATGGAGAGGATGAAGGAGGTCAAGCGTCCTCCTCTCTAGCGGTATCCACACGATGGATCTCTACAGTGAAACTCCTCTAATCTAATCTCACAATTCTTACGCAGAGAGAGAGAGGAGAATAGGAGGGGGAGGCCAGAGTTGCAGCCTATCAGCCATGAATCTCCCCTCCTATTTATAGAGAGCAACCAAAAAACCATAAGGCTCCTGTCTTGCGTTATTGGATCTATATCCAATAATCTCCTTAGGCCTCTAATTGGGCCTCAATCAAGGAGCCCATCAGCATACGGTCACATCTAATGAGAATAGAGGCTAATTGAATCTTCATACAATCTTCTATTCGTTGAAGCATCCACTATATATGTGTGACCCTCTAGGCCCGATACCGAGCTGGCCGTGAGTCACTCCCATCAGAACTCTTTCTGATATAGTGAATTATTATCCCCATAATAATTCACTCGACTCATCGACTTTGGATGTACTAGGCCACTATGCCATAGTCCCTAGACGATAGAGGGGGATCAAATCTATCGGACCTATATGTCCATAATTATATTAGACATGGTACTGTGTATCTATAATCCCTCATCCAACTAATATTTCAGAGACTGAATATTAGACATTGTACTGTCCGGTCACATATAGAATTAGTTTGTCTTGCTCTAATCAGATTCTATTGTAGAACTCTTTCTCTCTCAATCCGAATGACCCTGGTCAGGGATTTATTTGAGCAAGCATATACGGGATATTCCTCTCATGATACTAAGAGTGGATGATCCTTTATTGACACTTAATTGCCTCCGTAAGATTGACTACCAATCTCGATAACTAGTTATACCAGATCTGGAACTTTCAAACCTGTAAGTCTGGCGTCAAAGAAAGGAGTACTCATACAAGGCATCATTGGTGTCTCAAGTCAAAGGACCAGATACACAACTGGGACTATGGAATCGTTGTCTGTAGGTATCATCAACCATAAAACATTCTATAAGCAGATCAATCAGTGAATTCATTCTCTAATGATCATATGTACTATATCCTTAGTGTCTCTACATAAGTGGCTATGAGACTAGTCACCTCCATCATATGGACGGGTATATAGTACACCCGTCTGTCTAGTTATCTCGATATCCCTCTCGAGTAACCTATGACCGGGATTATTTAGGATTTGTGTTTAAAGGTGAATCAATCTCATTATCATGATCTCATCACGATTCTATTCCCATTGCACAGAACCAAGAATATCACAATATATATGCTATAGATAATATAATGTGAGAATATACCGATATTAATGATAAATAAAAAGATCATATAGTGTGTCACATGTGCTATCACTCACGTGATTGACTTGTAGGGCACTTGTAACCAAAAAGGATTCCTTGGAAGTAGATGCATCAAAGTTGTTTTGGCAAAGAGATTTATCATTCAAATTTAAAGTATCAAAATCAAAATCATCATCACAATCAATTTTCTTCAATTTGGGAATCTCATTAAAAATAATATAGATGGATTCATCAATTACTAGAGTTCTTTTATTTAGACATGATAAGCTTTTGAAATTGAGGAATAACCAAGAAATATGCCTTCATCCAATTTTGCATTGAACATTCCTAGGGCATCTTTTTCATTTAAAATAAAATATTTATAACCAAATACTTTAAAATATGAAATATTAGGTTTTTTATTATTCCATAATTCATTAGGAGTTTTGGAGAGTAATGGTCTTACGAGAACCCTATTCATGACATAGCATGCCGTGTTAACGGCTTCGACCCAAAAATATTTGGGTAGGCTATATATGTTCGTTTAATATGGTTCTAGCCATTTCTTGTAAGCTTCTATTTTTTCTTTCCACTACTGCATTTTATTGTGGATTTCTAGGAGTAGAGAAATTATGATTATACACATTCGAGTCACAAAAATTTTGAAAATCATGATTTTGAAACTCACCATCATGATCACTATATATAGATAAAATCATAAAACCCTTTTCATTTTGAACAAGTTTGCAAAATTTTAGAAAATATTTAAAATTATCACTTTTATATGCCAAGAAATAGGTCCAAGTATACCTACTATAATAGTCTATAATAGCTAAAGCATATTTGCTACCTCCTAAGCTTGTAGTATCAATTGGTCTAAATAAATCCATATGGATCAATTGTAGTGGTCGAGAGGTGCTTATTTGATTTTTTGATTGGAAACTACTTTTTATTTGTTTTCCTAGTTGACATGCATCACAAACTTTATCTTTTACGAACTTGATGCTAGGCATTTTTAGTTGAGATTTGGTTTAATATTTTCTTGCTAGTATATCCTAGTCTCCTATTCCAAATCCATGCATCATCATTTAAAGCCAAAAAACTCATTTCATCACAAAAATTATCAATGTCGATAGTATACACATTATTGCTTCTTAAGGCAATCATTGAACTATTTTTGTGTGGTATTTTAATTATATAAGCATTAGATTCAAATATGATAATGTTTCCTCTATCACATAATTGGCTAATACTTAGTAGATTATGTTTCAAACCATCAACTAATAATACATATTCTATCAAGAGGTTTGATTTGTTACCTATGGTTCCTTTCCCAATAATTTTTCCCTTGTTGTTGTCTCCGAAGGTGACAAATCCTTCATTTAGGCTAGTAAGCTTAGAAAAATGAGTTGGATCTCTGGTCATGTGCCTTGAGCATCCACCATCAAGGTACCATTTTGTGCTTCTAGCCTTTGTTTGAAGACGTTCCTACAAGAAAGGGGGTTTTGGTTTAGGTACCCATTTGCCTTTGGGTTCCTCATGAAAAATTATACCTAATTTTACTAATGACATCGAGTTGTTTATGGTTCCTTTATGAACCCAAATTAGTTTGTGTGTACTATACCTTTTAAATGAATATTTATAAGTATAGTGTCCAATTCTTCCATAAAAATTATATTTATTTCTAGGTGAAACATAAAATGTAGGTCCTTTAACGAAGATTGTTGGCTTTTATTGAGTGTTAGTCACAAAGCCAATTCCTTCCTTTCTATTAACATGACCCTTATTAGTAAGGCTCATGTTTAAGGATTTATTACCTATTTTAAAATTTTCTAATTTTTCTTGTAATGAAGTATTTTCTTTCTTAAGTATATCTAATTCTTCGTGCAAGAAGCTATCCTATGTTCATCATACTCCTTTTTAAAATTTTCAAATTTACTAGTAAGTGAAGCATACTCTTTCTTTAATAATTTATACTTTTTATTAACTAATTTAAAATCATCAAACAAATCATTGGATGCATTAAATAATTCATCATAAGATAAAGAAGACTCGTTTATGTTACTTACCTCGTCGCTAAATGCCATTAAAGCTTAATTGGTAACTTCTTCCTTGTTGGCTGGCTCCTCATCTTCGGATGAACTTGAGTCGTCCCAAGTGGCCTTGAGCGCCTTCTTCTTCTTTCGTTGCTTCTTCTTTACTCGGGGATATTCATTTTTGAAGTGACCTGGCTTCTTACATTCGTAACATATTATTAAGTCCTTTTTTAGTTCATTTTTGTTCTTAGCATCTTATTTTATTTTTGTCATTTTTAAGAATTTCTTAAATTTTCTTGTAAGAAGTGCAAAGTCCTCATCATCATCATTGTCACTTGAAAACAAGGTTGTTATTGTGTTCATCATGTGCTATACATGTCATTTCGTAAGTCATCAAAGACCCAATTAATTATTTAAGCGGAAAATTATTTAGGTATTTTGCTTCTTGAATTGCCGTTACTTTAGGATCCCAATATTTTGGAAGGGATCTTAATATTTTGTTAACAAGTTCAAAATTTGAAAAACTTTTATCGAGCGCTTTTAGACTATTGACGACATACGTAAAATGAGTGTACATGTCTCCAATGGTCTCATTGGTTTCATGTGAAACAACTCAAAGCTATGCACTAAAAGATTAATTTTTGACTCTTTGACTCGACTAGTGCCTTCGTGTGTGACTTCAAGTGTATGCCAAATCTCGTACGCAGTTTCACATATAGAAACCCAATTAAATTCATTTTTATCAAGAGCACAAAATAAAGCGTTCGTCGCTTTAGCATTCAAAGAGAAAGTTTTCTTTTCTGAATCATTCCATTCATTCATCGGTTTAGAAGATTTTTCAAAATAGCCTTCAATAATATACCATAATTTAAAATCCATAGAAAGTAGGAAAATTCTCATTCGAGTTTTTCAATATGTGTAATCCGTCCCATTGAACATGGGAGGATGAGTAACAGAAAGTCACTCTTGATTGCTAATAAAAGCCATCTCTCTTAGATTTTAAGTTAAATAGAGAGAAAACGTGGCTCTGATACCAATTGTTAGGATCAAAGCAACACTAAGAGGGGGGTGAATTAGTGCTTATGAGAAATCTTCATCGATTTAAAAATTTTGCTCAATGAAAATTGTATCAGAAATGCGTTTAAGTGTAGAGATGTTTATAGTACTGCAAGCAAAGATAGTAGATAGTTAAATAACAAAGCAATGAAGTTAAAGAGCAAAGAAGAGGAAACAAACCGATTTTCAAGTGGTTCGGTCTCGTGACCAACGTCTACTTCCTGATTCCTCCTCCGTTGAGGCTACCGGCTTCCACTATTGATCTTCCTTCAATGGGTGAAGATCAACTACCCTCTTACAACTCTATTCTCTTTTTATAGGTTTAGGAGATAACATTTACAATACTCAAAGCTCTCCCTTAAACAAAAAACTACACAAGACTAAATGAGGAGAAACTCTCAATTGCAACAGTGTTTTCACAATATTTTTGATCTTAAGCGCATACCTTAGGCAAGAAAGGGTGGGGTATTAATAGGCCCCAAATGGCTTCGAAAGTGGAGCGAAAAATCAATTTTTAAGTGATCCCGATGTGCTAATCTCGAAGACTGCATTCTAGGCGGTTCCGCCGCTTGATAGTCTGGGAGACTGTGTTCTGGGCGGTTCAGCCACCTGACAGTCTGGGTGATTGTGTTTGAGCGATTCAACCACGCAGTCTAGGTGATTCAATCGCCTGACACACCTTCGAAGACTATGTCATCTTAGAGATCGTGTCTTCGAAGATCGTGCCTTATCTGACCTTGGGTTACTGAAATGACTTTTATAATGAGTCCAAATCAGCCCCAATTAAGGCCTAATGGCTTCTTAATTGAGTTAGTAAAACTAACTCTCATTATGATGCTAATTATGACACTCAACATACAATCTTCGTTGTCCGATCGTCTCTTCGGCAAACTCCTGGCATCTTTCCGATGAACCCCCAGCAAGCTCCCAATTTCCTTCGGTGAACTCCCAATGAACTTGCAGCATTCTTCTGATCAACTCTTGGCGAGCTCCTAATAACCTATCGGTGAACTCCCGATGAACTTCCTGGCAAACTTCTAGTGAGTTCTCAGTGAGCTCCCGACAACATTGTCTGAACCTCGGCTGACCTCTGGCGAACTCTCAGCGATCTCCGATTGCGTTGTCCAAACCTTAGCCTGATGCTAGAACTTGACTCCAGCCCAACATCTGATTGTAATGCCCTTTACTGTCATAGCTAATCCTGCATCATTTTCTTTAACACATAGGTTAGATCATAAAAACCATCAATTGATTTCATCATCAAAATTCGAGATTCAACATAAACCTTGTTTGGTATTCGTGTATCGTAGAGGTTTACAGAATCTTCACCAATTGTCTGTCGATGTTATCGAAATCGGTTGGTTCAAAGCGATTTAGTAGTCTATCCTTGAATCGCTACCAAGAGAGACCTTCATGGTGTTGGGAAATCTCAACAAGAGCATCACATGTAATGTGGAAATCAAAACAAAATCGGTTTCGAATGCAGATCAAATCGTCATGTAAAAGATTGGGTCACGAGAAAGTCGCAAAAATGATAAAACTGTGTCATGTGATAGATTGATTACCTAGGGAGATCGTATATCCCTGTATTCCAGATCCTGATGGAGAGGATAGTCAAGCATCTTCTTCTATAGTGGTTTCCACATGATGAATCTCTATAGCGAAACTCCTCCAATCTGATTTCGTAACTCTTGTAAAGAGGGATGGAGGAGAATAGGAGGGGGAAGCCAAAGCTATAGCTTATCAATCACGATCTCCCCTCTTATTTATAGAGAGCTACGAAAAACCCTAGGGGTCCTATCTTAGTGGGTATTGGATCTCTATCCAATTACCCAGGGAATACAAAAGATTTCACATATAGCATCAAATTAGATTCAAAACCACAAGGTTCATCTCGTTTGAAGCATACTTAAATCCGTAATAATTTGGGAAATGTAAATGGAGCATATATGGCAATCAGAAGCATTTTGGTATGTATCAATGTCATATGAAGTTTTAGGAGCATATCGATAACACATAAGACACTTTTGAACATGTCAAGAGAACAAATAAGAAACTTAAGCTTGTATGTCACATTTGAAGTTAGATATATATCATTCCTATCCAAAGCATAATAGGAAACACATAAGTAATACTTTGGATAACATATCAAATAAAACATAGAGGGTGAAGTGGGATTATAAACATAATACGGTTCATCCATTACTAAATGACCACCATACATAAGTCTCTCATGTTTGGGAGCTTCATCCACCCACATCTGAGTGAAGTCATAGGGGTTGGCAGAGCATCATGAGCTCTAAGCATAACTCCCTTTACCATTTCTGGTAAAGGTTCACATTATCCCATAGACACCAGAGTACAAAAGGACAAGAGTAATGAATTTGGCATATATAGGAAGCACATATGAAATAATAAATCATGCATGTGCCTAAACATATTATGATGGAACTTTGATTAATATATAATATATTCAGATATGTAAAGAAATCAAAGACAAGAGCATCAAATATTTCAATTTTGAAATGGATAAAGCAAGTAGAAGCAAAATCAATATGATCCCTATTTTGGAAGAATTCAGAAGGCAAATTGCAAAGTTATATAGATAATCAAACATACATCAAATTACTCAAAAAAATATTATTGAAAAGCTAAATCAATCTAGTTTTAAATAAAATAAGTTTCATACAAATTGAAAGTCTCTACAAAAAGTTATAGATGATTTGGCAGCCAAAGGTCAAGAATTATGATCTCTGTTTTAGAGAATCCATAAGGTCTAACAAAATAGAAATTGTGATAGCCATTTAGACTCTAAAATCTTTCAATCCTAGTATCAAATAAATGATCTATGAGTCTATTTTCTAATGAATCAAGTTTTACATGAATCAGAGACTCTAACAGAGAGATATGAGTAATCCAATATGAAGGGTCAGAAGCAAATTATGTTTTACATATTTCATATGCTCATTAGAAGTAAATGTTTGGGTTAGCAAATGAACCTCCAAATTCATTAAGCTTAGTTTCAAAGGAAAGATCTGTGAGGCTATTTTTGAAAGAAATAGGTTTTGTCTGAAGCCGAGGTCTGTACTAATAGTTACAACTTGAACAAGGTAGACAAGTGGTGGTCTGTAAAATATTACATATTCACATTTTAACAACTAAGCAAAAGAGATTTCAGATTTGTTTCAAATTTTTCTCATAATCAAAGTAAGAACAAGGATAAATTTCAGTAGAAGGAAGATAGAATACTTGCCTTTGATGATTTTGAACCCAAATATATGGATTTGATCAAAATCTCAAAACCCCCAAATCTTTTCTTCTCCTCTTCCTTCTCTTCTTCTTCTTCTTCTTCTTCTTCTTCTTCTTCTTCTTCTTCTTCTTCTTCTCAAGTTACATTGCAGCCAAATCCTTTTCTTCTCTAATTGCTTATTATTTTAGCTAACATATGAGTTGCTAGGTGGCAAGCATGCATGTACGGTGCTTATGTGTCACCTATGCACATGCATATGTTGTACCACTTTAAAATAGTACAAGTACATGTCTTTCCTAATTTTTTTTTAAAAACTTAATGTGAATCTTTCATAATTTATTTCATATTTTTAAGATTTACATTTAGGTCGCTAGCAATAAACTCTCAATATAAAATTATTTAATTAAAAGAATTAATAAATAAATCCTTAAATTTATAAATAGGTGATCATAAATAATTAAAAATATATCATTATAAATTGATAAAACCCCATATGGAGCTCTATGGATTTTGATCTTTGAGGGGGATAAACCCTTGGAACACTATAGGGGTTCCTCCCTCCTAGTAGTCGGTCATATGACTGAATTGTAGATTGATCTTATTTGATGGAAAGAGGTGGAGGCTACATGCTTATATAAGACTCCAAACCTAGCCCTAAGGGGGTGCTTCATAAGTGAATTCCCCCTTCTGCCACTCCTATAGCTACCATACATAAATAAAGGGGGTGGTAGCCTAAGTGGCTGCAAAATGCTGGTTACAGGTGCCCTGCAAGCCAATCACATGAGTGATGGCATGTGTGATACGCTGTGTGATCTTTTTACTTATTATTAATATCGGTATATTCTCACATTATATTATCTATAGCATATATATTCTGATGTCCATTGTTCTGTGCAATGGGAATCGGATCGTGATGAGGTCACGATAATGAGATTGATTCACCTTTAAACATAGATCCTAAATAATCTCGGTCATAGGTTACTCGAGAGGGACATAGAGGATAGACTGGTGTACTATATACCCGTCCATATGATGGAGGTGACTAGTCTCAAAGTCACTTGTGTGGAGACACTAAGGATATAGTACAGGTGCTCATTGGAGAATGAGTTCACTGATTGATCCGCTTATGAAATACTGTATGGTTGATGATACCTAATGTTAGACAGCGATTCCATAGTCCCAGTTGTGTATCTGGTCCTTTGACTTGAGACACCAAGGATGCTTTGTATCAGTACTCCTTTCTTTGATGCTAGACTTACAAGTTTAGAAAGTTCCAGATCTAGTATAGCTGGTTATCGGGATTGGTAGCCAACCTTACGAAGGCAATTGAGTGTCAATAGAGGATCATCCACTCTTGGTATCATGAGAGGAATATCTCATATGTGCTTGCTCAGACAAATCCCTAGCCAAGGTCATTTGGATTGAGAAAGAAAGAGTTCTCCGGAAGAATCCGATTAGAGTGAGACTATGACGGATTATGTATGTGACCTGACAGTACCATATCCAATATACGCTCTCTGGGATATTAGTTGGATGAGGGATTATAGATATACGTTAATTATAGACAGATAGGTTCGATGGATTCGATCCCCCTATACCGTTTGGGGACTATGGCGTAGTGGCCTAATACGTCCATATTCGATGAGTCGAGTGAATTATTATGGGGATAATAATTCACTATATCAGAAAGAGTTCTGATGGGAGTAAATCACGGGCAGCTCGGTATCAGGCCTAGAGGGTCACACATATATGATGGATGCTTCAGCGAATTGAGGATTGGATGAAAATCCAATTAGCCCCTATTCTCATTAGATGAGACCCTATGCTGATGGGTTCCTTGATTTAGGCTCAATTAGAGCCTAAGGAGATTATTGGATAAAGATCCAATAATGTAAGGTTAGTGGGTTATTGGATGGAGATCCAATACCCACTAAGGCAGGAGCCTTAGGGTTTTTTGGTGGCTCTCTATAAATAGGAGGGGAGACTCATGGTTGATAGACTACAACTTTAGCCACCATCTCCTATTTTCCTCTCTCCCTCTACGCAAGAGTTACGAGATAAGATTGGAGGAGTTTCGTTGCAGAGATCCATTGTGTGGATACCGCTAGAGGACACTTGACCTCCTTCATCTTCTCCATATGGATCTGGAATATAGGGATATACGATCTCCCTAGGTAAAATCAATCTCTCACGTATCACGGTTTTATCGATTTTTATATTTTTCTCGCGACCCCAAACTTTTACGTGACTATTTGATCTACGTGGGAAACCAATTTTTTGTTTCGATTTCCGCTGCGCATGTGATGCACCCGATGAGGTTTCCCAACACACAAGCCATGCCCCTCTACTAGAAACCTTAGCCGACCGACCTAGTGACTGGGGCAACAATCAGAAAGCCCTAAGGCCCTAATCTAAATCCTAATCACACTTCTTTATAAGATAGAAGTGGCTAGGTAAGGTTTTATTACAATCTCATAGGGTTTTATTTGACTACTTCTAGGGTGATTAGGACTCAACCCTACTGGAGTCCTATCAAACCAGCCCTCCTAAAATTATCCTTGTCCTCAAGGCTGAGTTCCATGAACTTGGGGAATCAGGTCTTTATATCCTCATTGGGTTGGGTGTCAATTGGAAGAATTTGGGCTGAGTCGTCGTCTTTAGATTTCTATTTGAGGTAGGATACCTAGAGGATTAATTGTAATCTTGATCTGGTGTGCGGATCTGATCTCCAGGTTAGGACCCCAATGTGATCCTCAATTTTGCAAGGCCCAAAGAAATAGGGAGACCACTTTCTTGAGGCTTGAACGTGCTAGTGGAGTTGGAGATGAAGGGGGACTTGATCTTTCTCAAAAAACTTTCTTCTGCTCTGACATTTGTTAGGGAAAATTTTCTTCCTTACATGGGTAGCCACGTGATTGCTTTATAATAGTAGTCGTGCCGTCTTTTGGAGTGAGGGTTGTCCTATAATAAAATCTCTAGTGGTGTGAGCCTGATTTGAGTCTAAGGTGGGTAGAAGTGGTAATTTTTCGGGGTCCATTTTTACTTCTTCGTGCTATTGACCATCTTACATGAGGATGGTGCTGACCCCCACTTTGGATGTGTCTGCTCCAATAATAAACATCTGACCATGATTTGGTGTGGACGACATCATGGTTGTGAGGGCTATAGTTCCACTATGCCAAGGTGGTGCATCTTTCTTTATAATGAGGGGATGATGTTCATGCTTCATTGAGTCCTGCGAATGATTCTTCCCCTTTTCTGATTTTTCCACTAGAGGGGTTCAATTTTCTCACAGTCTTGGGCCATAGATCTGAGGTCATCATCAAGGAAGTCTTTTAGCATCATGGTATGATCTTGGGGAAGTCGTGGAAGTTACCTGAGATCGGGAAGTGCTACATCAGCAACCATGGTGAGTTCGATGGGACGTAACACTTTAGAAGTAGCTTATCTCTAGGGAAAAGGATGTAGGGATGTATCGTAGAGAGAAATAAGCATGGCTGAACAATCTATGTCTTTGTCATCTCTTGGATGACCCTTTTATCTTTAATCTTTTGAGGTTGTAGTAAGCAATCTGGCCGAGCATCAGCTTGTACAAGTTTCAGCCACTTCAGTATAGGGGGGTTGTCTAGCTTCAGAAGAGGTAGTCGGCTCGATTGGGTGGAGATGCCAAAAAATTTAGCAAGCTGTGGGAGGGATTTTGTATCTTTAATCTCATGAAACACTTGAATTTGAATTGGGAAACCACTGGATTCTTCTTTTGGTACCCCCTCCAAGTGTGGTGTTGTGGTTGTAGTTGCTAGGCTCCCTCATAGGACCACCTGTTTTTCTTTGCTAAAAAAGTTAATGGTTAGCCTCAAAAAAATCCAAAAAATATCTTTAATCATGGAGAACCAATCAATACCGAGCACTATATCAAAATCATCGAGAGGGAGGAGGAAAAAATCAGCAACTATGTCTTGCTCCTGTAGGCTCAATTTAACCCACAGGCACTTTCGGGTGCACTTCAGAATTTGGTCGTTAGCTACCTTGACTTCGAATCCATTGTAATCTTCATTTTGGAGCATTAAGTGGGCAACAACCTTACTGCTCATGAAGTTTTGTATGCTCCCAACGTCGACGAGGATGATGATGGACTACTGCTCAAGAAACCATTCGATCGTCAATTTTTGTAGGTTGGTGTAGCTGGCTAAGGTAGGGACTGTGCGAGTGGCTGGTTATGGTGTATCATTCTCCTTGGGCTCGAGAATCGTATCTTCAAGTTTGGGTTCCTTTGCTCATCCATCATGAAAGTCTTCTCTTATTAGTTTCTTTGGCTGAGGGGATCGGCTGATAGTAGGGGGCAGTGAAATCTTTGGTGCCACTGGTCGAGGAGTGACCATAGTCCTCCGGGCTTCATAGTTTAACTGCTCCTCTTGATGTCATGCGAAGGAGATGGTTGCCTTTAAGTGTGTATGGCTGTCACGCTTTAACTTCTTCGCAAATCTCCAGCTTCATGCCCTCAATAAAAGTCCTTAATATTTACTTTTCAGACCAATCATAATTTTGATTAGATAACCTTTCAAACCTGATTTGGTACTCTTGGATGGTAGAGGTTTGACAGATCTTCGTTAGTTCTTCATCACGGTTCTTGCAATCAATTGGTGCTAAAGGTTTATATGCTATTGGTTGGGATGTGGTTCTCATGCTCTGAGCATCTTGATCGAGGTGCCCTTCTTCAAGTTGTGCAAAGGAGGTTGATGTCATCGAGGTGTAGGGCTGTCGTGTCTTAACTTCGTTTCTTATCTCCGGTGGGTTCTTTTTGTAATCTGAATTTGCATCACGTTGTAATCTTCTTGGGCTCGACATCCAGCCCAACCTAAACTCCTCGAAGAGAGCTCATAATTTAGCATCCATACGTGTCTCGAAAGCCTCCAATTTGGCTTCGAATAAGGCCACCGACGTCATGATGTAAGGATCTCCAACATGTCAAATAAACCAACTGAAGAGTATAGCTACAATTTTCAGGTTGAAGGTAGCGAATGGTAGCAATGTTGGGGCTATGGTGGTGAAGTCTCCAAGTGGAGGATGGCAACCAAGGGTAGCAGTGACGGTGGAGGAAGATGGCAGCAGCAATGTCGGCTACGGTCCTTCGGTGATTCTGCAATGTCATCGAGGCTACGATTTTTTAGGTGGCTGATATATGTCAGAAGATGGCAGCCAAGAGATCTAAGTTGGAAGGCAGCAACGATGATGGAGGAAGAAGAGGGCAGTAGCAATGTCGGCTGCGATTTCATGGCTGCAAGTGGCGTCGATTATAGCAAGGGTGCGACTGCAATAGGAGGAAGATGGGTAGCAGTGTGCATGGCTATTACCGAGGAGGATAGCAGTGATATGGAATGAGAGATGGCTACTATTATGTTCCATTTGTTGCTAGTCGTGATTAAGATAGTTGGCAGAGAATGATTGTTGCGGGCTGTGATGTAAATAGATTGTAGCGAAATATCATTGCTGGTAGTTTTTTGCCTCAAGGATCATTGCTAGCTACGATTAAGGAGGATGGTAGTGAGAGGTCACTGTTGACAGTATTGTGCAGCGAAAGATGCATGCTGCAGTTGAAGGGATAAAGGAGATTGGGTGGCGGAAAGGTTGGTGGATCGAAGGCTACGATTTTCTGGGGCTGGTTTTGTGGCAGTTTCGGGTGCGGTTAGGGGCTGTGGTTTTATGGAGTTTTAGTTGTAATTTGGTATGGTTTTAGGGCTCGATAGCAATGATAAAGGTTACGAAAAGGGATTTTGGATCTGGGATAGATGGCATCAAAGGTAGGTGGATCAATAAGGAATGTTGGATGAAAAGGTAAGGAAGGTTGGCTACGGTTTAGGACTGATTTGGGTTACTATTTGGGATTGGTTTATGGTACAGTTTGACAAGGTTTTTGGTGAGAATATTAGGGTTTGTAGATATGAGAAAGAGAGTCCAAAATTCCACAAAAGATAGCACTCAAAATCGATGGAATTTCACGAAGAAAAGTGCTACGATGTGCTGTCCTACTGAACAGATTTTACGTCAGAGAAACGATGAATTCTCAATGTAAATTCTAGAGGAAAATTTAATGAAAATATGCATAAACACTAGGTTCAGATGTAGTCAATATCAAGAAAAAGTTTGGCAAAATTTTGACAGAGTAACAGTGGGGAAATAGGGCAAACAATGGAAGGTAGATCCTTCATTGTAAAATTCCAGCACTGCATGATGACGAAAGAAGGCACAATAAAACCAGTTCCAGAAGGAATTTTTTCCAGAGATCAATCTTATATGAACGCTAGTTGATCTATGAAATTGCATAAAAATTTTGGCCAGAAAGGATGAACAAAAGTTTGGTTTCAAGAGGCCAAAAGGCGGAAGACAGATTCTTCGTCATAAAATTCCAGCACCGTGTGACGAAGAATTGCAGCTCTATAATACTGGTTTCAGAAAGAATTTTTCCCAGAGATCAGTTTTAGATGAAAGGTAAGATGATCTATGAATTTGTGTGAAGGTTTCAACAAAAAAGGATAATTAAAAGTTCAGGTTCAAGAGGCAACAATCGGCTGAAATTTTTCTACAGCTTTTCTCCTTTGCAACGATGATAACGTTTGCGACGGTAGAATTTTGCAGTAAAGAAACATTGGAAAAACTTCTCCCACATATAAGATAAAGAAATAGCAATAGTAAGAGGCGTAGGTTTTGGAGTTTTTACCAGATCTATGATGTTGACGCAGAGCACGACAGCAGATTGATGGTCTGCGGCTTGGTGGGCAATGGTGGATGAAGGCAATGTCAAAAGCAATTGTGGAAATTACTTGGAAGATGGAGGCGACAGAGATGGCTACAGGGTAGCAGGAATGCGGCTCTGATACCAGATGATAGAATCCCAGATGGAGCTCTATAGATTTTGATCTTTGAGCGGGATTAACTCTTGGAACGGTATATGGATTCCTCCCTCCTAGTAGTCGACCATATGTCTGAATTGTAGATTAATCTTGCTTAACAGAAAGAGGTGGAGACTACATGCTTATATAGGGCTTCAAACCCTAGCCCTAGGGGGGTGCTTCCTAAGTGAATTCTCTCTTTTGCCCCTCCTATAGTTACCATGTATAAATAAAGGCGGTGGCGGCCTAAGTGGCTGCACAAGCCATGCCCCTCTGCTAGAAACCCTAGCCGACCAACCCAGTGAAGGAGGTGGCGGCCAAGAAGCCCTAAGGCCCTAATCTAAACCCTAATCATACTTTTTTATAGGATAGAAGTGGCTAGGTGGAGTTTTATTACAATCTCACAAGGTTTTATTTGACTACTTCTATGGTGATTAGGACTCAACCCTGTTAGAGTCCTATCACAAATATTTCAGAAATGAGAGATATTACACATTCAATGAAAAATTCTTCCTTTCTAAATTATTCTATTCGTTCATTGGTTCGAAAGATTTTTCAAATCTATTTTCTACAATGTGCCATAAATCAAGATCCATAGAAATGAGAAAAATATGCATCTCTGTTTTTCAATACATGTAATCCGTCTAATTGAACATAGGAGGACGTGAAATAGAATGTCCCTCATTCATGTCAAACAAAGTCATTTACTCAAGTTGGGGCCGACAAAGTATTCGTGGGCTCTAAGCATAATACCCTTTATCATTTTTGACAAAGTTCCAAAATTATCCCACAAACACCAGAGTATAAGAGGACATGAGCAACAAAATTGGCATATATCGGAAGCACATGAGGAACAACAAAATATACATGTGCTAAATATAAAATAATACAATGAATACATAAACATTCATAATATATATTCAGATAGGTACGGAATAAGGAATAAGAGTATGCAAGATTTCAAAGCAATGATATAAGGCTCCAAAGAAGAATGACTTTAGCTAGATCACAAACAGAATATGATCTGATATTATATAAAAAAACATAGATGGTGAGGTGGGATCACATACATAATATGATCCATCCATTTCTGGATGACCATCAGACATAAGTAGATCATCATAGGCTCTAAGCATAATACCCTTTACCATTTCTAGCAAAGGTCCAGAATATCCCACAAACACCAGAGTACAAAAGAACATGAGCAATGAATTTGGCATATATCAGAAGCACATACAAAATAATAAATCATGCATGCACCTAAATAGAATAATATGATGTAATATTGATTAATACATAACATATTTCGATATGTAAGGAAGTCAAAGACAAGAGCTTGAGAGATTTTAGTTTTGAAATGGATGAAGCAAGTATAGGCAGAATTGACATAACCCCTATTCTGGTATAATTCTGAAGGCAAAATATAAAGTTATTTAGATTATCAAACATTCTCCAAATTAATCAAGAAAGATGTTGTTGAAAAGCTAAATCAATCTAGTTTCATACGAAATAAGTTTAATACAAATTGAAGCTCTCTACAAAGAGTTATTGATGATTTTGCAACCAAAGATCCAAAATCACAGTCCCTATTTTGCAGAATTCATATGGTCCAACAAAATAGGAGTTTTGATAGTCATTTGGACTCTAAATATTTCAATCTTAGTTTCAACAGAAAGATCTATGAGCCTAATTTCTAAAAAGTCAAGTTTTACATAAATCAGGAACTCCAACAGGAAGATATAAGCAATATAGAGATGGAAGGTCACGAGCTACAGACTCTATTTTACAGAATTTATATGCTCAATTGAAATAAACGTTTGGGCTAGCAAATGAACTCCAAATTCTTCAAACTTAGGTTTAAAAGAAATATATGTGAATTTACTTTAAAAAAAAGTAAGTTTTAATCTAAATCAGAGGTCTATACTAAAAGTTACGGAAAGAATAAGGCAGATAGGTCATAATCTTAAAAATATTATAGATTCATACTTAGGCAGCTAACAAAAGGTTTCATATTTGTTCAGAATTTTCTTCATAAATCAAGGCAAAAACAAAGATAAATTTCAATAGGAGGAAGATAGAACACATGCCTTTGAATATTTTGATCCCAAAGGTGTGGATTAGATCACAATCTCAAAATCCTTAAATTTCTTCTTCTTCTTTCCTTCTCTTCTTCTTCTTCTTCTTCTTCTTCTTCTTCTTCTTCTTCTTCTTCTTCTTCTTCTTCTTCTTCTTCTTCTTCTTCTTGTTTCTTCTTCTTCTCCTCAAGTTCACATTGCAGCCAAAACCCCTTTTCTCTCTAATTGTTAATTGTTTAAGCTAACATATGGGGTGTAGGTGGCAAGCATGCATGTAAGGTGCACATGTGTCACCTATGCAATATGCATAAGTGACACCACCTTCAACTAGGTAATCACACATGTCTTCTCCTTTTTTTTATATAACTTAATGTGAATCTTTCATAATTCATCTCATATTTTTAGGATTCACATTTAGGTCCCTAATATTAAAACTTTTAATATAAAATTATTTAATCAAAGAATTATTAAACAAATCTCATATTTATAAATAGGTCATCATAAATAATCTATTATTAAATAAATCCACATTAATAATTTAAAATATATCATTATAATATTTTAAAAATAAGGGATATTACAGTATGTACTTTGCTCTGTTACCAATTGTTAGGATCAATTGGCAAGGGGGGGGGGGGGGGTGAATTAGTGCAAGTATAAAAATTTCGATTTTAGGAAAACTTTTCGTAAGAATCAAAATTGAAAAGCGAAAGTGTTTAATTGAGTAAGTGAGCAATAAGCTATTGAACAAAGTTAAGTTATAATTATGCTAAAAAAAAGCTTTGTATAAGACATGGTGATAGGACTCCAGCAGGGTTGAGTCCTAATCTCCCTAGAAATAGTCAATAAAACCCTACTAGATTGTAATAAAGCCACTCCTATCTTATAAGGGAGTATGGCTAGGGTTTAGATTAGCCATTAGGGCTTAGTGGTCGTCGCCCCCTCACTGGGTTGGTTGGCCAGAGTTTCCCCCTGCTTAGGTCAGCTATAGAGCCAACCTAGTCGCCCCCTATTCCTATTAAGGCAGGTTGGCTATAGGAGGGGCAAAGGGATAATTTTACTTAGGCAAGCACCCCCTTAGGCTAGGGTTTTGATCCCTATATAATGATGTAGCCGTTCCCTCTCTTGAATTAAGCAATTATCAATTTTATTTTAGCCTTGTGCCGAATCTAGGAGGGAGGAACCGCTACAACGTTCCAAGGGTTGATCCCCCTCAAGGATCAAAATCTATAGAGCTCCATCTAGGGTTCTATCACATGGATAATAAAAAATAATAGATTTATAATGGTCCGGCTTCAACTTGGCCTACGTCCACTCCCAAGTCCTCTTCTCCGAGGTCCACCGGTGTCTACTACTAATCTTCTTTGGGTAAAGACCAAACCCTTACAAGCATTCAACTTATAAGAGAGACTCTTTACAAGAATACAACACTTCGCTTGCTCCCTTCCCCCTTTTCTTTTTCTTACACACTTTAGTACACACTTATTTCATAGATTTTTTGCCTAATGACTTGTGTGAATACTTGTGCTAAATGCAAGAAAAGTTGAGGTATTTATAGACCCCATTTGACTTTAGAAGAATGGAGCCAAATTTTAAACGCACCCGAGAAAACCAGGTACGAGTAGTATAACTGCCTAAAGTCACCCTGAAAATAGGATATAGTTGGTACAACTGCATGCTTAGGCGGTACAACCGCATGCTTGGGCGGTCTAACGGTCGCCTACTGCCCAAAATCTTGGGCGGTAGTGGTACAACCGCCGCTCACCAATGGTACAATCGCTAGGATTTCCGTAAAAGTAATTCCCGACTTATACCTCCTGTTGACCAATTTACAGGTCAGCCAATTAAGCTCAACTTGAGCTTAATCCATCCCCTTAGTGGACTCAGTTGCCTTACATTGAGTTGATTTGGATTTCTTCTAAATCAAACTCAATTAGGACTCAATCCCTAACTACGACTCACTGATTACAACCATAAGAACTATCAAGCTAAATAATGACCTAACTCCCGCCAATCCGACAGCCTCTGGCATTCTTGCGACATGTGTTACTGTCTTCCTCTGACGATCTCTCAGCGTGTTCCTAGCGAGCTTCCTGATTCCTTGGGCGAACTCTTAGCGAACTTCCCGCGAGCTCCCATAACATCGTCCGAACCTTGGCCCGATGCTCAAACTTGATTCTGACCCATCATCTAGTTATAACTCAATTCCTCCATCGTAATTAGACTTGCATTACTTCCTCTAACACATAAGTTAGATTAAACACTCATCAATTGATTTCATCATCAAAATCTGAGATTCAACAGAAGTGTCATAGTGGGGAAAAAGCGCGGTTGAGTAATCCATGTCTTTGTCATCTCCTGGACGATCCTATTAGCTTCAGTCTTCTGAGGGTGTGGGCAGCAATTTGGTCGAGCATCACTTGGTGGTTCCTTTGGCCAGTTTAGTGTAGGGGGGTTGAGTAGCCTGATAGGAGGTAGTCGGCTCGGTTTGGTGGAGGTGCTTGAAATTTCAGTAAGTTATGGAATAAGGTTCATGTCTTCAATCTCCTTCAGCTTCATCTCCTAAAGTTTTTGAATTTGAATTGAGAAGTCGCTGGACTCTTTTTGTGGTACCTTCTCCAAGCGGTATGTTGCAAGTAAGTCACTTCGATCCCTCGTTTCCCATGTAGGATCACCTGTTTCCCTTTGCTAAAAAATTATATGGTTAGCTTTGAAAATTTAGGAAATATCAACTATCGTGGATAATCATTCAATGCTTAGCACCACTTCATAATCATCGAGAGGGAGGAGGAAAAAATCAGTAACTACTTCTTGGCTTTGTAGAACTAATTTTACCCGTGGGCACTTTTGGTTGCACATTAGGATTCGACCGTCAGCTACTTTGACGTTGAACCCACTGCAATCTTCTTTTTGGAGCATCAACCAGGCAACAACCTTGCTGTTCATAAAGTTGTTCTTGCTCCTAGTGTCGACAAGGATGATGATGGGCTACTGCTCAAGGAACCCTTAGATCATCATTGTTTACGGGTTTGTCTAGCTAGCTAAGGCATGGATCGTGCTAACGACAGCTGTGGGTTCTTCTTTGTGTCCTACTCTTTGGGCTCAAGGTCCTCTTCTTCAGATTCTTCAATAGGTTCTATCATGAGAAGCCTCACCTTTTTTGCAGTGATGGTCATGGCTCTAAGGTTGTCGTAGTGCCGACAACAAGCCTCTCACAAATTTGTTGCGATGTTCCCTTGTCAATTCCATCGGCTGGGAGGGTCAACTGATAGTAGATGGGGTCAAAGGTCTATGTGCTGCTGATCGAGTGGTGACTTTGGTCCTCCAAGCATTTTGGTTCAGCCTTTCTTCTTGTAGTCACGTGAAGAAGATAGTTGTCATCATCGTGTAGGGTTGTCGCACTTTGACTTCTTCTCAGATTTCGGCTTCAAGCCCTCGATGAAAGTCCCTAACAACTATTTTTCAGACTAGACTCTTATTTGGTTAAAAAGTCTTTCAAACTTGGTCTGGTACTTCTAAACTATGGAGGTCTGGCGAATTTTTATGAGTTGGCCATCGATGTTTTCGTACTCAAACGGTCCGAAGTGGAGTAGCAGCCCGCTCTTGAATTGCCTCCATGTTGGGACTCCGTGGGTGTGCTTATACCAATCATACCATTGAAGAGATTCTCCCTTTAGATGGATGGCAGCAATATCAACCATGGAAGCATCCAAGGTCCGGTGACAACGGAAGTAGCACTCTGCACGCGAAAGCCATCCCGTCGGGTCTCCATCTCCTGATCGAGGGAAGTCTATTAGGATCAATTGGCACTAAATGGGGGGGGGGGGGGGGGGGGGTGATAGGACTCTGCAGGGTTGAGTCCTAATCACCTAGAAGTAGTCAAATAAAACCCTGTGAGATTGTAATAAAACCCCACCTAGCCACTTCTATCCTATAAAGAAGTGTGGTTATGATTTAGATTGGGGCCTTAGGGTTTAGTAGCTGCAACCCCCTTTACTAGGTTGGTCGGCCAGGGTTTCCCCTTGCTTAGGTCGGCTATAGAACTAACCTAACCACCACTTGTTCCCTCTAAGGCAGGTAGGCTATAGAAGGGGTAAAAGGGTAATTTTAGTTATGCAAGCACCCCTAAGGCTAGGGTTTGGAGCCCTATATAAGCATGTAGCCTCCACCTCTTTTTATGAAGTAGTCATCAATTTTATTTCAGCCTTGTGCCGAAGCTAGGAGGGAGGAACGGTTCACGAAGCGACGACATTGCGGTTGAGTGACGTCCGTTCGTGACACTCCACTTCTCGAATTATGGCTCGAACCTGATGTTGACCAATTATTTGGTCAACTAATTGAGCTCAACCTGAGCTCAATCAGACCCCATAGTAGACCCGATTGCCTTATTGAGTTGATTTGTATTTCATCCAAATCTAACTCAATTAGGACTCAATCCCTAACTGTGTCTCAATGATTACAACTCTTGATGATCAACAAGCTAAACCAAGACCTAACTCCCGCCAATCCAGTAGCCTCCGGCATTATTACAGTAAATCTTTCGGTCATCTTTCGACGATCTCCCAGTGTGTTCCCAACAAGCTTCCTGATCTCTTCGGTGAATCTCCTAGCAAACTCCCGGTGAGGTCCTACTACATCGTCCGAACTCGACCCGATGCCTAAGCTTGATCTTGGCTCATTATCTTATTGTAACTCAATTGCTCCCATTGTAGTTAGACCTGCAATTCTTCCTCTAACACACATGTTATATTTAAACACTCATCAATTGATTTCATCATCAAGATATGAGATTCAACAATCTCTCCCTTTCTTATGATGATAATCAATTGATGACGAGAGTTAATCCTAACTCTCCTTAAATTCATGTCATAATAAAGAAGACATAAATTCAAGAGAATCATATACTCTTGAATTCAAGTAAATCATGCCAATCAATATTTCAAGCAAATCATATTTCAAGGATACTCTTATATAAAAAAAAATTTACTTTTAAATTATCAAGTCATCAACTCATCAAGGATTTTCATGAATTTCAAACATTTAAAAATTTCAACTCATCAAGGATTTTCATGAACTTCAAACATTTGAAAATTCCAACTCATCAAGGATTTTCACGAACTTCAATCTTTTGAAAATTCTAACTCATCAAGGATATTCATGAACCTTAAAACATTTAAAAATTTTAACTCATCAAGGATATTCATGAACTTCAAAACATTTGAAAATTTCCCCTTAAGTTATTATATAAGTCATCAACATTCATTTCTCCTCTTTTATCATCAACAAAAATGTGAAACCGAGGGATTGTTCAACATACACTTCTTTGGAAATAAAATAATTTAGAAAAGTACTTTTAACATCCATTTGAAATAACTAAAAATTTTTAAAAGATGCAAAGGCAAGGAGGATCTTTATGGCTTCAAGTCTAACCACGGGAGCGAAGGTTACATCATAATCAATTCCTTTTTCTTGGTTGAAACCTTTGGCCACTATTCTAGCTTTGTTTCTAACCACGATATCATTTTTATTTTTATTGTTTCTAAAGATCTATTTAGTACTAATCACTAAATGGTCATTAGGTCTAGGAACAAGCTCTCATACCTCATTTATCTCAAATTGATTAAGCACATCATGCATTTCATTAACCCAAGAATCACCTCTTAGGGTCTCATCAATGCACTTTGGCTTGATTTGAGAAAGAAACACGGTATTCGTACAAAAATTTCTAAAAGAAGACCAAGTTTGAACTCATTTTGATGTTTCTCCTATTATAAGCTCCTTAGGATGATCATTCACATACTTTCATTCCTTGGGTAAGAATTTGGAAGTAGATTCATCCAAGTTACTTTTAGGAGTATTGTCATTTAAATTCAAATTACCAAGATCAACTTCATCATCAACATCAATCTTCTTATATTCGGAAAACTCACTAAAAACAACATGAATGGATCCTTCTATTACCAATATTCTTTTATTAAAAACATGATTAGCTTTTGAAATAGAAGAATAACCTAAAAAAATACCTTTGTCGGATTTTACATCAAATTTACTTAAAGAATCCTTTTTATTTAAAATAAAACATTTGCAACCAAATATTTTAAAATAAGAAATATTGGGTTGTTTACCGTTCCATAATTTATAAGGAGTTTTAGTGAGCAATGGTCTTACAAGAACCCTATTTAAAAAATAGCATGCCGTATTAACGGCTTCGGCTCAAAAATATTTTAGTATACTATGTTCATTCAATATTGTTCTAGCCATTTCTCATAAGCTCCTATTTTTACTTTTTACTACTCTATTTTGTTGCGGATTCCGTGGAGTAGAGAAACTATCGATATACCCATTTGAATCACAAAAATTTTAAAATTTATTATTTGAAATTCTCCACCATCATAACTTCGTATTCAATAAATCCTATATCCTTTTTCACTTTGAACAATTTTATAAAATTTTGTAAAACATTTAAATGTATCACTTTTTTATGCTAAGAAATAGGTCCAATTATATCTACTAAAATCATCCACTATAACAAATGCATATTTACTACCACCTAAACTTGTAATGTCAATTGATCCAAATAAATCCATATGGATCAATGAAGTGGCCTAGAGGCACTTATTTCAACTTAAAGCTACTCTTTATTTGTTTTCCTAATTGACAATGTCATATACTTTATCTTTGATAAATTTAAAATTAGGTAAGCCTCTTATTAATTCCTTGGTAGAAATTTGGTTTAAAAGTTTCATACTAGCATGACCGAGTCTTTTATGCCAAATCCAAGCATCATCATTCAAAGCCAAAAAATAAGTTTCATCACAAAATTTTTCAATATCTATGGTGTATGCATTGTTGATTTTTAAGGCAATTAAGGATTTATTTTTGTGTGGTAATTCAATTATGCAAGCATTTGCGTAAAATTTAAGTACATATCCTTTATTACATAATTAGCTAATACTAAGCAAAATATGTTTTAAGCCATCAACCAACAATACATATTCGATTAAGAGGTTTGATGTGTTACCTATTATTCCTTTGCAATGATTTTACCCTTGTTGTTGTCTCCAAATGAACAACTCCTTCACTTAAGTTAGTGAGCTTAGAAAAATAAGATGGATCTCCAGTCATGTGCCTTGAGCATCTACTATCAAGATATCATTTAGTGCTCCTAGCTTTAGTTTAGAGACAAACCTACAAGAAAGATATTTTTGGTTTAGGTACCCATTATATATTGGGTCCTTCATAAAGAACTTTATCTTTCTTTTCTAATTGTTTGTTGTTGTATAGAGTTCCCTTGGGAACCCATACAAGTTGACGTGGACTATGTTTTCTAAATAGGCATTTGTTTGCCTTATGTCCTAATTTACCATAAAAATTACACTTGATTTTTGATAGCACATTTAAGGTTGGTCCGTTAACAAACATGGTTGGCTTTTGTTAAAGGTTACCAACAAAGCCTATGTCATTCCTTCTATTAATATGACCCTAATTAGCAATGATAATATTTAAGGATTTATTCTCAATTTCAAAATTTTCTAGTGTTGTTTTAAGCTTGATGTTTTCTTTTTTAATATTATCTAGTATCTCAAATTTAGAACATATGGTATGTGATACTAATGAATCATGCATTTCATCAAGTCTAATAACTAACAATTGTTGATTATTCTTAAGCAACTTAAAAGATTTACTAAGTTTTCTAAACTCATCAAATAAATTATAAAACATACTTAATAATTCTGAAAAAGAAATACTTAATGACTCACTAATTTAATAATCACCATTAGAGCATAGTAAAAAGTTAATAGTCTAGTTTCGAGGAGTAGAGTTATATAATCAAATATGAGAACAGTATTTATATGCTTGCTTAGCTTAGCGCAAAAACACCCAAAGAAAGAGGTATCCAAATAGCAATCTCTTGAATGGATTGGTCTTCATCAATCGAAAAACTTAATCATCCCAAGTGGTCGAAAGTACTTTGTTCTTGAGCATCGGCTTCTTCTTCAATTGAGAACATTCATTTTGAAATATCCCGATTTTTTGCATTCATAATATATGACATTATCCTTCTTCGGTTCTTTTTTATTTTTATAGTTGTTCTTTTTCATAATTTTTTTAAATTTTCTTGATAACAACACAATATCATGGTCCTCATCACTCGAGGAGTCATTTATTGTCTGAAGTGCTACATCTTTCCTATTTTTTGAAAGGGGTTCATCAAGCTCATCATGAGCTTTACAATTTAGTTTATATGTTATAAGATAGCCAATCAATTTTTCAAGAGGTAAGTTATTTAAGTCTTTGGCCTCTTGAATAGTGGTTACTTTAGGATCTCAATATTCAGGTAAAGATATCAAATTTTTACTAACTAATTCAACATTCAAAAAATATTTTCCAAGTGCTTTAAAGCCATTGACGACATCCGTGAAACGAGTGTACATGTCTCCAATAGACTCGTTTGGTTTCATTCGAAACACCTCATAATTATGAACTAAAATATGTATCATAGATTCTTTTACTCTACTAGTCCCCTCGTGTATGATTTCTAGTATGTACCAAATATCAAAAGTCGATTCGCAAATGAAAACACGATTAAACTCATTCTTATCAAAAGCGCAAAGTAAGACATTCATAGCCTTTGCATTTAAAGAAAAATTCTTCCTTTCCAAATCATTTAGCCCATTCATTGGCTTGGAAGATTTTTCAAATCCATTCTCAACAATATTTCTTTAATCAAGGTCCAAAGAGATAAGAAAAATATGCATCTATGTCTTCTAATATATGTAATCTATCCCATTAAACATGGGAGGACGTGAAATAGAATGTCCTTCATTCATGGCGAAACAAGTCATTTACTCAAGTGGGTATTAATCTAATGAGTAACTACCTTACTTTGATACTAATTATTAGGATCAACTTGCACTAAGAGGGGGGTGTTAGAACCCTTGTAAATTCTAAGCTTGGAGTGATCTCTATAGGGGATCGACCTCCTTATAACTCTATAGGGGTTCCTCCCTCCTTGGTATTCAAACCATTGGCTGAAAAAAAATTGATTTATTCATGATAAAAAGTAGATGATTTTAAGGTTATTTATAGGCATTCAATCCCTAATTCCTAAGAGGACTCCTACTTCAAGGCTCCAACCCTCAACCAACTCCTAAAGAAACTTCTAATGTAACTCTAAGTCCAACCACTAACCGGTCTATCTAGGGGTGGTTGATTGCTTTATTGTTTCCTAATCCTATTTTAATTTAACCCCTCCTCAACCAATATATCTTTAACTAGGATAAGGGGTGGTTAATTAAGGTAACATGCAACTTACTCTCATATCAAATATCTTCCTCAACTAATCCTAACATAGTCGGCCTCCTTACTTTCCTTAATAGGGGTCGATTAGATAGATTTACATGAATACCCCTTAGATTTTACTTGCTTAAAAATGACTTAAGAGGAAACAAGCAAATCCCAATAAAAGATAATCAACGTCAAAGGGAAGTGCTTAACTTGAAACTTTGCTTTCAAAGTGTAAGTAAAAATCGGAAACGTCTATTCAATTCAAAACGATTAATAACTCGACAATTGCAAGTGAGTAATAAATGCAAGAATTAAGAAACACTCACAATTATAGTAGTTTGGCACCAATGGGCCTGCATCCATTCCCGAGTCCTCCTTCTTGAGGCACACCGGTGTCCACAATCGATTTTCTTTGGGTGAAGACCAAATCCTTACACTTTACTTACAAGAGACTTCAAGAATTTTCTAACTCTAAGCTCTCTCCCTTCCCCTTTTCTTTTTCTTACGATTCACACACATTTTTTTTATAGAATGTAATCCATAAAATTATTGTGGAATGCAAGAAAGCTTGGGGTTATTTATAGACCCCAAATAACTTCAGAAATTTGAGCCAAAAATTCAAACATACCCATAAAATCCGGGTACGGGCGGTTCAACCGCAAGCCTAGGTGGGTCAACCGTTGAAAGCACCCAGAATCTTAAGTACGGGCAGTTCAGCCACCAAGCTTGGGTGGTTTAACCGTCGTCAGCCCCCGAAAACTAGGTATGGGCGATTTACCCATCGGTCCTAGGCGGTTCAGTCATTGTCAACCGTTCGCAACCACCCTGTTTCTAGGGTACGGGTGGTCCAACCATCACTCACCTGCGGTTTACCCGTCAAAATCTCTAGAAAAGTCGTTCCCTCTATTTTCCAAATTTCAGTTGAACCTGATATTGACCAATTCTTTAGTCAATTAATTGAGCTCAACCTGAGCTCAACCGAATCCCATAGTGGACCTGGTTGCCTTATTGAGTTGATTTGGATTTTATCCAAATCTAACTCAATTATGACTCAATCCCTAACTACGACTCAATGATTACAACTCTTAATGACCAACAAGCTGAACCAAGACCTATCTCCCGCCAATCCGACAACTTCTGATATTCTTGCGGTGAGTCTTCCGATGATCTCCCGGTGTGTTCCTAGCGAGCTTCCCGATCCCTTCAGCGAATCTCCTAGCGAACTCCCGACGAGGTCCCACTGCATTGTCCAAACTCGGCTCGATGCCCAAACTTGATCTTGGTTCATCATCTGATCGTAACTAAATTACTCCTGTCATAGTTAGACCTATAATTTTTCCTTAACATATATGTTAGATTTCAATACTCATCAATTGATTTCATCATCAAAATCTGAGATTCAATAGGTAATCAATCCTCTTACTAAGTCTTTAGTTAAAATTTGGTTTAGAAGGTTCAGCTAGCATGACCTAGTCTTCTATGCCAAATCCAAGCATCATCATTCAAAGTCGAAAAGCTAGTTTCATTATAAATTTTTTTAATATCTATTGTATACACATTGTTGTTTCTTAAGGCAATCAAAGATTTATTTTTATGTGATAATTAAATAATACATGCAATAGGTTGAAATTTAACAATATAACTTTTATCATATAATTGGTTAATACTAAGCAAATTATGTTTCAAGCCTTCAATCAACAACACGTCTTCAATCAAAAGGTTTAATGTGTTACCTATAGTGTCTTTCGTAATGATTTTTTCCTTTGTTGTTGTCTCCGAAGCTGACAACTCCTTCACTTAAGCTAGTGAGCCTAGAAAAATAAGTTGGATCTCCGATCATATACCTTGAGTATCCACTATCAAGATACCATTTGATGCTCCTAGCTTTAGTTTAGAGACAAACCTACCATAAGGATATTTTTTATTTAGGTACCCATTTTATATTGGGTCCTTCATTAAGAACTTTATCTTTTTTTCCTAATTATTTTTTGTTGTATAAAGTTCCCTTGGGAACCCAAACTAATTGGTGTGGACTACATTTTCTAAATAGACATTTGTTTGCCTTATGTCCTAATTTTTCGTAAATATTATATTTGATTTTCGGTGGAAAATTTAAGGTAGGTCCTTTTACAGAAATGGTTGGCTTTTGTTGAATGTTACAAACAAAACCTATGTTATTTCTTCTATTAATATGACCCTTATTGGCAATGATCATATTTAGGGATTTGTTCCTAGTTTCAAAATTTTGTAATGTTGTCTTAAGCATGATATTTTCTTCTTTAATATTATCTAAAATTTTAAATTTTGAACATGGGTTATGTGATACTAATCTTTGATCTTGCCGAATCTTTTACTACTGCATTTTTTCATAAATTATTTGACGGCATTACCTATCCCTTACCAGTATATTCCCCATGAGTTTTACTCAAATCTTTATTATGAATTGCTGGGAAAAATTGCATCTTTACTACTAAAATTTTTTCGATGAAAAATCTACTATTGCAACTTTATCTTTCTTCTTCTCCTTAACCTACCAAAACCTAACCATCTTGTTGCCACCAACCAAGACATATTTAGGGCATCCCTCTAGCCTTCAGACGCAACTGTCATAACCTTTTTTCATAACCCTAACAACACCTAAAATCACAGCCCAAAATAGTAAACCCTTACAGCCACAATCTTCTACCACCGATATTTTGTCCGAACCTTCCACCATCCCATGCCATTGACCCATCAACAGAAAAAAGACAAAAATCCAATTAATGCCAAATTTGAGGTATTGGAATCTCAGCATGAATCACAGCTTGAATCGGCAAAGGGTCTTTGTTGGCATTACGATGAACCGTGGAGCTACGATCATCGCAGCAAAAAGGGCTGCCTCCTACTGATTGAACCTCTTAAAGATGTGGAGGAGGAGGTCCGGTGTTAGGACTCTAGTAGGGGTGAGTCCTAATCACCCTAGAAGTAATCAATAAGAACCTTATGAGATTGTAATAAAACCCTACGTAGTTACTTCTATCCTATAAAGAAGGGTGGCTATGGTTTAGATTGGGGCCTTAAGACCTTACCATCATCCTCACTTGCAGAAGAAAGAGATTGATAATATCGTTAAGGAGATGCTCGACATCAGAGTAATTCGACCAAGCTATAGCCCTTACTCCTCATCGGTGTTGCTAGTGCGCAAGAAGGATGGTACATGACGAATGTGCATTGATTACCAAGCTTTGAATGCTATCACCGTTAAAGATAAATATCTTATACCAGTAGTAGATGAGCTCTTGGATGAACTAAAAGGAGCTCGAGTCTTCACTAAATTGAATATCCATTCCGGATACCATCATATTTGGGTATGCACTGAAGATGAAACTGTATTCTGCACATATAACAACCACTATGAGTTTTTGGTAATGCCCTTCAGACTTACGAATGCTCCTTCTACTTTTCAAAACTTGATAAATGATATTTTCCAGTGGTTTCTACCTAAGTTTGTGCTGGTATTTCTTTATGATATTATCATTTATAGCCCTACACTTGATATGTATTTTTAGCACTTACGAATTGTTCTAACGATTCTTCAGGAGAATACCCTTTATGTTAAACAATCAAAGTGCAGCATTTTACAGCGTAAAGTGGAGTATCTAGGGCACATTATATTAGAGAATGGAGTGGCAGTAGACCCGACAAAGATCGAAACAATGCAAGGATGGCCAAGACCTTTAAACATAGAATCACTACGCGACTTCCATTGACTCATGGGCTACTATCAAAAATTCATGAAAGATTATGGCAAGATCAATGCCCCATTCACATCCCTACTAAAGAAAGACTACTTCTTATGGTCGCAGAAAGCTTCCACAGCCTTTTAACGACTCAAGACAGCCACGATGATGATGACGGCCCTAGCATTGCCCGATTTTAGCAGCCCCTTCGTGATTGAGGTTGATGTGTCCGGAGTTATAATTGGGGCTGTTCTAATGTAAGATGGTCAACCTCTTGCCTACACCAGCAAGACTTTGTCTCTCTCCCATCTTAAAATATCCGTGTATGACAAAGAAATGCTTGCTATCGTACACGCTATCATGAAGTGGAGATCCTACTTGATCGGCCAATGCTTTCAGATTAAGACCGATCACCGAAGTCTTAAGTACTTTTTAGAGTTGAAAATATCTTCCCCGGAACAACAACAATGGGTAACTAAACTTCTTGGATTAGATTATGAAATTATTTATCAAAAGGGGAAAGAAAATATTGTTGCAGATGCTCTATCTCGGCTATTAGGACAAGTCAAAATTTCAGTCATCTCTCTTCCCTCTATCGACTTCCTCAAAGACATTAGAGAGGAATGGAAAAGTAGCACAGAGACCCGAGACATCATAGAAAAGTTAGAGAATAATCCGGGTTCCATGGGCCACTACACTTGGGATTCAAAGGACTTGCATTACAAAGACTGATTACGATTGTTCCTTCTTCCCCTCGCATCAAAATTATTTTGCATGAGATGCACTCTTCACCTTAAGTAGGGCACTCCGGATTTCTGAGAACATATAAGAGGGTGAAGCAAAACTTCTTCTGGAGAGGCATGAAAAAAATTGATTTGTGATTATGTATCTAAATGTGATATATGCTAGTAACAAAAATGTGAAACAGTGGTAAGTATAGGAAAACTACAACCACAACCTATACCAAACTTAGCATAAACTGACATCTCCATGGACTTCATCAAAGGGCTGCCACCATCTCTATGTAAAAGCACGATATATGTGGTGGTAGATCATCTAACCAAATATACTCATTTCTGTGTTGTGAGACATCCTTATACCGCTGCCAGTATTGCTCAACTGTTTATGGAAAATATTGTTAAACTACATGGGATGCCAAAGTTGATTGTGAGTGACCGTGACAGGGTGTTCACAAGTAAATTTTGGACCGAGCTCTTCCAATTACAAGGCACCCAACTGAATATGAGCACAGCCTATCATCCGTAGACGGACAACCAAACATAAGTGGTAAATAGATGCCTCGAGACTTACCTATGGTGCTTCACCATTGATCGGCCCAAAGAGGTGACAAAGTGGCTTTATTGGGCCGAATGGTGGTATAATACAACTCATCATTCATCAACTAAATGTACCGCCTATGAAGCATTGTATGGCCGACTACCCTCTGTAATACCTAAATACATAATTGGTACGGCCAAAGTGGATCAGGTCGACCAAAACTTAATTGATAGGGACAAGATTTTGTAGCTGCTGAAAGACAACTTAACTGCCGCCCAAACCCGCATGAAGCAACAAGCAGACACTCAATGAAGTGAGCGAGAATTTTCGATAGGAGATTGGGTCTACTTTCGCCTACAACCATTCAAGTAGCTGTTAATGAACACCAAAGCATCGATAAAGCTATCCCCATGATTCTATGGACCATATCAGATCTTGAAGTAGATTGGGGCCGTGGCATACAGATTAAAGCTCCCAGATGACACTAAGATCCATACCATCTTCCATGTATCCTTACTGAAGCCAAAACTAAGAGAACGTGATTCGGCTCAGACCCAGCTACCGAGCGCTACAAATGATGGCGAGATTCAATCTCAACCACAAGCTATACTTGATCGAAAGATTGTGATGTGTCGTCGACGCCTCTCAACCGAAGTACTCGTGAAGTGGAACAATTTACCATCCGAAGATGCAACGTGGGAGCCTTATGTGGAGCTGAAGACCAAGTTCCCAGAGTTTATGGACCCTCAGCCTTGAGGACAAGGCTGATTTAAAGAGGGCGGACTTGATAGGACTCTAATAGGGTTGAGTCCTAATCACCATCGAAGTAATCAATAAGAACCCTGTGAGATTATAATAAAACCCCACCTAGTCATTTCTATCATATAAAGAAGTGTGGCTAGGGTTTAGATTGGGGCCTTAGGGCTTAGTGGCTGTCGGCCCCTTTACTAGGCTGGTCGGCTAGAGTTTCCATCAGTTAGAATCAACGATTATATAGCCAACTTGGCCGCCGCCTATCCCTACTATGGTAGGTAAGTTATAAGAAGGGCAAATGTGTAATTTTACTTAGGTAAGTACCCCCATGGGCTAGGGTTTAAAACCCTATATAATCATGTAGCCGCCCCCCATCTTTCTATCAAATAAGAATAATCTTTTATTCAGCCTTCTGCTGAGTTCTAGGAGAGAGGAACTCGTATAATGTTCTAAGGGTTGATCCCCCTCAAAGATCAAATTCTATAGAGTTCCTTTTAGGGTTCTATCATTTGGGAGCATGAGGAAGAGGTTGCATATGAAGAATAGCAGCTGAATGATATTACGATGCATGCTCTTGCTGTTGGGAAACCTACAACGGGTGCATCACATGCGTAGCGGAAATCAAAACAAAAATCGGTTTCCTACGTAGATCAAATCGTCATGCAAAAGATTAGGGTCGCGAGAAAAACGTAAAAATCAATAAAACTGTGATGTGTGAGAGATTGATTTTACTTAGGGAGATTATATATTCCTGTATTCTAGATCTGAATGGAGAAGATGAAGGAGGTCAAGCGTCCTCCTCTCTAGCGGTATCCACATGATGGATCTCTGTAGCGAAACTCCTCCAATTTGGTCTTGCAACTCTTGCTTAGAGGGAGGGAGGAGAATAGGAGGTGGTGGCTAAAACTGCAGCCTATCAACCCTGAGTTTTCCCTCCTATTTATAGAGAGCCACAAAAACCCCAAGGCTCCTTCCTTAGTGGGTATTGGATCTCCATCCAATAACCCACTAACCTTGCATTATTGGATCTCTATCCAATGATCTTCTTAGGCCTATAATTAGGCCTTAATCAAGGAGCCCATCAGCATATTATCTTATCTAATAAGAATAGGGGCTAATTGGATCTTCATCCAATCCTCTATTCGCTGAAGCATCCACCATATTGTCAAGGACTTACCTAAATTTGCCTAAGCCGTGCGGCACCCTTGCGGCCCGCCCGAAGACTTAGCTGAAATTGCTTAAGTCGTGAAGCAACCCCACTGTTCTGGACTTAGCTGGGATTGCCTAAGTCATGAAACGCCCAAAGCGTTATCTGTCCGCACAGGGTCAGCCCTCTTACAACCTCTTAAGGTCCCGTAGGACTTGCAAAGAAGAAGTTGATTAGTTTAGAAGCGAGCGACGGACACGTCCTGGCGTCTCGCAAAGCGAAAAGCTATACAAGCAATTTGTCGAACACCTTGAGTGTAGCCGAGAAAAGAGAGAGAGAGCAAAATAGTACTTTGGAGGGTTGTAGGAACGGTCGCAAGTCCGCAAACGACGGTTCCCAAGGTATCGGACGCAAGACAAGTTCAATTGCTGATGAACGACTACGCTCGACGTATACCCGGAGCCCCATCCAGCCCGGTGCCACCCGGGGGGTTCCAAGGTGCTGAAATGGCTGACATTTTGCACCGCTCAGAAAGGTTGCCGTGGCACACGAAAAAGACCCAAAAATAGGGCTGTTTTGGGCTGCTTTGGCTCTGTGCAGCGAACGACCGTTCTGCAGCCTTCTACACTACTTTCACTCACATTTCTTAGGTAAAAACACAAACTCAAGGCAAAACAAGCTGCCAAACATATGTACAAGCAAGAAAAAGCAACGAACGGTTCACGAAGCGAAGATGTTGTGGTTGAGCGACGTCCATTCGTGACATTCTCCCCCACTTAAACTGTCGACGCCCTCGTCGACGCTTGTTGGTAGGCTTTGACGCAAGCTTCTTCATATCGTAGGGCATCTTCTGGCTCCCAACTGGCTTCTGCTTGAGGAAGCTTTTGCCACTTCACCAAGTACTCAATTTGCTGTGCTCCATTGGGTAGCTTTATCTTGCGATCCGTCAGAATAGTTTCAACTCGTTTCTCGTAAGAGGCTCTGGTGGGGGGTAGTCGAGTTGGAACATTTCGAGAATCATCTTGCGGATCCGAGTGGTAGGCTTTCAAGTTGCTCGCATAGAAGACATTATGAATTCTGAACCATGCTGGCAGTTGCAACTTGTATGAGACATTGCCTACCCTGCTGATGATTGGGAAAGGCCCTTCATATTTACGCACCAATCCTTTGTGCACTCTGTGCCTAAAGAACTGGAGTGATGCTGGTTAGAGCTTCACCAACACCATGTCGCCCACTTTAAACTCTTGTGGTCGCCTCCCCCAAGTCTGCCCAATTTTTCATCTTCTTGGCCGCCTTCTCCAAGTAAGCCCGCGCAATATCTGCATTAAGATGTCATTCCTTTACAAAGTGATAGGCTGATGGGCTACTCCCTGTATAGCCAATAACCAGGGTGTGAGGAGTTGATGGCTGTTGTCCTGTAATAATCTCAAATGGGCTCTTGTTGGATGCAGAGCTCCACTGCAAGTTATAGGAGAATTGGGCTATGTCCAACAGCTTCACCCAATCTCGTTGGTTGGCACTTATGTAGTGCCGCATATATCACTCCAAGAGCGAGTTGATTCTTTCTGTTTGGCCATCCGTTTGGGGGTGGAGGCTTGTGGAGAAGTATAATTTAGATCCCAACAACTTGAACAACTCGGTCCAGAATCGTCCCAAGAACCGAGAATCTCGATCACTAATGATGTTGTGTGGGACTCCCCAAAACTTCACCACATTCTTCATCATCAACTTAGCCGCCTCCTCCGCTGAGCAATGTAGGGGTGCATCAATAAATGTTGCATACTTCAAAAATCGATCAACTACCACGAGTATCGATCCAAGTCCCCCTACTGCGGGCAAGCTTGATATGAAGTCCAAGAAAATGCTCTCCCAAGGCCTTTTTGGTATGGGCAGCGGCTCCAAAAGTCCCACTGCCTTTCTGTTCGAACATATTCCTCCACATCTGTCCCCATTTTCGGCCAATAGAAGGCCTTCTCCACGAGAGCCATTGTTCGGTGGATACCCGGATGTCCAGCCCAAAGGGAATCGTGACACTCTTTCTGGAGTTCACGCCTCAAGTTATCCGCTCACAGAACATAAACTTTGTTCCCCTTGGTATAGATGAGTCCCTCCTGGACCCAAAATCGTCGTGCCTTGCCCTCTTTGATGAGTTGCATCAGAGTTACTGCCTGAGGATCTCGGTGCAGTCCATCCCTGATCCTGGAAAGGAAGTTGGAGCGTAATTGACTTGCTTGGCCTTCGCCCTCCAACTGTATAGCATTCACTAGCTCCACTTTCTGACTCAATGCATCGGCCACGACATTTGCTTTTCCGGGCTTGTACTCCATTACCATGTCAAACTCAGCCAAGAAGTCCTGCCATCGTGCTTGCTTTGGGGAGAGTTTCTTTTGAGTTTGGAAGTAACTCAATGCGACATTGTCTGTCCTTAGCACAAATGGTGCTCCCAGAAGGTAGTGTCGCCACACTCGTAGACAGTGGACCACCGCTGTCATCTCCTTCTCATGCACAGGATATCGTCGCTCGGTCTCGTTGAGCTTGCGACTCTCATAGGCCACCGGATGACCCTCCTGCATGAGAACTCCTCCAATAGCAAAATCAGAAGCATCTGTATGGACTTCAAAAGGCTTTCCATAGTCCGGTAATCTGAGTACAGGTTCCTCCAACACAGCAGTCTTTAGGTCTTGAAATGCCACCTCACATTTGTCCGACCATCTCCAGGACTACTCATTCTTTAGCATCTCTATCAACGGA
The DNA here is from genome assembly GCA_029747655.1 of Ensete ventricosum. Classification (NCBI taxonomy): domain Eukaryota; kingdom Viridiplantae; phylum Streptophyta; class Magnoliopsida; order Zingiberales; family Musaceae; genus Ensete; species Ensete ventricosum. The sequence continues at coordinate 29,923,687 of JAQQAF010000001.1, read as the reverse complement.
GCTGCGCGCTTTGAATACCCAGCTATGAAGCGCCGATAATAGTTGATGAACCCAAGGAAGGATCGTAACTCTGGCACCTTCTTTGGTGTTCGCTAGTCCGCCACAGCTTGCACCTTAGACTGGTCCATCCGGATGGAACCATTACCGAATCGATGCCCCAAGAATAAAATCTCCGTTTGGGCAAAATAGCACTTTTCCCTCTTCACGAACAACGTGTTCTCCCTGAGAACTTTGAAAATTGTTCGGAGGTGTCTAACATGCTTCTCAAGTGTTTGGCTATAGACGACGATATCGTCTAAGTAGATGACCACAAACTTGTCCAGATACTCCTTGAACAACTGGTTCATTAGAGTGCGGAATATGGCCGGAGCATTGGTTAAGCTGAAAGGCATCACCAAGAACTCGAATGCCCCATACCTGGTCACACAGGTAGTCTTTGCCTCATCACCTTCTGCAATGCGCACCTGCCAATACCCCGACCGAAGGTCGAGTTTGGAGAAGTACTTTGTCTTGCCCAATTGATCGAACAAGTCCGCGATGAGCGGGATAGGATACTTGTTCTTCACCGTCATCTTGTTAAGTGCTCGATAATCGATGCATAATCGGAGACTCCCATCTTGTTTCTTCTGAAAGAGGACTGGAGCTCCGAAAGGTGCTGTGGAACTACGGATGAGACCACCGCTTAGCAGTTCATCTAACTGCTTCCTCAATTTCGCCAACTCTGGAGGGGTCATGCGGTATGGTGGTCTCACTTGAGGCTTAATTCCCGGCTCCAGCTCAATCCGATGATCCACGCCTCTACGTGGTGGTAGAGTTCTTAGCAACTCTATTGGCATCACATCCGAGAACTCCTTCAGGATGTTCGCCACAACAGCAGGTTCCTGAATGGCTTCCCCATCAAGTGTCTCTAGCTTCATAGCCGCTACAAAGGTTGATTCACCTTTTCGTACCCCTTTCTTCAATTGTAAAGCCGATATTTGTTGTAGGTCCTTGGTTCCTCCCCGAGAAACTGGAACTATGCAGGGATCATCACCTCCCATTAGACACAAGAAGTTCAGGAACGGTACTGGCACCAACTTCGCTGCGTGCATAAACTCCATTCCGAGAATCACTTGGAAGTCATCTAGTGGCACTGCCATCAAGTTTGTGCTCCCGCTCCATGTCCCGATCTTGATGGGGATCCCTTTCGCTTGTCCGGAGATCCGCTTGGCCTCCGAATTCACTGCCTTCATACGACTTGGGCTCTTCTCCAAGAGTAATCCCAGTCGCTTAGCTTCGCGATCGGCAATAAAATTGTGGGTCGGGCCTGTGTCCACCATTGCACGGGTTGTTCGGCCATTAAGCTTGATGTCCACATACATCAACTCGATGTTTCCTGCCTTCAGTGGCTTTTCCTTTATGTTCTTCCCCACTTGACCCCGCAACGCATTCAACAAACGCATTGCTCCCATCCTGGGTCCTTGTGACGCCTCACTGTCGCTACTAGAGTCAGAACTGCTCGAACTAAGGGCGATACCTTTGCCCTTGTCTGACTGACGGGATAGAACCGATGTTGTTAAAGCATTGAGTGCCTGTTTTTGTGGGCACTCTCTCACTTTGTGTGGTCCTCCACACAAGAAACATCCACTAGACTTTGGGACTCTACCTCTTGAGCCCGGTCCCTTGTGAAAATTCTTCTTCTTTTGCTCGCCCCCAGACTCCTTCGCTCGAGAGTATTTAGATGGACGATTTCCCGAAGAGTGTTTCTTCTTTCTCGAATCCTCCGAAGAAACAAAGTCAGTCAGCCTTTTCGCGGCTGCAATTGCCCCAACTATGTCGGTGACATTCCTCCGATGTAGTTCTTGTTGTGCCCATGGCTTCAAGCCATCGTGGAAGCTGAATAGCTTGTCTTTCTCAGACATGTCCCAAATATCTAGCATCAGTGCTGAAAATTATTTCACAGTCTCGGATTGTTGTACTCTGGCGAAGTTGTCTCAGTTTCCTTCTTGCGACAAACTCTGTGTTCTCGGGCAAGAACTGAGTTCTCAACTCTCGCTTCAAGTCTACCCATGTATCCACTCGACATCGGCCTTGTTGCATCCTCATTCAGATACATTGTTGCTATCGTAACTTTGGTTTCTTCAGAATCGAGCCTTGTAGCATGAAAATACTGTTCCATGTCGAACAAGAAATTTTCAAGCTCTTTGGCATCCCTAGCACCTCCGTAACACTGCGGCTCTGGTGCTCTGAAGTGTTATGGTGGCGCAGCGTGCGTGTTGTTCCCTCCCGCATCAAGAGTCCTTGTTAACACCATCACCTTAGCCGTGAGTTCCGCCACAACTTCATGTAGATGTCGTATGGAATCTTTCGGTGTCCTCTGTCAGTTGATCAATCAGGGATTCAACATTCTCGATCCGAGTTTCAGCTTCTTCTTGTGAGCTCTCTACCCCAAGTAGCCTTCCTCGGCCTTGGTAGAGTTCCTCCATGCTCGCTTCAAGAACATCGAGGCGGGTTTCCGCCATTATAAGTCTCTCTCTGTGGCCCTTCTTCCCAGTTGGTGCTCCAGATGGCGCCTCCTCCCCTCTAGGAGAATACCCAACTTCATGCTCGTCTTGTTCACTACCGCACTCCTCATAAGCGGCTCCAGCAATTTGCGAGCGAGTTTGCACTTGCAGCCCACCTGCGGCTGCTTGGAGCAAGGGCCCCGCTTGCCCCATCTTGCTCGATTCACCACGATGTCTCACCATGGCGAAATTGTGAATCTTCTTCGCTGTTCGTATGAATTGCTTGCCCGCTCTGATACCACACTGTCACGGGCTTAGCTGAATTTGCCTAAGTCGTGCGGCACCCTTGCGGCCCTCCCGAAGGCTTAGCTGAAATTGCCTAAGTCATGAAGCAACCTTGCCCACTGTTCTGGACTTAGCTGGGATTGCCTAAGTCATGAAACGCCCAAAGCGTTATCTGTCCACACAGGGTCAGCCCTCTTACAACCTCTTAAGGTCCCGTAGGACCTGCAAAGAAGAAGTTGATTAGTTTAGAAGCGAGCGACCGACACGTCCCGGCGTCTCGCAAAGCGGAAAGCTATACAAGCAATTTGTCGAACACCTTGAGTGCAGCTGAGAAAAGAGAGAGAGAGCGAAATAGGACTTTGGAGGGTTGTAGGAACGGTCATAAGTCCGCAAACGATGGTTCCCAAGGTATCAGACGCAAGACAAGTTCAATTGCTGATGAACGACTACGCCCGACGTATACCAGGAGCCCCATCCAGCCTGGTGCCACCCGGAGGGTTCCAAGGTGCTGAAATGGCTGACATTTCACACCGCTTAGAAAGGTTGCCGTGGCACACGAAAAAGACCCACAAACAGGGCTGTTTTGGCTCTGTGCAGCGAACAACCATTCTGCAGCCTTCTACACTACTTTCGCTCACATTTCTTAGGTAAAAACACATAAACTCAAGGCAAAACAAGCTGCCAAACATATGTACAAGCAAGAAAAAGCAACGAACGGTTCACGAAGCGAAGATGTTGTAGTTGAGCGACGTTCGTTCGTGACAATATGTGTGTGACCCTCTAGGCCCGATACCGAGCTGGCCGTGAGTTACTCGCATCAAAACTCCTTCTGATATAGTGAATTATTATCCCCATAATAATTCACTCGACTCATCGACTATGGATGTACTAGGCCACTACGTCATAGTCCCTAGATGGTACAGGGGGGATCAAATCCATCAGACCTATCTCTCTACAGTTACCATGTATCTATAATCCCTCATCCAAATAATATCTCAGAGACCGTATATTGAATATGGTACTGTCATGTCATATACGGAATCATTTTGTCTTGCTCTAATCGGATTCTACCGGAGAACTCCTTCTCTCTCAATCCAAATGACCTTGGCCAGGGATTTGTCTATGCAAGCACATATGGGATATTCATCTCGTGATACCGAGAGTGGATGATCCTCTATTGACACTCAATTGCCTTCGTAAGGTTGGCTACCAATCCCGATAACCAGCTGTACCAGGTCTGGAGCTTTCCAAACCTATAAGTCTAGCGTCAAAGAAAGGAGTACTCATACAAGGCATCCATGGTGTCTCAAGTCTAAGGACCAAATACACAACTGAGACTATGGAATCGCTGTCTGACATTAGGTATCATTAACCATACAGCATTCCATAAGCGGATCAATCAGTGAACTCATTCTCCAATGAGCACCTGTACTATATCCTTAGTGTCTCCACACAAGTGGCTATGAGACCAGCCGCCTCCATCATATGGATGGGTATATAGTACACCGGTCTATCCGGTTATCTCGATGTCCCTCTCGAGTAACCTATGACCGGGATTATTTAGGATCTATGTTTAAAGATGAATCGATCTCATTATCGTGATCTTATCACGATCCGATTCTCATTACACAGAACCAAGGACATCACAGTATATATGCTACACATAATATAATGTGAGAATATGCCAATATTAATCATAAGCAAAAAGATTATGCAGTGTGTCACACGTGCCATCACTCGCGTGATTGGCTTGCAGGGCACCTGTAACCAGCACTTGTCGGCTATGCAAACTCGCAAACGATGAAAGTGGGAGGACAGTTGAAGCAACAACTGATCACCATCCTTATGGACACCGGGAGCACTAATAATTTTATGAATAGTAAGGTTGCTGCCCGGATAGCCTTATCTATGGAGGATTGCAGCAGGTTTGATGTTAAGTTCGCCAACGGACAAATTTTGAAGTTTGATCGCAGGTGCCTGTGGGTGTAATTGCTGCTACAGGATCAAGAGATAATTGCCTACCTCTTGATGATTGTAAGGTCATGTTTGGCATCGAATGGCTGACAACAATGCACCAAAGGAGAACAGGTGGTGCTGTGCGGCAAATGGGGAAGCAACGTATCAATGATTTGCACACGACGAATGGAGAAAGTTTTGTACAAGACATGTAGCGGTTTCTTAATACAACTTGAGCAGAAATCTATGAAAGAGCCTGCCAAATTTGAAGACCCAAAACTACTTCCCTTGCTTGTTGGATTTTCAGGAATATTTGATGAACCGCCCGACCTCCCACCTGCCCGTCGGCATGATCATCATATCCCAATTCTTCCAAGCAAATCTCCAACAAACACTTGGCCATATCTATATCCTCATCTCCAGAAAGATGAAATAGAAAGGATTGTAAAGGAAATGCTCGAAACATGAGTCATTCAGCCAAGTTGCAGCCCCTACTCTTCACTGGTGCTCCTCGTGTGAAAGAAAAATGGAACATGGAGGTGCATCGGCCATAAGAGTCTAAAATATTTTTTAGAGTAGAAGATATCCTCCCCTGAACAGCAACAATGGGTAACAAAGCTTTTTGGATATGATTGTAAAATAACTTAAAAAATGGAAAAGAGAATGTTGTTGCATATGTGCTCTCACAACTACTCGAGCAAGCTAAATTTTTTATTGTTTCACTCTCGACCAGCGACTCCCTTGAGGATATTAGGAGGGAATGGAAAGATAATTCGGAGACTAGTAAGATCATAAAAAAATTGGAGGAAGAACCAAGCTCCGTGGCTCATTATAGTTGGGACTCAAAAGACTTCCGCTATAAGGGACGCATTGTGCTTGTGCCGAATTCTACTTGCATACAGACCATTCTCTAAGGGATGCCTTCCACAACCAAGGCCGGGCATTCCGGGTTCCTTAGAACCTATAAAAGAATTAAGCAAAATTTTTATTGGGTAGTGATGAAAAATATTATTGTTGAATTTATAGCACAATGTGATGTATGTTAACAACATGAAGGCAAAATAGTGGCAAGTCCCAAAAAGCTACAACCTCTACCCATCCCTGATTCAATATGAACGGATATATCAATGGACTTCATCAAAAAACTGCCCTCATCATAAGGAAAAGAATTATTTCAGATGCAGGGCACTAAATTGAAGATGAGTATGACATATCACCTACAAACCGATGGCCAGACTGAAGTGGTGAATAGGTGTCTGGAGATATACCTCAGATGCTTTACTAGTGACCGGCCAAAAAAGTGGACAAAGTGGCTTCCTTGGGCCGAGTGGTAGTATAATACAACTCATCATTCTTCCACAAAATGTACTCCCTATGAGGCTATGTTTGGCTGACCTCCCACTATAATACCAAAATATGTATTGGGTACCTCTAAAGTAGAACAAGTAGATAGGGAATTATAGGACAGAGACAAAATGCTGAAGTTACTAAAAGATAATCTCACTGTAGCTCAAGCGAGGATGAAACATCAATATGATCAACACAAAGGCGAAAGATAATTTTCAATGGGAGATTGGGTTTTCCTACGGCTCCAGCCATACAAGCAAATGTCGATCCAGACCAGAGCATCCATGAAGCTTTCACCTCGGTTTATAGACCCTACCAAATTTTGGAGCATATCGGAGCAGTAGCATACAAATTGGACTTACCCGCTAGCTTTCGTATCCACCCAACCTTTCATGTGTCATGCTTGAAGCTCGAGTTGGGACAAAATGAGACAACCAGAGCCACCTACTAGATATGACTACCCAAGGAGAGCTCCATACCCAACCAAGTGCCATTATTGATCGACGAATCATGACTCAACGCTGATGACCCACTACTAAAGTACTAATATAGTGGGTGAACCTACCAGCAGAAGATGCCACTTTGGAGAACTTTGATGACTTGAAGATCAAATTCCCAAAATCCATTGAGCATTAGTTTTGAGAACAAGGTTGATTTGAAGAGGGCGAGTCTGCTAGGATTCTTGCTAGGGGAGTCCTAATTTAGTTTCATTGAATATGACATACATGTAAATCCTATCTAGTCGATCCCTATTAAAGAGATGAAGAGGGCGGCTTGGTTAGGATATTATTGAGGGAAGATATTTGGAGGAAAGCATAAGACATGTGCAACCCTGGTTAATCACCCCTTATCCTAGTTAAAGAGGGGTTGGTTGAGGTGGGGTTAAGATAGAGTAGGATTAGGAATTAATAAGCAACTGACCACCCCTAGATGGGTCGGTTGGATGTTGTTATTAGAGAAGTATTAGGAGTTGCATTAGGAGTTCTTAGGAGTAGGAGTCTTGGAGTAGAGGTCCTATTAGGAGTTAGGGTTAGAAGGCCTATAAATAGCCTTGTAATCATCCACTTTTCATCATGAATAGATGAATAGTTTCTGTAGCCTTTGAGCAGCAATTTGGAGGAGAGAACCCCTATAGAGTTCCAAGGAGGTCGATCCCCTATAGAGATCACCCCAATCTTAGAATCCCATAAGGGTTCTAACACTCGCACACTGAACGATATTTTCGCTTCTACAAGATCCATATGCATCCATGTTCGACATCACCGTCATACACCTCGAGGGAGACGCGATCCAATGGTATGATTGGTTGGAGCATACTCATGGCGTACCTACATGGAGATAATTTAAATGTGGGCTGCTGATCCGCTTTAGACCATTAGAGTACGAGAACGTGGCGAAGGTTTGTCAAACCTCAACCATCCAAGATATCAAACCAAGTTTGAATGACTTTTGAACCAAACACATGATTAGTCAGAAAAATAATTCCTAGGGACATTTATTGAATGATTAAAGTCGAAGATCAGATGTGATGTTAAAGCATGACAACCATATACATTGATGGCGGCCATCTTCTTCTCCCGCATCCAAGAGGAACAGCTGAACAACGATGCCTAAAGGACCAAGATCATAAACTGACTAACAACCATCAAACCTTTGGCCTCCCCTACTACCAACTGAAACTCTCAGCCCAAGAAATTAACTCTAGAAGATATTTGCAAAAAATCCGCAAGAGGACTATATTGGCAATGCGACGAACCATGGAGCCGAGAGCACCACTGCAAGAAGGGAAGGCTTTTGGTGATTGAACCGATTGAGGATCTAGAATCCGAGGACGTAGACTTGCAGTCCAAGGATGAAGATGCGAAGGAAGAACAGTAACCTACATGGTATATGCCCTAGCAGGCTACGTGAACCAGCAAACCATGAAGATCGACAGATTCCTCAAGCACTAGTCGATTACTATTCTTATCGACACCAGAAGCACCAATAATTTTATGGATAGCAAGGATGCTACTTGGTTAACCATCCGGATTGAAGATTGTAACAAGTTTGATGTGAAGGTCATAGATGGCCGAACCCTCAATTGCACCCAAAAGTGTTTGTGGATGGAACTAGTCATGTAGGGCCAAGAGATCACTGTGGACTTCTTCCTTTTGTCGTTGGACGATTACGTAGTGGTGCTCGGCATCGAGTGACTATCTACTCTGGGTGATATTTCCTAAATTTTTATCAAATTACTTATGAAAATTTTCAACCATGGGAAACAGGTGATCCTACGAGGAAAACATATGTAATATCCATCATTTTTGAAATATTTATAATGATATATTTTAAATTATTTATGAGGACCGATTTATAAATTTGAGGATTTATTTATTAATACTCTTAATTAAACAATTTTATATTAAAAATTAATTACTAGGGACCTAAGTGTGAATATTAAAAATATGAAACAAATTATAAAAGATTCATATTAAGTTAAAAAAGAATCATGTTTAAATTAGTACCACTTGTGCATGTGCATAGGTGACATATAAGCACATTGCATGTATGTTTGCCACCTATCAACACATATGTTAGCTTAAACAATTAATAATTAAAGAAAAAAAAAAGGGGTTTTGGCTACAACATGAACTTGAGGAGAAGAAGAAGAAGAAAGAAGAAGAAGAAGAAGAGGAAGAAGAGGAAGAAGAGAAGGAAAGAAGAAGAAGAAATTTGGGGCTTTTGAGATTGTGATCTAATTCATACCTTTGGGACCAAAATATTTAAAGGCAAGTGTTCTATCTTTCTCATACTGAAATTTATCTTTATTTTTTCCTTGATTTATGAAGAAAATTCAGAACAAATCTGAAATCTTTTGTTGGCGGCCTAAGTATGAATCTATAATATTGTCAGGACATATCTGTCTTGTTTTTGCTGTAACTTTTAGTACAGACCTCTGATTTGGATAAAACTTAGTGTTTTAAAAAATAGATTCACATATCTTTCTTTGAACCTATGTTTGAAGAATTTGGACTTTATTTGCTAGCCTAAATATTTATTTCAATTGAGTATATGAAATCTGTAAAATAGAATCTGTAGCTCATGACCTTTCATCGCTATATTGCTTATATCTTATTGTTGGAGTTCCTGATTTATGTAAATCTTAATTTGATAGAAAATAGGCCCTTAGACCTTTCTGTTGAATCTAAGATTGAATAATTTGGAGTCGAAATGACTGTCAAAACCTCCATTTTGATGGACCATATGAATTCTGCAAAGCAGGGACTATGATTTTGGACCTTCGGTTGCAAAACCATCAATAACTCTTTGTAGAGACCTTCAATTTGTATGATACTTATTTCATATGAAACTATATTAATTTAGCATTGCAACAACACCTTTCTTGAGTAATTTGGAGTATGTTTGATCATCTAAATAACTTTATATTTTACTTTCAAAATTCTGCCAGAATAGGGATTGCATCAATTCTGCCTATACTTGCTTCATCCATTTCAAAACTGAAATCTCTAATGCTCTTGTCCTTGACTTCCTTACATATTAGAATATATTATGTATTAATCAATGTTATATTATATTATTCTATTTAGGCGCATGTATGATTTATTATTTCGTATGTGCTTCTGATATATGTCAAATTTATTGCTCATGTCCTTTTGTACTCCGGTGTTTATGGGATAATGTGAACCTTTGCCAAAAATGGTAAAGGGAGTTATGCTTAGAGCCCGCGTGCTCTGTTGGCCCCCTATGACTTCACTCAGACGTGGGTGGATGTTAAAGGGACTTATGTTTGGTGGTCATTCAACAATGGATGTTCCACATTATGCTTATGGTCACACTTCGCCCTCTATGTTTCGATATGATATCCAAAAAATTATTTATGAATTTATTCATGCACATTGGATAAGAATGAAATGAAGGTTATGTCTGAATGATATTTGAGCTTATGTTCGTTACTTGTTCATTTGATAAGCATTTGAGATTATTCATACACCATTGATATTCTTTCGAAATATGTCCTATGCCTTTTTTTATATGTTCCGAAATATTTTATTTACTATTGATATATTTCGAAACTTTTCCCAGATTATTGATATGTGTCGACATGTCCTATACCTCCTTGATATGCTTCGAAATATTTTGTATTCTCATTGATAGGCTCTAAAATATTTCGTTTGCCATTGATATGCTGCTTGACATACTTATGCCTATGATATTCATCTAACTTCAAATGTGATATATGAGCTTAAGTTTGATATTTGTTCCTTTGACATGTTTAGAAGTATTTCATATATTATTGATATGCTCCTAAAACTTCGAATGTCCTTGATATATACCAAAATGCTTCTGATTGCTATATATGCTCCAATTACCTTCCCAAATTGTTATGGATTTAAATATGTTTCGAACGAGATGAACCTTATGGTTGTGAATATGATTTGATGCTATATGTGAAAACTTTTGTGTTCTCTACCTTGCACTCTTATACCAGGTTCAATTTATAAACACCTTTCCTTGCTCTAAACCTGTTTGATACTTGCTGGGCTTCCTAGCTAACTTTGTTGCTATCTAATCTTCTTCAGGTTAGCTTAATATTTATTGAAATACTTGATACGGGGCTAAATTAATGGGAAAGCAAGAAGTTCTTGGGTTAAATATTTATTTGACAGTATGTTATCATTGTATGTGTACACCTTGGGTCTAAAGTAAAGTTGTAGACATATTTTGAAGAGGGATAACTATGTAATGGTTTTAAAAGTATCCTCTTGTTTGGGATCTTGAATGTTAAACTTGTTGTATAATATATGAAGTGGTTGTGTATGGTTGTTTTCAAAGTCATATGGATTTTATCGCATTAGTGGACCTTATGAATGTAGATTATATTTAGCTGCGTTGGTTTTGGATCGATTTTATGATTCATTAAGAGAATATGAAGAGATTATAATCTGCACAGGTTTCTATGAAAGTGATTGAATGACTCTGCATATTATTCTTAGTATCCTCAAATGATTATGTTGGATCTTGGATGAATTTTATTGTCGATAATATTATCGAGCTTTTTAGATTAGAGTCATACCTCTCGAATGTGATATAATTTTGGGAGCGGGAGGGGGGGGGGGGGGGGGGGGGGGGGGGGGGTGGGGAGGTGCGGGCGTGACAACATAGGGGCAAAGTTTCGACCGTTTCAACGCAACGTATGGAGAGGGTGTGATACGGCTCCAGTAGGGTTGAGTCCTAATCACCCTTAAAGTAATCAATAAGAACCCTGTGAGATTATAATAAAACCCCACCTAGTCACTTCTATCATATAATGAAGTGTAGCTAGGATTTATTTTGGGGCCCTACGGCTTCCTAACCGCCACCCCCTATTACTGGGCTGGTCGGCTAGGGTTTCTAGCAGAGGGGCATGGCTTGTGTAGTCACTTAGGCAACTGCCCCCTTTATTTAGGTATGTCAGTTATAGGAGGGGCAAAAGGGAGAATTCACTTGGGAAGCACCCCCTAGGGCTAGGGTTTTGAGCATCATATAAGCTTGTAGCCTCTACCTATTTTTATTAAGCAAGATCTATTTTATTTCAGCCTTGTTGGCTAACTCTAGGAGGGAGGAACCTGTATAGTGTTCAAAGGGTTGATCCTCCTCAAAGATCAAATTCTATAGAGCTCCTTCTGTGGTTCTATCATCTAGTATCAGAACCGCGTTCTTACTGCCCTTGTTGCCATCTCTACCGCCTCCACCCTTCCAAGCAATTCTCATAATTGCTGCAACACGCGCCTCCATCTTCCATCCTAAGCTACAAATCAAATCAATCTGTAACTGCCCCCCTTCGTTTGAATAAGAGATTTGGTAAAATTCCACCACCCATGCCTATTCACTATTGTAAGTTATTTACCTTACATGTTGAAGCTTTTCCATATTTTCTTCGATGTAAAATTCTACTGTCGCAAAAGTGATCATCGTTGCAAAGGGGAAACGCTGCAGAAATTTTCAGTCACACTATTGCTCTTTGAAACCATTTTATTGCTCATCTATTTTAGATAAAATTTTTACACAATTTCATAGATCATCTTAGCCTTCATCTAAGATTAATCTCTGAAAAAAATCCTTTCTAAAACTGGTCTTATTGTGCTGCAATTCCTTGTCACATTTTGCTAGAATTTTACGATGAATAATCTGCCTTGTTTCTTTGAATCAACTTTCCTATCGCTACGCCGCCAAAATTTCATCGATCTTAATTAGTGCTATTACTCACATCTAAACCAAGGTCTTGTGGTCAAAATTCTGCATATTTTCCTCTGATTCTCTTCTAGAGTTTATGTCGAGTACTCATTGTTTCTCCGATGCAAATTCTATTCGGTAGGACAGCACGTACGCAACATCTTCTTCATTGAATTCACATATTTTGTTGCTATCTTTTTTTTGTTTCTTGGACTCTCTCCATCTCATCTTCAATCATTACCATCATAGCCCAAATTTCTTAGTTTTTTGTTGGAATTTTTATTGAGAAACTACTATTTCTTCGATGATAATTCTGTTTTTGCAAGGCAGCATACGCTACAGCGAACTTCGTCGAATTCTATCAATCCTTCACTGCAATCTCTTCCAGATCTGAATCCATCTTCCCCTAACCTTCACCCTCTACTATCACAACCCCAAATATCTCAGTCCTTCGCTGAAAATTTTGTCAAGAACCTACTATCTCTTCGGTGACAATTCTACTTCTACGAGGATAGCATCTACCATAGCTAGCCTACACGAACTTCTCCCAAACCTCTACCACCATCTGCCCTAGATCTAAAATCTATTTTCCTAACCTTCATCCACTTCCATCTCGCCCTAAAACCCCACCAAATCATAACCAAAACTCCACAAAATCACAGGCCCAAACCGCACCCAAAGTAGCCACAAAACAAGCCCCAAGAACTGTAGCCTTTGGTCCACCAACCTTTCAGCCACCCAACTGTTAGGATCAATTGGCACTAAGAGGAGGGGGGAGGGGTTGAATTAGTGCAAGTGTAAGTTTTTCATTTTTTAAACAAAAACGTTTCGGCTTTAAGAAAAATAGGAAGATCCAAAGCTTGTTGTTCAAATTAAGTAAGTGAATAATAAGAAGATGACTAAGTTACTTGCTTACTAATTACTTAAGAAAGAGCAAGGAAATACGATAAGAAATATCATAAGTAAAATGTTTACTTTTAAAAGAGTAAACAAGATTGGAAGTGATAACAAGCAAAAGAAAAAGATAAACTCACAATTTCTATAGTGGTTCGGCACCAACGGCCTAAGTCCATTCCTGAGTCCTCCTTCTTGAGGCACACCAGCGTTCACTACCGATCTTCTTTGGGTGAAGACCAAACCCTTACACTTGAGCTTACAAGGGAGACTTGAGAATTTTCTATTCTAAGCTCTCTCTCCCTTCCCCTTTTCTTTTTCTTACAAATCACACATAATTTTATCACAGAATATAATCCTCAGAATTGTTGTTTAGAATGCAAGAAAACTTGGGGTATTTATAGGCCCCAAGTGGCTTCAGATTTTTTGAGCCAAAAATCAAACATACTTAAAAAAATCAGGTATGGGCGATTTACCTACTAACCTGGGCGGCTCAGCCGCCCGAACACTAGGGTACAAGCGATTTAGCTACCGGTCCTGGGCGGGTCAACCGTCGAAAGTATCCAGATTCTAGGGTACGAGCGGTTCAACCACCTAGTCTGAGCAGGTCAGCCGCCATCAGCCACCCGAAAGCCTGGGCGGTGACGGTACACCCACCGCTCAGTAAAATACGATAAGAAATATCATAAGTAAAATGTTTACTTTTAAAAGAGTAAACAAGATTGGAAGTGATAACAAGCAAAAGAAAAAGATAAACTCACAATTTCTATAGTGGTTCGGCACCAACGGCCTAAGTCCAATAATTACTTTTACTTAAGAAAAAGAAAAAGATAACAAGCAAAAGAAAATGTTTACTAATTACTTAAGAAAGAGCAAGGAAATACGATAAGAAATATCATAAGTAAAATGTTTACTTTTAAAAGAGTAAACAAGATTGGAAGTGATAACAAGCAAAAGAAAAAGATAAACTCACAATTTCTATAGTGGTTCGGCACCAACGGCCTAAGTCCATTCCTGAGTCCTCCTTCTTGAGGCACACCAGCGTTCACTACCGATCTTCTTTGGGTGAAGACCAAACCCTTACACTTGAGCTTACAAGGGAGACTTGAGAATTTTCTATTCTAAGCTCTCTCTCCCTTCCCCTTTTCTTTTTCTTACAAATCACACATAATTTTATCACAGAATATAATCCTCAGAATTGTTGTTTAGAATGCAAGAAAACTTAGGGTATTTATAGGCCCCAAGTGGCTTCAGATTTTTTGAGCCAAAAATCAAACATACTTAAAAAAATCAGGTATGGGCGATTTACCTACTAACCTGGGCGGCTCAGCCGCCCGAACACTAGGGTACAAGCGATTTAGCTACCGGTCCTGGGCGGGTCAACCGTCGAAAGTATCCAGATTCTAGGGTACGAGCGGTTCAACCACCTAGTCTGAGCAGGTCAGCCGCCATCAGCCACCCGAAAGCCTGGGCGGTGACGGTACACCCACCGCTCACCGACGGTTTACCCACCGAAATTTCTGCAAAAGTGGTTCCCTCCACTTTTTGAATTTCGGCTTGAACCATTAGTTGACCATTCCCTTGGTCAACTAATTGAGCTCAACCTGAGCTCAACCAAACCCTATAGTGGACCCGGTTGCCTCATTGAGTTGATTTGGATTCCTTCCAAATCCAACTCAATTTGAACTCAAACCCTAACTATGACTCAATGATTACAACACTTAATGACCGATCAAGCTAAATCAAGACCTAACTCCCGCCAATCCGATAGCCTCCGGCATTCTTGCGACGAGTCCTATGGTCTGCTTCCGACATGTTCACAGCGAGCTTCTCGATTACTTCGGCGAATCTCCTAGCGAACTTCGGCGAGATCCCACTACATCGTCTGAACCCCGGTCTGATGCTCAAGCTTCATCTTGGACCATCATCTTGTTGTAACTGCATTGCTCCTGTCATAGTTAGTCCTGCACGATGCTAATTATGACTTAATTAAATACAATCATATTGCCAAACATCCATTACAAGACCATCCTAATTCCTGACAAGCTTTTCGACTACCCCTGACAATCTTCCGACGAGTCTCGATCTTCTTCTAGCGAACTCGCTTGTGCCATTCTAGCAAACTCACGATACCCTCAGCGAGCTCCAGACGTACTCCTGGTGAGTTCCCAACCGTATCGACCCGATACATGGACTTGACCTTGGCTAATCCTGATTATAATAATCATTCTGTCGTAATTAATCCTACATCAATCAGTTCTAATAATCCTGTTAGATCAATAACCCATCAATTAATTGCATCATCAAAATATGAGATTCACTAATATCCCCCTTTTTTATGATAACAATCAATTGATGATAGGAGTTAATCCTAACTCCCCCTAAATCCATGCAACTTAAATTTAAGAGAATCACACACTCTTAAAGTCAGGAAATCGATATTTTATGTAAATTTTAACATAAATTTGTATCAAGTCATTAAATCATAAATTTAATCAAGTCATCAAATCATAATAAGAATTATGCACTCATATCTATATCAAAGATGTCCAATCCATATCCATATTATGTGTTATCAGTATATATCATCAATATCATGAGTCATCGATCAATATCATGTGTCATCAATGTATATTTCTCCCCCTTTGTCATTAACAAAAAGGTGAAATATAGGGCTAAGGATTTTAAGGCACATGAGTCTTTACTCTCCCTTTGTAAAATACGACATGAGTCATAAATAATTTTCTTCCTCTTATGAAAAAGAAAGAAAGAAAATAAGGGAGGAGTTGTAAAACATCAGTAAGAAAAGCTCTTAATAAATTTTAAAAAGAATATTAAGGTAAGCTCAAAAGTCCAAGTTGAAACTATTTTAACCACATCATATGCAATACATCATATTATAAAATTATGATTATTATTCCAAATCATCATGTATATTTTAAAAAATCAACATGCATTATCATCATACATGATTTCACATCATCATATCTTCTCCCCCTTTGTCATCAACAAAAAGGAGAAGTGCAATTAACAAGTTTTTGATATATAAGAGATTAGCAATTTAGCAAATTTTTCATCACTTTAGAACATACATGCTAGGAAGTTCTTTCTTCTCTTTTAAAAGTGCAAGCTAGCAAATTTTTGCTTTCTTTGCAATATTCAAGCTAGTAATTTACATCATGCAAGCAAACAAGTTTTGCTCCCACTTTGTCATTGTCAAAAAGAAGAGATGGTGCAAAACTTTTCCTATTACATCATTTTTTAAATCATCATATGAAATATATCAAGAAAAATTAACATAGTGATGAGATGCATAATTCATGAAGACAAATTGTGACTATCAAGAGACAAATTATAAGTGAAACAAATAAAATAAAATCTCTTGATTCATTTATAAGAAATCTCAATTTGTCAAGTTCATGATTTGTATAAAAATTTCCTTTTAGATAATATGAGAACATATAACAAAAGATTTTGACTCATAAAAGATTTCAAGTTGTAATTCCAAGAAATCAAAACCACGATATATGTAAATCACTCATTCAATTTTAAAATCATCAAAATTACTTTCAAGAGATTCAAAATGTAATTAATAGACTTATTAGTCTCTTGAAATGCTAATGATTTTTTTCTCCACTTTGTGTGAGCATGAAGGTAGAATCAAGGTAGAGAAATGAAAAATATCATATCACAAGAATGCTCAATTTTAAAGATGAAAATTTTATAGGTATGAATTTTGAAATCAAGCTCAAAACTTTAAGATATTCAAGGAGATTCAAAAGTTTAAGAGCTACTTATGCATTTAAAATCATCTCATGCAATTTCAAGTATAGCAAAAAAAATTATTTATTGTCAATTTTGATAAAAGCATCAAGAATTTCATAAGAAGGCATGATAGTAGATCAAGCTCAAATTGTAAATCAAGTATTTTTCATGTATTTAGAAAGTCCTAATTTTCTTCTAAACAATGGTTCCTCATTCAATGTTATCATATCCAAATTTATTTCTAATCATATTTATAATTTTATCTCTCTTTTCTGTTATCATTGTCAACAAAGAAATATGATGGCATAATTTTTTCTTAGCATTCATATTCAAATTATGCCAAAAAGTACAAGGAGATCATGTCATTAAAGAAAAAATCAAAATTTTGAATATCAAAAGACATGATTTCATTTAATAAGTTTCTTTCCCCCTTTTTTATGAATAATAAAAATAAGTCTTAGGGGATAATCTCAATTCATCCAAGATAAATCTTTTTAATAAAAAAGATGAATGATCTTAATTAAAATTTCAATTATTATTGTTAAGATCATAAATCTTCTTTTTATTAAAAAAAAGAAAATTATAGAGATCAATAATGTGATTCTCATAACGTAAAAGTCAAGTCAAGAAATTAATGAAATATTCATGATAATACAAATCTCTTTCAATTTTCAACTTATCACAAATTTAAGAAATACTAATTTTGGAGATAAGTTATGTCATTCATGAGTTTTAAAATAAATCATGTCAAGATAAATATTGATATCAAAAGATATTCATGAATATTAAAGACATGATTTAATTTAATAAATCTCTTCTTAGATGATAAAATAGAACCATAGGAGAATAACGAAGAGTCTTCATCTCATAAAGATATCATATTATAGATATCAAGATCATGAGTTAATTTTAAGAACGAAAAAGTAGAAGATCTTGCTTTATATATATGAAACTTCAAGTTTTCAAGAATATGGTTCATAAGAAGATTATCAAGTTTCATTTTCTAAACTTGCCAAAATCATGATAATAATTTATTTAAGTTCAAATCATCAAAATGTCAAAATCACTTTCATAGTTCAAGAGAGTCATAAGAATAACATAATCGATTCATTAATCTCTTTTTAAAATAAAATCATTTAAAAACTTATTCAAAATCATCATCAAAAATTATTTTTTAAAAATTTCAATAAAGTCATCATAGATTGTTTTCCAAAAGAAAATAGCTAAAGTTTTCTATTTGTTTTTGTAGTTAAAGAGATTCAACAATTAATGTATCATTTTATCTTTGTTGAAGGATTTATGGGATAAATATTCTTTCAAGAAGAATTATCCTTCTTTTGAAATTTATTTCAAGAATGCATTGTCATTTAAAGTCAAAAATGAAGTTTCATTATGATCATTGCAAAAATATTTTCAAACAAAAGCTTTGATTCATTTTAAATCCAATGATTTTTGTATATTGGAAGATGCTATCATGTTATAAAGAAGTTTTTCTTTTAAAGAAACATGATTTCATATATGATTTTTAGGTTGAAAAATAACATAAATATATTAAAGCTCATACCGAATGATATGAGAAGGGTCGTGAATATATCTAGGGCTTAGCTTTCCTTTCTTCCCAAATCTTTTCACGCTCTTGGATGGAGAGACCTTCAAGAATACAAAATCCCTTGCTTGAAATTCAATTTCTCGTCTTCTATTGTCAGCATAGCTCTTTTGACGACTCTGAGCAGTCTTTAATCTTTCTTTTATAATTTGAATATTTTTTATAGTCTCCTGTACTTTATCGGGTGCTAATAATTTCCTATTGCCATCAAGCAAGAAGCCTATTAGTGCATGGTCATATCTAATGAGAATAGGGCTAATTCGATCTCCATTCAATCCCCTATTCGCTGAAGCATCCACCATATGTGTGTGACCCTGTAGGCCCGATATGTAGCTGGCCGTGAGTCGCTCCCATCAGAACTCCTTCTGATATAGTGAATTAGTATCCTCATAATAATTCACTCGACTTATTGACTATGGACGTACTAGGCCACTACGCCATAGTCCCTAGACGGTATAGGGGGATCAAATCCATCAAACCTGTCTATCCATAGTTATCGTATATCTATAATCCATCATCCAACTAATATCCCAAAGACTGTATATTGGATATGGTACTGTCAGGTCACATACGAAAACCATCATAGTTTTGCTCTAATATGATTCTCCCGGAGAACTCATTCTCTCTCAATTCGAATAACCCTAGCTAGGGATTTGTCTGAGCAAGCACATATGAGATATTCCTCTCATGATACCGAGAGTGGATGATCCTCTATTGACACTCAATTGCCTTTGTATGGTTGGCTACTAATCCCGATAACCAACTGTACTGGATCTGAAACTTTCCAAACCTGTAAACTTGGCGTCAAATAAAGGAGTACTCATACAAGACATCCTTGGTGTCTGAAAACTAAGGACCATATACACAACTGGGACTATGGAATCACTGTCTAACACTAGGTATCATTAACCATACAGTATTCTATAAGCGGATCAATCAGTGAACTCATTCTCCAGTGAGCTCCTATACTATATCCTTAGTGTCTCCACACAAGTGATTATAGGACCAGCCACCTCCATCATATGGACAGGTATATAGTACATCGGTTTGTCCGATTATCTCGATGTCCCTCTCGAATAACCTATGACCGAGATTATTTAGGATCTGTGTTTGAAGGTGAATGAGTTTCACTATCATGATCTTATCATGATCTGATTTCCATTGCACAGAACCAAAGACATCATAATATATATATATATGCAACAGATAATATGCATTCTGATATCAGGTTCAATTAGTAAACAACTTTCCTTGCCTTGAACCTTTTTAATACTTGTTGGGCTTCATAGCTCGCTATTGTTATCTAATCTTCTTCAGGTTAGCTTGGCATCTATTGAAATACTCGATACGGGGCTAAAGCAGTGGACAACATGTTCTTGGGCTAAATCTTTATTAGATAATATATTATCGTTGTAAGTGTATACCTTGTGTCTAATGTAAAGTTGTAGACATATTTTGAAGTGGGGTAATTATGTAATGGTTTTAGAAGTACCCTCTTGTTTGGATCTCGAATGTTAAACTTGTTGTATAATATATGAAGTGGTGGTATCTTATTATTTTTAACGTCATATAGATTTTATCGTGTTGGTGGACTTTATGAATGTGAATTATATTTAGTTGCATTGGTTTTGGATCAGTTGTGTGATTCATTAGGATAATGTAAAGAGTAATTATAATCTGCACAGGTTTTTATGAAAGTGATTAAATGACTCTGCATGTTTTTCTTAGTATCCTCAAATGTTAGTTTGGATCCTAGATTGATTTGTGATGAATTACAATAATATCGATTTTAAGACAAGGTCATACCTCCTGAATGTGATATAATTCGGGAGGTGTGACAGAGATGGTATCAAAGCATGATTTGAGGATTACTAAGACATACTTATAGATATGCCATATATGTAATATACGTTGAGGTTTAGTAACTTTTATAGAGTAATTGACGAATAAATAAATTTTTTCTTTTGATTTTTTTTAGGAAGCAAGGATGACGAGGTCATCATATTCTCCTATGGCATTGACTTCTGATCAGTTGAGCGGGATTATGAAAACCCTTGGGGCTATGACACATGTGATGCAACAACAAGTCCAACGAGGAAATAATAAAGCTGGGACATCAACTCAGGTTGGACTGGGAATAGAATAGTTCTAATATCCCTGATTTCTGAAATATTTGTAATGATGTATTTTAAATTATTTATGAGGATCCATATGTAAATTTAAGGATTTGTTTATTAATACTCTTGATTAAATAATTTTATATTGAAAGTTGATTTCTAGGGACTTAAGTGTGAATCTTAAAAATATGAAATAAATTGTAAAATATTTACATTAAGTTAAAAAAGAAAAATAAAACATGGTGAGGACATGTGTCACTATCTTATTTAAAGTAGTGCCACTTGTGTATGTGCATAGGTGACACATAAGCACATTGCATGCATATTTGCCACCTATCGACACATATGTTAGTTTAAATAATTAACAATTAGAGAAAAAAATAAAAGGGGGTTTTATCTGCAACGTGAACTTGAGGAGAAGAAGAAGAAGAAAGAAGAAGAAGAGGAAGAAGAGAAGGAAAGAAGAAGAAGAAATTTGTGGATTTTGATATTGTGATCTAATCCACACCTTTGGGACTAAAATATTTAAATGTAAGTATTCTATCTTTCTCCTACTGAAATTTATCTTCATTTTTGCCTTGATTTATGAAGAAAATTATGAATAAATCCAAAATCTTTTGTTGGCTGCCTAAGTATGAATCTATAATATTGTCAAGATTATGACATATCTGCCTTGTTCTTGTTGTAACTTTTAGTACAGACCTCTGATTTAAACAAAAATAGTTTCTTCATAAATAGATTCACATATCTTTCCTTTGAACCAACGTTTGAAGAATTTTGAGTTCATTTGCTAAATGTTTATTTGAATTGAGTATACAAAATCTGTAAAACAAAATATGTAGCTCATGACGTTTCATCACTATATTGCTTATATCTTCCTGTTGGAGTTCTTGACTTATGTAAAACTTAATTTGTTAGAGAATAGGCCCTTAGAACTTTCTGTTGAACCTAACATTTTGATAGACCATATAAATTCTGTAAAGTAGGGACTGTGATTCCAGACCTTTGGTCGTAAAACCATCAATAACTCTTTGTAGAGACCTTCAATTTGTATGAAACTTGTTTCGTATGAATCTAGATTGAATTAGCTTTTCAACAACAACTTTCTTGTGTAATTCGGAACATGTTTGATCATCTAAATAACTTTGTATTTTGCCTTCAGAATTATACCATAATAGGGATTGTATCAATTCTGCCTATACTTGCTTCATCCATTTCAAAACTGAAATCTCTAATGCTCTTGTCCTTGACTTCCTTACATATCAAAATATATTATATATTAATGGATGTTACATTATATTATTCTATTTAGGCGCATGTATGATTTATTGTTCCACATGTGCTTTCGAAATATGCCAAATTTATTGTTCATGTCCTTTTGTACTCCAATGTCTGTGGGATAATATGAATCTTTGCCAGAAATGGTAAAGGGACTCATGCTTAAAGCCTGCGTGCTCTGCCGGCCCCCTATGACAACACTCAGATATGGGTGGATGGAGCTTCTAGACGTAGGAGACTTATATTTGGTAGTCATTCAACGATGGATGTTTCACATTATGCTTATGGTCCAACTTTGCCCTCTATATCCTGATATGATATCCAATGCATTGATTATGAGTTTGTTCATGCACTTAGATAAGAATAAAATGAATGTTATGTCTGAATGATTTTTTAGTTTTTGTTCGTTACTTGTTCATTTGATATGCTTTTGAGATTATTCATACACCATTGATATACTTTCGAAAAATGTCCTATACCTCGTTGATATGCTCCAAAATATTTCGTATTCTCATTGATATGCTCCAAAATATTTTATTTGCCTTTGATATGCTGCTTGACATACTTACACCTATGATATTCATCCAACTTCAAATGTGACATATGAGCTTAAGTTTGATATTTGTTCCCTTGACATGTTCAGAAGTATTTCATATATTATTGATATGCTCCTAAAATTTCATATGTCATTGATATAACAAAATACTTATGATTGCCATTTATGCTCCAATTACCTTTCTAAATTGTTATGGATTTAAGTATGCTTCAAAAGAGATGAACCTTGTGGTTATGAATCTGATTTGATGCTATATGTGAAAACTTTTGTATTCCCTACCTTGCACTCTTATATTAGGTTATTTGTAAACACCTTTCCTTTCCTTGAACCTGTTTGATACTTGTTGGACTTCTTAGCTCATTCTTGCTATCTAATCTTCTTCAGGTTAACTTGGCATTGATTGAAATACTTGATACGGGGCTAAAGCAATGGGAAAGCAAGAAGTTGGACCTAATCTTTATTTGACAATATGTTATCATTGTATATGTATACCTTGTGTCTAATATAAAGTTGTAGACATATTTTGAAGTGGGGGTAACTATGTAATGGTCTTAAGAATACCCCCTTATTTGGGATATCGAATGGTAAACTTTCTATATAACATATGAAGTGGTAGTATTTGGTTGTTTTCAAAGTCATATAGATTTTATCGTAATGGTGGACTTTATGAATGTAGATTATATTTAGCTGCGTTGGTTTTGGATTGGTTTTATGATTTATTAGGAGAATGTGAAGAGATTATAATCTACACAGGTTTCTATGAAAGTGATTGAATGACTCTACATATTATTCTTAGTATCCTCAAATGATTGTTTGGATCCTGGATGGATTATGTTGTTGAAAATATTATCAATCTTTTTAGATTAGAGTCACACCTCTTGAATGTGATATAATTTGGGGGGGCGTGACAGAGATGGTATCGGAGCATGAATTGAGGATCACGAAGACATACTGATAGATATATCATATTTGAACTATACGTTGAGGTTTAGTGATTTTATAGAGTGATTGACAAACAAAAATTTTCTTTTGATGATTTTAGGAAACAAGAATGACGAGGTCATCAAGTCCTCCTATGGCTGATCAATTAAGCGGAATTATTAAAACCCTTGAGGCTATGATACAACAAGTCCAACAAGGAGGAAATGATAAAGCTGGAACATCAACTCAAGCTGGATTGGGAATAGAATAGTTCAAAAAGCTTAGTCGTCCAAGTTTTGCATACCAAATCAGCCCATCTTTTATTTTAAGGGTATTAGGCATGACTCACTTCCTTGCCTAATATCGGCGTTTCAAGCTCATCGATTTATGCATAAGGGTTGTTCTTGCTATATTATATGCGTAACGAAGAATTTAAATCAAGCAGCTTATCTAAATGAAATTCTGGTAGTAAGAGAGTTCCCTGATTTTTTTTCAGATGACTTGCTTAGATTACCTCCAGATAGAGAGAGTGAATTTACTATTTGATATTGTCCCTGGAACAACACAAATGTCCAAGCCTCCTTATAGAATGGCATCACACGAGCTAGAAGAATTGAGAAAACAATTACAATAACTATTAGATAAAGGTTTTATTTGACCTAGTGTTTCACCATGGGGTGCTCCAGTACTGTTAGTTAAGAAAAGGATGGGACATAGAGGCTTTGTATTGATTATAGACAGTTGAACCAAGTGATGCTAAAAAATAAGTATCCTCTACCCAGAATTGATGATTTGTTTGATCAATTGTAGGGTGCACAAGTATTATCCAAGATTGACTTGAGGTCAGGTTATTATCAATTGAATATCAAGAAAGAAGATATGCCTAAAACTCCTTTCAGAACATGGTATAGTCACTATGTATTCGTCGTAATACCTTTTGGTTTGACTAATGCCCCTGTAGCTTTCATGGAATTAATGAATAGGATATTTCATCCACTCTTGGATAACTGTGTTATCGTATTCATTGATGATTTATTAGTGTATTCAAGGAATAACTTGGAGCATGAGGAGCACTTGAGAAATGTATTATCAATACTAAGAGAAAAGAAGTTGTATGCAAAGTTCAGTAAATGTGAGTTTTGGTTAAATGAAGTTACCTTCTTAGGCCATGTGATTTCAGGCAAGGGTATCTCTATTGATCCAAAGAAAGTTGAAGCAGTAGTTAAGTGGGAAGCACCAACAAATGTAACTGAAGTTATAAGTTTCTTAGGTATGGCAGGTTATTATAGGAGATTTGTGGAGGGATTTTCTCGAATTGCTAACCCCCTCACCAAGTTAACACGAAAGAATATGAGATTTGAATGGGTTGATGAATGTTAACAAAGTTTTTAGGAGTTAAAAAGAAGATTGACTAGTGCTCCTATTCTCACAATTCCCTGTGGTAACGAAGGATTTGTAGTTTACACCGATGCTTCAAGGAAGGGCCTTGGATGTGTTTTGATGCAAGAAGGGAAAGTAATTGCATATGCTTCTAGACAATTGAAGAGTTATGAACTAAATTATCCAACCCATGATTTGGAGTTAGCAGCAATTATTTTTGCCCTAAAGATTTGGAGACATTAATTTATATGGGCGGACGTTTGAAATCTTTACCGATCATAAGAGTCTAAAGTATATCTTTACTTAAAAGGAGTTAAATATGGGGCAACGAAGATGGATAGAACTTTTAAAGGATTACGATTGTACCATTTGATATCATCCGGGTAAGGCCAATGTTGTAGCTGATGCACTTAGTAGAAAATATATAAATGTTTATGGCTAGTTTGGTTATGAAACAATGAGGATTATTGGAAGAAAATGGTGATGAGAAATCTATTAGGAATGAGCAAAACTCAATGATATTGATGGTCTCTATCCAGGTTCAATTGGATTTCATTCAACAAATTAAAGAGAGACAGTTACAAGATTCACATTTAACCCACTTGAGGAAAGAAGTAGAAAAAGGATCAAAGGTTAGTTTTTGTATTTCAGAGGATGGTATGTTGAGAATGAGGAATAGAGTATGTGTTCCAGATGACCCAGATGTCAAGGATCAAATCCTGAAGGAAGGTCATAGTTCCAAATTCACCTTGCACCCGGGTAGCACAAAAATGTATAAAGATCTTAAAAGTCATTACTGGTGGGAAGCCATGAAAAAGGAGATTGCAATATATGTATCAAAATGCTTAACTTGCTAGCAAATCAAAGTTGAACACCAAAGACCTAGAGGTTCCTGAATGGAAATGGGAAAGTATTACCATGGATTTTATTTCAGGTCAACCCATAACCTCTAGAAAGCATGATGCTATATGAATGATTATTGATAGGTTTACCAAATCGGCACATTTCCTACCGATCAATATGATATATTCTATGGATAGGCTTGTTGAATTATATATTGGTGAAATAGTAAGGCTTCATGGTGTTCCAAAGGAGATCATCTCTGATAGACATTCCAGATCCCTTTCTAGATTATGGAGAAGATTACAGGAATCTATGGACACTAAAGTTAAGTTTAGCACTACTTATCACCCTCAAACCAATGGGCAATCAGAAAGAACAATTCAAACACTTGAGGATTTGCTTAGAGCATATATCATAGATTGGAAATGTGAGTGAGATAAAGATATTTCTCTTGTTAAGTTCACCTATAATAATAGTTATCAGTCTAATATTCATATGGCTCCTTATGAAGCTTTGTATGGGCGGAAGTGTAGAACGCCTATTTGTTGGGAGGAAGTTGGCGATAGAAAATTGTTAGCACCCGATAAAGTGCAAGAGACTACCGAAAAGATTCAAGTTATAAGAAAAAGATTAAAGACTGCTCAAAGTCATTAAAAGAGCTATGCTGATAATAGAAGAGAAATTGAGTTTCAAATAGGGGATTTTGTATTCTTGAAGGTCTCTCCTTCTAAGGGCATGGTAAGATTTGGGAAGAAAGGAAATTCAACCTTAGATTTATTGGACCATTTGAGGTCCTTAAGAGGATTGGTTCTGTCGCTTACAAGATTGCCTTGCCACCATCCTTGGGTCGTATCCATGACATATTTTATATTTCAATGCTCAAAAAGTATATTCATGACCCTTCTCACATCATTCACTATGAGCCGATTGTAATCCATCACAACTTATTTTATGTGGAAGAACCTATCAGATTATTGATAAGAAAGAAAAGAAACTAAGGAATCGGGTCATTTCTCTAGTTAAAATGTGATATGGAGGCATCATTCTATGGATAAAACAACTTGGGAGCTAGACGAAGAAATGAAGAAAATCTACCCTCATCTTTTCGTCGATGTAGGTATGATAAATTTAGAGGACTAAATTTTTATTTTAAGGAGGGGAGAGTGTAATATCCCTCGTTTCTGAAATATTTATAATGATATATTTTAAATTATTTATA
Organism: Ensete ventricosum; assembly: GCA_029747655.1. Taxonomy (NCBI): domain Eukaryota; kingdom Viridiplantae; phylum Streptophyta; class Magnoliopsida; order Zingiberales; family Musaceae; genus Ensete; species Ensete ventricosum. The sequence goes on along the minus strand of JAQQAF010000001.1, from coordinate 29,896,821 downwards.
AGGACCCATTTGTAAATTTGAGAATTTATTTATTAATACTCTTGATTAAATAATATTATATTAAAAGTTGATTACTAAGGACCTAAGTGTGAATCTTAAAAATATGAACTAAATTGTAAAAGATTCATATTAAGTTAAAAAAAAGAAACATGGTGAGGACATGTGTCGCTACCTTGTTTAAAGTAGTGCCACTTGTGCATGTGCATAGGTAACACATAAGCATATTGTATGTATGTTTATCGCCTATCAACACATATGTTAGCTTAAACAATTAACAATTTGAGAAAAAAAGAAAGGGGGTTTCGGCTGCAACGTGAACTTGAGGAGGAGAAGAAGAAGAAAGAAGAAGAAAGGAAGAAGAAAAGGAAAGAAGAAGAAGAAATTTGGGGATTTTGAGATTGTGATCTAATCCATACCTTTGGGACCAAAATATTCAAAGGCAAGTGTTCTATTATTCTCTGACTAAAAATTTATCTTCATTTTTGCCTTGATTTATGAAGAAAATTATGAACAAATCTGAAATCATTTGTTGGTTGCCTAAGTATGAATCTATAATATTATCAAGATTATGATGTATCTACCTTGTTCCTACTATAACTTTTAGTACAGACCTGTGATATGGACAAAACTTAGTTTTTTCAAAAACATATTCATATATCTTTCTTTTGAACCTAAGTTTGAAGAATTTGGAGTTCATTTGCTAACCCAAACCTTTATTTTAATTGAATATATGAAATCTACAAAACAAAATCTGTAGCTCATGACTTTTCATCACTGTATTGCTTATATTTCCTGTTGGAGTTCTTGATTTATGTAAACCTGATTTGTTAGTAAATAGGCTCTTAGACCGTTCTGTTGAACCTAAGATTGAATGATTTGGAGTCGAAATGACTGTCAATACCCCCATTTCGATGGACCATATGAATTCTACAAAGCAGGGACTGTAGAGACCTTCAATTTGTATGAAACTTGTTTCATATGAATCTAGATTTATTTAGCTTTTCAACAACACCTTTCTTAAGTGATTTGGAGCATGTTTAATCATCTAAAAAACTTTGTATTTTGCCTTCAGAATTATGCCAGAATAGGGATTGTATCAATTCTGCCTATACTTGCTTCATCCATTTCAAAACTAAAATATCTAATGCTCTTATCCTTGACTTCCTTACATATCAGAAAATATTATGTATTAATCGATGTTACATTATATTATTCTATTTAGGCACATGTATGATTTATTATTCCGCATGTGCTTCTGATATATGCCAAATTTATTGCTCATGTCCTTTTGTACTCTGGTGTTTGTTGGACAATATGAACCTTTGCCAGAAATGGTAAAGGGAGTTATGCTTATAGCTAACATGTTGTGCTGGCCCCCTACGACTTCACTCAGACGTGGGTGGATGGAGCTCCTAGACGTAGGAGACTTATGTTTGGTAGTCATTCAGCGATGGATGTTCCACATTATGCTTATGGTCCCACTTCGCCCTCTATGTCTTGATATGATATCCAAAGCATTGATTATGAGTTTGTTCATGCACTTTGGATAAGAATGAAATAAATGTTATGTCTGAATGATATTTGAGTTTCTGTTCGTTACTTTTCCATTTGATATGCTTTCGAGATTATTCGTACACCATTGATATACTTTCAAAAAATGTCTTATACCTCCTTGATATGCTCCAAAATGTTTCGTATTCTAATTGATATGCTCCAAAATATTTTGTTTGCCTTTGATATGTTGCTTGACATATTTACGCCTATGATATTCATCCAACTTCAAATATGATATATGAGCTTATGTTTGATATTTATTCCCTTGACATGTTCAGAAGTACTTCATGTGTTATTGATATGCTCCTAAAATTTCATATGTCATTAACATATAGCAAAATACTTCTGATTGTCATATATGCTCCAATTACCTTTCCAAATTGTTATGGATTTAAGTATGCTTTGAACAAGATGAACCTTGTGGTTGTGAATCTAATTTGATGCTATATGTGAAAACTTATGTATTCCCTACCTTGCACTCTTATATCAGGTTCAATTTGTAAACACCTTTCCTTGCCTTGAACCTGTTTAATACTTGTTGGGCTTCTTAGCTCACTTTGTTGCTATGTAATCTTCTTCAGGTTAACTTGGCATTTATTGAAATACTTGATATGGGGCTAAAGCAATGGGAAAGCAAGAAGTTCTTGGACTAAATCTTTATTTGACAATATGTTATCATTGTATTTGTACACCTTGTGTCTAATATAAAGTTGTAGACATATTTTGAAGTGGGGTAACTATGTAATGGTCTTAAGAGTACCCCCTTGTTTTGGATATCGAATGGTAATTTGCTATATAACATATATAGTGGTAGTATATGATTGTTTTCAAAGTCATATAGATTTTATCGTATTGGTGGACTTTATGAATGTAGATTATATTTAGCTATATTGGTTTTAGATTGGTTTTATGATTTATTAGGAGAATGTGAAGAGATTATAATCAGCACAGGTTTCTATAAAAGTGATTGAATGACTCTGTATTTATTCATAGTATCCTCAAATGATGGTTTGGATCCTGGATGCATTATGTTGTTGTAAATATTATTGATCTTTTTAGATTAGAGTCACACCTCTTGAATGTGATATAATTCGGGGGGGGGGGGGGGGAAATGGGGGTTGCGAGACAATAGGAAAACTTGACAGTAGCAAAATATGAAGCTAAATTCACTGAGCTCTCCAGATTTGCCACTCACATGACCGACGATGAAATTAGGAAGGCAAAAAGATTTGAGAGAGGTATAAGACAAGTGATAAGGAGTCGGTTATCAATCATAAAACTTCCTTCATATGCTGATGTGGTAGAAAGAGCTTTAATAATTGAAAGAGACTTGAAGGAAATACAAAAAATTATGGGTAAGAACTACAAGGACAAGTTAACAAGCAAAAGTAAGAGAGGGAACAAATATGAAAATAGTAATAAGAGGGTCAAGATGTCTGGATTAGGGAAAGGAAAGCCACCTCAGAGAACTCAGCCATATGTAAAATATGGATATAATAATGAAACAAGTGTTTTCAGGTGATTGGAGCCTATTTTGCTTGTGAGAAACTAGATCGTAAAGTAAAGGATTATCCATTGAATAAGAAAAAGGAGCCACTGCCACCTAGAATGACAGCCCATACTAGAGCTTATGACATCACTGAGCTTCTAAATCAGTAGTCGAAGGTATTATTTGCTTGTTACAAGTGCCCTGTAAGCCAATCACATGAGTGATGGCACGTGTGACACACTGTGCGATATTTTTGCTTATGATTAATATTGACACATTCTCACATTATATTATCTGTAGAATATATATATTATGATGTTCTTGGTTCTGTGCAATGGGAATCAGATCGTGATAAGATCACGATAATTAGATCAATTCACCTTTAAACACAGATCCTAAATAATCCCGGTCATAGGTTACTCGAGAGGGACATTGAGATACCTAGATAGACCGGTGTACTATATACCCATCCATATGATAGAGGTGGTTGGTCTCATAACCACTTGTGTGGAGACACTAAGGATATAGTATAGGTGCTCATTAGAGAATAAGTTCAATGATTAATCCGCTTAAGAAATACTGTATGGTTAATGATACCTAATGTCAGACAACAATTCTATAATCCCAGTTGTGTATCTAGTCCTTAGACTTGAGCACCAAGGATACCTTTTTTTTGCCTTCTTTTTTTGACATCAGACTTACAAGTTTGAAAAGTTTCAGATCTGGTACAGTTGGTTATCAGGATTAGTAGCCAACCTTACGAAGGTAATTGAGTGTCAATAGAGGATCATCCACTCTCGGTATCACGAGAGGAATATCCCATATGTGCTTGCTCAGATAAATCCCTAGCCAGGGTCATTCAGATTGATAGATAAAGAGTTCTCCAGTGGAATCCGATTAGAGCAAGACAAACTGATTCCATATATGACCTGACAGTACGATGTCCAATATACGATATTTGGGATATTAGTTTGATGAGAGATTGTAGATACACAGTAACTATTGACAGATATGTTCGATGGATTTGATCCCCCTGTACCATCTGAGGACTATAGTGTAGTGGCCTAGTACATACATAGTCGATGAGTCGAGTGAATTATTATGGAGATAATAATTCACTATATCATAAGAAGTTTTGATAGGAGCAACTCACAGCCAGCTCGGTATCAGGCCTAGAGGGTCACACACATATGGTGGATGGTTCAGCGAATAGAGGATTGGATGAAGATCCAATTAGCCCCTATTCACATTAGATGAGACCCTATGCTGATGGGCTCCTTGCTTAAGGCCCAATTAGAGGCCTAAGGAGATTATTGGATAGAGATCCAATAATGTAAGGTTAGTAGGTAATTGAATATAGATCTAATACCCACTAAGGCAAGAGCCCTTGGGTTTTTGGTAGCTCTGTATAAATAGGAGGGGAGACTCGTGGTTGATGGGCTACAGCCTTTGCCTCCCCCTCTTATTCTCTTCCCTTCCTCTATCCAAGAGTTGCGAGATCAGATTGCAGGAGTTTTGCTGTAAAGATCCATCGTATGGATACCGCTAAAGAGGAGGACGCTTGACCTCCTTCATCCTCTCCATCGGGATCTGAAAATACAGGAATATATGATCTTCCTAGGTAATCAATCTATCACATGATGTGATTTTTTTGATTTTTATGGCTTTCTCGCGACCCAATCTTTTGCATGATGATTTGATTTACGTGGGAAATCAATTTTTGTTTTGATTCCGCTACTCATGTGATGCTCCCGCTGAGGTTTTCCAACATTATTCCTGTTTTTAATAAGAATACAAAGGTTTTGTTTGATCCTGGGTCCAATCTATCTTTTATTTCACAAACTTTGGCTTGTCACTTGTGCATTCAACCTAAACTATTGTATTATGAGTTGTATGTAACTAATGCAGTTAGGGATACTTTGACAACAAACTTGCTTTATCCGTCTTGTTTGATTTTTATCAAAGAACATGAACTCCATGCTGATTTAATTCTCCTAGAGATTCAGGGCTTTGATATTATACTTTGCATGGATTAATTATCTTCTTATCATGCTAGTATTGATTGCTGTACAAAAATAATCACTTTTTGTATACCAGATCAGCCCATCTTTTATTTTGAGGGTATTAGGCATGACTCACTTCCTTACCTAATATCATCATTACAAGCTTATCGATTTATGTAGAAGGGTTGTTCCTACTATATTATATGCGTATAGGAGAATTTAAATCAAGTAGCTCATCTAAATGAAATCCCGATAATGAGAGAGTTCCCTGATGTATTTCCAGATTGACTTGCCTAGATTACCTCCAGATAGAGAGAGTGAATTTGCTATTGATTTGGTCATTGGAACAACACCAATATCCAAGCCTCCCTATAGAATGGCATCACTCGAGCTAGAAGAATTAAAGAATCAACTACAAGAACTATTAGATAAATATTTTATTCAACCTAGCGTTTCACCAAGGGGTGCTCCAGTACTATTAGTTAAGAAGATGGATATAATATGGAGGCTTTGTATTGATTATAGATAGTTGAACTAGATGACGATAAAAAATAAGTATCTCCTACCCAAAATTGATGATTTGTTTGATCAATTGCAAGGTGCATAAGTATTCTCCAAGATTGATTTGAGGTCAGGTTATTATCAATTGAATATCAAGAAAGAAGATATCCCTAAAATAGCTTTTTGAACTTGGTATGGTCACTATGAATTCGTAGTAATGCCTTTTGGTTTGACTAATTCGTAGTTATTTCATCCACTCTTGGATAACTATGTTATGTTATTCATTGATGATATATTGGTGTATTTAAGGAATAAGCCGAAGTATGATGAGCACTTGAGAAATGTATTATCCATACTAAGAGAAAAGAAGTTATATGCAAAGTTCAGCAAATGTGAGTTTTGGTTAAATGAAGTAGCTTTCTTAGGCCATGTGATTTCAAGCAAGGGCATCTTTGTTGATCCAAAGAAAGTTGAAGCAGTAGTTAAATAGGAAGTACCAACAAATGTAACATAAGTTAGAAGTTTCTTGGGCATGGCAAATTATTATATGAGATTTGTGGCAGGATTTTCTCGAATTGCTAACCCCCTTACCAAGCTAACTCAAAAGAATGTGAGATTTGAATGGGGTGATGAATGTTAACAAAGTTTTTAGGAGTTAAAAAGAAGATTGATTAGTGCCATTATTCTCACAATTCCTAGTGGTAACAAAGAATTTGTAGTTTACACTGATGCTTCAAGGAAGGGCCTTGGATGTGTTCTGATGTAAGAAAGGAAAGTAATTATTTATGCTTCTATACAACTGGAAAGTTATAAACTAAACTATCCAACCCATGATTTGGAGTTAGCAGCAATTATTTTTGTACTAAAGATTTGGAGACATTATTTATATGGGTGGGCATTTAAAATATTTATCGATCATTAGAGTTAAAGTATATATTTACTCAAAAGGAGTTAAATATGAGGCAGCGAAGATAGATTTAAAGGATTATGATTGTACTATCCGATATCATCTGGGTAAAGTCAATGTTGTAGCCGATGCACTTAGTAGAAAATATGTAAGCTTTATGGCTAGTTTGATAGTGAAGTAATGGGGATTATTGGTAAAAAATGGTGATATGAATGCTATCAGGAATCAGCAAGACTCAATGATATTAATGGCCTCTATCCAGGTTTAATCTGATGTAATTCTGCAAATTAAAGGACAACTATGAGATCCACGTTTAATCTACTTGAGGAAAGAAGTAGAAAAAGGATCAAAGCCTGGTCTTCATATTTCAGAGGATGGCCTATTAAAAATGGGAAATAGGGTATGTGTCCTAGATGACCCAGATATCAAGGATCAAATCCTGAAGGTAGGTCATAACTCCAAATTCACCTTGCATCCGGGTAGCACAAAAATGTATAAAGATATTAAAGGTCATTACTAGTGGGAAGGCATGAAAAAGGAGATTGCAGTATATGTTTTGAAGTGTTTAACATGCCAGCAAAGACCTGGAGGGTTGTTACAACCTTTAAATATTCCTGAATGAAAATAGGAAAGTATCACCATGGATTTTATTTTAGGTCTGCTCGAAACCACTTGAAAGCATGATGTTATATGGATGATTATTTATAGGTTAACTAAATCGGCACATTTCCTACCGATCAATATGACATATTCTATCGAAAGGCTTGTTGAATTATATATTGGTGAAATAGTAAAACTTCATGGTATTCTAAAGAATATCATCTCTGACAGAGACTCGAGATTCCTTTCTATATTCTGAAGAAGATTACAATAATCTATGGGCACCAAAGTCAAGTTTAGCACTACTTATCACCCTCAAACCAATGGGCAATTAGAAAGAATAATTCAAACACTTGAGGATTTGCTTAGAGCATATATCATGGATTGAAAAGGTGAGTGGGATAAAGATATTTCTCTTGTTGAGTTCACCTACAATGATAGCTACCAGTCTAGTATTCAGATGGCTTCTTATGAAGCTTTGTATAGGCAGAAGTGTAGAACGCCTATTTGTTAGGAGGTTAGTCAAAGTCAAGGAGTTAACTATAATGAAACCTTTTCACCTGTAGCTATGCTTCAGTCTATTATAATTCTTTTGACCATTGCAGCACACTATGACTATGAGATCTGACAGATGGATGTCAAAATGACATTCCTCGATGGTAATCTTGAGGAGGAGGTGTATATGATACAGCTAGAGAGATTCGTATCTAGAGAGAGTCCAGATAAAGTGTGCAGGATGCTCGAGTCCATTTATGGACTAAAGAATGGTTCCCGAAGTTGGAACATAAGATTTGATGAGATGATCAAATCTTATGACTTCGTTAAGAACGAAGATAACCCTTGTTTGTATAGGAACGTATGTGGGAATGCTATCACCTTCTTGGTATTGTATGTAGATGACATCCTAATCGTTGGGAATGATGTAGCAATAAAGACTTAGCTATCCAAAAACTTTTCCATGAAAGACTTAAGGGAAGCATCCTATATTTTAGAGATCTGAATCTATAAAGATAGATATAAGAGGATGTTTGGCTTGTCTCAGTCTAGGTATATAGATTCTATTATCAAACGGTTTGGCATGGAGAATTCCAAGAGAGATCTCATACCGATGAGACATGAAATATCACTTTCTAGGAGTATGTCCCCAAAGACTCCTAAAGAAAGGACAAACATGGATAAGATACCTTATGCCTCAGCGATAAGGTCTATTATATATGTTATGATATGTAATAGGCCTGATATAACACATGTTCTGAGTGTCATGAGTTATCAAGCAGATCCAGGTTTAGAACACTGAAAGATAGTAAATTGTATCTTTAAGTACTTGAGAAGAACTAAGGATCTTTTACTAGTATATGGAGGAAGTACCCTCCAAGCTGAGGGCTACATGGACTCGAGTTGCCAATCTGACATTGATGATAGCAAGTCAAACTCAGGGTATGTTTTCACCCAAAATGGAGGAGCAATAAGTTGAAAGAGTTCCAAGCAAGACACTACTGCGGACTCGACCACAGATGCGGAATACATTATTTTAGCAGAAGCAGCAAAAGGAGGGGTGTGGATGAAGGAGCTCATCAATGATTTGGGAATCGTTCCGAGCAGTGTAAAATCGATTCTCATATACTGCGATAGTGATAGAGTGATAGCTCTAGTAAAGGAACCCATGTCCCATCAAAAATTATTCTAAAGAGGTTCCAATGGATTAGAGCGATTATGACCCAAAAAGATATAGCAAATGAAAGAGTTTCATCCCAAGAGAACATTGCAGATCCACTAACGAAACCATTGGCTCATATTGTATTTGAGCGTCATAGGGTCTGATGGGGATCAAACACATAGGTGATTGACTTTAGGTCAAGTGAGAGATTGTTTGTTATAGGTGCCCTGCAAGCCAATCATATGAGTGATGATACATGTGACACACTACATGATCTTTTTGCTTATGATTAATATTGACATATTATCATATTATATTATATGTAGCATATATATATTGTGATGTCCTTAGTTTTGTGCAATGAGAATCAGATCATGATGAGATCACGATAATGAGATCGATTCACCTTTAAACACAGATCCTAAATAATCCATGTCATAGTTTACTTGAGAGGGATATCGAAATAACCGGATAGATCGGTGTACTATACACCCGTCCATATGATGGTGGCGGCTGGTCTCACAGCCACTTGTGTGGAGACTCTAAGAATATAGCATATGTGCTATTTGGAGAATGAGTTCACTGATTGATCTGCTCATGGAATGCTATATGGTTGATGATACCTAATGTCAGACAGCGATTCCATAGTCCCAGTTGTGTATCTAGTTTTTTGACTTGGGACACCAATGATGCCTTGTATGAGTACTCCTTTCTTTGATGCTAGACTTATAGGTTTGAAAAGTTCTAGATCTGATACAGCTGGTTATTAGGATTGATAGCCAACCTTATGAAGGTAATTGAGTGTCAATGGAGGATCATCCACTCTTGGTTTCATGAGAGGAATATCTCATATGTGCTTGCTCAGACAAATCCCTAGTCAGAGTCATTCGAATTGAGAAGAAAGAGTTCTGTGGTAGAATCTGATTAGAGCAAGACAAACTGATTTCGTATGTGACCTGACAGTATCATGTCTAATATATGGTCTCTGAGATATTAGTTGGACGAGGGATTATAGATACACAATAATTGTGGATAGATAGGTCTGATGGATTTGATCTCCATGAAATATTTGGGGACTATGACATAGTAGCCTAGTACGTCCATAGTCAATGAGTCGAGTGAATTTTTATAGGGATAATAATTCACTATATCAGAAGGAGTTCTAATGGGAGCAACTTACGGCCAGCTTAGTATCGGGCCTAGAGGGTCACACGCATATGGTGGATACTTCAACAAATAGAGGATTGGATGGATATCCAATTAGCCCCTATTCTTATTAGATGAGATCCTATGCTGATGGACTCCTAGCTTAAGGCCCAATTAGAAGCCTAAGGAGATTATTAGATAGAGATATAATAGTACAAGGTTAGTGGATAATTGGATAAAGATCTAGTACCCACTAAGGCAGGAGCCCTAGGATTTTGGTGGCTCTCTATTAATAGAGGGGAGACTCATGGTTGATAGGCTGCAGCTTTGGCCTCCCCCTCCTATTCTCCTCCCTCTCTCTGTGCAAGAGTTACGAGATAAGATTGGAGGAGTTTCGTTGCAGAGATCCATCGTGTGGATACCGCTAGAGAGGAAGATGCTTGACTTCCTTCATCCTCAATTCGAATATGGAATACAGGGATATATGATCTCCCTAGGAAAAAACAATCTCTCACATGACCCATCTTTGCACGACGATTTGATCTGCATGGGAAACCTATTTTATTTTGATTTTTGCTATACATGTGTTGCTCCCGCTGAGGTTTCCCAACATAGATAACCTTTCAAACCTGGTATAGTACTCCGAGACGATGGTGATTTGATGGATCTTGGCTAGATGTCCGTCAATACTTTTATAATCGGTTGGTCCGTGGATCAGTAGCCCTTCTTTAAATTGTCTCCATGAGAGGCCTCCATGGGTGTGTTTAAACCAATCAAATCATTGTATGACATCCCTTCAAGATGTATAGCCATAATTTCCATCATAGATGCGTCCACAATGGTGTGATACCAAAAATATTGCTCCGTGCATGAGATCTAACCAATTAGGTCTCCTTCTTCCCATCTAGGAAAGTCTATCCTCATGCGTAGATTGTAGGGATCGATCATAGAGCCTCCCCTCTCCTAAGAGTCATATCTTTGGTCAGAGCTCTCTCCTTGATGTGATTTCTTCGGGCTTGGTAGTCGGCCTAAACTGAGTTCAGTAAAGATAGCTTGTATCTTCTCCTCCATTCGAGTCTCGAAGGCTTCGAATTTAGCATTGATGGCCTCCTTAGATGCCATAGTATAAGTCTCTAAATCTGTGATGTTAAGATCTCTCTTCTGTTGCTAGGTTAATGGCATGAATCGGTTGGGGAATGTTGTGGCCGAAAGGTGGCTGAATCAATGGAAGTATGGGCTGTGATTTAGACTTATTTTGTAATTATTTTTGTTGTGGTTTAGGGTTACGATTTGGTAGGGTTTGGGGGCTGTGATGGTGGTGGATGAAGGTTAGGAAAAGAGTTTTAGATCTATAGGGGATGGCAGCAAAGGTTTGATGGAATTTGATGAAAGTTTGCTACGGTAGGTGTTGTCTTGCAGATTAGAATTGTCGCCAAAGAAACAATAGTTTCTCGATGAAATTTTTAGCAAAAAACTGAGAGATTTGAGGAGGAATTTAATAGCAAGATCTCAGTTCAAATAGCAGGAATAATGATGATTTAGATAAAGAAAATTTTAGCAGCATAACAGCAAGGAATTCGGTGCAAGTTACGATCATAGAATTCTCATCGAAAAATTTCAGCGGTTGTGACTAAAATTTGCAACAACACAAGAATCATTTCAGAGATGAATTCCATAGTAGATCAACCATAGATGAAAGCCAAATGATCTATGAGATGTAATATCCCTCATTTCTAAAATATTTATAATAAAATATTTTAAACTATTTATGAGGACTCATTTGTAAAATTTAAGAATTTATTTATTAATACTCTTGATTAAATAATTTTATATTAAAAGTTGATTGCTAGGGACCTAAGTATGAATTTTTAAAAAAATATGAAATGAATTATAAAAGATTCATATTACGTTAAGAAAAAAAAGAAACATGGTGAGCACATGTGTCACTACTTTGTTTAATGTAGTGCCACTTGTGCATGTGCATGGGTGACACATAAGCACATATGCATGTTTGCCACCTATCATCACATATGTTAGCTGAAACAATTAACAATTAGAGAAAAAAAAGGGGGTGTTTTGGCTGCAACATGAACTTGAAGAGAAGAAGAAGAAAAAAGAAGAAGAAGAAGAAGAGAAGGAAAGAAGAAGAAATTTGAGGATCTTGAGATTGTGATCTAATCCACACCTTTGGGACTAAAATATTCAAAGGCAAGTGTTCTATCTTTCTCCTACTAAAATTTATCTTTATTTTTGCATTGATTTATGAAGAAAATTTTGAACTAATCTGAAATCTTTTGTTGGCTGCCTAAGTATGAATCTGTAATATTATCAAGATTATGACCTATCTGTCTTGTTCTTACTGTAACATTTAATACAGACCTATGATTTAGACAAAACTTTATTTTACCAAAAATAGATTCAAGTATCTTTCTTTTGAACCTGAGTTTGAAAATTTTGAAGTTCATTTGCTAGCTCAAACGTTTACTTCAATTGAGTATATGAAATATGTAAAACAGAATCTATAGGTCATGACCTTTCATCACTATATTGCTTATATATTCCTGTTGGAGTTCTCAATTTATATAAAATTTAATTTTTTAGAAAATAGACTCTTAGACCTTTCTGTTGAACCTAAGATTGAATGATTTGGAGTCAAAATGGCTGTCGAAACCCCCATTTTGATGGACCATATGAATTCTGCAAAGCAGAGACTATGATTCCGGACCTTTGGTTGCAAAACTATCAATACCTCTTTGTAGAGACCTTCAATTTGTATGAAACTCGATTCCATGAAACTATATTAATTTAGCTTTTCAACAACACCTTTCTTGAGAAATTTAGAGTATTTTTTTATCATCTAAATAACTTTATATTTTACCTTCGGAATTCAGCCAGAATAGGGATTGTATCAATTCTACCTATACTTGCTTCTTCAATTTCAAAGCTGAAATCTCTAATGCTTTTGTCCTTAACTTCCTTACATATCAGAATATATTATGTATTAATCAATGTTATATTTTATTATTCAATTTAGGCACATGTATGATTTATTATTCCGCATGTGCTTCTGATATATGCCAAATTCATTTCTCATGTCCTTTTGTAATCCGGTGTTTGTGGGACAATGTGAACCTTTGCCAGAAATGATAAAGGGAGTTATGCTTAGAGCCCGCATGCTTTGTCAGCCCCCTATGACTTCACTCAAACGTGGGTGGATGGAGCTCCTAGACGTAGGAGACTTATGTTTGGTGGTCCTTCAACGATGGATGTTCCACATTATGTTTATGGTCCCATTTCGCCCTCTATGTTTTTGATATGATATCCAAAGCATTGCTTTTGAGTTATTAGTGCGCTTTGAATAAGAATGAAATAAATGTTATGTCTGAATGATATTTGAGCTTCTGTTCTTTACTTGTTCATTTGATATGCTTTTGAAAATATTCATTCGCCATTGATATACTTTCAAAAAATATCATAGACCTCCTTGATATGCTCCGAAATATTTTGTATTCTCATTGATAGGCTCCAAAATATTTTGTTTGTCATTGATATGTTGCTTGACAGACTTATGTCTATGATATTCATCCAACTTCAAATGTGACATACGAGCTTAAGTTTGATATTTGTTCCTTTGATATGTTCCGAAGTATTTCATGTATTATTGATATGCTCCTAAAATTTTAAATGTCATTGATATATACCAAAATACTTTTGATTGCCATATATACTCCAATTACCTTCCCAAATTATTATGGATTTAAGTATGCTTCGAACAAGATGAACCTTATGGTTGTGAATCTGATTTGATGCTATATGTGAAGACTTTTGTATTCCCTACCTTGCACTCTTATATCAGGTTCAATTTGAAAACACCTTTTCTTGCTCTGAATATTTTTGATATTTGCTAGGCTTTTTAGCTCACTCTGTTGCTATCTAATCTTCTTCCGGTTAGCTTGGCATTTATTAAAATACTTGATATGGGGCTAAAGCAATGGGAAAGCAAGAAGTTCTTGGGCTAAATGTTCATTTGACAATATGTTATTATTGTGTGTGTACACCTTGGGTTTAAAGTAAAGTTGTAGACATATTTTGAAGAGGGATAACTATGTAATGATTTTAAAACTACCCTTTTGTTTGGGATCTTGAATATTAAATTTACTGTATAATATATGAAGTAGTGGTGTATGGTTATTTTCCAAAGTCATATGAATTTTAGCACATTAGTGGACCTTATGAATGTAGATTATATTTAGCTGCATTGATTTTGAATCAGTTTTGTGATTCATCAAGAAAATATGAAGAGATTATAATCTATACAGGTTTCTATGAAAGTGACTGAATGACTGCATGTTATTCTTAGTATCCTCAAATGATTATTTAGATCCTGGATGGATTATGTTGTTGATAATATTATCAATCTTTTTAGATTAGAGTGACACCTCTCGAATGTGATATAATTGGGGGGGGGCTTGACATGAGACATGTGAGAAATTTCGTCTAAAAAGGGTGTCAAATAGATTGGTACAAAAAGCACTATATGCAGCTAAAATTTTCTTTAGCAATTCTTCATTCACAAAGATGATAACTTTTGTGACGAAAGGAATTCGAAGTAAGGGTAGATCAAAACTTCTTTTTGGTATTTTGTAGATAAAAAATTATAGCAGCAAAAGGTATTAGTGATACGAAAATACCATATTTCTGATGCAATTAGTGGTGGCAGCAATAGATTTGTAATATCCCTTATTTCTGAAATATTTATAATGATATATTTTAAATTATTTATGAGGACCCATTTGTAAATTTGAGAATTTGTTTATTAATCCTTTTGATTAAATAATTTTATATTAAAAATTGATTTCTAGGGACCTAAATATGAAATAAATTATGAAAGATTCACATTATGTTAATAAAAAAATAAAGAAAACATGGTGAGGATATGTGTCACCACCTTGTTTAAAGTAGTGCCACTTGTGCATGTGTATAGGTGACACATAAGTATATTGCATGCATGTTTGCTACCTATCAACCCATATGTTAGCTTAAACAATTAATAATTAAATAAAAAAAAGGGTTTTGGCTGCAACGTGAACTCGAGGAGAAGAAGAGAAGGAAAGAATTGGAAATTTTGAGATTGTGATATAATCCACACCTTTGGGATAAAAATTTATAAAGGCAAGTGTTCTAACCTCATCCTATATAATATCTTCTATCTTTTTTCTATTGAAGTTTATCCTTATTCTTACTTTGATTATGAGAAAAATTTAGGATAAAATCAAAATCTCTTTTGTTGGATGCCTAAGTATGAATCTGTAATATTATCAAGATTATGACCTGTTTGTCTTGTTCTTGCTGTAATTTTTAGTACAAACCTCTGATTTAGACAAAACATTGCTTCTTAAAAAATAGATTCACATATCTTTCTTTTGAATCTGAGTTTGAAAGAATTTGGAGTTCATTTGCTAGCCCAAACGTTTGTTTCAATTGAGCATATAAAATCTATAACAGAGTATGTACCTCCCGACCTTTTATCACTATATTTCTTATATCTTTCTATTGGTGTCTTTGATTTTTGCAACACTAGATTCATTAGAAAATAGACTCATAGATCTTTCATTTGACACTAGGATTGAAAGATTTAGAGTCAAAATGACTATTAAATTTCTATTTTATTCGACCTTATAGATTTTGTAAAATAGGAACTATGATTTCAAACTTTTGGCTGCCAAATCATTTATAAGTTTTTGTAGAGGCTTCCAATTTGTATGAAACTTATTCATTGAAAGTAGATTGATTTAGCTTTCCAAAGATATCCTTTTTGAGTAATTTAGAGTATATTTAATTATTCAAAATAACTTTGAGATGTACCTTATGAATTCTGCCAAAATAGTGATTGTATCAGTTCTGCCCATTCTTGCTTCATCCATTTCAAAATTGAATTCTCTGATGCTCTTACCTTTGTTTTCCTTACACATCTAAATATGCTATATATTAATTAAGGTTCCAACATAATATTTTATTTAGGCACATGCATAATTTATTATTTCGCTTGTGCTTTCTATCCTTTTATACTCTAGTGTTTGTGAGATATTTTGGACCTTTGCCAGAAATAATAAAGGGTATGTTATTCTTGGAGCATGTGATGCTCTACTATGTTTGGTGGTCAGATGGACCATATCATGTTTGTGATCCCACTTCACCATCTATGTTTTTGATATGTTATCGGATCATATTCTGTCTATGATCCAATTAAAGCTCATCCTTCACTTGAGCCTTACAGTATTGCTTAAATTCTTATACACTCTTGTTCTTTATTCTTTGACTATCTGAATATAAATTACGAATATTTATGTGGACATCGTATTACTTCATATTAGTACATGTATATTTTATTATTCCGCATATGCTTTCAATATATGTCACTTTTATTGCTCATGTCCTTTTGTACTCTAATATTTGTGAGATATTTTCTAGACCTTTACTAGAAATGGTAAAGGGTATTATGTTCAGAGCCAGCTATGCTCTTGCCGGCCCCACTGACTTCACTCAGACATGGGTGGATGAAGCTCCTAGACATGGGAGACTTATGTTTGATGGTCATTCAGCAATGGATGATCCACATTCTGTTTATGATCGTACTTCACCATATATGTCTTTGATATGATATCCTGAGCATTGCTTATGAGTTTGTTTCTACGCTTTGAATAAGAATGAATGAATGTTATGTCTGATATGATATTGAGCTTTTATTCCTTAATTGTTCATTTAATAAGCTTTGAGATTATTCCTATACTATTAATATGCTTCGAAATATATCCTATGCACATTTTATATGCTCCGAATCCTTTCACATTCCATTGATATATTCTGAAACTCTTTATGCATCCTTGATATGCTTCGAAATATTTCATTTACCATTGATATGTTCTGAAATATTTCATATGTGTTTGACATGCTCTTAACTATTTCGAATGTTATGGTTATATTTCTAAAATATTTCATTTGCTATTGATATATTCCAAAACATTTCACAAACCATTGACATGTTCTGAAATGTCCTAAGCATCTGTGATATGCTCTGAAATGTTACATATGCCTTTGATATGTTCTGAAACACCTTATATATCTTTGATACGTTCTGAAATATTTCATATTCCCAATTATAAGCTCCAACTACTCTTTCTCTATTGTTATGATCAAATTATGTTCTGAATGAAATGATTTGTGATTATGTTTGTACGAGATACTCTCTATGGATTCTTATACCTTTGCCTAACTATCTGTTATCAAGTTTGTTTTGAAAATTATCCTTCTTGGTCTTGGATATATTAGTCACTTACTGAGCTCTATATGCTCACCCTGTTGCTATATAAATTTTGCAGGTTAACTTGTCGCTTATAGAAAAAGTTAGAACTGAGATGAGATTGTGGAAAGCTATATAGATTTTCGACAAGTCTTGTTGGGAGATGTTGTATAAGAATATTTTGTATGTAAATGAGATATTATAGATAAATATGAACTGATGTATCTTGTAAAAAGGATAAAATGCTTCTCAGTGTGAAATCTTTAAATGTTATGTTTTACAATCATATGAAGTGATGAAAAATTATTGATTTTGCATTTGCATAGATTTTGAGACTGATGATTTTATAAGTGTGATTAATATTTTTGATTAAGCTAATCTTTAAATTTTGTGGATTATCGAGTGATTTGATGTAAGATTTATAAACTGCACATGTTTTCTACATGGATGTGAATGATCTTTGAAAATGTTTAATTAGTATCCTCAAATTTAGTTGGGATCCTGGGTTTAGTTTATGGATGAATTATATTATATTTCTGATTAAGACAGGGTCACCCCTCTCGAATGCGATATAATTGGGGGGAGGGGGTGGGGGGTGCGGGGGGGCGTGACAAGATTGATTTGATCTGCGGTAAGAGATTATGGTGGAGACAGCAACGTCAAGAGCAATTATGAGAATTGCTTGACTGATGGTGGGCGGCAGGGTTGGTAGCAAAAGTAGCAAGATAGCTGCTTTGATACCAGATGATAGAACCCCAAAGGAATTTTATGAAGATTTGATCTCTAAGGGGGATCAACCCTTGGAACGCTGTAGAGATTCCTCTCTCCTAGTAGTCCACTACATGGCTAAATTGAAGATTAGTCTTGCTTATTCAAAAGAGATGGAGGCTACAAGCTTATATAGGGCTCCAAACCCTAACTCTAGGAGAGTGCTTCCAAAATAAATTCCCCCTTTTACCCTCCATCTAGCCAACTTGCCCTGTTAAGAAGGACAGCGACCTAAGGGGCTACACAAGCCATACGCCCCTACTAGAAACCCTAGCCAACTAGCCCAGTAAAGAGGGCGATGGCTTAGAAGCCCTAAGGCCCTAAACATAAGCCCTAGCCACTCTTCTTTATAGGATAGAGACAGCTAGGTGGGATTTATTACAATCTCATAGGGTTTTATTGCTGCTACTACTGGTTATAGGTGCCATGCAAGCTAATCACGTGAGTGATGGCACGTGTGACACGCTGCGTAATCTTTTTACTTATAATTAATATTGGTATATTCTCACATTATATTATTTGTTGCATGTATATTATATCCTTGGTCATGTGCAATGGGAATCGGATCATGATGAGATCATGATGATGAGATCGATTCAGCTTTAAACATAGATCCTAAATAATCTCGGTCATAGATTACTCGAGAGCGACATTAAGAAAACCGGACAGATCGGTATACTATATACCCGTCCATATGATTTAGGTGGCTAGTCTCATAGCAACTTGTTTGGAGATACTAAGGATATAATATAGGTGCTCATTGGAGAATGAGTTCATTGATTGATCTGCTTATGAAATGCTGTATGGTTAATGATACCTAATGTCAGACAGAGATTCCATAGTCCCCATTGTGTATCTGGTCCTTAGACTAGAGACACCAAGGATGCCTTGTATGAGTACTCCTTTCTTTGACGCCAGACTTACAGGTTTAGAAAGTTCTAGATCTGGTACAGTTGGTTATCAGGATCGGTAGTCAACCTTACAAAGGTAATTGAGTGACAATAGAGGATCATCCACTCTCGGTATCACGAGAGGAATATCTTATATGTGCTTGCTTAAACAAATCCCTAGCCGGGGTCATTCGGATTGAGAGAGGAGTTCTCCAGTAGAATCCGATTAGAGTAAGACAAACTAATTCTGTATGTGACCTGACAGTACCATGTTCAATATACAGTTTCTAAGATATTAGTTGGATGAGGGATTATAGATACATGGTAATTGTGGACAGACAGGTCCGATGAATTCGATCTCCATGTACCATCTACAACTAGAGGGATTCATATCCAAAGAAAGTCCAGATAAAGTGTGCAGGTTGCTTAGATCCATTTATGGATTGAAGCAAGCTTCCCGAAGTTGGAACATAAGATTTGATGAGGTGATCAGATCTTATGACTTCGTTAAGAACGAAGATGAGCTTTGTGTGTACAGGAAGATAAGTGGAAGCACTATCACCTTCTTGGTGCTATATGTGGATGACATCCTAATCATTGGGAATGATGTAGAAATGCTCTCCACAGTAAAGGCTTGGTTATCCATAAACTTCTCCATGAAAGACTTAGGGGAAGCATCCTATATTTTGGGGATCCGGATCTATAGAGATAGATCCAAAAGGATGCTTGGCTTGTCCTAGTCTATGTACATAGACTCTATTATTAAAAGATTTGCATGGAAAATTTCAAGAGAGGTCTCATACCGATGAGACATGAAATATCACTTTCTAAGAGTATATCCCCCAAAGACTCTTGAAGAAAGGGGAGACATAGATAAGATACCTTATGGCTCAGCGATAGGGTCTATCGTGTATGTGATGCTATGTACCAGGTCTGATATAGCACATGCTCTGAGTGTCATGAACAGGTATCAGGCAGATCCATGTTTAGAACACTGGAAGGCAGTAAAGTATATCCTTAGGTACTTGAGAGATTTTTTACTGATATATGGAGAATGTAGCCTCCAGGTTGAGGGCTACAAGGACTCGAGTTTTCAGTTCGACATTGATGATAACAAGTCGAATTCAGGGTTTATTTTCACCCTGAATGGAGGAGCAGTAAGCTGGAAGAGTTTCATGCAAGATACTACTGTTGACTCGCCCATAGAGGCAGAATACATTGCTGCAGCAGAAGCAGTAAAGGAAGGGGTGTGGATGAAGAAGTTCGTCAAGGATTTGGGGGTCATACCAAGTAGCGTGGAGCTGACTCCGATATATTGTGACAGCAATAGAGCGATAACTCTAGCAAGGGAATCCAAGTCTCATCAAAATTGTTCTAAGGAGGTTCCATCTGATTAGAGTGATCATAACCCAAAAAGATATAACAATGAAAAGAGTTACATCCGAAGATAACATTGCAGATCCACTGACGAAGTTGCTGGCTCAAATTATATTTGAGCATCACAGGGGTCTGATGGAGATCAGACACATAGGTGATTAGCTTTTGGTCATGTGGGAGATTGCTAGATACATGTGCCCTGCAAGCCAATCAAGTAAGTGATGACATGTATGACATGTTGTATAATCTTTTTACTTATGATTAATATTAATATATTCTCACATTATATTATTTATTATATATATATTGTGATGTCCTTGGTTCTGTACAATGGGAATCAGATCATGATGAGATCATGATAAGGAGATCGATTCACCTTTAAACACAGATACTAAATAATCCCGGTCATAGGTTACTCGAGAGGGACATTGAGATAACCGGACAGATATGTGTACTATATACCCGTCCATATGATGAAGGCGGCTAAACTCATATCTACTTGGGTGGAGACAATAAGGATGTAGTACAGGTGCTCATTGGAGAATGAGTTCACTGATTGATCCGCTTATGGAATGTTGTATGGTTAATGATACCTAATGTCAGACAGTGATTCAATAGTCCCAGTTGTGTATCTGGTCCTTAGACTTGATACACCAAGGATGTCTTGTATGAGTACTTCTTTCATTGACACCAGACTTACAGGTTTAGAAGTTCCAGATCTGGTACAACTGGTTATCGGGATCGATAGCCAACCTTACAAAGGCAATTGTGTGTCAATAGAGGATCATCCACTCTCGGTATCATGAGAGGGATATCTCATATGTTCTTGCTTAGACAAATCACTAGCTAGGGTCATTTGGATTGAGAGAGGAGTTCTCCGGTAGAATCTGATTAGAGCAAGACAAACTGATTTCGTATGTGACCTGACAGTACTATGTCCAATATACGATTTCTGGGATATTAGTTCAATGAGGGATTATAGATACATGGTAACTGTGGACAGATAGGTCCGACGGATTCGATCCCCTTGTATCGTTTGGGGACTATGGCGTAATGGCCTAGTACGTCCATAGTCAATGAGTCGAGTGAATTATTATGAGGATAATAATTCACTATAAAGGAGTTTTGATGAGAGTGACTCGTGGCTAGCTCGGTATCGGGCCTAGAGTGTCACACACATGGTGGATGCTTCAGCGAATAGAGGATTAGATGGAGATCCAATTAGCCTCTTTTCTCATTAGATGAGACTCTATGCTGATGAGCTCCATGATTAAGGCCCAATTAGAGGCCTAAGAAGATTATTGGATAGAGATCCAATAATGCAAAGTTAGTGGGTAATTGGATAAAGATCCAATACCCACTAAGGTAGGAGCCCTATTATTTTTTTTTGTGGCTCGCTATAAATAGGAGAGGAGACTCATGGTTGATAGACTGTAACTTTAGCCATCGCCTTCTATTCTCCTCCCTCCCTGTGTGCAAGAGTTGCGAGATCAGATTGGAGGAGTTTCGTTATAGAGATCCATCGTGTGGATACCGCTAGAGAGGAGGACGCTTGACCTCCTTCATCTTCTCCATCTGGATCTGGAATATAGAGATATACGATCTCCCTTGGTAAAATCAATCTATCACTTATCACGATTTTATTGATTTTTATATTTTTCTCACGACCCCAATATTTTGCACGACGATTTGATCTACGTGAAAAATCGATATTTTATTTAAATTTCTGCTGCGAATGTGATGCTCCTGCTGAGATTTCCTAACAGCTACTTGGTTAAGTAGGACCCAACCTTGCTGGGGTCCTATCACGAAATCCGATGGTCGTGCCATCGAGTAGGAGGTAGACCACACGATTGAACGAAGACGTCTAAAAATTCAGCAAGCAATTGGAGAAGGTTTGGATCTTCGATTTTTGTTGGTCCCTTATATGTTACTGCTAGAGTTACATTAGGAAGCCGCTGTTCATTTTTTGTAAAACTTTTTCCATTCGCTACGTTGAAACCGTCGTCACATCGGTCCTGCGTTTCCCGCGTAGGATCACTTATTTCCCTTGCTAAAAAATTTCATAATTAACTTTAAAATTTTTTAAAAAATATCACCTAGTGTAGGCAGCCATTCGATGTCGAGCACTACCTCATAATCGTCGAGTGGGAGGAGAAAGAAATCAGCAACTATTTCTTAGTCTTGCAACATCAATTTTACACACAGGCATCTTCGATTATACTTTAAAATTCAACTACCGGTGACCTTAACATCAAACATATTGCATCCTTCAATTTGAAGTGTCATCCAAGCAGCAACCTTATTGTTTATAAAATTATTAGTGCTCCTGGTATCGATGAGAATGGTGATTGACCGTTGTTTGAGTAGTCCTCCCACTTTCATTGTTTACGGGTTTGGGTAGCCGACAAGAACATGCATCACACAATAGGTCGACCGCGATTCTTCCTCCATGGCCTCCTCCTCATGCTCGTGGACCTCCTCCTCTGAATCATCAAGGGGTTCAATCAGAAAAAGACATCCCCTCTTACAGCGATGATCGTGGCTCCACTGTTCG
This sequence comes from Ensete ventricosum, assembly GCA_029747655.1. Classification (NCBI taxonomy): domain Eukaryota; kingdom Viridiplantae; phylum Streptophyta; class Magnoliopsida; order Zingiberales; family Musaceae; genus Ensete; species Ensete ventricosum. Next base: position 29,874,072 of record JAQQAF010000001.1, on the reverse strand, counting down.
TCACAATGCCAACAAAGACCCTTCGCCAATCTATCACGTAGTTCTTCTCTTGTCAATTTCTTTGGCTGCGTGGGACAGCTAGGAACCGACAGTGCTAGAGGTTTATACATTGCTGGTAGAGGTATAATTCTCATCCATCGGACCTCTTGGTTGAATCGCCCCTCTTAGATTCGGACAAAGGAGATTGCGACCATCAAGGAGTAGGGATGTCGTTGTCACGCCCCCGAATTAAATCACATTCGATAGGTGTGACCATGTTATAAATCGATAATTTTAATCATCACAATCCCTCCAGGATCCAATCAAACATTTGAGGACATCGAGAAAACATTCATACTTCAAAATTCACATATATAAAATCTGCGCAATTTATAGTCAAACATCGCATCACTCAAACATTTATGAAACTGAAAACCAACTTAACAGATATTAACCACACTTATGATTCAGCAATAAAAGAATCTATACAATCACCAAACTAACCATTTACCATAAATTCACTTCATCGTAGACAACACCTAGCATTCCAAATTAACTCCAAACGTAAGAGGTCATTTAAAACTTTTACATGATACATACATGAAATATACTTATACCTGAACCACAATAAATCATCCGATAATACTGGCTAACAATCTGTACAGCTCTCTACTGCCTTAGTACAATCTTAACATTCAATGAGTGTCAAGCTGACCTGAAAGATTTGATAATAAAGGAGTGAGCTAGAAAGCTCAGCAAGCGTTTAACAAATCCAAGATAAGAGCGAATGACATACAAACAAGCTGGTATCAAGATACAAAGCAGAGATACAAGAATTTATGGATATCAACTCATTAGATACAGGAGTTCAAATGTCATTTCATTCAAAACATATTGGTTCATAACAAACGGAATACAGAGTAATTGGAGCATATCAATGACGTAAGAGGTATTTCAGATCATATCAAAGGCACATAGAACATTTTCTTAACATATCAATGGCAAATGAAATATTTTGAATATATCAATACTAGGTGAAATATTTCGAAACATATCAATAGCAATTAAAATATTTCGAAATATAACAATGGCATATAGAACATTTCAAAGCATGTCAAGGATGTAAACATATTACGAAGCATATCAATGGTGAATGGATAATATCAAAGCTTATCAAGTGAACAAATGAAAAACAGAAGCTCAATATCATATCAGACATAACATTCATTTCATTCTTACCCAAAACGCACAAATAATTCAAAAGCAATGCTTTGGATATCATATCAAAGACAATGAGGGTGAAGTGGGACCATAAGCATAATGTGAAACATCCATCGCTGAATGACCACCAAACATAAGTCTCCCACATCTGGAAGCTCCATCCACCCACGTCTGAGTAAAGTCATAGGGGCCGACAAGAGCATAGCTGGCTCTGAACACAATACCCTTTACAATTTCTGGCAAAGGTCCATAAATATCTCATAAACACCAAAGTAGAAAAGGACATGAGCAATAAAAGTGACATATCTCGGAAGCACATGCGGAACAATGAAATATACATTTACCAATATGAAGTAATACGATATCAACATAAACAATTCACAATTTGCATTCTGATACGCAAAGAATAAAGGACAAGAGTGCATAAGAATTCAAAGCAATAATGCAAGGCTCAATTAAAGATAGGATTTTAATTGGATCATAGACAGAATATGATCCGATGGTATATCAAAAACATAGATGGTGATGTGGGATCACAAACATAATGTGATCCATAATATCCCACAAACACCGGAGTACAAAAGGACAGGTGTAATAAAAATGGGCATATATCTGAAACACATGTAGAACAATGAAAAATATATGTGTCAATATGAAACAGTAAGACTTAAACATAAACTTTCACATAAAGCATTCGGATAGGCAAGGAATAAAAGTTAAGAGTTCAAAACTCAATTGAAGAAGAATCTATTTCCAAAAGATAAACAAGAAGAAGCAAAGATCAACAAACATATGATTCCAATAGAGTTTTAAGAGGCATATAGCATGAAATATTTAGACAATCAATTATGCTCCAAATTACTCAAGATGGTATGGACAGAAGGGTATGCGAGTCTAGTTTCTCATGAAATAGATTCTGCAGAAATCAGAGTTTCCAACATGAAGTTATGAGCAATTAAGCGAACAAAAGTCAGAATATCAAAACTAAATTAAAGTCTTTACATCCAAGCGAGAAATATTCCAATTGCAAGGTTGTAACAATCAATTGAATCATATCAAGATGAAGACAAAGATTGAGATGTCAATACAAAAGAATTGAGACATTTACAAGGTTATAATAACTCAATTTATCATATCAAGATAAAATCAAAGATAGAGAGTGCAATAGGAAAGATTAAGACACTTGCAAGATCATAATAATTCAATCAATCATAATAAGATAGAAGCAAGACTAGGACACTTGCAATGTTATAACAGTTCAATCAAGATAAAAGCAAAGATAAAAGTAAGGATTGAAATACTTGCAAGGTTATAACAATTTAGTTAATCAATAACAAGATAAAAGCAAGACTAGAACACTTGCAAAGTCAATAATTCAATCGATCATATCAAGATAAAAACAGGATGATAATACGAAAGGGTTGGAACACTTGCCTTTCAATGATTTTGATCCGAAGTCCTTAAACCCAAATTCTTCTCTTTCTTTTGTTTCTTTGCTTTCTTTCATTCTTTTTTCCGTATTTCCTTATCTTCTTTTTCTTTCACAATGGTAGCCCGTGCATAATGTATGAGAGGCACAATTATCTGCTAAACCCCTCATCCTTCTTTCCTTTTCTTTCTCCCATTGATGCAATAGCAGACGTCTCACTTATTCCTTCTTTTTCTTTTTTCTTCCTTTTCTTTTTCTTTTATTTCCTTCCCCAGCAACAGCCTCCTCCTCTTTTCCTCTTCTACATTTCCCCTTCTATTCTTCTCTCCCAGCCGTAGCCCTTGCTGTAGCCTTCTCCCTCTTTTTCCTCCTTTCCTCTCTTCTTCTTTTCTCTTCTTCTCTCCCACCTTCTTCTTTCCCAGCCGCAGCTGCCATAACTGCAGCCCCTTCTTCCCTTTCTTTCTCTTCTTCTCTTATTCCTCTTCCTTCCTCTTCTTCTTTCCCCTTCTTCTTTCCCAACCGCAGCTGCCGCAGCTGCAACCTCTTCTTCCCTTTTTCTTCTCTTCTTCTCCCTTCCTCTTCTTCTTTCCCCTTCTTCTTTCCCTCTTTTTCTTCCCCTGCTGCAGCCACAGCCGCAACCACCCCTTGCTATTCTTTCCCCTTTTTCTCCTCTTTCTTTCTTATTCTTCTCTTCTCCTCCTCTTCTTCCCTTCTCTTCCCCGACGCACTGCACTTCCTCTGTTTCCTCGTGCAGGAAATAGAGGTGCGTCAACACATGCTGCAGCCTCCTTCCTCTCTTCTCCTTCTTACCTCTCTTTCCCCTCTTCTCTTCTCCTTTTCTTCCCTTCTCTTTCCCGATGCACTGCACCTCCTCTCTTTCCTCTACCAGAAACAGAGGTGCTGCAACAAGCTGCCGCCCAAACGTAGCCTCCTCTTGCGGAAGCAGAGGGGCGCAGCCCCCTTCTCTTCCTTCTTCTCCTACTCTTTTTCCTTCCTCTTCTTCCCTACCTGCAGCCCCCTTCTTCCTCCCCTGTTCTTCTCCTTCTCTTCTTCTCCTCTGTTTCTTCTTCTTCTTTCCCTTCTCCTCAGCCGACGCATCTATGCGGAAGCAGAGGGGCGCAGCCCCTTCTCTTCTCCTCTCTTTCCCTTTTCTTCTTCCTCTATTCCCTTCTTCTTTCCCAACTTACTGCTGCTCCTCTGTTTCATCTGCAGGAAATAGAGGTGCAACAGCAACACTAGCTGCATCCTCTTCTTTTTCTTCTTCTCTTTCCCTTCTCCACCACCGACGCATCTCTTCCTTCTTCCCCTTCTCTTCTTCTTCTCTTCTCCCCTTCTTCTTCTTCCTTTCTTCCTCCTTATTCCTTCCTCTTCTTCTTTCCCAGCCGCAGCTGCCGCAGCCCCAGCCGCAGTTGCAACCCTTTCTCTTCTTCCTCTCCGCTTCTTCTTCTTGCTCTCTTCTTCCCTAATCCTCCCCTTTCCATCTTCTCTTCCTTCTTCCCTTTCCCTTCTTCTCTTCTCCTTCCCTTATCACCACCGCCTCTTCTATCCTCTCCTCTGTTTCCCTCGGTAAATAGAGGCACGTAGAAGGTGGTGGAAGGCGGATAAGAATCATAATTTTTTCCCTTTTTTTTTGTAACTTTACAGTTTAATCCTCAAAAGATTTATATTTGTGATTAAGTCCTCAGAATTTACAATTAGGTCTTTGCATAATTTTCAATAATTAGGGGTATTACAGTCGCATCTTTACTTCACCTTTATTTTTGACTTTAGTCATTCGATGAATATTCCTAATAGTTGATTTTTAAATCAATCACGAGCTTTGTTAGATGATCTTTCATACTTGGTCTGGTACTCTTGGATCGTGGAGGTTTGTTAGATCTTCACAAGTTGACCATTGATGTTCTCGTACTCGAATTGTCCAAAGTAAATCAGCAGCCCGCTCTTGAATTGTCTCCACGTCGGGACTCCTTGAGTGTGCTCAAGCCAATTATACAAATATATTGCATCTCCTTTGAGGTGGATGGCAGTGATATCCACCATAGAAGCTTCTGGTGTCTAGTGAGAATGGAAGTAGCATTTCGCGCACCAAAGCCATCCCGTCGGGTCTCCTTCTTCCCATCGAGGGAAGTCCACCCTCATGCGTGACTGTATCAAATCAGTGGCTTGTTCTTCCTTCTCAGTAGGCCTCTCTGAACTTTCACCTTGATGCAATTTTATCAGGCTTGGAGATCAGTCAATTCTAAATTCTACAAATAAAGTGTATAATTTGTCCTCCATGCGTGATTTGAACACCTCCAATTTGAAATTGATCAAATCTTCGGATGACATTGCATACATCTCCAAATCCGAGATGTTATAATCTTTCTTTTGTTGACAGGTCAAGGGCATGGGTTGGTGGAAGGTTTGGTGGCTGCGGAAGATTAAGATCGGTGGTGGAGGGTTGCGACTATGGTAGACCGATTTTAGGGCTATGGTTTTGGCTATAGTTTGGATTGGGTGTGGATTCTAGAAATCGGTTACGCTGGTTGTCTTAAGGCTAGAGGGGTGCCCTAAAGATGATGTGGTTGGTTGCAGCAAATTTGATAGAATCTGATGTAATTTGTAGGGGGATCTGTGGTAGTGGTGATGATGCCGGAGTTTGGCAACGATCTTAGCAATTGCGGAAATTACTTGAACGGTTGTATGAAGATGGTGGGCGACTATGGAAGGGCCGCAAAGTACCAAGGAACGCTGCTCTAATACCTAGTGTTAGAACTCTTGCAGACTCTAAGCTTGGGATTGATCTCTATAGGGGATCGGCCTCCTGGAACTCTATAGGCGTTCCCTCCTCCAAGGTATTCGGCACAATGGTTAAAGAAAGATTGATCTTATTCATGATAAAATAGTGATGGCTACATGAGTTTATATAGGGACTCAAAAGCCTAACTCCTAATCTTGAAAAGACTCATCTTCCCCTCAACTCCTAGCCCCTAGCCAACTAGGTGGCTAGCGGCTATAGGGGACTCCTATTCAACAATCAAGGAGAGAGTCCTAGCTAAATGGAAATCTCTCCCTCTAACCCTAGTCGGTCTCTCCAAAGAGGAGGGGGTGGCTAGAAGACTCCCTCTTTATATAGACTCCTCCCTAACCCTAGCTGAGCACTTCATCAATAGGGGTGGTGGCTAATTTAGGATTTTGTTACACTTAATGTCATCTCAACTCAATGGACTTAGGACCCCGACCTAGCTCGGGTACTAACACCCCACTCCGTTCCCTCTTTGTGCCAACTCGATCCTAACAATCTTCACTTATTTGCTCCTCGTCTTCAGATGCACTTGATTCACCCGAAGTTGCCTTGATCGCTTTCTTGTTCTTTTGTAACTTTTTCTTCAATTGTTGACATTCACTTTTGAAGTACCCCAGCCAATTGCATTATAGTAAATTATTGTGTTCCTTTTTTTGTTCATTTTTATTCCTGCATTCATGTTTTATTAACTTTTTAAAATTTCTTGTGAGAAGTTCAAAGTCATTCTCGTCACTTGAGCTTTCGCTCGAGTAGTCTTCCTTTGTTCTAAGTGTCAAGTCATTCTTGTTCTTTAGAAGATAGTTCTTATTTCCATCATGTGATATACATGTTATTTCGTAGGTCATCAAGGACCTGATAAGTTCTTCAAGTAGATAACAATTTATGTTTTTTTTTCTTGAATGGCTATGACATTTGGATCCCAACTTTTAGGAAAGGATCTTAGAATTTTGTTAACGAGCTCAAAGTTAGAAAAACTTTTACCAAATGCTTTCAAACCATTGACGACATTTGTAAATCGGGTGTACATGTCTCCAATGGTTTTGCTTGGTTCCATTTGAAATAATTCAAAATTATGCATCAACAGATTAATTTTAGAATCGTTAACTCTACTGGTGACTTCATGTGTGATTTTAGGAGTGTGCTAAATCTCATGTGCAGTTTTGCATATTGAAACCCGATTAAATTTATTTTTATCAACAGCACAAAACAAAGCATTCATCGCTTTAGCATTCAAAGAGAAAGTTTTCTTCTCCAAATTATTCCATTCATTCATTTGTTTGGAAGTCTTTTGAAAACCATTTTCAATGATATTCCATAAACTAAAATCCATAGAAAGCAAGAAAACTTTCATTCGAGTTTTCTAATATGTGCATTCCATCCCATTGAACATAGGAGAACGAGTGATAAAATAACCCTCTTGATAGATAGAAAAAGCCATTTAGTCACTTTTAGGTGTTAAACCAATTGAGAAAAACTTGGCTCTGATACCAACTATTAAAATCAAAATTGGCACTAAGAGAGATTCGTTTGAAAAAGCTCATAACAGAAAAGCATTTAAATTAGAAAAAGATCATATGACTGTAATGAGCAAGTAAAGAAATTTGCAAAGTGATTAAATAGCAAAGAAAGAAGGCACACCAATTTTATAGTGGTTCGGTCATCGTGACCTACTTCATTGAGGTCACCGGCTTTCACTATTGATCTTCTTTCAATGGGTGAAGATCTACCACCCTCTTATAATCTATTCTCCTTTTCACAGGTTTAGGAGACAACCTTTACAATTCATTGAGACTTCCCTTAAATAGAAATCACACTTAGAGAACATGAAGGGAACTCTCAAAGAATTACAATGGTGTTTTATCAAGTTTTTGTTCTATTTTCTTGCTATCCTAAGCAAGAATACTTGGGGTATTTATGGACCCCAATTGATTTCATAAATTGGAGCCAAAAAATTAAATACCCCGAGATTTCGGGATATGGGTAGTACCACTGCCGAATAGAGCCCAAGATTTTGGGCTCGGGTGGTACCACCACCCGGAATAGGTGGTACTACAGCTAACTGGTGGTACCGCCACTAGCGGCCGATGATACCACCGCCCAAGAATCCTGAAAAAGTATATTTTAATACTTTTTATACCCTTAGCTATGCCATCTCTTGACCTAGCTATACCTTGTAGAAAAGGTGAAATAGAAGCTTGGAGAAGCTTCAGGTGCATTCATGATTGATCTCCATTTGTCAAAAAGTTATGATAATGCATGGGTATTGGATACCAATAGTGCATCTCATATCTATAATTTGTTATAGGTTCTCGCTAGGTCTAAGAACTTAGCAAGATGCGAGGTGGACCTCAAGATGGGGAATGGTATAAAGGTTGCTACTGTTGCCATTGGCGAGTGTCGGGAAACCTTAAGAGCATCACATGCATAGCAGAAAAATACAAAATTAAAGGTTTCCCACGTTTATCATTTCGTCAAGCTATGATTGGAGCATGAAAAATCATAAAATCAAAAAACTATGAATCGTGTGAGATATGTTACCTAGAGAGATCGTATATCCCTAAAATTCTCAAACCCAATAGGAAGAGATAAATGAAGTCAAATGTCCTCCTCTCTACCAGTATACACACAGTGGATTGATGCATCGATGCTCCTCCAATTGTAGAGCAAAACTCATAGTTTTTTAGCACCTTCTTCGCAGCCTTTGCATACCGCCTTGCAGCGAATGTGGAAGAAGTATAGAATAACTCTTTCTTCTTCACTACCCTCACGCAACAGGGAGAGGGATGGTTAGCTGAGAAGAGAAGGGAGGGAAGAGAATAGTAAGAAGAAGTCAAAGATGTAACGTATCCTCTTTCTTGGTCGCCCTTGCCTCCTATTTATAGAGAGCCTTTTAAACCCTAAAAGATCATGCCTTAGTGCGTATTGGATCTCTATCCAATTATCCTCACCTCTTGGATTATTGGATCTCTATCCAATAATCTTAATTTTCTACCAATTGGGCCTTATGTAAGAAATTGATTAATGTTGGATTTCATCCAATGAAACAAAGGGCGTATTAGATAACTCATATCCAATCCTCTATTCGCTGTAACATTCATCATATGTGTGTGACCCTCTAGGCCCAATATTGAGCCAGATGTGAATTGCACCCCTCAGAATTCCTGACTTAGAACTCCTGACTTAGTGAATTGTTGTCTCATAATAATTTACTCAACTCATCAACAATGGATGTACTAGGCCACTATACCAAAGTCCCTAGACGGTACAGGATATCTAATTCATTAGACCTATCTATCCATAGTTAATGTGTATGTATAGTCCATCATCCATCTAATATCTCAAAGACTGTATATTGGGCACAGTACTATCAAGCCCCATACAAAATCCATCCAAGTCTCACTCTAATCGGATTCTCATAGAAAACTCTTCTCTCAATCTAAATGACCCTAGCCAGGGATTTGCCTGAGTAAGAACACATAGGATATTCCTCTCTTGATACCGAGATGGATGATCCTCTATTGACAATCAAGTACCTTTATTTTTAATGAGATTTTTGAATTAAAGAAAGTTAATTTTGATGATGATTTTGATTTTGGCACTTTAAATTTGAATGAAAATGCTACACTCAAAAGCAACTTAGATGAATCTACTTCTAAATCCTTACCCAAGGAATGAAAGTACATAAATGCTCATCCTAAGGAGCTAATAATTAGAGATATATCAAAAGGGATTCAAACTCATTCGTCTTTAAATTTTTTTTTATGCTAATGCCACATTTCTATCTCAAATTGAACCTAAATGCATTGACAAAGCCCTAAAAGATGATTCTCATGGTTATGACAATACATAAGGAGTTAATCAGTTTGAGAGAAATGAGGTGTGGAAGCTTGTTCCTAGACTTAGTGGCCATTTATTAATTGGTACTAAATGGGTCTTTAGAAACAAGCAAGATGAAAATAGTATTGTGGTTCGAAATAAGGTTAGATTAGTGGCCAAAGGTTTCAACTAAGAGAAGAAATTGATTATGAAGAAACCTTTGCTCTTGTGATAAGACTTGAAACCATAAGGATGGTCCTTGTCTTTGCTTCATTTAAAAATTTTAAATTATTTCAAATGGATGTCAAAAGTATATTTCTTAATGGTTTTATTTCGGAAGAAGTTTATATTGAACAACCACCCAGTTTTGAAAATGATTTATTTTCGAACCACATTTTCAAATTATCTAAGGCTCTTTATGATTTGAAACAAGCCCCTAGAGCTTGATATAAGAGACTTAGCTCTTTTCTTATTAAAGATAATTTTTTGAAAGGCAAGATCGATACCATATTATTTATTAAGTACTTTAAAAATAAATTTCTTATTATTCAAATTTATGTGGATGATATTATTTTTTTGTTCTTCTAAGGAATCCTTATGTGAACTTTTCACCAAAAGTATGAGTCAAGAGTTTAAAATGAGCTTAATAGGCAAATTAACCTTTCTCTTAGAACTATAAATCAAGCAATTAGATGATGAAATTTTTATAGGTCAAACTAAATATACTTTGGATTTGTTAAAATGATTTGGTAAGGATAATGCTTAGGCCATAAACACACCTATAAGCACCTGTACAAAATTAGATTTAGATAATGAAGAAGAAAGTTTTGATTAAGAAACCTATGGAGGAATGGTAGGTAGTTTGTTATATTTAACTGCTACTAGACCAGACATAATGTTTAGTGTCAGAATATGTGTAATATTTCAATCCAATCCTAAACAATCTCATTACAAGGTAATTAAATAAATATTTAGATATTTATAAGGAACTTCTAATCTAGGATTATGGTATCCTAGATCCAAAAATTTTGATTTAATTGTATATACTGATGCCGACTTTGGAGGTTGTAGAATAGATCAAAAGAGTGCATTTGGAACTTGTTAATTCCTAGGACACACACTTGTTTCTTGGTCTTCTCAGAAACAAAATCCAATTGTATTATCTACAACTGAAGCTGCGTATATAGCAGCAGTTGCATGTTCTGCACAAGTTATTTGGATGAAAAACACTTTAGTAGATTATAAAATTCACTTGAAAAGCATTCCTATAAAATGCGATAATATCAGTGCAATATGTTTAACTAAAAATCTCATTCGACACTCTAGACCTAAACATATTGATATTATGCATCATTTTATAAGAGATCATGTCAATAATCATGATATATCTTTATAATTTATTAATATAAAATATCAATTAGTTGATATTTTTATAAAGTCATTGAATGAGGAACAATTTGATTTTATTAGAAGAGAATAAGGAATGTTAAAATCTTCCAAATGCATGAGTTGTTTTTATATATATATTTTTAAATTTCTCGATTTTTGTAAATTGAGCCTTCTTTCGAGATCACTTCACATCATTCCTTCTTCTTGATATTTAAAAAAGAAGAAATTTGATTCATGAACTTTTTGTATACTTGATCTTTGATGTGATGATTTCAAATGAATCTTCCCTTTTGCTATTTACAAAATTGATTCATGAATTTTTAGGTATACATGATCTTTTATAGTATGATCATGAATCCTTCCTCCTTCTACTTACAAAAATAGAGCTTTGGTTCATGGACTTTCGGTACTTATCTAATAAATGAATTCCTTCCTTCTTCTTCTTCTTATTTTTACAAAGGGGAGAAAGAAACTTGCTAGCTTATATGGTTCAAATATTTGTTGAATAGTTTTCTTTTTTGTTGATGACAAAAGGGGAGCAATGATGAATGTTTGGCTTGAAATGTTTATCATGTATGCTATGCCCACCAAAATGATTGAAGATTCAAATGTTTTGGTTTCATGTATGCTATGCCCAAAATAATGTTAATCTTGGTATCATACATGAAGTGATGAATAGTTAAAATTTTAATATTTTAGTATCATGTATGCTATGTCCAAAGTGATATTGATTTGTTGTTAGTATCATGAAGTGATGTTTAGTTGAAATATTTTAAACTTGTGCATGTTATACTTTGATGCACAATGTATGAAATGACATATTGCATAATGATAAAAAATACTTCACTTGAATTCGAAGGTTATTATTTCTTCTGAATTCAAGTTTGCACTATTTCAATATGGCATATAGGTAGGGGGAGTTAAGGTTAACTTCGTCATCAATTGGTTGTCATCATTAAAAAGGGGGAGATTGTTGAATCTTGGATTTTGATGATGAAATTAATTGGTGAATTTATGATCTAACCCATGTATTGAGAAAAGTTATGCAGGTCTAACTACGATTGTGAGAAGGCAAAAATAATTAAAGAATAATCTGACATTCAGTTGAAGTCAAAGATCGGGCATCGGGTCGAAAGAATCGGAGATACATCGAAGCTTTGGACGATGCGACGGGAGCTCACCAAAAGTTTGTCGATAGTTCGGTGAGAACTCACCGGAAGGTTGTTGGGAGCTCGTCGGGAGTTCGCCGAAAGATTGCCAGGAGTTTGTTAAGAGTTCATCAAAAGTTCGAATAAACAAATTAACAGGCCAGATAATAAAGATTGCTTGCTTGTAATTGTTTATCTTAATTATCATAGATAGGGTCTTAATTTGAGTTAGTTTTAGAGAAATCCTATTAAGTCGATTAAGGGCCAATCGAGTTTGATTAAGAGTTTGATTTGAGATCATTAAAGAGCTCATTTTGATGACTTGGGAGGTACAACCAGGTCAAAAGAAGGTATAACTTAGGTATTAAAAGTACTAAAAAGTACTTTTTCGAGAAACTTCGATAGTGGTACCATCAGTTGTCGATGGTAGTATTGCTCAGATGGCAGTAGTACCACTTTTCCCGATGGTAGTACGGCTAGTGCCCAAAATCCTGGGCTCTGTTCGGTGGTGGTACCATTAGTGTCGATGATGGTACCGCTCATACCCCAAAATTTTAAGGTGTTTGATTTTTTGGCTCCAATTTCTAAAGCCAATTAGGGTATATAAATAGCCCAAATATTCTTGCTTGGGATAACAAGTCTGAGAACGAAAAACTTGTGAAAATTCTGTTGACTTTATTTGAGAGTTTCCCTTCTCTTTTGTAAGAGTGAATTATATTTAAGGGTTGAAAAGGAGTAAATGTCATCTCTAAAACCTGAGAAAAGGAGAAAAGTGTGTAAGAGGTAGTTGATCTTCGCCCATTGAAGGAAGATCGTTAGTAGACACCGGTGACCTTGACAAAGGAGGAATCATAAGTGGAGTAGGTCACGTGGACCGAACCACTATAAAAATTCTGTTAGCATCTCTATTCAGTTTTTTCTTTACTATTGTTCTCGAATTTAATTGCTCTTAACTAATTCTAAGTCAAAGCACTTTCAAATATTAGTTTTTCTTTGAACGATTTTTTTTTTTAACTGAGGTTTTTCACTTATCACTAATTCACGACCTGCCCCCCCACCTCACCCCCTCTCTTAGTGCTAACTCAATCCTAACAGGATCTTCATCCAGTTACTCACTAATCTTAGATTATTATATCTTTATCCAATAATCTTAATTGGCCTATAAATGGGCCTCATGCAAGGAACCCATAAATGTTGGGTCTCATTCAATGAGAACAAGGGCTAATTGGATAACTCATATCCAATCCCCTACTCACTGAAACATCCACCATATGTGTGTCACTCTCTAGGCCCAACACCAAGCTAACCGTGAGTCCTCTCTATCAGAACTTCTTCTGACTTAGTAAATTGTAATCCAATAATAATTCGCTCAACTCATCGACTATGGACGTACTAGGTCATAGCGCTATAGTCCTCAAACAGTACAGGAGATATAATCCATTGGACCTATCTATCCTCAGTTATCATGTATCTATAGTCCTTCATCCATCTAATAGCCCAGAGACCATATATTGGGCATGGTACTATCTAATAGCCACATACGAAATCCGTTTAAGTCTCGCTCTAATCGGATTCTCCCGGATAACTCTTTCTCTCTCAATCCGAACAACCTGATCAGGGATTTGCATGAGCAAGAGCACATGAGATATTTCTCTCATAATACTAAGAGTAGATGAAACTCTATTGACATCGATAGCCTTCATAAGGTTGGCTACTAATCTCTATAATCCGTTGTACCAGATCTGACACTTTCTAGACATGTAAGTCCGACATCAAAGAAAGAGGTACTCAGACAAGGCATCCGTGTTATCTCATGTCTAAGGACCAAATACAAAATTGGGACTACGAAATCATTATCCAACGTTAGTTATCATTAACTATACAGTATTCCGTAAGCGGATCAATCAGTGAACTCATTTTTTAATGAGCACCTGTACTATATCTTTAGTGTCTCCATACAAGTGGCTATGAGACCAACCACTTTCATCATTTAGACGAGTATATAGTACACCAGTCTTTTTGGTTATCTCAATGTCCCTCTCGAGTAACCTATGACCAGGATTATTTATGATATATGTTTAAAAATGAATCGATCTTATTATCGTGAGCTCATCATGATCCGATTCTCATTACACAAAACCAAGGACATCACAATATACATTCAACAGATAATATAATATTAAAATATTTTAATAATAATGTAAAAAAATTATGCAGCATATCACACTACATGTACTTGATGAACTATAAGTCTGAGGCCTTTAAAAAATATAGGGCATATAAGAAGGAAGTGGAGAACCAGATCATAAAGAGTATTAAATTCTTTGATTAGATCGAGGAGGAGAGTACCTGAGTACAGAGTTCACCAATTTCTTCAAGGACTATGGGATTCTGTCTCAAATGGACACCTCAGCTCAATGGTGCATCAGAAAGGAGGAATCACACATTGTTAGATATGGTGTGGTCTATGATTAGTTTTGTTAACCTACCCGTCTCATTCTAGTAATATGCCCTAGAGACCGCAGCTTACCTTTTGATCAGAGTTCCATCTAGGTCGATAGTATAAGTGTTAGAACCCTTGCAGATTCTAAGCTTGGGGTGATCTCTATAAGGGATCAACCTCCTTGGAACTCTATAGGGGTTCATCCCTTGTTGTTTTTCTGCTACATGTGCTGAAAGATAATTGATCTATTGATGATGAAAGAGGGGAGAATACAAGACTATTTATAGGACTTCTAAATCCGAACTCCTAATATGATTCCTACTTAAGACTCCTACTCCTAACAACTCTTACTCCAACTCCAAGAAACAACGTCCAAACTAATCCTAATCCTATTATAACTTAACCCCTCCTCAGCCAACTGATAGGACTCCAACAAAGTTGAGTCATAATCACCCTAGAAGTAATGAATAAAAATGTTGTCGGATTGTAATAAAACCCTACCTAGCCACTTGTATCATATAAAGAAGTATCGCTAGGGTTTAGATTGAGGCCTTAGGGCTTAATGGTCATCGCCCCCTTTATTGGGCTGGTCGACCAGGGTTTTCCTCAACTATGTTAGCTATAGGAGGGCAAAAGGATAATTTTTACTTAGACAATAACCCCATCGCTAGGGTTTAGAACCCTATATAATGATGTAGCTGCCCCCTCTCTTTTATTAAGCAAGATCAATCTTTTATTCAGCCTTGTGCCGAGTTCTAGGAGGGAGGAACCCCTATAGCATTTCAAGGGTTAATCCCCCTCAGATATCAAAATTATAGAGCTCCTTCTGGGGTTCTATCATCTGGTGTCAGAGTAGCGTTCCTGCTAGCCTTGCCACCATCTTTGCTGTCCCCACCTTCCCAAGCAATTTCCATAATTGCTGCGACACACGCCTCCACCTTCCAGCCAAGCCGCAGATCAAATCAATCTACTGCTGCCCACTACATTTAAAATTGGAGATATGATATATTTTCATCACCTACGCCTATTGGCTACTACTATTCCTTTATCTTACATGTTGAAGAGGTTTTCCCATACTTCCATTGCTGCAAATTTCAATTGTTGCAAACGTTATCGTTATTGTGAAGGCAAAACACTATAGAAATTTTCAGCTATCTATTTGCCTCTTGAAACCAGTTTTATGCTCCCCTATTTTGGCCAAAATTTTTATATGATTTCATAGATCATCTTAGCCCTCATCTAAGATTGATCTTTGAAAAGAATTCTCTCTGAAACCAGTTCTATTGTACTCTAATTCTTCGTCACGTATTGCTGGAATTTTTACGATGAAGAATTTATCCTACGTCTTTTCCACTATTTTCCTACCATTGCTTTACCAAAATTTTGTCAAACTTTTTATAGATATTAACCACATCTAAACCGAGGAGTTTTGCATATTTTTTTTAAGTTTTCCTCTGAGATTTACTTCTAGAATTCATGGTTTTTTTTTATTTAAAATATGTTCGGTATGATAGCACATGGCATAACCTTTCTTTATCGAATTCCATCGGATTTAAGTGCTATCTTTTATGGGTTTTTGGACTCTCTTTCTCTCATCTGCAAACCCTACCATCTTCCCTAAGAACCCCTCCAAATTGCACCCTAAATCAATCCCAAATAGCCACCCAAATTAGCCCTAAATCGTAGCCTACTTCCATCAAACTGATCCACCTACTTAACCGGCCACTTCTTTGATAGGACTCTAGTAGGGTTGAGTCCTAATCTCCCTAAGAAGTAGTCAATAAAACCCTACTAGATTGTAATAAAGCCACTCCTATCTTATAAAGGAGTATGGCTAGGGTTTAGATTAGCCCTTAGGGCTTAATGGCCATCACCTCCCTTACTAGGTTGGTCATCCAGGATTTTCCCCTGCTTAGGTCGGCTATAGAGGCAACCTAGCCGCCCCTATTCCTATTAAGGCAGGTCGGCTATAGGAGGGGCAAAGGAGTAATTTTACTTAGGCAAGCACCCCTTTAGATTAGGATTTTGATCCCTATTTAAAGATGTAGCCATCCCCCCTCTTGAATCAAGCAATTATCAACTTTTATTCAGCCTTGTGCTGAGTCTAGGAAGGAGGAACCCCTACAATGTTCCAAGGGTTGATCCCCCTCAAGGATCAAAATCTATAGAGCTCCTTCTGGGGTTCTATCATCTATTATCAAAGCCGTGTTCCTGCTGCCCTGTAGCTATCTCAGCCGCCTCCACCTTCCCAAGCAATTCCCATAATTGCTTTTGACGTCACCTCTATCCGCCGTCGACCACCAAGCCATATATCCATCTATCTTCTGCCGCCCCCTGTGTGATCTGGAAATCTGATTAGAGATCCTTACGTCATGACATCGTTGGGCTTATTCGAAGCCAAATTGGAGGCATTCGAGACGCGTATGGATGCTAAATTACGTGCTCTCTACGAGGACTTTAGATTGGGCCGATCTCCAAGCCCAAGAAGATCATAACATGGAGCAAATTATGATTACAAAAAGAATCGAACAGAGATAAGAAGCGAGGATAAGACATGGCAGCCCTACACCTCGACAACGTCGATCTCCTTTGTGCTGGTTACACGTGCCATGCAAGCCAATCATGTGAGTGATGGCACGTGTGACAAGCTGTGTGATATTTTTGTTTATGATTAATATTAGTATATTCTCACATTATATTATCTGTTGCATATATATTGTGACGTCCTTAGTTCTGTGCAATGAGAATCAGATCGTGATGAGATCACGATAATGAGATCGATTCACCTTTAAACACATATCCTAAATAATCTCAGTCATAAGTTCCTCGAGAGGGACATCGAGATAACCGGATAGACTGATATAATATATACCCGTCCATATGATGGATGCGGCTAGTCTTATAGCCACTTGTGTGGAGACACTAAGGATATAGTACAGGTGCTCATTGGAGAATGAGTTCACTGATTGATCATCTTATGGAATGCAGTATGGTTAATGATACCTAATATCAAATAGTGATTTCATAGTCCCAGTTGTGTATCTGGTCCTTAGACTTGAGACACTAAGGATGCCTTGTATGCGAACTCCTTTCTTTGATGCCAAACTTATAGGTTTGGAAAGTTTCAGATCTCGTATAGCTGGTTATCGGGATTGGTAGCCAACCTTACGAAGGCAATTGAGTGTCAATAGAGGATCATCCACTCTTGGTATCATGAGAGGAATATCCCATAAGAGCTTGCTTAGACAAATCCCTGGCCAGGGTCATTCGGATTGAGAGAGAAAGAGTTCTTCTGGAGAATCCGATTAGAGCGAGACTATAATTGATTCCATATGTGACCTGACAGTACCATATCCAATTTACAGTATCTGAGATATTAGGTGGATGAGGGATTATAGATATACGGTAACTGTGGACAGATAGGTCCGATGGATTTGATCCCCTTGTACCGTCTCGGGACTATGGCGTAGTGGCATAGTACGTCCATAGTCGATGAGTCAAATGAATTATTATGAGGATAATAATTTACTGTATCAAAAAGAGTTCTTATGGGAGTGACTCACAGCCAGCTCGGTATCGGGTCTAGAGGGCCACACACATATGGTGGATGCTTCAACGAATAGAAGATTGGATGGAGATCTAATTAGCCCCTATTCTCATTAGATGAGCCCCTATGCTCATGGGCTCCTTACTTAAGGCTCAATTAGAGACCTAATGAGATTGTTGGATAGAGATCCAATAATGCAAGGTTAGTGGGTTATTGGATGAAGATCCAATACCCACTAAGGCAGGAGCCCTAGGGTTTTTTGGTGGCTCTCTAAAAATAAGAGTGGAGACTCATGGTTGATAGGCTGCACCCTTGGCCTCCCTCTCCTATTCTCCTCCCCCCTCTGCGCAAGAGTTGCGAGTTCAGATTGGAGGAGTTTCGTTACAGAGATCCATTGTGTGGATACTACTAGAGGAGGATGCTTGACCTCCTTCAACATCTCCATCCGGATTTGGAATACAGGGATATACGATCTCCTTAGGTAAAATCAATCACTCACGTATAGCATTTTTCAGTTTTTGTATTTTTCTCACGACCCCAATCTTTTGCACGATGATTTAATCTGCATGGGAAATCAGTTTTTATTTTGATTTCCATTGCGCCTGTGATGCTCCCGCTGAGGTTTCCTAATAGTGGTATCAGAGCCATGGTTTTCATACGAAAATTGGTTTTAAACTGCGTGTGATGAGATTGAATCGAGTAGAATCATTCTATGCGTTCTTACTGCATTTTCGTAGCGAAGGCAGCGAGGAAGAGTGGCGGCCAGCCACGGCCAGCCCCCAAGCAGGGTCGGCCACCCATGGCTAGGCCGCGGCCAAGACCCCCTACAAGGGGGCGGTCGGCTGCGGCCAGGGCTAGCCCGCAAGGGAGGCCAGCGACGCCCACAAGGGGCGGCAGCCTGCATCGACGGTGCTTGTGGGCAGAAACGCTGCCCGCGGGCACAATCGCTTGTAGTGCAACGCCCGCAAGGGTGGTCGATTATAGGACGCCCGCAAGGGTGGTCGATTATAGGACGCCCGCAAGGGGCTACCACCCGCGGCCAGCAGGGGCTGCGGCGCGGGCGGCAGGGGTGGCTGCCCCTTGGGAGGGCGGCTACCGGTGGGCAAAGGCAGCCGCCGCCTACGCAGGGGCAGCGACGGCACAGAGGGGGCAAGAGGGCTAGGGCATCCTTTTGAGAAAAGGATGATCTTGCCCCTCTGAATTCAGAAATTTCTAAGGACTGTCCTCGTCTACAGAATTCTCAAAATACCCTAAATAATTTTAGAAATTTCGAGGACTATCGTCTCATCCAGAATTATGAAAATACCCTTGATATTTATGAAAATTTTGAGCATATCCTAGTTTCTAGAAAAAATAATTAATTAAATAGTTTAATTAATTATTATATATATCTAGTAATCCTACATATGATGTAATGTATATGTGATGTATGATGTGGATAGATGATCATGAGCCATGTGTTGCGATGTGTGTAATTATGATTATTATTATTATTGGGGCCTGTGAGCCTCCATTTTTCTCATTTATCGTTGGACTTACATGTCTGTGATTATTTGTAATTACATGGAGAGGCGTGGTGGGAGCATGGAGGTGACAGCGGGACCCACGATGTAGTGGCGGGAGATCACGATGCATAGTGATGCGATGATCTGACAGAACCTATAATGATGAGATCAACAATCATAGGGCATGGAGATGCACCGATGCACACATAGATCCTATTGTGAGTGATTAGACCCATTGGCTCGGGCTTAATCATATTAGGTGATGGCTCATGATCATCCGGTGTGGCTTGCATATGTGATGTGTTGTTATACACCTACTAGATATATGTATGTATATATATATATATATATATTTGGATGTGATGTAGATATATATTAAATATGTATATGTACGACACGATATATTAGGAGACCGATACAAAATGAAAACCCCTCCTACTATAATATTAAGTCGGTAAGCATTAGATAATAAGATTGACACACGTGGCCTTCCATCATTGTAGGAAGAAATTGAATCCCGACATAGGTTGAGTTGGTTGAGTCACTCGAGACTCACCTATCTACGTGATCAAGTTCTTACCTACAACATATAGATGTCACCGGTGACCTGAGGACATGGTATGACTTGGTCGAGCAGTCGAGAGCATATCCATCGAATTAGACTCATCTTGTAACGATGATGATGACTTAACTGAACTTCATGGTTAGTCGAGCAGTCGAGACCATGATGATTCGGAGGCTGAACATGACGGGAATCACAAGGAGTTGTGATTGACAAAGTTGTCTACCATTTGGGCTTAGTGTAATTGGTCGAGTGACTCGAGATTGCACTATGATGCCAATTGGATCCTGATCCCCACTATGAGTCTACCGGAGACTTTCGTCTCACGTGTCGAGGGTGTCGCGTGATTCGCTAGGAAAATAGTGGGAGTATATTAAGATAGAAGTCCATATCTTACTTAGTATTTTCTGTAAAATCTGCAAGTTATTTATTTATGCTATATCTTGTTTGTCGCTTGCAAAACCCCTATGTGGCATACTTGATGCCAACCGCATCATTGGTCCAAAGGCTCCGTAATTTGAGAATTGTTCTCACAAAAGATAAAACCTTATATGTCCTTAATATGATTGTGCCCACCCTATAGAAAAGGATAAGCCAGGATGAGATGGCTCGTTTTGTGAAGTGTAAAGATAGTCCTAAAGAATAACATGTGCGTTAATCTTATACGTCAATCCCTACCGGATTCCTTTGTACAGTTCATTATTTTTAATATGAACAAGCTTGAGGTGACTTTGTCTGAGCTCCTCAATATGTTGAGGGAAGCATAGAGTACCATCAAGAAAGAGAAGCTAGTTCTCTATATTGGTGAGACCAATATGAAAAAGGATGGCTAGTAAGGCCCTTGAGAAGGGCAAGGGCAGAGAAAGACCAGGTAATGCAAAGGTTGCCAAGAAATATCCGATAAATAACAAAGGACAATGCTTCCACTACGGCCAAGATGGGCATTGGAAGAGGAACAATAAGGACTACCTTGCAGAGAAGGCAAAATAGAAGCTTGGAGAAGCTTCAAGTATATTCATGATCAGTCTCTACTTGTCAGATTTTTATGATAACACATGAGTATTAGAGACCGGGAGTATTTATCATATCTGTAATTCATTACAGGTTCTAGCAAGACCTAAGAGATTGGCTAGAGGCAAGATGGACCTCAATATGGGCAATAGAGCAAGAGTTGCTACAGTTACTGTTGGAGAGGTCACCCTACATCTGCTTGGTGGAGCTATTATTGCATTAAATACATGCTATTTTATTCTCTCTATTATTAAAAATATTATTTCTATTTCCTGTTTGACAATTAGTGGATATAAATTAGTTTTTGAGTATAATAGTTGTTCAATAATTATGGATGATGAGATCATCACTAGATAGACCCTTATAAATAGCTTATATGTGTTAGACACTTCTCTACACATCATGAATATAAATATGTCTAAGAGGAAAAGAGATAAGGTAAATAATGCATATCTAAGGCATTGTAGGTTGGGTCATATATATGAGGGAAGGATTCAAAAATTATTAAAAAATGGATAGTTAGATCCATTTGACTATGAGTCATATGCAACTTGTGAACCTTGCCTTCGTGGGAAGATGACCGACTCTCCTTTTAGTGGAACTGGAGAGAGAGCCACTGAGTTATTGGAACTCATACATAGTGATGTATGTGGTCTCATGTCGACTCAGGCTATAGGTGGTTACTCATACTTCATTACATTCAGTGGTTACTCATACTTCATTACATTCACTGATGATTTCTCTAGGTATGGACATATGTACTTCATGAAGTACAAGTCCGAGGCCTTTGAGAAATTCAGGGAATATAAGAATGAGGTGGAGAACCAAATTGAAAAAAGTATTAAGACTCTTCGATCAGATCGAGGAGGAGAGTCCTTGATCTTAAGATTGTTAAGATTTGGAGCTGTCCTGCCCATGTTAGAAGATACAACCCCGATAAGTTGGAATCAAGGATAGAATGGTGCACATTCATGAGATATCCAAAGGAAACTTGTGGGTATTATTTCTATCATCCCAAGGACCGAAAGGTCTTTGTTGCTAAGAGAGCTGTGTTCTATGAGAAGGAACATATTCTTGGTGGAAACAATGGGAGTAAGATAGAATTGAGCAAGGTTGGAGAACCTAACTCAAGCACCATTCCAGAGCCCGAGTCTGTTCAGGTACCTAACACATAAGTTTCAACTTTACGTAGGTCTAGTAGAGTATCACACCCTCCTGAAAGATATGTGGGAATATCAGTGGAGATGACTCTCAAGATGTTGATCCTCAGACCTACGAGGAAGCTATTATGAGTATAAACTCCGGGAAGTGACAAGAAGCCATGAATTTTGAGATGGATTCCATGTACTCTAACATGGTTTGGAACCTTGTGGATGCAGCTGAGGGTATTATACCCATCGGCTGCAAATGGATCTTCAAGAAGGAGATCAGAGTAGATGAAAATGTAGAGACCTATAAAGCAAGTCTGGTAGCTAAAGGATATCGTCAAAGATAAGAAGTTGACTATGATGAAACCTTTTCACCTGTAGCCGTGCTTAAGTCAATTAGAATTATTTTGGCCATTGCAGCACACTATGACTATGAGATCTGGCAGATGGATATCAAAATGGCATTCCTCAATGGCAATCTTGAGGAGGAGGTGTATATGATACAACCAGAGGGATTCGTATCCAAAGAGAGTCCAGATAAAGTGTTCAGGTTGCTTAGATCCATTTATGGATTAAAGCAAGCTTCCCGAAGTTGGAACATAAGATTTGATGAGGTAATCAGATCTTATGACTTTGTTAAGAATGAAGATGAGCCTTGTGTGTACGGGAAGGTAAGTGAGAGCGCTATCACCTTCTTGGTGCTATATGTGGATGACATCCTAATAATTAGGAATGATGTAAGAATGCTCTCCACAGTAAAGGCTTGGTTATCCAGAAACTTCACCATGAAATACTTAGGGGAAGCATCCAATATTTTAGGGATCCAGATTTATAGAGATAGATCTAAGAGGATGCTTGGTTTGTCCTAGTCCAGGTACATAGACTCCATTGTCAAAAGGTTTGGCATGGAGAATTCTAAGAGAGGTCTCATATCGAGGAAACATAAAATATCACTTTCTAGGAGTATGTCCCCAAAGACTCATGAAGAAAGGACAAACATGGATAAGGTGGGAGCATGGAGGTGACAGCGGGACCCACGATGTAGTGGCGGGAGATCACGATGCATAGTGATGCGATGATCCGACAGAACCTATAATGATGAGATCAACAATCATAGGGCATGGAGATGCACCGATGCACACATAGATCCTATTGTGAGTGATTAGACCCATTGGCTCGAGCTTAATCATATTAGGTGATGGCTCATGATCATCCGGTGTGGCTTGCATAAGTGATGTGTTATACACCTACTAGATATATGTATGTATATATATATATATATATATTTGGATGTGATGTAGATATATATTAAATATGTATATGTACGACACGATATATTAGGAGACCGATACAAAATGAAAACCCCTCCTACTATAATATTAAGTCGGTAAGCATTAGATAATAAGATTGACACACGTGGCCTTCCATCATTGTAGGAAGAAATTGAATCCCGACATAGGTTGAGTTGGTTGAGTCACTCGAGACTCACCTATCTACGTGATCAAGTTCTTACCTACAACATATAGATGTCACCGGTGACCTGAGGACATGGTATGACTTGGTCGAGCAGTCGAGAGCATATCCATCGAATTAGACTCATCTTGTAACGATGATGATGACTTAACTGAACTTCATGGTTAGTCGAGCAGTCGAGACCATGATGATTCGGAGGCTGAACATGACGGGAATCACAAGGAGTTGTGATTGACAAAGTTGTCTACCATTTGGGCTTAGTGTAATTGGTCGAGTGACTCGAGATTGCACTATGATGCCAATTGGATCCTGATCCCCACTATGAGTCTACCGGAGACTTTCGTCTCACGTGTCGAGGGTGTCGCGTGATTCGCTAGGAAAATAGTGGGAGTATATTAAGATAGAAGTCCATATCTTACTTAGTATTTTCTGTAAAATCTGCAAGTTATTTATTTATGCTATATCTTGTTTGTCGCTTGCAAAACCCCTATGTGGCATACTTGATGCCAACCGCATCATTGGTCCAAAGGCTCCGTAATTTGAGAATTGTTCTCACAAAAGATAAAACCTTATATGTCCTTAATATGATTGTGCCCACCCTATAGAAAAGGATAAGCCAGGATGAGATGGCTCGTTTTGTGAAGTGTAAAGATAGTCCTAAAGAATAACATGTGCGTTAATCTTATACGTCAATCCCTACCGGATTCCTTTGTACAGTTCATTATTTTTAATATGAACAAGCTTGAGGTGACTTTGTCTGAGCTCCTCAATATGTTGAGGGAAGCATAGAGTACCATCAAGAAAGAG
This sequence comes from Ensete ventricosum, assembly GCA_029747655.1. Classification (NCBI taxonomy): domain Eukaryota; kingdom Viridiplantae; phylum Streptophyta; class Magnoliopsida; order Zingiberales; family Musaceae; genus Ensete; species Ensete ventricosum. The sequence continues at coordinate 29,849,809 of JAQQAF010000001.1, read as the reverse complement.
AAGCTAGTTCTCTATATTGGTGAGACCAATATGAAAAAGGATGGCTAGTAAGGCCCTTGAGAAGGGCAAGGGCAGAGAAAGACCAGGTAATGCAAAGGTTGCCAAGAAATATCCGATAAATAACAAAGGACAATGCTTCCACTACGGCCAAGATGGGCATTGGAAGAGGAACAATAAGGACTACCTTGCAGAGAAGGCAAAATAGAAGCTTGGAGAAGCTTCAAGTATATTCATGATCAGTCTCTACTTGTCAGATTTTTATGATAACACATGAGTATTAGAGACCGGGAGTATTTATCATATCTGTAATTCATTACAGGTTCTAGCAAGACCTAAGAGATTGGCTAGAGGCAAGATGGACCTCAATATGGGCAATAGAGCAAGAGTTGCTACAGTTACTGTTGGAGAGGTCACCCTACATCTGCTTGGTGGAGCTATTATTGCATTAAATACATGCTATTTTATTCTCTCTATTATTAAAAATATTATTTCTATTTCCTGTTTGACAATTAGTGGATATAAATTAGTTTTTGAGTATAATAGTTGTTCAATAATTATGGATGATGAGATCATCACTAGATAGACCCTTATAAATAGCTTATATGTGTTAGACACTTCTCTACACATCATGAATATAAATATGTCTAAGAGGAAAAGAGATAAGGTAAATAATGCATATCTAAGGCATTGTAGGTTGGGTCATATATATGAGGGAAGGATTCAAAAATTATTAAAAAATGGATAGTTAGATCCATTTGACTATGAGTCATATGCAACTTGTGAACCTTGCCTTCGTGGGAAGATGACCGACTCTCCTTTTAGTGGAACTGGAGAGAGAGCCACTGAGTTATTGGAACTCATACATAGTGATGTATGTGGTCTCATGTCGACTCAGGCTATAGGTGGTTACTCATACTTCATTACATTCAGTGGTTACTCATACTTCATTACATTCACTGATGATTTCTCTAGGTATGGACATATGTACTTCATGAAGTACAAGTCCGAGGCCTTTGAGAAATTCAGGGAATATAAGAATGAGGTGGAGAACCAAATTGAAAAAAGTATTAAGACTCTTCGATCAGATCGAGGAGGAGAGTCCTTGATCTTAAGATTGTTAAGATTTGGAGCTGTCCTGCCCATGTTAGAAGATACAACCCCGATAAGTTGGAATCAAGGATAGAATGGTGCACATTCATGAGATATCCAAAGGAAACTTGTGGGTATTATTTCTATCATCCCAAGGACCGAAAGGTCTTTGTTGCTAAGAGAGCTGTGTTCTATGAGAAGGAACATATTCTTGGTGGAAACAATGGGAGTAAGATAGAATTGAGCAAGGTTGGAGAACCTAACTCAAGCACCATTCCAGAGCCCGAGTCTGTTCAGGTACCTAACACATAAGTTTCAACTTTACGTAGGTCTAGTAGAGTATCACACCCTCCTGAAAGATATGTGGGAATATCAGTGGAGATGACTCTCAAGATGTTGATCCTCAGACCTACGAGGAAGCTATTATGAGTATAAACTCCGGGAAGTGACAAGAAGCCATGAATTTTGAGATGGATTCCATGTACTCTAACATGGTTTGGAACCTTGTGGATGCAGCTGAGGGTATTATACCCATCGGCTGCAAATGGATCTTCAAGAAGGAGATCAGAGTAGATGAAAATGTAGAGACCTATAAAGCAAGTCTGGTAGCTAAAGGATATCGTCAAAGATAAGAAGTTGACTATGATGAAACCTTTTCACCTGTAGCCGTGCTTAAGTCAATTAGAATTATTTTGGCCATTGCAGCACACTATGACTATGAGATCTGGCAGATGGATATCAAAATGGCATTCCTCAATGGCAATCTTGAGGAGGAGGTGTATATGATACAACCAGAGGGATTCGTATCCAAAGAGAGTCCAGATAAAGTGTTCAGGTTGCTTAGATCCATTTATGGATTAAAGCAAGCTTCCCGAAGTTGGAACATAAGATTTGATGAGGTAATCAGATCTTATGACTTTGTTAAGAATGAAGATGAGCCTTGTGTGTACGGGAAGGTAAGTGAGAGCGCTATCACCTTCTTGGTGCTATATGTGGATGACATCCTAATAATTAGGAATGATGTAAGAATGCTCTCCACAGTAAAGGCTTGGTTATCCAGAAACTTCACCATGAAATACTTAGGGGAAGCATCCAATATTTTAGGGATCCAGATTTATAGAGATAGATCTAAGAGGATGCTTGGTTTGTCCTAGTCCAGGTACATAGACTCCATTGTCAAAAGGTTTGGCATGGAGAATTCTAAGAGAGGTCTCATATCGAGGAAACATAAAATATCACTTTCTAGGAGTATGTCCCCAAAGACTCATGAAGAAAGGACAAACATGGATAAGGTGGGAGCATGGAGGTGACAGCGGGACCCACGATGTAGTGGCGGGAGATCACGATGCATAGTGATGCGATGATCCGACAGAACCTATAATGATGAGATCAACAATCATAGGGCATGGAGATGCACCGATGCACACATAGATCCTATTGTGAGTGATTAGACCCATTGGCTCGAGCTTAATCATATTAGGTGATGGCTCATGATCATCCGGTGTGGCTTGCATAAGTGATGTGTTATACACCTACTAGATATATGTATGTATATATATATATATATATATTTGGATGTGATGTAGATATATATTAAATATGTATATGTACGACACGATATATTAGGAGACCGATACAAAATGAAAACCCCTCCTACTATAATATTAAGTCGGTAAGCATTAGATAATAAGATTGACACACGTGGCCTTCCATCATTGTAGGAAGAAATTGAATCCCGACATAGGTTGAGTTGGTTGAGTCACTCGAGACTCACCTATCTACGTGATCAAGTTCTTACCTACAACATATAGATGTCACCGGTGACCTGAGGACATGGTATGACTTGGTCGAGCAGTCGAGAGCATATCCATCGAATTAGACTCATCTTGTAACGATGATGATGACTTAACTGAACTTCATGGTTAGTCGAGCAGTCGAGACCATGATGATTCGGAGGCTGAACATGACGGGAATCACAAGGAGTTGTGATTGACAAAGTTGTCTACCATTTGGGCTTAGTGTAATTGGTCGAGTGACTCGAGATTGCACTATGATGCCAATTGGATCCTGATCCCCACTATGAGTCTACCGGAGACTTTCGTCTCACGTGTCGAGGGTGTCGCGTGATTCGCTAGGAAAATAGTGGGAGTATATTAAGATAGAAGTCCATATCTTACTTAGTATTTTCTGTAAAATCTGCAAGTTATTTATTTATGCTATATCTTGTTTGTCGCTTGCAAAACCCCTATGTGGCATACTTGATGCCAACCGCATCATTGGTCCAAAGGCTCCGTAATTTGAGAATTGTTCTTACAAAAGATAAAACCTTATATGTCCTTAATATGATTGTGCCCACCCTATAGAAAAGGATAAGCCAGGATGAGATGGCTCGTTTTGTGAAGTGTAAAGATAGTCCTAAAGAATAACATGTGCGTTAATCTTATACGTCAATCCCTACCGGATTCCTTTGTACAGTTCATTATTTTTAATATGAACAAGCTTGAGGTGACTTTGTCTGAGCTCCTCAATATGTTGAGGGAAGCATAGAGTACCATCAAGAAAGAGAAGCTAGTTCTCTATATTGGTGAGACCAATATGAAAAAGGATGGCTAGTAAGGCCCTTGAGAAGGGCAAGGGCAGAGAAAGACCAGGTAATACAAAGGTTGCCAAGAAATATCCGATAAATAACAAAGGACAATGCTTCCACTACGGCCAAGATGGGCATTGGAAGAGGAACAATAAGGACTACCTTGCAGAGAAGGCAAAATAGAAGCTTGGAGAAGCTTCAAGTATATTCATGATCAGTCTCTACTTGTCAGATTTTTATGATAACACATGAGTATTAGAGACCGGGAGTATTTATCATATCTGTAATTCATTACAGGTTCTAGCAAGACCTAAGAGATTGGCTAGAGGCAAGATGGACCTCAATATGGGCAATAGAGCAAGAGTTGCTACAGTTACTGTTGGAGAGGTCACCCTACATCTGCTTGGTGGAGCTATTATTGCATTAAATACATGCTATTTTATTCTCTCTATTATTAAAAATATTATTTCTATTTCCTGTTTGACAATTAGTGGATATAAATTAGTTTTTGAGTATAATAGTTGTTCAATAATTATGGATGATGAGATCATCACTAGATAGACCCTTATAAATAGCTTATATGTGTTAGACACTTCTCTACACATCATGAATATAAATATGTCTAAGAGGAAAAGAGATAAGGTAAATAATGCATATCTAAGGCATTGTAGGTTGGGTCATATATATGAGGGAAGGATTCAAAAATTATTAAAAAATGGATAGTTAGATCCATTTGACTATGAGTCATATGCAACTTGTGAACCTTGCCTTCGTGGGAAGATGACCGACTCTCCTTTTAGTGGAACTGGAGAGAGAGCCACTGAGTTATTGGAACTCATACATAGTGATGTATGTGGTCTCATGTCGACTCAGGCTATAGGTGGTTACTCATACTTCATTACATTCACTGATGATTTCTCTAGGTATGGACATATGTACTTCATGAAGTACAAGTCCGAGGCCTTTGAGAAATTCAGGGAATATAAGAATGAGGTGGAGAACCAAATTGAAAAAAGTATTAAGACTCTTCGATCAGATCGAGGAGGAGAGTCCTTGATCTTAAGATTGTTAAGATTTGGAGCTGTCCTGCCCATGTTAGAAGATACAACCCCGATAAGTTGGAATCAAGGATAGAATGGTGCACATTCATGAGATATCCAAAGAAAACTTGTGGGTATTATTTCTATCATCCCAAGGACCGAAAGGTCTTTGTTGCTAAGAGAGCTGTGTTCTATGAGAAGGAACATATTCTTGGTGGAAACAATGGGAGTAAGATAGAATTGAGCAAGGTTGGAGAACCTAACTCAAGCACCATTCCAGAGCCCGAGTCTGTTCAGGTACCTAACACATAAGTTTCAACTTTACGTAGGTCTAGTAGAGTATCACACCCTCCTGAAAGATATGTGGGAATATCAGTGGAGATGACTCTCAAGATGTTGATCCTCAGACCTACGAGGAAGCTATTATGAGTATAAACTCCGGGAAGTGACAAGAAGCAATGAATTTTGAGATGGATTCCATGTACTCTAACATGGTTTGGAACCTTGTGGATGCAGCTGAGGGTATTATACCCATCGGCTGCAAATGGATCTTCAAGAAGGAGATCAGAGTAGATGAAAATGTAGAGACCTATAAAGCAAGTCTGGTAGCTAAAGGATATCGTCAAAGATAAGAAGTTGACTATGATGAAACCTTTTCACCTGTAGCCGTGCTTAAGTCAATTAGAATTATTTTGGCCATTGCAGCACACTATGACTATGAGATCTGGCAGATGGATATCAAAATGGCATTCCTCAATGGCAATCTTGAGGAGGAGGTGTATATGATACAACCAGAGGGATTCGTATCCAAAGAGAGTCCAGATAAAGTGTTCAGGTTGCTTAGATCCATTTATGGATTAAAGCAAGCTTCCCGAAGTTGGAACATAAGATTTGATGAGGTAATCAGATCTTATGACTTTGTTAAGAATGAAGATGAGCCTTGTGTGTACGGGAAGGTAAGTGAGAGTGCTATCACCTTCTTGGTGCTATATGTGGATGACATCCTAATAATTAGGAATGATGTAAGAATGCTCTCCACAGTAAAGGCTTGGTTATCCAGAAACTTCACCATGAAATACTTAGGGGAAGCATCCTATATTTTAGGGATCCAGATTTATAGAGATAGATCTAAGAGGATGTTTGGTTTGTCCTAGTCCCGGTACATAGACTCCATTGTCAAAAGGTTTGGCATGGAGAATTCTAAGAGAGGTCTCGTATCGAGGAAACATAAAATATCACTTTCTAGGAGTATGTCCCCAAAGACTCATGAAGAAAGGACAAACATGGATAAGATACCTTATGCCTCAACAATAGGGTCTATCGTTTATGCGATGCTATGTACCAGGCCTGTTATAGCACATGCTACTGGTTATAGGTGCCTTGCAAGCCAATCACGTAAGTGATGGCTCGTGTGACACGCTATGTGATTTTTTTGCTTATGATTAATATTGACATATTCTCACATTATATTATCTATAGCATATATACTGTGATGTCCTCAGTTTTATGTAATGGGAATCGGATCGTGATAAGATCACGATAATGAGATCAATTCACCTTTAAACATCGATCCTAAATAATCCTGGTCATAGGTTACTTGAGAGGACATTGAGATAATTGGACAGATCGGTGTACTATATACCTGTCCATATGATGGAGGCGGCTGGTCTCATAGCCACTTGTGTGGAGACACTAAGGATATAGTATAGGTGCTCATTGGAGAATGAGTTCACTGATTGATCCGCTTGTGGAATGCTATATGGTTAATGATACCTAATGTCAGACAGTGATTTCATAGTCCCAGTTGTGTATCTGGTCCTTAGACTTGAGACACCAAGGATACCTTGTATGAGTACTCCTTTCTTTGACACAAGACTTACAGGTTTGAAAAGTTTCAGATCTGGTACAATTGGTTATCAGGATTGGTAGCCAACCTTACGAACCCAATTGAGTGTCAATAGAAGATCATCCACTCTCGGTATCACGAGAGGAATATCCCATATGTGCTTGCTCAGACAAATCCCTAGCTAGGGTCATTCGGATTGAGAGAGGAAGAGTTCTCCGAGAGAATCCGATTAGAGTAAGACTATGACAGATTCTTTATGTGGCCTGACAGTACCACATCCAATATAAGTCTCTAGGATATTAGTTGGATGAGGTATTATAGATACACGATAACTATGGATAGACAGGTCCGATGGATTTGATCCCCCCTGTACTGTCTGGGGACTATGGCGTAGTGGCCTAGTATGTCCATAGTAGATGAGCTAAGTGAATTATTATAGGGATAATAATTCACTATATCAGAAGGAGTTCTGATGGGAGTGACTCACGACCAGCTCGGTATCGGGCCTAGAGGGTCACACATATATGGTGGATGCTTCAAGAAATAGAGGATTGGATGAAGATCCAATTCGCCCCTATTCTCATTAGATGAGACTCAATGCCGATGGGCTCCTTGGAGATTATTGGATAGAGATCCAATAATGTAAGGTTAGTGGATAATTTGATGGAGATCCAATACCCACTAAGGCAGGAGCCCTAGTGTTTTTGGTGGCTCTCTATAAATAGGAGGGGAGACTCATGGTTGATAGGCTGTAGCTTTAGCCACCACCTCCTATTCTCCTCCCTCCCTCTATGGAAGAGTTACGATATCAGATTGGAGGAGTTTCACTGCAGAGATCCATCGTGTGGATACCGCTCGAGAGGAGGATGCTTGACATCTTTTATTTTCTTCATCCAGATATGGAATACAGGGATATACGATCTTCCTAGGTAAAATCAATCTCTCTCACATCGTATTTTTTTTGTTTTTTGTAGTTTTTCTCGCGACCCAAATCTTTTGCACGACGATTTGATCTACGTGGGAAATTAGTTTTTATTTTGATTTCCACTATGCATGTGATGCTCCCACTAAGGTTTCCCAACACATGCTCTGAGTGTCACGAGAAGGTATCAGGCAGATCCAGGTTGAGAACACTAGAAGACAATAAAGTGTATCCTTAAGTACTTGAGAAGGACCAAGGATCTTTTACTGGTATATGAAGGAGGTAGCCTCCAGATTGTGGGCTACACAGACTCGAGTTTTCAGCCTGACATAGATAATAGCAAGTCAAATTCAGGATATGTTTTCACCTTAAATAGAGGAGCAGTAAGCTAGAAGAGTTCCAAGTAAGATACTACTGCTGACTCGTCCATAGAGACAGAATACATTGCTGCAGCAGAAGCAGCAAAGGAAGGGGTGTGGATAAAGAAGTTCATCAAGGATTTGGGAGTCATACCAAGCAGCATGAAGCTGACTCCCATATATTGTGATAGTAACAGGGTATAACTCCAACAAGGAAACCCAGGTCTCATTAGAATTGTTCTGAGGAGATTCCATCTGATTAGAGCGATCATGACCCGAAAAAATATAGCAATGAAATGAGTTCCATCCGAATATAACATTGCAGATCCACTAACAAAGCTGCTGGCTCAGAGTGTATTTGAGCATCACAGGGATCTGATGGGGATCAGACACATAGGTGATTGGCTTTTGGTCAAGTATGAGATTGCTAGTTACAGGTGCCATGCAAGCTAATCACGTGAGTGATGGCACGTGTGACACACTGTGTGATCTTTTTGCTTATGATTAATATTAGCATATTCTCATATTATATTATCTATTATATATATACTGTGATGTCCTTAGTTTTATCAATGGGAATCGAATCGTGATGAGCTCACGATAATGAGATCGATTCATATTTAAACACAGATCCTAAATAATCCTGGTCATAGGTTACTCGAGAGGGACATCGAGATAACCGGACAGATCGGTGCACTATATACCCATCCATATGATGGAGGTAGCTGGTCTCATAGCCACTTGTGTGGAGACACTAAGGATATAGTACAGGTGATCATTGGAGGATGAGTTCACTGATTGATCCACTTTTGGAATGCTGTATGGTTAATGATACCTAATGTCAGACAATGATTCCATAGTCCCAATTATGTATCTGGTCCTTAGACTTGAGACACCAATGATGCCTTATATGAGTACTCTCCTTTCTTTGACGCCAAACTTACAGGTTTGAAAAGTTCTAGATCTGGTACAATTGGTTATCGGGATTGGTAGCCAACCTTACGAAGGCAATTGAGTATCAGTAGAGGATCATCCACTCTCGATATCAAGAGAGGAATATCTCATATGTGCTGGCTCAGACAAATCCTTGGCCAGGGTCATTTGGATTGAGAGAGAAAGAGTTCTCCAGTAGAATCCGATTAGAGCGAGGCTATGATGAATTCCATATATGACCTGACAGTACCATGTCCAATATACAGTCTATGCTTATGCAAGATGGTCCATGGCACGAAAGAGGAGTAAGCCCAAAAGAATTACAATCTATGCTCATGCGAGCACATGCAAAGAAGAAATTGCCTCCCGACAAACTTCAGAATGGACAAAAAATTGAAGATTGAGTTTTTATACACCTCCAGCCCGATTGGTAAGAAACTCGAGCCTTAAGGAAGTGGTCTCCCTATTTGTTTGGGCGTTGCAAAATTAGGGATTAAGATTACAATTGATCCGTTGGGTATCCCACCTCAAATGAAAATTTAAAGAAGATGACTCAGCCCAAATCCTTCCAACTAACACCCTAGCTGATGAGGAGGCCAAAATTTAGTTGATAATAGCATTAGAATCATATGAGGAGCTGAAGACTCAATTTTCTGAGTTCATGGAACCTCAGCCTTGAGGACAATGCTGATTTTAAAAGGGCGGATTTGATAGGACTCCAGTAGGGTTGAGTCCTAATCTCCCTAAGAAGTAGTCAATAAAACCCTGCTAGATTGTAATAAAGACACTCATATCTTATAAAGGAGTGTGGCTAGGGTTTAGACTAGTCCTTAGGGCTTAGTGGCCGCCACCTCCCTTACTGGGTTGGTCGGCCAGGGTTTCCCCCTGGTTAGGTCGGCTATAGAGCCAACTTATCCACCCCCTATTCCTATTAAGGCAGGTCGGCTATAGGATGGGCAAAGGGATAATTTCACTTAGGCAAGCACCTCCTTAAGCTAGGGTTTTGATCCCTATTTAAAGATGTAGTCATCCCCCCTCTTGAATCAAGCAATTATCAACTTTTATTCAGCCTTGTGTCGAGTCTAGGAGGGAGGAACCCCTACAGCGTTCCAAGGGTTGATCCGCCTCAAGGATCAAAATCTATAGAGCTCCTTCTAGAGTTCTATCACTCGTCCTCAAAACCTCTCATGCCCCTAACACGACAATAGAAAAAGGATCTCAACATTACAGATTTAGAGGCCTACATCATTGCATCGGAGTAGGCCATTAATGTCAAGTTTGAAGCCTTTAAAAGCCACATGGAGGATAAGATGCGATCCCTTTTCGCCGAATTCGGCTTGGTCTGACCACCTAGCCCGAAGAAATCGCAACAAGGAGAAACTTCATCGGTGAGACGATCCTCAAGAACATGATCACATCATCCCTGATCCAAATAATTCACACATGAAGTTTAACTTTCCTAGATAGGAAGGAGACCCGATCGGATAGATCGCATGTGCGGAGCACTATTTTCAGTTCTACAGAATCGTCGATGCTGTAAGGGTGGAGATTGCTACCATCCACCTCGAGGGAGATTCTATTCGGTGGTTCAATTGGTTTAAGCACACCCATGTGCTTGTTACAGGTGTCCTGCAAGCCAATCACATGAGTGATGGCACGTGTGTCACGCTATGTGATCTTTTAGCTTAAGATTATTACTGGCATATTCTCATATTATATTACCTGTTGCATATATATATATTATGATGTCCTTAGTTCTGTGAAATGGAAATCAAATCATGATGATATCACGATAATGAGATTGATTCAGTTTGAAACACATATCCTAAATAATCCCAGTCTTAGGTTACTCAAGAGGAAAATCGAGTTAACCGGATAGACTGATGTACTATATACTCATCCATATAATGGAGGCGGCTGGTCTCATAGCCACTTGTGTGGAGATATTAAGGATATAGTACAGGTGCTCATTAGAGAATGAGTTCACTAATTGATCCGCTTATGGAATGTTGATAGAACCCCAGAAGGAGCTCTATTGATTTTGATCCTTGAGGGAGATCAACCATTAGAATGCTGTAGGGGTTCCTCCCTCCTAGACTCGGCACAAGGCTGAATTAAAATTATAGATTACCTGATTCAAGAGAGGGGGCGGCTACATCATTATATAGGGATCAAAACCCTAGCCTAAGGGGGTGCTTACCTAAGTAAAATTACCCTTTTGCCCCTCTTATAGCTAACCTGCCTTAATAGGAATAGGGTGCGACTAGGTTGGCTTTATAGCCAACCTAAGCAGGGGGAAACTCTAGCAAACCAACCCAGTAAGGGGGTGATGGCCACTAAGCCCCAAGGGCTAATCTAAACCCTAGCCATACTCCTTTATAAGATAGGAGTGACTTTCTTACAATTTAGCAGACTTTTATTAACTACTTCTAGGGAGATTATGATTCAACCCTGCTGGATTCTTATCAAACCCGCCCTCTTAAAATCAGCCTTGTCCTCAAGGCTGAAGTTTCATGAACTCAGGGAACCGAGTCTTCAGCTCCTCATTAGCTTGGGTGTTAGTTGGAAGAACTTGAGCTGAGTCGTCATCTTTAAATTTCCATTTGAGGTGGGATACTTGGAGGATCAATTGTAATTTTGATCTGGTGCATGGATCTGATCTCCAGGTTGAGGCTCCAATATGATCCCCAATTTTGCAAGGCCCAAAGAAATAGGGAGACCACTTTCTTGAGGCTTGAATTTCTTGCTGGTGGAGCTGGAGATGAAGGGAGATTTAATCTTTCTCAGGAAACTTTCTTTTTCTTCGGCGTTTGTCAGGGGGATGTTTCTTCCTTGTATGGGCTGCCACGTGGTTAGTCTTTAGTGATAGTCAATCTTTCTTCTGGAATGATGATTGCCTGCTGGTATTTAGGATGATGAGAGCCTAATATGGCGTGAGCATAGATTGCAATTCTTCTAGTTTAACTCCTCTTTCGTGCCATGAACCTGTATCCAACCATATTTTAAATTTGGTAGTAATTAGTATCTCCTGTAAAAAATAGGGGAAGCCTCGGTGTAAATTAGGAGTCAACCATCTTGCATAAGAATAGCCCAAATTCCAACTCCTGACACATCGACCTCAATGACCAAAGTGCGATCAAAATCGGGCAGCGCTAGGACTGACGTCATCGTTATGGCTACCTTGAGTCGTTCGAAGGCTATGGAGGCTTTATCCGACCACAAGAAGGAGTTTTCTTCAGTAAGGACATGAGCGGGGCATTGATCTTGTCATAATCTTTCATAAAATTTTGGTAGTAGCCCGTGAGTCCAAGGAAATCGCGTAATGATTGTACGTTTGTAGGTCTCAGCCATCCTTGCATTGCCTCAATCTTTGTCGGGTTCACCGCCACTCCATCCTCTAATATAATGTGCCCAAGATACTCCAATTTATGCTGTAAGAAGCTACACTTTGACTGTTTAACATAAGGAGTATTCTCCCGAAGAATTGTTAGAACAGTTCATAAGTGCTGAAAATGTATATCAAGCGTAGGGTTATAAATGAGAATATCATCAAAGAATACCAATACGAACTTGCGTAGAAAACTCCAGAAGATGTCATTCATCAGGCTTTAGAAATTAGAAGGAGCATTCGTAAGTCCGAAAGGCATTACCAGACACTTGTAGTGGCCGTTATGCGTGCGGAATGCAGTTTTCAGAATATCTGCATTGCATACCCGAATCTGATGGTATCCGGATCGGAGATCCAATTTAGTGAGGACTCGAGCTCCTTTAAATTCATCCAAGAGTTCATCTACGAATGGGATAGGATATTTATCCTTGACGGTGATGGCATTTAGAGCCTGGTAGTCAATGCACATCTGCCACGTACCATCTTTCTTATGTACTAGCAACACCGGTGAGGAGTAAGGGCTGCAACTCGGTTGAATCACCCCGGTGTCAAGCATCTCTTTAACAATATTCTTGATCTCATCCTTCTGCAAGTGAGGATAGTGGTACGGTCACAAATTTACTAGAGGTTTGCCTGGCAAAATAGGAATGCAGTGGTCATGCGGCCGGTTAGGGGGCAGCTCGCGCGACTCCAAGAAAACATCCGCGAATTCATTCAGGTAAAGGGCAAGCTTAGGATCTGAGTTTTGTACGTTCTCCCCCATAGATGGCTGCTGAATATGCATCAAGAATCTACCATGTGCTTTGTGCAAAACTTTCTTCATTTGTTGCGACGAAACGGTGGAAATTTGGCTCCCGCGCTTGCCTCGTAACGTGACCTATCTCCCTTTGCAATTAAATTTCATGATTAATTTAGAAAAATTCCAGGAGATATCACCTAGTGTTGTGAGCCATTTGATCTTGAGTACGGCTTCATAATCATCGATGGGTAGGAGGAAGAAATCAGCTACCACTTCTTGGTCTTGGAGGAGTAGTTTCACCCGCAGGCACCGTTGGTCGTAATTAAAGATTCGACCGTCGGTGACCTTTACGTCAAATTTATTGCAACCTTCAATTTGAAGCGCCAAACATACAACAACCTTACTATTGAGGAAGTTATTAGTGTTGTCCGTGTCGATGTGAACGGTGATGAGTTGCTATTTTAGAAGTCCTCCAACTTTCATCATCTGCGGGTTGGAATAGCCGGCCAATGCATGCACTGCGTAGTTGGCCAGTTGGGACTCTTCCTCCATGGCTTCTTCTTTAGGTTCATGGGCTTCTTCAGATGTTTCATTGTCCTCATCCTCCGCTAGTTCAATCATGAGGAGCCATCCTTTTTTGCAGTGATGTTCGCGACTCCACGGTTCGTCGCAATGCCAACATAACTCCTTGGCCGATCGTTCGCGAAGCTGGTCTCTGATCGACTTTTTTAGTGCAGGGGCATGGATGGCAGTAGTGGGGGCAGTAGGCCTCAGCATGGCTGGTCAGGGAGTGAGCCTTGTCCTTCGTACCGCATGGTTCAATTGTTCTTCCTGGATATGCACGAAGGAAATCGCTGCCATAAGAGTGTACAGTTGTCGCGCCTTTACTTCTCCTCAGATCTCCGACTTTAGGCCCTCGATAAAAGTACCTAAAAGTTATTTCTCAGACCAATTCTTAGTTTGGTTAGATAAGAGCTCAAACCTTATTTGGTATTCTTATATTGTAGAGGTTTGACGAATCTTTGCCAATTGTCCGTTGATGTTGTTGAAATCGGTTGGTCCGAAGTGGTCTAGTAGTCCTTCCTTGAATCGCTGCCAAGAGAGTCCTCCATGGGTGTGCTTAAACCAATTAAACCATTGAATAGCATCTCCCTCGAGGTGGATGGCAGCAATCTCCACCCGTGTGGCGTCGGTGGTTCGGTAGAGCCGAAAATAACGCTCCATGCACGAGATCCACTCGATTGGGTCTCCTTCTTCCCATCTAGGGAAGCCAACCTTCATGCGTGGATTATTGAGATTAGAGGTGATGTGGCCATGTTCTTGAGGATCGTCTCATCGATCTGAAGTTTCTCCGTGTTGTGATTTCCTCGGGTTCGACAATCGGCCAATGCTGAATTCGACGAAAAGGGATCGGATCTTCTCTTCCATGTTGTTTCCAAAGGCTTCAAGCTTTGCATTGATAGCTTCCTCTGATGCCATAGTACACCTCTAGATCTGTAATATTAAGATCTTTTTTCTATTGTCGTGTTAGTAGCATGGGAATTTTGGAGAAGGGGGTGGCTAGTTAGAAGGTGAATCAGTTTGGATGGAAGTCGGCTGCGGTTTAGGGCAGATTTAGGGCTGTAGTTTTGTGGAGTTTAGGCTGCGAATTGGTGTGGTTTTAGGGCTGTGATAGTAGTAGATGAAGGTTAGGAAAATAGATTTTAGATCTGGGATAGATGACAGCAAAGATAGGTGTCTCGGTAAGGAAAGTTAGCTAAAAAGGTAAGTGGATCAATAAGGAAGTAGGCTGATTTGGGGGCTGTTTGGATTTGGTTTAGGGTAATATTTGGAAGGGCTTTTGGTGAGGATGGTAGGGTTTAGAGATGAGGAAAATAGAGTCTGAAATCCCACAAAAAATAGCACTCAAATCTGATAGAATTCTTGGAGGTGAAAAGAAGTGCTGCGATGTGCTGTCCTGTTGAACCGGTTTTACGTCGAAGAAACGATGACTTCTTGACATAAATTCTAGAGGAATATTGAAAGAAATTATGCAGAAACCCTTGGTTCAGATGTTGTTAATACTAGTAAAAAGTTTGATAAAATTTTGGCAGCATAACAGTAGGGAAATAGGGCAAAAAATGAAAGACAGATTCCTTCATCATAAAATTAGAACTGCGTGATGGTCAAAGATTGTACAAAAATACCAGTTCCAGAAGGAGTTTTTTAATGAAATAAAATCCAGATGAAAGCCAACAGGATCTTGAGAATTGTGTAACAATTTCAGCCAAAAAGGATGAACAAAACTTCGGTTTCAAGGGGCCATTAGACGGTAGGCAGATTTTGCATTGCAAAATTTCAGTACTGTGCAATGAAGAATCACTGTATTATAAGTCTAGATCCAGAAGGAGTTTTTTCATGAGATTAGTCTTAGATGAAAGATAAGATGATTTATGAAATTGTATAAAAGTTTCAACTAAAAAGGATGATTAAAATTTAGTTTCAAGAAGCAACAATCGGTTGAAAATTTCTGCAGAGTTTTGCCTTTGGAAGGATGATAACGTTTGTGACGAACAAAATTTACAACGGATAAAATTTGGAAAAAATCTTCAACATGTAAAGTAACGAATCTTGCAGTATTGAGGAGGCATGGATGATAAAAATATACCAGAATTCCATATCAAATGTAGGGGGCAGCGACGGACTGATTTGATCTGCTGCTGGGTTGGAAGGTGGAGGTGCATGTCGTAGCAATTGTGGGAATTGCTTGGGAAGGAGGAGGCTGAGATTGCTACAGGGGTAGCAAGATTGCTGCTCTAATAGCAGATGATAGAACCCTAGAAGGAGCTCTATAGATTTTGATCCTTGAGGGGGATCAACCCTTAGGACACTGTAGGGGTTCCTCTCTCCTAGACTCGGCATAAGGCTGAATTAAATTATAGATTGCTTGATTCAAGAGAGGGGGCAGCTACATCATTATATAGTGATCCAAACCCTAGCCTAAGAGGGTGTTTACCTAAGTAAAATTACACCTTTGCCACTCCTATAGCCAACCTGCCGTAATAGGAACAAGGGGCGACTAGGTTGGCTCTATAGCCAAGTTGTGTATCTAGTCCTTAG
Source organism: Ensete ventricosum (assembly GCA_029747655.1). NCBI lineage: Eukaryota > Viridiplantae > Streptophyta > Magnoliopsida > Zingiberales > Musaceae > Ensete > Ensete ventricosum. Next base: position 29,833,807 of record JAQQAF010000001.1, on the reverse strand, counting down.
ACTTGAGACACTAATGATGTCTTGTATGAGTACTCATTTTTTTGATGCCAGACTTACAGGATTAAAAAGTTTCAGATCTGGTACAATTAGTTATCGGGATTGGTAGCCAACCTTATGAAGGCAATTGAGTGTCAAAAGAGGATCATTCACTCTCGGTATCACGAGAGGAATATCTCATATGTGCTTGCTCAGAAAAATCTCTGGCCAAGGTCATTCGGATTGAGAGTGAAGGAATTCTTTGGGAGAATCTGATTATAGTGAAACTATGATGGATTCTGTATATGACCTGATAATACCATGTCCAATATACGGTCTCTCGGATATTAGCTAGATGAGGGATTATAGATACACGGTAACTGTGAATAGACAGGTCCGATGGATTCATTCCCCTTGTACCGTTTGGGGACTATGGAGTAGTGGCATAGTATGTCCATAGTCGATAAGTCGAGTGAATTATTATGGGGATAATAATTCACTATATCAAAAGGAGTTCTAATGGGAGCGACTCACAGTCAGCTCGGTACCGGGCTTAGAGGGTCACATAGATATGGTATAGTGAATAAAGGATTGGATGAAGATCCAATTAACCCCTATTCTCATTAGATAAGACCCTGCACTAATGAGCTCCTTATTTGAGGCCCAATTAGAGGCCTAAGGAGATTATTGGATAGAGATCCAATAATGTAATGTTAGTGGATAATTGGACGGAGATCCAATACCTACTAAGGTAGGACCCTTAATGTTTTTGGTGGCTCTCTATAAATAGGAGGGGAACTTATGGTTGATAGGCTACAGCTTTGGCCTCACCCTCCTATGCTGCTCCCTCCCTCTCCGCAAGAGTTGCGAGATCATATTGGAGGAGTTTCGTTGCAGAGATTCATCGTGTGGATACCGTTAGAGAGGAAAACGCATGACTTCCTTCAGCCTCTCCATCCAGATATGAAATACAAGGATATACGATTTCCTAGGTAATCAATCTATCACATGACGTAGTTTTATCATTTTTGTGATTTTCTGTGGCCCAATCTTTTGCACGACGATTTGATTTGTGTGGGAAACTAGTTTTGTTTTGATTTTCGTTGCGCTTGTGATGCTCCAACTGAGATTTCCCAACAGTGGTATCAGAGTTAAGGTTTTTATGCAAAAGATTGATTTTAAACTACATGTGATGAGATTGAATCACGTAGAATTGTTCTACGCATTCTTGCTACATTTTCGCAATAATGGCAGCATGGTACAGGGGCAGCTAGCCACGTCCAGACCCCCTGTAGGGGCGGTTGACCATGGTCAGGCCCCCTGTAGGGGCGACCGACTATGGCCAAGGCCCCCTGCAGGGGACAACTGCTTGCAGCCAAGGCCGGCTATAGCGTGATGTTTGCATGGGTGGCTAGTGGCGCTGGCTGTAGGAGGCAGTGGGCAAGGCAGCTCGGTTGCCTGCGGTGAGGCCACAAGGGGCAGACCCCGCGGCCAGGGCTACCGCCAGCAAGGGCAACATTCACCCACAGGGGGTACCGCTCGAGGGCAGCAGCGCCCGCCCATGGGCAAGGGCAGCCGTCGTCTGTGCAAGGGCGACAGCGGCGACCTCAAGGTCAAGGCAACTAGGGATAGGGTTTTTATTTTCTAGTAAAGTACTATTCTACCCCTCAGAATTTGAGAAATTTTGAGGTTTGTCCTATACCAAAAATAATGAAAATACCTTCAACAATTCTAAAAATTTCGAGGACTGTCCTCCTATCCAAAATTATGAAAATACCCTTGATAATTATGGAATTCTAAGTATATCTTGATTTCCATAAAATAATTAATGCAATAATTTAATTAATTATTATATATCTAGTAATCTTACATGTGATGTAATGTACATGTGATGTATGATGTTGATGGATGATCATGAGCCATGTGTTGTGATGTGTGTAGTTATGATTATTATTATTTTTATTTGGGCCTGCGAGCTTCTGTTTTTCTTATTTATTGTTGGGTCTGCATGCCTGTGATTATTTGTAGTTACATAGAGAGTCACGGCGGAAGCGTGGAGGTGACAACGGGACCCACGATACTGTGGCGAGAGATCACGACGCATGGTGATGCGACGAGGATCCGATGGAATCGATAATGATGAAATTAATGATCACAGGGCATGAAGATGCGTCGATACACACATAGATCCTATTGTGAGTGATTAGGCCTATTGGCTCAGGCTCATATTAGGTGTGGCTTGCATATGTGATGTGTTCTACACTTACTATATATATATATGCATGTGATATAGATATATATTAAATATGTATATGTGTGACACGACATATTAGGAGATCGATACAAAACAAAAACCCCTCCTACGATAATATTATGTTAGTTAACATGAGGCAATAAGATTGACCCATGTGGCCTTCCATCGTTATAGAAAAAAATTGAATCCCAACATAGGTTGAGTTGGTTAAGTCACTCGAAGCTCACTTATCTATGTGATCGAGTTCTTGCAAATGACATATATATGTCACCAGTGACCTGAGGACATGGTATGACTTGATCGAGCAGTCGAAAGCATATCCATCGAATCCGACTCATCTTGCAACGATGGTGATGACTTAACTGAACTTCATGGTTGGTCGAGCAGTCAAGACCATGATGATTCAGAGGCCGAACATGATAGGAATCACAAGGAGTTGTGATTGATAAGAGTTGTCTACCTTTTGGGCTTAGTGTAGTTGGTCGAGTCCCTCGAGATTGCACTAAGACGCCAATTGGATCCTGATCCCCACTAGGAGTTTGTCGGAGACTTCCGTCTCATGTGTTGAGGGTGTTGCATGATTCTCTAGGAAAATAGTGGGAGTACATTAAGATAGAAGTCCATATCTTAATTAGTATTTTCTGTAAAGTCTGCATGTTATTTATTTACGTTATATCTTGTTTGTCGCTTACAAAACCCTTATGTGGCATACTTGATGCTAACCGCCTCATTGGTCCAAAGGCTCCGCAATTTGAGAATTATTCTCATGAAAGAGAAAATCATATATGTCCTTAACATGATTGTTCCCATGTTGGATGAAAGGACAAGCAAGGATGAGATCGCTTGCTTTATGTTGATCTTAAAGGATAACTTGTATGTTGATCTTATACTTCAGTCCCTATCAAATTCCTTTTTTCACTTCATCATAAATTTTAACATGAGCAAATTTGAGGTGACTCTACCTGAGCTCCTCAATATGTTGAGGGAAGTTGAGAGTACCATCAAGAAGGAGAAGCCAGTTCTCTATATTGGTGAGACTAAAAAGAAAAGGAAGGCTAGTAAGATCCTTAAGGAGGGCAAAGGCAAAGGAAGACCAGGTAAGACAAAGGTTGCTAAGAAATACCCAGCAAAGGATAAAGGGCAGTGCTTCCACTGTGGCCAAGATGGGCATTGGAAGAGGAACTGTAAGGACTACATTGCAAATAAGGCGAAACAGAAGTTTGGAGAAGCTTCAGGTATATTCATGGTCAGTCTCCACTTATTAGATTTTCATGATAACACATGGGTGTTGGATACCGAGAGTGCTTATCATATCTACAATTCGTTATAGTTTCTGGCAAGACCTAAGAGATTGGCTAGAGGCGAGATGGATCTCAAGATGGGCAATGGAGCAAGAGTTGCTACAGTTACTGTTATGGAGGTCACCCTACATCTGCCTAGTGGAGCATCATTGCATTAGATACATTCTATTTTGTTCCCTCATTTATCAAAAATATTATTTCTATCTCTTATTTGACAATTAGTGGATATAAATTAGTTTTTGAGAATAATAGTTGTTCAATAATTATATATGATGAGATCATCACTAAAGAGAACCTGATAAATGACTTATATATGTTAAACACTTCTCAATATATTATAAATATAAATACATTTAAGAGGAAAAGAGATAAGGTGAACAATGCATACCTATTGCATTGTAGGCTAGGTCATATATATGAGGGTAGGATTCAAAAGTTTCTAAAAGATGGATACTTAGATCCATTTTACTATAAGTCATATGTAACTTGTGAAGTTTGTCTTTGTGGGAAGATGACCAACTCTCCTTTTAGTGAAACTAGAGAGAAAGCCACTGAGTTATCAGAACTCATACATAGTGATATATATGATCACATGATGACTCAGGCTATAGGTTGTTACTCATATTTCATTACATTTAATGATGATTTCTATAGGTATGGACATGTGTACTTAATGAAGTAAAAGTTCGCGACCTTTGAGAAATTCAAGGAATATAAGAATGAAGTCAAGAACCAGATTGGAAAGAGTATTAAGACTCTTCGATTAGATCGAGGATGAAAGTACTTGATTATGAAATTCATCCATTTCCATAAGGATAATGGGATTATATCTGAGTGGACACCTGCTTATATATCTCAACTCAATGGTGTATCAAAAAGAAGGACTCACACACTGTTAGACATAGTGCGATCTATGATGAGTTTCGTTGACCTACCCGTCTTATTCTAGGGATACGCCCTAGGGACTGCAACTTACCTTCTGAATAGAGTTCCATCAAAGTTGGTAGTGTCTACACTATATGAGATATGAAAAGGAAAGAAGCTCGATCTTAAGATGATTATGATTTGGGGCCGTCCTGCCCATGTTAAAAGACACAATCCCGATAAGTTGGAATCAAGAATAGAATGGTGCAAGTTCATGGGATACCCCAAGGAAACTTATGTGTATTATTTCTATCATCCCGAGGACCGAAACATCTTTGTTGCCAAGAGAGCTGTGTTCCTAGAGAAGGAACACATTCTTGGTGGAAATAGTGGGAGTGAGATAGATTTGAGCAAGGTTGGAGAACCTAGCTCAAGCACCATTCCGGAGTCCGAGTCTATTCAGGTATCTAACACACAAGTTCCAACTTTGTGCAGGTCTAGCAGAGTATCTCACCCTCCTCAAAGATATATAGGACATATCAGTGAAGAGGACTCTCAGGATGTTGATTCTCAAACCTACGAGGAGGCTAATGAGTATAGATTCCAGGAAGTGTTGAGAAGTCATGAATTCTTAGATAGATTCCATGTACTCCAACAAGGTTTAGAACCTTGTGGATGCACCTAAGGGTACTGTACCCATCGGGTGTAAGTGGATCTTCAAGAAGAAGAAAGAAGTAGATGGAAAGGTAGAGACCTATAAGGTAAGGTTGGTAACTAAAGGATATCGTCAAAGACAAGGAGTTGACTATGATGAAACTTTTTCACCTATAGCCATGCTTAAATCCAAAATAATTCTTTTGGCCATTGCAGCACACTATGACTATGAGATCTGACAAATGGATATGAAAATAGTATTCCACAATGGCAACCTCGATGAGGAGGTATATATGATACAACTAGAGGGCTCTGTATCTAGAGATAGTCCATATAACTTGTGCAGGTTGCTTAGATCCATTTATGGATTGTAGCAAGCTTCCTAAAGTTGGAACATAAGATTTGATGAGGCGATCAGATCTTATGACTTCGATAAAAATGAAGATGAGCCGTGTGTATACAGGAAGGTAAGTGGGAGCGCTATCACCTTCTTGGTGTTGTATGTGGATGACATCCTAATAATTGGGAATGATGTATAAATGCTCTCCACAGTAAAGGTTTGGCTATCCAGAAACTTCTCCATGAAGGACTTAGGGGAAGCATCATATATTTTGGGGATCCGGATCTATAGAGATAGATCCAAGAGGGTGCTTGGCTTATCCCAGTGTAGGTACATAGACTCCATTGTCAAAAGGCTTAGCGTGAAGAATTCCTAGAGAGGTCTCATTCTGATGAGACATGAAATATCACTATATAGGAGTATGTTCCTAAGGACTCCTAAAGAAACGGCAAACATGGATAAGATACCCTATACCTCAATGGTAGGGTCTATCATGTATGTTATGCTATGTACCAGGCCTGATATAGCACATGCTCTGAGTGTCACGAGCAGGTATCAGGTGGATCCAGGTTTGGAACACTGAAAGGCTGTAAAGTGTATCTTAAGTACTTGAGAAGGACTAAGGATCTTTTACTGGTATATGGAGGAGGTAGCCTCCAGGTTGAGGGATATACAGACTCAAGTTTTTAGTTCGACATCGATGATAAAAAGTCGAACTCAGGTTGTATTTTCACTCGAATGGAGGAGCAGTAAGTTAGAAGTGTTTTAAGTAAGATACTACTGCTGACTCGACTATAGAGGCGGAATACATTATTGTAGAGAAGCAGCAAAACAAGGGGTGTGGATGAAGAAGTTCATCAGAGATTTGGGAATCGTACCAAGTAGCATGGAGCTGATTCCCATATACTGCGATAGCAACAGGGCGATAGCTCTAGCAAGGGAACCTATGTCTCATCATAATTGTTCTAAGGAGGTTCTATCTGATTAGAGTGATCATGACCCAAAAAGATATAGCAATAGAAAGAGTTCCATCGGAAAATAACATTGCTGATCTACTGTTGAAGTCGCTGGCTCAGATTGTATTTAAGCGTCACAAGGGTCTGATGAGGATCAGACACATAGGTGATTGGCTTTAGGTCAAGTGGGAGATCGCTCGTTATAGGTGTCCTACAAGCTAGTAACGTAAGTGATGGCACGTGTCACATGATGCATGATCTTTTTGCTTGCCTTATAGGTCTCCACCTTTCCATTTACTATGATCTTCCTTTGGAAGATCTACTTACAGCCGATGGGTACGATACTGATAAAACCCTAGAAGGAGCTCTACAGATTTTGATCCTTGAGGGGGATCAACCCTTGGAACGCTATAGGGGTTCCTCCCTCCTAGACTCGACACAAGGCTGAAATAAAATTGATAATTGCTTCCTTTAAGAGGGGGGCGGCTACATCTTTAATAGGGATCAAAACCCTAGCCTAAGGGGGTGCCTGCCTAAGTAAAATTACCCCTATGCCTCTCTTATAGCCGACATGCCTTAATAGGAACAGGGGCAGCTAGGTTGGCTCTATAGCCGACCTAAGCAAGGGGAAACCCTAGCTAACCAACCCAGTAAGGGGGGCGGTGGCTACTAAGCCCTAAGGGCTAATATAAACCCTAGCCATACTCCTTTATAAGATAGGAGTGGATTTATTATAATCTAGCAGGGTTTTTATTAACTAGTACTGAGATGATTAGGACTCAACCCTGCTAGAGTACTATTAAGTCTGCCCTCTTCAAATCAACCTTGTCATCAAGGCTAAGGGTCCATAAACTTTGGAAACTTGATCTTTAACTCCTCATATGACTCCCATGTTGCATCTTCGGATGGTAAGTTAGTCCACTATACAAGTACTTCGGTTGAAGGGTGTCATCAGCGTATCACAATCGTTCGATCAAGTATAGCTTCAGGTTGGGCTTTGATTTCGCCATCATTGGTGGTGCTCGGTAATTGAGTCTGGGCCTTCTCATGTTCTCCTAACTTTAGCTTCAATAAGGATACATGGAAGATGGGATGTATCTTAGCATCATCTGGAAGCTTTAATTTGTAAGCCACGGCCCCAACGCATTCTAGGATCTGGTATGGTCCATAAAGTCATGGAGATAGCTTCATTGATGCTCTTGCGTTGATTGATTGCTGCTTGTATGGCTGGAGCCGAAGATAGACCCAATCTCCTACCATGAATTCTCGCACACTCTGGTGGTTGTCTGCTTGTTACTTTATGTGGGCTTGAGCGGCATTCAAGTTGTCTTTCAGCAGCTATAGCAGTTTGTCCCTGTTAATCAAATTTTTATCGACCTAATCTACTTTTGCCGAACCAAGCACATATCTGGGTATTACAGGGGTCGGTCGGCCATGCAATGCCTCATAAGGGGCACATTTAGTTGATGAATGAAATGTAGTGTTATACCACCATTCGGCCCAAGGAAGCCACCTTGTCCACTCTTTGGGCTGTGACTGGTGAAGCACCATAGGTATGTCTCGAGGCATCTGTTCACCACTTCTGTTTGGCCGTTTGTCTGGGAATGATAGGCTGTGCTCATCTTCAACTGGGTGCCCTACAGATGAAATAGCTCTGTCCAAAATTTACTTGTAAATATCCTATCACGGTAGCTCACAATCGACCTTGGTATCCCATGTAGTTTTACTATATGTTTCATAAAAAGTTGAGCAATACTAGTAGTAGTACAGGGATGTTTCACAACACAGAAGTGAACATACTTGGTTAGGTGATCTACCACCACAAAGATCGTGTTTTTACCTTAGGATAGTGGCAGCCCCTCGATGAAATCCATAGAAATGTTGGTCCATGCTGAGTCCGGTATGGGTAGTGGCTATAGTTTCCCCGAACTTGCCACTGTTTCGCCTTTCTACTGCTGACATACATCACATTTGGATACATAATTATAAATTGTTTTTTTCATGCCCTTCCAAAAGAAGTTTTGCTTTACCCTTTTATAAGTCCTCAGAAATTCAGAGTGCCCTGCTGAGGGTGAAGAATTCATTTCGTGCAAAATAATTTGAATGCAAGGAGAAGAAGGAATAATAACAATTCGATCTTTGTAGTGCAAGTCCTTCGAATCCTACGAGTAGTGACCCTTGGACCCCGGGTCCTTCTCTAACTTTTCTATGATGGCTCAAGCTTCTAGATCATTCTTCCATTCCTCCCTAATGTTGTCGAGGAAGTCGGTGGAGGGGAGGGAGATGGGTAAAATTTTGGCTTGTCCTGTTAGCCGAGATTGGGCATCTGCAACAACATTCTTTTTTCCTTTTCGGTAAGTAATTTCATAATCAAAGCCAAAGAGTTTAGTTACCCATCGTTGATGCTTTAAGGAGGATATTTTCTACTCCAAAAAATATTTAAGGCTTTGGTGGTCAGTCTTAATCTGGAAGTGCCGGCCGATCAGGTAGGGTCTCCACTTTGTGACTGCGTGAACAATAGCATGCATTTCTTTGTCATACATAGATATTTTAAGATGTAAAGGAGACAAAGCTTTACTGGTGTAGGTAAGGGGTCGGCCATCTTATATTAGAATAGTCCCAATTCTAACTTCGGACGCGTCGGCCTCAATCATGAAAGTTCAGCTGAAATCGGGTAGCGCTAGGACCGGCGTCGTGTCACAGTGGCCTTGAGTCTTCCAAAGGCTGCGGATGCTTGATCCGACCATAAAAAATGTCCTTGAGTAGAGATGTGAGTGGGGCACTGATCTTTCCATAATCTCTCACGAACATCTAGTAGTAGCTTGTGAGTCCAAGGAACCCGCGTAGTGATTTTATATTTGTAGGTCTCGGCCATCCTTGCATTGCCTCGAACTTTATCGGGTCTACCGCCACTCCATCCTCTGATATAATGTGCCCTAGATACTCCACTTTATATTGTAAGAAGCTGCACTTTGACTGTTTAACCTAAAGAGTATTCTCTCGAAGAATGGTTAGAACAGTTAGTAAGGGCTCAAAATGTATATCAAGCATAGGGCTATAAATGAGAATATCATCAAAGAATACTAATATGAACTTGCATAGAAACCTTCGGACGATGTCATTCATCAAGCTTTGAAAGATAGAAAGAGCATTTGTAAGTCCGAAAGGCATTACCAAAAAACTCGTAGTGGTCGTTACGCGTGCGGAATGCAGTTTTCAGAAATCTTCAGTGCATACCCGAATATGATGGTATCCGGATCGGAGATCCAATTTCGTGAAGACTCGGGCTCCTTTTAATTTGTCCAAGAGTTCATCTACGATTAGAATATGATATTTGTCCTTGACGGTGATGGTGTTTAGAGCCCGGTAGTCAACGCACATCCGCCACGTACCATCCTTGCGCACTAGCAGCACCGGTGAGGAGTAAGGGCTGCAACTCGGTCGAATCACCCCGGTGTCAAGTATCTCTTTAACAATGTTCTCGATCTTGTCCTTCTGCAAGTGAGGATAGTGGTATAGTCATAAATTTGTTGGAGCCTATCTAAATAGGAATGTGGTGGTCATGCGGTCAGTTAGGGGGGTAGCCCGCGCGGCTCTGAGAAAACATCCATGAATTCATCCAGCAGAAGGGCAAGCTTAGGATATGAGTTTAATACATTCTCCTCCCTTAGATGGCTATTGGATATGCATCAAGAATCCACCATGTGCTTTACGCAAATCTTTCTCCATTTGTTGCGACGAAATAGTGGAAATATGGCTCCAGCGCTTGCCTCGTAATGTGACCTGTCTCCCTTTGCAATAAAATTTCATGATTAATTTAGAAAAATTTCAGGAGATATCACCTAGCGTTGTGAGCCATTCGCTCCTGAGTTCGGCTTCATAATCATCGATGGGTAGGAGGAAGAAATCAGCTACTACTTCTTGGTATTGGAGGAGTAGTTTCACCCGCGGGCACCGTTGGTCGCAATTGAGGATTCAGCCGTCAGCGACTTTTATGTCAAATTTGTTGCAACCTTCAATTTAAAGTGCCAAATGTGTAGCAACCTTACTATTGAGAAAGTTATTTGTGCTGCTTGTGTAAATGAGAATGGTGATGGGTTGCTCTTTTAGAAGTCCTCCAACTTTCATCGTTTGTAGGTTAGAGTACCCGGCCAATGCATGCACTGCGTAGTCGACCAATTGGGGCTCTTCCCCCATGGCTTCTTCTTCAGGTTCAAGGGCATCTTCAGATGGTTCATTGTCCTCATCCTCCATTGGTTCAATCACAAGGAGCCGGCCCTTCTTGCAATGATGTTCTGGCTCTACAGTTCATCACAGTGCCAACACAATCGTTCTTCTTGAATATGCGTAAAGGAAATCGCCGCTATAAGAGTGTATGGTTGCCGCGCCTTTACTTCTCCCCGAATCTCCGACTTTAGGTCCTCGATGAAAGTCCCTAAAAGTAGTTTTTCAGACCAATCCACAGTTTGATTAGATAAACATTCAAACCTTGTTTGGTATTCTTGTATTGTGGAGGTTTGACGAATCTTTGCCAATTGTCCGTCAATGTTATCGAAATCGGTTGGTTTGAAGCGGTTCAGTAGTCCTTCCTTGAATCGCTGCTATGAGAGTCCTCCATGTGTGTGCTTAAACCAATTAAACCATTGAATAACATCTCCGTCGAGGTGGATGGCAGCAATCTCCACTCGTGTAGCATCATCGGTTCGGTAGAACCAAAAATAGTGCGCGAGATCCACCCGATTGGGTCTCCTTCCCATCTAGGGAAGTCAACCTTCATGCATGGATTGTTGAGATCAGAGATGATGTGGCCACGTTCTTGAGGATCATCTCGCCGATCTGATGTTTCTCCTTGCAGTGATTTCCTCGGGCTCGACGGTCGATCAATGCTGAATTTGGCAAAAAGGGATCACATCTTCTCTTCCATACGGTTTTCAAAGGCTTCAAACTTTGCATTGATTGTCTCCTCTGATGCCATAGTATACACCTTTAGATCTGTAATATTGAAGTCTTTTTCATGTTGTCGGGTTAGTGGCATGAGAATATTGGAAAAGGGGATGGCCGGTTGGAAGGTGAAACAGTTTGGATAGGAGTAGGCTACGATTTAGGGCTGATTTGGGTGGCTATTTGGGTTTGGTTTAGGGTAAGATTTGGAAGGGTTTTTGGTGAGGATGGTAGGGTTTAGAGATGAGGAAAAGAGAATCTGAAATCCCATAAAAAATAGCACTTAAATCTGATAAAATTTGATAAAAAATGTGCTGCGATGTGTTGTCCTGCTGAACAAATTTTATGTTGGAGAAACGATGACTTCTTGACATAAATTCAGATTTCCATATCACACAAGGGGCGGCAGCAGATAGATGGATCTGCGGCTTGATGGGCGACAATGGATGGAGGCGACGTCAAAAGCAATTATGGGAATTGCTTAGAAGATGAAGGCGTGAATAATGGCTACAGGGGCAGCAAGATCGCTGCTCCAATACCAGACGATAGAACCCCAGAAGGAGCTTTATAAATTTTGATCATTGAGGGGGATTAACCCTTGGAACTCAATAGGGGTTCCTCCCTCCTAGACTCGGCACAAGGCTGAAATAAAATTGATAATTGCTTCCTTTAAGAGGGGGGCGACTACATCTTTAAATAGGGATCAAATCTCTAACCTAAGGGGGTGCTTGCCTAAGTAAAATTACTCCTTTGCCCCTCCTATAGCCGACCTGCCTTAATATAAACAGGGGGTGGCAAGGTTAGCTCTATAGTCGACCTAAGAAGGGGGAAACCCTAGCTGACCAACCCAGTAAGAGGGGCGGTGACCACTAAGCTCTAAGGGCTAATCTAAACCCTAGCTATACTCTGTTATAAGACATGAATGACTTTATTATACTCTAGCAGGGTTTTTATTAACTAGTACTGAGATAATTAGGACTCAACCTTGCTGGAATCCTATCATATACACTTAGGTGCATCCACAAGGTTCCAAACCTTCTTAGAATACATAGAATCTACCTCAGAATTCATGCCTTCTTGTCACTTTTTGGAGTCTATACTCATAATAGCCTTGTTGTAGGTCTAAGGATCAATATCTTGAGAGTCCTCTCCACTGATATATCCCACATATCTTTCAGGAGGGTGAGATGCTCTGCTAAACCTACGTAAAGTTGGAACTTGTGTGCTAGGTACCTGAACAGACTCAAGCTTTGGAATAGTGCTTGAGCTAGGTTCTCCAATCTCACTCAACTCTATCTCACTCTCACTGTTTCCACCAAGAATGTATTCCTTCTCAAGGAACACAACTCTCTTGGCAACAAAGACCTTTCAGTTGTCGGGATGATAGAAGTAATACCCTAAAGTCTCCTTAGGGTATCCTACGAACGTGCACCGTTCCGTCCTTGATTCTAGCTTGTCGGGGTTGTGCCTTCTAACGTGGGCAGGATAGTCCCAAATCTTAACCACCTTAAGATCAGACTTCTTTCCTTCCCATATCTCATATGGTATAGACACTACCAACTTTGATGGAACTATGTTCATAAGGTAAGCTGTGGTCTCTAAGGCGTACCCCCAGAATGAGATGGGTTAGACCGCACTATGTCTAACACCATGTGATTCCTCCTTTTTGATACACCATTGAGCTGAGGTGTATCAGGAGGTGTCCACTGGGATAGAATCCCATTGTCCCTAAGGAAATGGCTGAACTCCGTACTCAGGTACTATCCTCCTCGATTTGATCAAAGAGTCTTAATACTCTTTCTAATCTGGTACTCTACCTCATTCTTATATTCTTTGAATTTCTCAAAGGCCTTATATTTATACTTTATCAAGTACACATGTCCATGCATAGAGAAATCATCAGTGAATGTAATGAATTATGAGTAACAACCTATAGCCTGAGTCGACAAGGGATCACTATGTATGAGTTCCATTAACTCAGTGACTCTCTCTCTAGTTCCACTAAAAGGAGAGTTGATCATCTTCCCATGAAGGTAAGGTTCGCAAGTTGCATATGGCTCATAATCAAATGGATCTAAGTATCTATCATTCAACAAATTTTGAATTCTTCCCTCATGTATATGACCTAGCCTACAATACCATAGGTATGCATTATTCACCTTATCTATTTTCCTCTTAGATATATTTGTATTAATGATTTATGAAGAAGTATCTAACATATAGATGCTATTTGACATTGTCCCTCTAGTGATGATCTCATCATCCATAATTATTGAATAACTATTCTTCTCAAAAACTAATTTATATCCACTAATTGTCAAACAAGAGATGGAAATAATATTTTAGATAATAGAGGGAACAAAATAACATGCATCTATGCAATAAGAGCTCCACCAAGCAGATGTAGGGTGACCTCCCCAATAGCAACTGCAGCAACGCTTACTCCATTGCCCATCTTGAGGTCCATCTCGCCTCTGGCCAATCTCCTAGGTCTTGCCAGAACCTGCAATAAATTGTAGATATGATAAGCACTCCCGGTATCCAATACCTATGAGTTATTATAAAAATCTAACAAGTGAAGACTAATCATGAATATACTTGAAGCTTCTCTAAGCTTTTGTTTCGCCTTCTCTATAAGATAGTCCTTATAGTTTCTCTTCCAATACCCATCTTGGCCATAGTGGAAGCACTGTCCTTTATAATTTAGTAGGTCTTTCTTGACAACCTTTGTCTTACTCGGTATTCCTTTGCCCTAGCCCTTCTTAAGGATCTTGCTGGTCTTCCTTTTCTTCTTGGTCTCACCAATATAGAGAACTGGCTTCTTCTTCTTGATGGCACTCGCAACTTCCCTCAACATATTGAGGAGCTCAGGTAGAGTCACCTCAAACTTGCTCATGTTAAAATTCATGATGAAGTGAGAAAAGAAATCTGGTAGGGACTAAAGTATAGGATCAACACACAGGTTATCATTTAGGACTATCTTTATACTTCACAAAGTGAGTGATCTCATCCTCGCTTGTCCTTTCCTCCGATGTGGGAACAATCGTGTTAAGGACATATACGATTTTCTCTTTCATAAGAACAATTTTTAAATTATGGAGCCTTTAGACCAATGAGGTGGTTGGCATCAAGTATGCCACATAGGTGTTATACAAATGACAAAAAAGATAGAGTGTAAATAATATGCAAATTTATATAAAATACTAATTAAGATATGGACTTCAATCTTAATGTACACCCACTATTTTCCTAGCGAATCACATGACACCCTCGACACGTGAGACGGAAGTCTCTGGTAGACTCCTAGTGGGGATCGAGATCCAATTGGCATCTTAATGCAACCACGAGGGACTCGACCAATTACACTAAGCCCAAAAGGTAGACCACTCTTGCCATTCACAACTCCTTATGATTCTCATCACATCAGCCTCCGAATCATCATGGTCTCGAGGGAGTCGACCAACTATGATATTCAGTTAAGTCATCACCATCATTACAAAATGAGTCTAATTTGATGATATGCCCTCAAGGGACTCGACCAATTATACCATGTCCTCAGGTCATCGGTGATATCTCTATGTCATAGGCAAGAACTCGATCACGTAGATAGGTGAGCCTCGAGGAACTTGACCAATTATACCATGTCCTCAGGTCAACGGTGACATCTCTATGTTGTAGGCAAGATCTCGATCACGTAGATAGGTGAGCCTCGAGTGACTCAACCAACTTAGTCTATGTCGTAATTCAATTTCTTCCTATAACAATGGAAGGCCACGTGGGTCAATCTTATTGTCTCACACTTACCAACTTAATATTATCGTAGGAGGGGTTTTTGTTTCGTATCGGTCTCCTAATACGTCGTGTCACACACATACATATTTAATATATATCTACATCGTATGTAAATAAATAAATAAAAATATATAAATCTAGTAGGTGTATAACACATCAGATATGTAAGCCACACCGGATGATCATAAGCCATCACCTAATATGGTTAAGCCCGAGCCAATGGGCCTAATCACTCACAATATGATCTATGTGTGCATCGACACATCTCCATGCCCTGTGATCATCGATCTTATCATCATCGGTTCCATCGGATCCTCATCGCATCACCATGCGTCGTGATCTCCCACCACGACATCATGGGTCCCGCTGTCACCTCCATGATCCCGTCATGCCTATCTATGTAATTACAAACAATCACAAGCACACAAACCCGACATTAAACAAGAAAAATGGAGGCTCGCAGGTCTTAATAATAATAATAATAATCATAATTATACACATCATAACACATGGCTCATGATCATCCATCCAAATCATACATCACATGTACATCACATTATATATAGAATTACTAGATATATAAAATAATTAATTAATTATTTTTTTAGAAATTAGGACATGCTCAAAATTTTCAGAATTGTCAAGGGCATTTTTGAAATTCTAGATGAGTGTACAGCCCTCAGAATATCCAGAATTGTTGAGCGCATTTAAGAAATTCTATAAAATGGGACAAAATTACAATTTCTCAAATTTTGAGGGGTATAATCATCCTTTTCTTAAAAGGATGCCCTAGCCCTCCTCTTCTGCCCTCATCCAACGATCGCCGCTGCCGCCGCCGTTGTGCTACGCGTCGTTGGCGGTCGCCTTGCTGACAGGCGGCCCCCTTTGTGGCAGGCGTCGTTGCCCCTCGTGCGGCAGCTCCTTCGGGTATTGTGCCCGTAGTCCCCTCCCTTACGGGCTGGCACCTCTGTGGGCTTTGCCCCTGCGGGTGCTGCCTACGCCCGCAAGCACCGCCCCTGCTAGTGCCAGCCATGCTCATCGGCTACCACGCCTGCTGGTAGCAGCCCTGGTTGTGAGCGCCTACGCCTGCTGGTGATTGCCTCTTGCGGGTTGGCCGCGGGCGGCCTCCCCAACGCCACACGGGTGGAGATTGCTGTCATCCACCTCGAGGGAGATGCTATTTAATAGTTTAATTGGTTTAAGCACACCCATAGAGGACTCTCTTGGCAACGATTCATGGAAGGACTACTAGACCGCTTCGGACCAACCGATTTCGACAACATCGATGGACAATTGACAATGATTCGTCAAACCTCTATAATACAAGAATACCAAATAAGGTTTGAGCATTTATTTAACCAAGCTGAGAATGGGACTGAGAAACAACTTTTAGGTACTTTTATCGAGGGCCTAAAGCCGGAGATCCGAGGAGAAGTAAAGGCGTGGCAACCGTACACTCTTATGGCGGCGATTTCCTTCGCCTGTATCCAGGAAGAACAATTGAACCACGAGGTATGAAGGACAAGGGTCACTCCCCAACTAGCCATGCTGAGGTCTACTACCCCCTCTACTGCCATCCAAGCCCCTACACCAAAAATGTTGACAAGAGACGAGCTTCACGAACGATCGGCCAAGGAGTTGTGTTGGCATTGCGATGAACCGTGGAGCCGCGAACATCACTGCAAAAAGGGCCGGCTCCTCATGATTGAAATAGCAGAGGATGAGGACAATGAAACATCTAAAACAGCCCTTGAACCTAAAGAAGAAGCCATGGAGGAAGAGTCCCAACCGGGCAACTACGCAGTGCACGAATTGGCCGGCTATTCCAACCCGCAGATGATGAAAGTTGGAGGACTTCTAAAACAACAACTAATAACCGTTCTCATCGACATGGGCAGCACCAATAACATCTTCAATAGTAAGGTTGCTGTACGTTTGGCATTTCAAATCGAAGGTTGCAACAAGTTTGACGTAAAGGTCGTCGACGGCCCAATCTTTAATTACGACCAATAGTGCCCACAGGTGAAACTACTCCTCCAAGACCAAGAAGTGGTAGCTAATTTCTTCCTCCTACCCATCGATGATTATGGAGCCATACTTGGGATCGAATGGCTCACAACACTAGGTGATATCTCTTGGAATTTTTCTAAAGTAATCATAAAATTTTATTGCAAAGGGAGACAAGTCACGTTATGTGGCAAGCGCGGGAGCCAAATTTCCACCATTTCGTCGCCACAAATGTAGAAGGTTTTGCACAAAGCACATGGTGGATTCTTGATTCATATTCAGCAGCCATCTATGGGGGAGAAAATATAAAACTCAGATCCTAAGCTTGCCGTTTGTCTAAATGAATTCGTGGATGTTTTCTTGGAGCCGCGCGGGCTACCCCCTAACTGGCCGTATGACCACTGCATTCCTATTTTGCCAGGCAAACCTCTAGCAAATTTATGATCGTACCACTATCCTCACTTGCAGATGGATGAGATCGAGAACATTGTTAAAGATATGCTTGACACCGGGGTGATTCGACCGAGCTGCAGCCCTTACTCCTCACCGATGTTGCTAGTGCGCAAGAAAGATGGTACGTGGCGGATGTGCATTGACTACTGGGCTCTAAACACCATCACCGTCTACGATAAATATCATATCCCATTCATAGATAAACTCTTGGATGAATTAAAAGGAGCCCGAGTCCTCACTAAATTGGATCTCCGATCTGGATACCATCATATTCGGGTATGCACTAAAGATATTATGAAAACTACAGTCTGCACGCATAACAGCCACTACGAGTTTCTGGTCATGCCTTTCAAACTTACGAATGCTCCTTCTAATTTCCAAAGCCGATGAATGACATCTTATGGAGTTTTCTATGTAAGTTCGTATTGGTATTCTTTGATGATATTCTCATTTATAGCCCTATGCTTGATATACATTTTTAGCACTTACGAACTGTTCTAACGATTCTTCGGGAGAATACTCCTTATGTTAAACAGTCAAAGTGCAGCTTCTTACAACGCAAATTGGAGTATATTGGGCACATTATATTAGAGGATAGAGTGGCGAAGGACCCGACAAAGATCAAGGCAATGAAAGGATGGTCGAGACCTACAAACGTACAATTATTATGCGGTTTCCTTGGACACACGGGCTACTACCAAAATTTTATGAAAGATTATGGCAAGATCTAGGGTTTCCCCCTACAAACGTACAATGCTAGGGTTTCCCCCTACTTAGGTCCGCTATAGAGCCAACCCAGTCGCCCCTTGTCCCTATTAAGGCAGGTTGGCTATAGAAGGGGCAAAGGGGTAATTTTATTTAGGCAAGCACCCCCTTAGGCTAGGGTTTTGATCCCTGTATAATGATGTAACTGCCCCTTCTCTTGAATCAAGCAATCTACAATTTTAATTTAGCCTTGTGCCGAGTCTAGGAGGGAGGAACCCCTACAGCTCCTTCTGGGGTTCTATCACATAATCACAAATAGATTTTTTCATGCCTCTCCAATAGAAGTTTTGCTTCACCCTTTTGTATGTTCTCAGAAAGCTAGAGTGCCCTGTTGAAGATGAATAGTGCATTTCATTCATAATAATTTTGATGCAAGGAGAAGTAGGAACAAGCACAATTCGGCCCTTGTAGCATAGGTCTCTCGAATCCCAAGTATAGTGGGCAATGACACCTGGTTCCTTCTCTAATTTCTCTATGATGCCTCAGGTCTCTAGGTCCTTCTTCCATTCCTCCCTAATGTCCTCGAGGAAGTCAGTGGAAGGAAGGGAGATGGCTGAAATTTTGGCTTGCTCTGAAAGCCGTGATAGTGCATCTGCAACAACATTTTCTTTCTCCTTTCGATAAATAATTTCATAATCAAAACTAAGAAGTTTAGTTACCCATATATGCTGCTCCAAGGATGATTTTTTTGCTCCAAGAAATATTTGAGGCTCCAATGATCAGTTTTGATTTGGAAGTGTCGGCTGATCTGGTATTGTCTCCACTTCATGACAACATACACAATCGCAAGCATCTCCTTGTCATACATGGATATTTTATGATGAGAGGGAGACAAGGCCTTGCTAGTATAGGTAAGGGGTTGACCATCTTGCATTAGGATAGCTCCAATTCCAACTCTAGATGCGTCGGCCTCAATCATGAAGTGTCAACTGAAATCGGGCAGCTTAGGACCAATGTCGTCATCATGGTTACCTTGAGCTATCGAAGGCCGTGGAAGCTTGGTTCAACCACTGGAAGGAGTCTTTTTTCAGTGGGGAAGTGAGTGGGGCACTGATCTTTCTATATTCTTTCACAAACTTTCGATAGTAGCCCATAAGTCTTAGGAAACCGCACAGCGATTTCACGTTTGTGGGTCTCGACTAGCTTTGCATCACTTCAATTTTCATCGGGTCTATCGCCACTCCATTTTATGATATAATGTGCCCAAGGTACTCCACTTTTTATTGTAAAAAGCTACACTTTGATTATTTAACATAGAGGGTACTCTCTCGAAGAATCATTAGAATAATTCATAAGTGCTGAAAATGTATGTCAAGTTTAGGGTTGTAAATGAGAATGTTGTCAAAGAATACTAGCACAAATTTGCTTAAAAACCTCCAAAAAATGTCATTCATCAAGCTTTGGAAGGTAGAAGGAGCATTTGTAAGCCCAAAGAGTATTTCCAAAAATTCATAATGATCGTTGTGTGTACAGAATGCCATTTTCGGAACATCTTCGGGTATGATCTGATGGTACCCAGAACGGAGATCCAATTTAGTGAAGACTCGGGCTCCATTTAATTCATCCAAGAGCTTATCTACTATTGGTATGGGATATTTATCTTTGACAGTGATGGAGTTAAAAGCTCGGTAGTCAATGCACATCTGTCACGTACCATCCTTCTTGCGTACTAGCAACACCGACGAGGAGTAGGGGCTACAGCTTGGCCGAATTACTCCGGTGTCGAGCATCTCCTTAACGATGTTCTTAATCTCGTCCTTCTACAAGTGAGGATAGTGGTACAACCTTGAGTTTGCTAGAGGTTTGCCTGGAAGTATAGGGATGCCATGATCATGCTGCCAGGTAGGGGGAAGTCCACGCAGCTCAACGAAAACATAGGCAAATTCATCCAGCAATTGGGCAAGCTTAGTATCTACAATTTGCACATTCTTCTCCTCTGATGGCTGCTGGATATGCATATAAAATTGTCATATATCTTGTGCAAAACTTTCTCCATCCACTGCGTCGAAACGGTGGAGATATGGCTCCCGCACTTACCTCGTAAAGTGACCTGTCTGCCATTACAATGAAACTTCATAATTAAATTAGATAAATTCCAGGATATGTCATCTAATGTTGTGAGCCATTCAATTCCAAGCACAGCTTCATAGTCGTTGATTGGTAGGAGGAAGAAATCGGCTACAATCTCTTGGTCTTGTAGCAGTAATTTCACCCGCGGGCACCGTTGGTTGCACTTAAGGATCCGACCGTCGGTGACCTTTACATTGAATTTGTTGCAACATTTGATTTGAAGTACCATATGTGCAGCAACCTTGTTATTGAGAAAGTTATTTGTGCTGCCTGTATCAATGAGAACGGTGATGGGTTCTTGCTTGAGAAGTCCTCCCACTTTCATCGTCTGCGGGTTAGAGTAGCTGGCTAGTGCGTGCATCATAAAATTGGCTGATTGGGGCTCTTCATTCATGTTTTCATCTTTGAATTCAAGGTTTTCTTCTGATGGTTCGATGTCCTATCCTCTACTAGTTCTATCACAAGAAGCCACCCCTTTTTGCAGCGATGTTCACGGCTCCATGGTTCATCGTAGTGGCCAACACAACCCCTTGGCAGATCGATCCTGAAGCTCGTCTCTTGTCAATTGTTTGGGTGCAGGGGCTTGGATGGCATTAGAGGGGTGTGACCCCTAGTCCTTTGGGCTTCCTGGTTCAATCGTTCTTCTTGTAGCCGCGCGAAGGAAATAGCCACCATAAGGGTGTAGGGTTGCCACACCTTCACTTCTCCTTGTATCTCTAACTTTAAGCCCTCAATGAAAGTTCCTAAAAGTTGCTTTTTTGACCAGTCACAAGTTTAGTTAGATAATTACTTAAACCTTGTTTGGTACTCTTTTATAGTGGTGGTTTGTCGAATCTTCATCAATTGTCCGTCGATGTTCTTGAATTTGGTCTATCTGAAGCGGTTCAATAATCCCTCCATGAATTGCCGCCAGGTAGGGCCTCCATGGGTATGCTAGAACCAATTAAACCATTGAATCGCATCCCCTTCAAGATGGACGGCCGCAATCTCCACATTAATTCCAGCAAAAATCTGAGAAATTTATGGAAAATTTCAATATTAGAATCTCAGTTTAGATTGTGATAGTAGTAGTTATTTGGATCAAGAAAATTTTGCCAGTGTAACAATAGAAAAATTGTTGCAATCAAGATCACAAATTTCCCGTCGTAAAATTTTAGGACTACATGACGAAAAATTACAGCACTATAACTCCGGATCTAGGAAGAGTTTTTTCCTAAGATTGGTCTTAGATGAAAGCTAAGACGATCTATGAATATATGTAAAAGTTTTAGCTAGAAAGGATGATCAAAAGTTCAGGTTCAAGAGGCAATAATCTGCTGGAATTTTTCTGCAGCTTTTCCCCTTCCCAACGATGATAATGTTTGCGACGGTAGAATTTTGTAGCAAAGAAACATTGGAAAAACTTCTCCCACATATAAGATAAAGGAATAGTAGTAGCAAGAGGTGTGAGTTTTGGAGTTTTTACCAGACTATGATGTTGATGTAGAGGACGACATTAGATTGATGGATATGCGGCTTGGTGGGCGATGGTGGATGAAGGCGACGTCAAAAGCAACTGTGAGAATTGCTTGGAAGATGGAGGCAATAGAGATGGCTATAGGGCAGCAAGAATACGGCTCTGATACCAAATGATAGAACCCTAAAAGGAGCGCTATAGATTTTGACCCTTGAGGGGGGATCAACCCTTAAAACACTGTAGGGGTTCCTCCCTCCTAAACTCGGCACTAGGCTAAATAAAAGTTGATAATTGCTTGATAAAAGAGAGGGGCCAGCTACATCATTATATAGGATTCTAAACCCTAGCCCATGGGGTGCTTGCCTAAGTAAAATTACCCGTTTGCCCCTTCTATAGCTGACCTACATAAGTAGGAACAGATGACAGCTATGATGGCTCTATAGCTAACCAAAGCAGGGAGAAACCCTAGCTGACCAGCCCAGTAAAGGGGGCGGCGACCATTAAGCCCTAAGGCCTCAATCTAGACCCTAACCATACTTCTTTATATGATAGAAGTAGCTAGGTGGGGTTTTATTACAATCTCATAGGGTTTTATTGACTACTTATAGAGAGATTAGGACTCAACCTTGCTGGAGTCCTATAACCATGGAGGTCTCTCTTGGCAGCGATTCAAGGAAAGACTACTTACTCACTTCGGACTAACCGATTTTGACAACATCAATGGCAAATTGGCGAAGATTTGATAAACCTCGATAATACATGAAGACCAAATAAGGTTTGAGCATTTATCTAACCAAACTATGGATTGGTCTGAAAAGTAATTTTTAGGGACTTCTATTGAGGGCCTAAAGCCATAGATTCGAGAAGTAAAGGCGCGACAACCATATAGTATTACAGCGATAATTTTCTTCGTGAGAATCCAAGAAGAACGATTGAACCACGAAGTACGAAGGACAAGGGTCACTCCCCGTCCAGCCATGCCGAAGCTTTCAGCCCCCTCTATTGCCATCGAAGCCCCTGCACCAAAAAAATGAACAAGAGATGAGCTTCGTGAATGATCAGCCAAAGGGTTGTGTTGGCATTGTGATGAACCTTGGAGCCGAGAACATCGCTGCAAAAAGGGCCGGCTCCTTGTGATCGAACCAGTAGAGGATGAGGATAGCAAACCATCTGAAGAAAGCTGATAAAACCCCATATGGAGCTCTATAGATTTTGATCCTTGAGGGGGATCAACCCTTGGAACGCTGTAGGGGTTCCTCCCTCTTATATTCGGCACAAGGCTGAAATAAAATTGATAATTGCTTGCTTTCCAAGAGGGGGGCGGCTACATCTTAAATAGAGATCAAAGTCCTAGCCTAAGAGGGCACTTATATAGGTAAAATTACCCTTTCGCCTCTCCTATGACCATCCTACCTTAATAGGAACAAGGGAGGCGATGATTTCTAAGCCCTAAGGGCTAATCTAAACCCTAGCCATACTCCTTTATAAAATAGGAGTGACTTTATTACAATCTAGCAGGGTTTTATTGACCACTTCTAGGTAGATTTCGACTCAATTCTGTTGGAGTCCTATCAAACCTGCCCTCTTAAAATCAGCCTTGTCCTCAAGGCTGAAGTTCCATGAACTCAGGGAATTGGGTCTTCAGCTCCTCATCAGCTTGGGTGTCAGTTGGAAGAACTTGAGCTGAGTCGTCGTCTTTAAATTTCCATTTGAGGTGGGATACTTGGAGGATCAACTGTAATTTTGATCTTGTGCACAGATATGATCTCCAGGTCGGGGCCCCAATATGATCCCCAATTTTGCAAGGACTGAAGAAATAGGGAGACCAATTTATTGATGCTTGAATTTCATGCTGGTGGAGCTCGAGATGTAGGGGGACTTGATCTTTCTCAGGAAATTTTCTTCTGCTTCAGCGTTTGTCAGGGGGAAGTTTTTTCCTTGCATCGGTTGCCACATGGTTAGTCTTTAGTGATAGTCAATCTTTCTTCTGGAATAGTGACTGCCCTCTGGTATGGTTCAGGATGATGAGAGCCCAATCTGGGGTGAGCATGAATTGCAATTCTTCTAGTTTAACTCCTCTTTCGTGCCATGGACCTATATCCAACCATATTTTAAATTTGGTAGTAATTAGTATATCCTATAAAAATCTCATATGAAGTGTAGGGGAAGCCTCGGTTTAAATTAAGAGTTGACTATCTTGCACAAGAATAACCCAAATTCCAACTCCTGATGCATCAGCCTCAAGGACCAAAGTGCGGCCAAAATCGGGCAGCTCTAGGACCAACGTCATCGTCACGGCTACCTTGAGTCGCTCAAAGGCTGCAAAGGTTTTATCCGACCACAAGGAGTATTTCTTCAGTAAGGACGTGAGCAGGGCATTGATCTTGCCATAATCTTTCATAAAAGTTTGGTAGTAGCCCGTAAGTCCAAGGGAACAGCGTAATGATTGTATGTTTGTATGTCTCGACCATCCTTGCATTGCCACGATCTTTGTCGGGTCCAACGCCACTCCATCCTCTAATATAATGTGCCCAAGATACTCCACTTTATGCTGTAATAAGTTGCACTTTGACTGTTTAACATAAGGAGTATTCTCCCAAAGAATCGTTAGAACAGTTCGTAAGTGCTGAAAATGTATATCAAGCGTAGGGCTATAAATGAGAATATCATCAAAGAATACCAATACAAACTTGCATAGAAAACTATGGAAGATGTCATTCATCAGGCTTTGAAAATTAGAAGGAGCATTTGTAAGTCCGAAAGGTATTACCAGAAACTCGTAGTGGCCGTTATGCGTGCGAAATGCAGTTTTCAGAATATCTTCAGTACATACTCGAATCTGATGGTATCCGGATTGGAGATCCAATTTAGTGAGGACTCGGGCTCCTTTTAGTTCATCCAAGAGCTCATCTAAGACGGGTATAGGATATTTGTCTTTGACGGTGATGGCGTTTCGAGCCCGGTAGTCAACGCACATCCGTCACTTACCATCTTTCTTGCGCACTAGCAACACCGATGAGGAGTAAGGGCTGCAGCTTGGTCGAATCACCCCGGTGTCAAGCATCTCTTTTACAATATTCTTGATCTCATCCTTCTGCAAGTGAGGATAGTGGTACAATTGCAAATTTGCTAGAGGTTTGCCTGGCAAAATAGGAATGCAGTGGTCATGCGGCCGGTTAGGGGTCTGCCTGCGTGGCTCCAAGAAAACATCCGCGAATTCGTTTAGGCAAAGGGCAAGCTTAGGATCTGAGTTTTGTATGTTCTCCCCCATAGATGGCTATTGAATATGTATCAAGAATCCACCATGTGCTTTGTGCAAAACTTTCTCCCTTTGTTGCGACGAAACGGTGGCAATTTGGCTCCCGTGCTTGCCTCGTAACATGACCCATCTCCCTTTGGAATAAAATTTTATGATTAGTTTAGAAAAATTCCAGGAGATATCACCTAATGTTGTGAGCCATTCGATCCCGAGTACGGCTTCATAATCATCAATGGGTAGGAGGAAGAAATCAGCTACCACTTCTTCGTCTTGGAGGAGTAGTTTCACTCGCGGCCACTATTGGTCGCAATTAAAGATTCAGCCGTCCGCGACCTTTACATCAAACTTGTTGCAACCTTCAATTTGAAGCTCCAAACATGCAGCAACCTTACTATTGAGGAAGTTATTGGCGCTGCCCGTGTCGATGAGAACGGTGATGAGTTGCTGTTTTAGAAGTCCTCCAACTTTCAACATCTACGGGTTGGAATAGCCGGCCAATGCGTGCACTGCGTAGTCAGTCGGTTGGGACTCTTCCTTCATGGCTTCTTGT
Organism: Ensete ventricosum; assembly: GCA_029747655.1. Taxonomy (NCBI): domain Eukaryota; kingdom Viridiplantae; phylum Streptophyta; class Magnoliopsida; order Zingiberales; family Musaceae; genus Ensete; species Ensete ventricosum. The sequence continues at coordinate 29,808,169 of JAQQAF010000001.1, read as the reverse complement.
TTAGGTTCAAGTCTTCTTCAGATGTTTTATTATCCTCAACCTCCACTGTTCAATCATGAGGAATCGGCCCTTTTTGCAGTGATGTTCACGGCTCTACGGTTTTTCGCGATGCCAACACAACCCCTTGGTCGATCGTCCGCGAAGCTCGTCTCTTGTCAACTTTTTTGGTGCAGGGGCTTGGATGGCAGTAGAGGGGGTAGTAGGCCTTGGCATGACTGGTCGGGGAGCGACCCTTGTCCTTCGTACCTCGTGGTTCAATTGTTCTTCCTGGATACATGCGAAGGAAATCGTCGCCCTAAGAGTGTACGATTGCCACGCCTTTACTTCTCCTCGAATCTCTGGCTTTATGCCCCAGATAAAAGTACCTAAAAGTTATTTCTCAGACCAATTCTCAGTTTGGTTAGATAAATGCTCAGACCTTGTTTGGTATTCTTGTATTGTAGAGGTTTGACGAATCTTTGCCAATTGTTCGTCGATGTTGTTGAAATCGGTTGGTCCGAAATGGTTTAGTAGTCCTTCCTTGAATCGCTACCAAGAGAGTCCTCCATGGGTGTGCTTTAACCAATTAAACCACTGAATAGCAACTCCGTCGAGGTGGATGGAAGCAATCTCCACTCGTGTGGTGTCGGCGGTTCGGTAGAACCAAAAATAGCGCTCCGTGCACGAGATCCACCCGATCGGGTCACCTTCTTCCCATCTTGGGAAGTCAACCTTCATGTGTGGATTATTCAGATCAGAGGTGATATGGCCATGTTCTTGAGGATCATCTCGCCGATCTAAAGTTTCTCCGTGTTGTGATTTCCTCGGGCTCGACGGTCGACCAATGCTGAATTCGACGAAAAGGGATCGCATCTTCTCTTCCATGCGGTTTCTAAAGGCCTCAAGCTATGCATCGATAGCCTTCTCTGATGCCATAGTATATGCCTCAAGATCTGTAATATTGAGATCTTTTTTCTATTGTTGGGTTAGTGGCATGGGAATTTTGGAGAAGGGGGTGGCCGGTTGGAAGGTGAATCGGTTTGGATGGAAGTAGGCTGGTTTACGTGGCTAATTTGTCGGCTGTTTGGATTTGGTCTAGGGTAGTGTTTTGAAGGGTTTTGGTTAATGATGGTAGGGTTTGGTGATGAGGAAAAGAGAGTCCGAAATCCCATAAAAAATAGCACTTAAATCTGATAGAATTCGGTGGAAATAAGTGCTGCGATGTGCTGTCCTGCTGAACCGATTTTTGCGTCGGAGAAACACTGATTTCTCAATATAAATTCCATGGGAAAGTTTAAGAAAATTATACAGAAACCCTTGGTTCAGATGTTGTTAATGCCAGTAAAAAGTTTGACGAAATTTTGGCAGCATAACAGTAGGGAAATAAGGCAAAAGACGAAAGGCAAAATCCCTCGTCATAAAATTCCAGAACTGCATGATAGTCAAAGATTGCACAAGAAAACCAGTTCCAGAAGGAGTTTTTTCATGAAATCAAATCCAGATAAAAGTCAACTTGGTCTTGAGAATTGTGTAAATATTTTGGCCAAAAAGGATGAGCAAAAGTTTGGTTTCAAGAGGCCAATAAACGGAAGGCAGATTCTGCGTTGTAAAATTTCAGTACTGTGCAACAAAGAATCATAGCGCATAAGTCCAGATCCAGAAGGATCTTTTTTATGAGATCAGTCTTAGATGAAAGCTAAGATGATCTATGAAATTGTATAAAAGTTTCATCCAAAAATTACGACTAAAAGTTTAGTTTCAATAAGCAACAATCGGCTGAAAATTTCTACAGTGTTTCGTCTTTATAACAATGATAACGTTTGCGACGAATGAATTTTGCAGCGGATAAAATTTGAAAAAAATCTTCAACATTTAAAGTAAGGAATCTTGTAGTATTGAAGAGGTGTGGATGATAAAAGAAATACCAGATTTCCAGATCAAACGCAGGGGGTAGTGGCAGATTGATTTGATCTGCTGCTGGGGTGGAAAGTGGAGGCGCGTGTCATAGCAATTGTGGGAATTGCTTGGGAAGGTGGAGGCAGTTGAGATGGCTACAGGGCAGCAGGAACGCGGGTCTGATACCAGGTGATAAGACCCCAGATGGAGCTCTATAGATTTTGATCCTTTAGGGGGATCAACCCTTGGAACGCTGTAGGGGTTCCTCCCTCCTAGATTCGGCACAAGGCTGAAGTAAAATTGATAATTGCTTACTTTCAAGGAGGGAGGCGACTACATCTTAAATAGGGCACAAAGTCCTAGCCCAAGGGGGCACTTATCTAGGTGAAATTACCCTTTGGCCCCTCCTATAGCCATCCTACCTTAATAAGAACAAGGGGCGGTTAGGTTGGCTCTATAGCTGACCTAAGCAGCGGGAAACCCTCGCTGACTTGCCCAGTAAGGGGGCAGCGACTTCTAAGCCCTAAGGGCTAATCTAAACCCTAGCCATACTCCTTTGTAAGATAGGAGTGACTTTATTACAATCTAGCAGGGTTTTATTGACTACTTCTAGGGAGATGAAGCCATGAAGGAAGAGGCCCAACTGGTTGACTATGAAGTGCATGCATTGGCAGGCTACTCCAATCTACAGATGTTATGACTTAAGTGTAGCTGCAATTTTTAGGTTGAAGGTAGAGAATGGCAGCGATGTCGGGACTGTGGGGGTGAAGTCTCCAAGTGGAGGATGGCAGCCAAGGGTAGCAACGACAGTGGAGGAAGAAGAGGGTAGCAGCAACGTCGGTTGCGACTGCGTTGCGACTTCGTGGCTGTAAGTGGCGTCGGTTGCAGTAAGGGTGTGGCTACAATAAGAGGAAGACGGGGCAGCGATGTACACGGCTATTACGGAGGAGGGTAGTAGCGGTATGGAGTGAGAGACGGCTGTTGCTATGCTCAATTTGTTGCTGGTCGTGATCAAGATAGTTGGCAGCGAACGATTATTGCAGGCTGCAATGTAAACAAATTGTAGCGAAAGATCGCTGCTGGTAGCTTTTTACCGCAAGGATCACTGCTGGCTGTGATCAAGGAGGATGGCAGCAAGAGGTCGCTGTTGGCAGTGTTGGGCAGCGAAAGATGCGTGCTGCGGTTGAAGGGATAAGGGAGATTGGGTGGTCGAAAGATTGGTGGACCGAAGGCTTCGGTTTTTGGGTACAGTTTGTGGCTAATTTGGGTGCGATTTGGGGCTGCAGTTTTGTGAAGTTTAGGCTACGAATTAGTGTGGTTTTAGGGCCATGATAGCAGTAGATGAAGGTTAGGAAAATAATTTAGATCTGCGATAGATGGCAGCAAAGGTAGGTGTATCGGTAAGGAAAGTTGGCTGAAAAGGTAAGTGGATCGATAAGGAAGTAGGCTGCTGTTAGGGCTGATTTGGGTGGCTGTTTGGTTTCAGTTTAGGGTAGGGTTTTGAAGGGTTTTTGGTAAGGATGGTAGGGCTTGGTGATGAGGAAAAGAGAGACCAAAATCCCATAAAAAACAACACTCAAATCTAATAGAATTCGATGAAAAAAAGTGCAGCGATGTGTAGTCCTGCAGAACAGATTTTACATCGGAGAAACGATGACTTCTCGATGTAATTTCCCAAGGAAAGTGTCACATCCCCCCGACTTATATCATAAATCGAGAGGTGTGACCATGTCATAATTCGATAATATTATCAACAACATAATCCATCCAGGATCCAGACAATCATTTGAGGATACTAAGAATAACAAGGAAAGTCATTCAATCACTTTCATAGAAACCTGTGCAGATTATAATCTCTTCATATTCTCTTAAGGAATTACAAACTGATCCAAAACCAATACGGCTAAATATAATCCATATTCATAAAGTCCACCAATGCGATAAAATCCATATGACTTCTGAAAAACAATCACATACCACCACTTCATATATTATACAGCAAGTTTAACATTCAAGATCCCAAACAAGAGGATAGTATTAAAAACATTACATAGTTATCCCTCTTAAAAATATGTCTACAACTTTACTTTAGACCCAAGGTGTACACATCAATGATAACATATTGTCAAATGAACATTTAGCCTAAGAACTTCTTGCTTTCCCCTTGCATTAGCCCGTATCAAGTATTTTTATAAATGCGGAGCTAACCTGAAGAAGATTAGATAGCAACAGAGTGAGCTAAGAAGCCTAGCAAGTATCAAACAGGTTCAAAGCAAGGAAAGATGTTTTCAAGTTGAACCTGATATAAGAGTGAAAGGTAGGGAATACATAAGTCTTCACATATACCATCAAATCAGATTCACAACCACAAGGTTCATCTCGTTCGAAGCATACATGAATCTATAACAATTTGGGAAGGTATTTAGAGCATACATAGCAATCAAAAGAATTTTGGTATATATCAATGACATTTAAAGTTGTTAGGCGCATATCAATAATACATGAAATACTTTGGAACATGTCAAAGGAACAAATATCAAACTTAAACTCGTATGTCACATTTGAAGTTGGATGAATATCATAGGCATAAGTATGTCAAGCAGCATATCAATGGCAAACGAAAGAATTTGGAGCCTATCAATAAGAATACAAAATATTTCGGAGCATATCAAGGAGGTATAAGATATTTTTGAAAGTATATCAATGGTGTATGAATATTCTCAAAAGCGTATCAAATGAACAAGTAACGAATAGGAGCTCAAATAATATGGTCTATCAAAATGAGGTTTTGATAGTCATTTCATCTCCAAATCATTCAATCATAGGTTCAACAGAAAGGTCTGAAAGCCTATTTTCTAACAAATTAAGTTTAACATAAATCAGAAACTCCAACATAAAGATATAAGCAATATAGTGATTAAAGGTCTTGAGATACAGATTCTATTTTACAGATTTTGTCTAATCAATTGAAGTAAACGTTTTGGCTAGCAAATGAACTCTAAATTCTTCAAGCTCAGGTTCAAAAGAAAGATATTTGAATCTATTTTTGAGAAAACTAAGTTTTGTCTAAATCGGAGGTCTGTACTAAATATTACAGCAAGAACAAAATTGATGGGTCATAATCTTGATAATATTACAGATTCATACTTAGGTAGCCAACAAAAGATTTCGGATTAGTTTCAAAATTTTCTTCATAAATCAAGGCAAAAATAAAGATACATTTCAGTAGAAGGAAGATAGAATACTTGCCTTTAAATATTTTAGTCCCAAAGGTGTGGATTAGATCACAATCTCAAAATCCCCAAATTTCTTCTTTTTCTTTTATTCTCTTCTTCTTCTTCTTCTTCTCAAGTTCACATTCCAGCCAAAACACTCCTTTTTTTCTCTAATTGTTAATTGTTTAAGCTAACATATGTATTAATAGATGGTAAATTTACATGCAATGTACACATGCACAAGTGGCACTATTTTAAACAAGGTAGTGACACATGTCCTCACCATATTTCTTTTTTCTTTTGTTCTTTTGTTTAACTTAATGTAAGTCTTTTATAATTCATTTCATATATATTTTTTAAGATTCACACTTAAGCCCTTAGCAATTAACTTTTAATTTAAATTTTTTTGATCAAGAGAATTAATAAATAAATCCTTAAATTTTACAAATGGGTCATCATAAATAATTTAAAATATATCATTATAAATATTTCAGAAATGAGGGATATTATATTCTCCCCCCTTAAAATAAAAATTTAGTCCTCTAAATTAATCATACCTTCATCGACGAAAAGATGAGGATAGATTTTCTTCATTTCTTCCTCTAGTTCCCAAGTTGTTTCATCCATAGAATGATGCCTCCATATCACTTTTACTAGAGAAATGATCTGATTCCTTAGTATTTTTTCTTTCTTATCAATAATCTATATAGGTTCTTCCACATAAGATAAGTTATGATTGATTACAATCGGCTCATACTGAATGATGTGAGAAGGGTCATGTATATACTTTCTGAGTATTGAAATATGAAATATGTTATGGATACGACCCAAGGATGGTGGCAAGACAATCCTATAAGCGACAGAACCAATCCTTTCAAGGACCTCAAATGGTCCAATAAATCTAGGGCTTAACTTTCCTTTCTTCCCAAATCTTACCATACCCTTGGAAGGAGAGACCTTCAAGAATACAAAATCCCCCACTTGAAACTCAATTTCTCATCTTCTATTATCAGCATAGCTTTTTTGATGACTCTAAGCAGTCTCTAGTCTTTCCCTTATAACTTGAATCTTTTCGGTAGTCTCCTACACTTTATCGGGTGATAACAATTTCCTATCGCCAACTTCCTCCCAACAAATAGGCATTCTGCACTTTCGCCCATACAAAGCTTCATAAGGGGTCATCTGAATACTAGACTGGTAACTATTATTATAGGTGAACTCAACAAGAGAAATATCTTTATCCCACTCACCTTTCTAATCCATGATATATGCTCTAAGCAAATCCTCAAGTGTTTGAATTATTCTTTCTGATTGCCCATCAGTTTGAGGGGGATAAGTAGTGCTAAACTTGACTTTAGTGCCCATAGATTCCTGTAATCTTCTCCATAATCTAGAAAGGAATCTGGAGTCCCTATCAGAGATTATCTCCTTTGGAACACCATGAAGCCTTACTATTTCACCGATATATAATTCAACAAGTCTATCCACAGAATATGTCATATTGATCGGTATGAAATGTGCCGATTTGGTAAATCTATCAATAATCACCCATATAACATCATGCTTTCTAAAGGTTCTGGGTAGACCGGAAACAAAATCCATGGTGATACTTTCCCATTTCTTTCAGGAATATCTAAAGGTTGTAACAAACCTCCAGGTCTTTAGTGTTCCACTTTGATTTGTTGGCAAGTTAAACATTTTGATACATATATTGTAATCTCCTTTTTCATGCCTTCCCACCAATAATGACTTTTAAGATCTTTATACATTTTTGTGCTACCCGGGTGCAAGGTGAATTTGGAACTATGACCTTCCTTCAGGATTTGATCATTGATATCTGAGTCATCTGGAACACATACTCTATTCCCCATTCTCAACAGGCCATCCTCAGAAACACGAAAACCAGGCTTTGATCCTTTTTCTACTTCTTTCCTCAAGTGGATTAAACGTGGATCTCATAGTTATCTCTCTTTAATTTGTTGAATGAAATCAGATTGAACCTGGATAGAGGCCATCAATATCATTGAGTTTTACTCATTCCTAATAGATTTCTCATCACTATTTTCTTCCAATAATTCCCATTGTGTCACAACCAAACTAGCCATAAAATTTATAGATTTTCTATTAAGTGCATCAGCGACAACATTGGCTTTACCCGGATGATATCGAATGGTGCGATCATAATCCTTTAAAAGTTCTATCCATCTTCGTTGCCTCATATTTAGCTCCTTTTGAGTGAAGATATACTTTAGACTCTTGTGATCGGTAAATATTTCAAATGTCCGCCCATATAAATAATGTCTCCAAATCTTCAGCACAAAAATAATTGCTGCTAACTCCAAATCATGGGTTTGATAATTTAGTTCATAACTCATCAGTTGTCTAGAAGCATAAGCAATTACTTTCCCTTCTTGCATCAAAACACATCCAAGGCCCTTCCTTGAAGCATCGGTGTAAACTACACATCCTTCATTACCACTGGGAATTGTGAGAATAGGAGCACTGGTCAATCTTCTTTTTAACTCCTAAAAACTTTATTCACATTCATCAACCCATTCAAACCTCACATTCTTTTGAGTTAACTTGGTGAGGGGGTTAGCAATTCGAGAAAATCCCTCCACGAATCTCCTATATGATGCCCAAGAAACTTCTAACTTTAGTTACATTTGTTGGTGCTTCCCACTTAACTACTACTTCGACTTTCTTCGGATCAATAGAGATGCCCTTACCTGAAATCATATGACCTAAGAAGGTAACTTCATTTAACCAAAACTCATATTTACTGAACTTTGCATACAACTTCTTTTCTCTTAGTATCGACAATACATTTCTCAAGTGCTCCTCATGCTCTAGGTCATTCCTTGAATACACTAATATATCATCAATGAATACGATAACACAATTATCCAAGAGTGGATGAAATATCTTATTCATTAATTCTATGAAAGATGCAGGAGCATTAGTCAAACCAAAAGGCATTACTACGAATTCATAGTGACCATACCGGGTCCTGAAACCAGTTTTAGGGATATCTTCTTTCATGATATTCAATTGATAATAACCTGACCTCAAGTCAATCTTGAAGAATACTTGTGAACCCTGCAATTGATCAAACAAATCATCAATTCTAGGTAGAGGATACTTATTTTTTATTATCACTTGGTTCAATTGTCTATAATCAAGCCTCAATGTCCCATCCTTCTTCTTAACTAACAGTACTGGAGCACCCCATGGTGAAACACTAGGTCGAATAAAACTTTTATCTAATAGTTCTTGTAGTTGATTTCTCAATTCTTCTAGCTCAAATGGTGTCATTCTATAGGGAAGCTTGGATATTGGTGTTGTTCCAAGGACAATATCAATAGCAAATTCAATCTCTCTATCTGGAGGTAATCCAGGCAAGTCACCTGGAAAAACATCAGGGAACTCTTTGACAACCAAAATTTAATTTAAATGAGCTGCTTGATTTAAGTTCTCCTTTACACATATAATATAGCAAGAACTACCCTTCTGCATAAATCGACGAGCTTGAAACGCCGATATTAGGCAAGGAAGTGAGTCATGCCTAATACCCTTAAAATAGAAGATGAGCTGATCTGGTATGCAAAAAATGATTATTATTGTATAACAATCAATACTAGCATGATAGGAAGATAGCCATCCATGCCAAGTATAATATCAAAGCCTTGAATCTCTAGGAGAATTAAATCAGCAAGGAGTTCATGTTCTCCGACAAAAATCAAACAAGACGGATAAAGCAAGTTTGATGTCAAAGTATCCCCAACTGCAGTAGTTACATACAACTCGTAATCCAATGGTTTAGGTTGAATGCCCAAGTGGCAAGCAAAAGTTTATGAAATAAAAGATAGATTGGACCCGGGATCAAATAAAACCTTTGCATTCTTATTAGAAACATGAATAATACCTTCGACTACTGATTTAGAAGTGCGGGAATCCTGTTCAGTGATAGTATAAACTCTAGCATGGGCTGTCGTTCTGGGTGGCAATGACTCTTTCTTTTTATTCAGTGGACAATCCTTTACTTTATGATCTAGTTTTCCACAAACAAAACAAACTCCAGTCACCCGAAAACACTTACTCATTTCATGATTATATCCACATTTTGCACATGACTGAGTTCTCTGAGGTGGCTTTCCCTTCTCTAATCCTGACATCTTGGTTCTCTTATTACTATTTTCATATTCATTCATTCTCTTACTTTTGCCTGTAAACTTGTCCTTGTAGTTCTTACCCATAATTTTCTGTATCTCCTCCAAGTCTCTTTCAATAATTAAGGCCCTTTCTACCACATCAACATATGAAGGAAGTTTTAAGGCTGATATCCGACTCCTTATCGCCGGTCTTAGACCTCTCTCAAATCTTTTTATCTTTTTAATTTCATCATCAGTCATGTGAGTGGCAAATCTAGAGAGCTCAGTGATTTTAGCTTCATATTTTACTACAGTCAAGTTTCCGTGTATAAGATTTAAGAACTCCAATTCCTTCTACTCCCTGATATAATCTGGAAAATATTTATCATTAAACTTTTCTGTGAATACTTCCTAAGTAATGAGCTCATGCCTGATCTCACTAATTCTCTTCGTTGTTCTCCACCAATGTTCAGCTTCCCCTTCAAACATGAAAGCGACAAAAGGAACCTTTTGATCTTCAAGACAATTAAAATGTCAAATATCTTCTCTATTCGCATCATCAATTGTTCAACCACCATTGGATCAGGTTCACCGCTAAAACTTGGAGGACTAAGCTTTTTGAACTGTTCTATTCCCAATCCAGCCTGAGTTGATGTTCCAGCTTTATCATTTACTCCTTGTTGGACTTGCTATTGTATCACATGTGTCATAGCCTCAAGGGTTTTCATAATTCCACTTAATTGATCAGCCACAGGAGGACCTGATGACCTCGTCATTCTTGTTTCCTAAAATCATCAAAAAGAAAATTTTAATTTCTCAATCACTCTATAAAATCACTAAACCTCAATGTATAGTTCCAAAATGATATATCTACAGTATGTCTTAGTGACTTAGTAATCCTCAAACCATGCTATGATACCATTTATGTCACGCCCCCCCCGAATTATATCATAAATCGAGAGGTGTGACCATGTCATAATTCGATAATATTATCAACAACATAGTCCATCCAGGATCCAGACAATCATTTGAGGATACTAAGAATAACAAGCAAAGTCATTCAACCACTTTCATAGAAACCTGTACAGATTATAATCTCCTCATATTCTCTTAAGGAATCACAAACCGATCCAAAACCAATATGGCTAAATATAATCCACAATCATAAAGTCCACCAATGCGATAAAATCCATATCACTTTGGAAAAATAACTATACACCACCACTTCATATATTATATAGCAAGTTTAACATTCAAGATCCCAAACAAGAGGGTAGTTTTAAAAATATTACGTAGTTATCTCTCTTCAAAATATGTCTACAACTTTACTTTAGACCTAAGGTGTACACATATAATGATAACATATTGTCAAATGAACATTTAGCCTAAGAACTTCTTGCTTTCCCCTTGCATTAGCCCATATCAAGTATTTTTATAAATGTCGAGCTAACCTGAAGAAGATTAGATAGCAATAGAGTGAGCTAAGAAGCCCAGCAAGTATCAAATAGGTTCAAAGCAAGGAAATATGTTTTCAAGTTGAACCTGATATAAGAGTGCAAGGTAGGGAATACATAAGTCTTCACATATAGCATCAAATCAGATTCACAACCACAAGGTTCAACTTGTTCGAAGCATACATGAATCCATAACAATTTGGGAAGGTATTTAGAGCATTTATGGCAATCAAAAGCATTTTGGTATATATCAATGACATTTAAAGTTGTCAGGGGCAAATCAATAATACATGAAATACTTTGGAACAATGCAAAGGAACAAATATCAAACTTAAACTCGTTTGTCACATTTGAAGTTGGATGAATATCATATGCATAAGTATGTCAAGCAGCATATCAATGGTGTATGAATATTCTCAAAATAGTTTGGAGCTGATCAATGAGAATACAAAACATTTCGGAGCATATCAAGGAGGTATAGGATATTTTTGAAAGTATATCAATGGTGTGTGAATATTCTCAAAAGCGTATCAAATGAACAAGTAACGAACAGGAGCTAAAATATCATTCAGACATAACATTCATATCATTCTTATCCAAAGCACACAAATAACTCAAAAACAATACTTTGGATATCATATCAACAACATAGAGGGTGAAGTGGGACCATAAACATAATGTGGAACATACATCGCTGAATGACCACCAAACGTAAGTCTCCTACGTCTAGAAGCTCCATCCACCCACATTTGAGTGAAGTCATAGGGGGCCGGCAGAGCACGCAGGCTCTAAGCATAACTCCCTTTACCATTTCTGGCAAAGGTTCACATTGTTCCAGAAACACCGGAGTACAAAAGGACATGAGCAATAAATTTGGCATATATCGGAAGCACATGCGGAACAATAAATCATACATGCACCTAAACAGAATAATAGAATATAACATCGATTAATACATAACCTATTCTGATATGTAAGGAAGTCAAGGTCAAGAGTATTAGAGATTTCGTCTTGGAGGAGTAGTTTCACTCGCGGCCACTATTGGTCGCAATTAAAGATTCAGCCGTCCGTGACCTTTACATCAAACTTGTTGCAACATTCAATTTGAAGCTCCAAACATGCAGCAACCTTACTATTGAGGAAGTTATTGGCGCTGCCCGTGTCGATGAGAACGGTGATGAGTTGCTGTTTTAGAAGTCCTCCAACTTTCAACATCTACGGGTTGGAATAGCCGGCCAATGCGTGCACTGCGTAGTCGGTCGGTTGGGACTCTTCCTTCATGGCTTCTTGTTTAGGTTCAAGTCTTCTTCAGATGTTTTATTATCCTCATCCTCCACTGTTCAATCATGAGGAATCGGCCCTTTTTGCAGTGATGTTCACGGCTCTACGGTTTTTCGCGATGCCAACACAACCCCTTGGTCGATCGTCCGCGAAGCTCGTCTCTTGTCAACTTTTTTGGTGCAGGGGCTTGGATGGCAGTAGAGGGGGTAGTAGGCCTTGGCATGGCTGGTCGGGGAGCGACCCTTGTCCTTCGTACCTCGTGGTTCAATTGTTCTTCCTGGATACATGCGAAGGAAATCGTCGCCCTAAGAGTGTACGATTGCCACGCCTTTACTTCTCCTCGAATCTCTGGCTTTATGCCCCAGATAAAAGTACCTAAAAGTTATTTCTCAGACCAATTCTCAGTTTGGTTAGATAAATGCTCAGACCTTGTTTGGTATTCTTGTATTGTAGAGGTTTGACGAATCTTTGCCAATTGTTCGTCGATGTTGTTGAAATCGGTTGGTCCGAAATGGTTTAGTAGTCCTTCCTTGAATCGCTACCAAGAGAGTCCTCCATAGGTGTGCTTTAACCAATTAAACCACTGAATAGCATCTCCGTCGAGGTGGATGGAAGCAATCTCCACTCGTGTGGTGTCGGCGGTTCGGTAGAACCAAAAATAGTGCTCCGTGCACGAGATCCACCCGATCGGGTCACCTTCTTCCCATCTAGGGAAGTCAACCTTCATGTGTGGATTATTCAGATCAGAGGTGATATGGCCATGTTCTTGAGGATCATCTCGCCGATCTAAAGTTTCTCCATGTTGTGATTTCCTCGGGCTCGACGGTCGACCAATGCTGAATTCGACGAAAAGGGATCGCATCTTCTCTTCCATGCGGTTTCTAAAGGCCTCAAGCTATGCATCGATAGCCTTCTCTGATGCCATAGTATATGCCTCAAGATCTGTAATATTGAGATCTTTTTTCTATTATTGGGTTAGTGGCATGGGAATTTTGGAGAAGGGGGTGGCCGGTTGGAAGGTGAATCGGTTTGGATGGAAGTAGGCTGGTTTACGTGGCTAATTTGTCGGCTGTTTGGATTTGGTCTAGGGTAGTGTTTTGAAGGGTTTTGGTTAATGATGGTAGGGTTTGGTGATGAGGAAAAGAGAGTCCGAAATCCCATAAAAAATAGCACTTAAATCTGATAGAATTCGGTGGAAATAAGTGCTGCGATGTGCTGTCCTGCTGAACCGGTTTTTGCGTCGGAGAAACACTGATTTCTCAATATAAATTCCATGGGAAAGTTTAAGAAAATTATGCAGAAACCCTTGGTTCAGATGTTGTTAATGCCAGTAAAAAGTTTGACGAAATTTTGGCAGCATAACAGTAGGGAAATAGGGCAAAAGACGAAAGGCAAAATCCCTCGTCATAAAATTCCAGAACTGCATGATAGTCAAAGATTGCACAAGAAAACCAGTTCCAGAAGGAGTTTTTTTCATGAAATCAAATCCAGATAAAAGTCAACTTGGTCTTGAGAATTGTGTAAATATTTTGGCCAAAAAGGATGAGCAAAAGTTTGGTTTCAAGAGGCCAATATACGGAAGGCAGATTCTGCGTTGTAAAATTTCAGTACTGTGCAACAAAGAATCATAGAGCATAAGTCCAGATCCAGAAGGATCTTTTTTATGAGATCAGTCTTAGATGAAAGCTAAGATGATCTATGAAATTGTATAAAAGTTTCATCCAAAAATTACGACTAAAAGTTTAGTTTCAATAAGCAACAATCGGCTGAAAATTTCTACAGTGTTTCGTCTTTATAACAATGATAACGTTTGCGACGAATGAATTTTGCAGCGGATAAAATTTGAAAAAAATCTTCAACATTTAAAGTAAGGAATCTTGTAGTATTGAAGAGGTGTGGATGATAAAAGAAATACCAGATTTCCAGATCAAACGCAGGGGGTAGTGGCAGATTGATTTGATCTGCTGCTGGGGTGGAAGGTGGAGGCGTGTGTCATAGCAATTGTGGGAATTGCTTGGGAAGGTGGAGGCAGTTGAGATGGCTACAGGGCAGCAGGAACGCGGGTCTGATACCAGGTGATAAGACCCCAGATGGAGCTCTATAGATTTTGATCCTTTAGGGGGATCAACCCTTGGAACGCTGTAGGGGTTCCTCCCTCCTAGATTCGGCACAAGGCTGAAGTAAAATTGATAATTGCTTACTTTCAAGGAGGGAGGCGACTACATCTTAAATAGGGAACAAAGTCCTAGCCCAAGGGGGCACTTATCTAGGTGAAATTACCCTTTGGCCCCTCCTATAGCCATCCTACCTTAATAAGAACAAGGGGCGGTTAGGTTGGCTCTATAGCTGACCTAAGCAGCGGGAAACCCTCGCTGACTTGCCCAGTAAGGGGGCAGCGACTTCTAAGCCCTAAGGGCTAATCTAAACCCTAGCCATACTCCTTTGTAAGATAGGAGTGACTTTATTACAATCTAGCAGGGTTTTATTGACTACTTCTAGGGAGATGAAGCCATGAAGGAAGAGGCCCAACTGGTTGACTATGAAGTGCATGCATTGGTAGGCTACTCCAATCTACAGACGATGAAAGTTGGTGGACTTATTAAATAGCAACCCATCGTAGTTCTCGTCGATACGGGCAGCATAAATAGCTTCCTTAATAATAAGGTCGTTGCATGTATAGCACTTCAAATCGAAGGTTGCAACAAGTTCAACGTAAAGGTCACCGACGATCGAATCCTCAATTACGACCAACGATGCCCGTGGGTAAAATTGGTCCTACAAGACCAAGAAGTGGTAGCCGATTTCTTCCTCCTACCCATTGATGATTATGAAACCATGCTAAGGATTGAATGACTCAACATTAGGTGACATCTCCTGAAATTTTTCTAAACTAATAACGAAGTTTTATTGCAATGGGAGATAGGTCACATTACGAGGCAAGCGCGGGAGCCATATTTCCACTGTTTCGATGTATCGAATGGAGAAGGTGCTACATAAAATAAATGGTGGATTTTTTATGCATATCCAGCAGCCATCCAAGGAGGAGAATGTGTAAAATTCAGATCCTAAGCTTGCCCTCTTACTGGATGAATTTGCGGATGTTTTCACGGAGCCACTGATAGAACCCCAGAAGGAGACCTATAGATTTTGATCGCTGAGGGGGATCAACCCTTGGAACGCTATAGGGGTTCCTCCCTCCTAGACATGGCACAAAGGCTGAAATAAAATTGATAATTACTTGACTCAAGACGGTGGGGCGGCTACATCTTTAAATAGGGATCAAAACCCTAGCCTAAGGGGGTGCTTGCCTAAGTAAAATTATCCCTTTGCCCCTCCTATAGCCGACCATAGGCTAGGTTGGCTCTATAGTCGACCTAAGCAGGGGGAAACCCTGGTCGACCAACCTAGTAAGGGAGGTTACGGCCACTAAGCCCTAGCCATACCCCTTTATAAGATAGGAGTGACTTTATTATAATCTAGCAGAGTTTTATTGACTACTTCTTAGGAAGATTAAGACTCAACCCTACTGGAGTCCTATCAAACCTACCCTCTTAAAATTAGGCTTGTCCTCTAGGCTGAGGTTCCATGAACTCGGGGAATCGAGTCTTCAGCTCCTCATATGATTATGATGTTATTATCAATTGAACTTTGGCCTCCTCATCAGCTGGGGTGTTAGTTGGAAGGATTTGGGCTGAGTCATCTTCTTTAAATTACCATTTGAGGTGCCCTACGGATAAACTGTAATCTTGATCTGGTGCACGGATTTGATCTCTAAGTTAGGGCTCCAATGTGGTCCCCAATTTTGCAAGGCCCAAAGAAATAGGGAGATCATTTCCTTGAGGCTCGAGTTTCATGCTGATCGGGCTGGAGGTGTAAGAAAACTCATTTTTCGTCCATTCTGAAGTTTGTCAGGAGGCCATTTCCATGTAATTCTTTTGGACTAAAATTTGGTAGCATTGAGTATCCCCTTTAAAAATCATGGATCCAAGGTCATGGAAGTAGCCCGAGATGAGGGAGCCTACATGTCTAGTAGGAAGGAGTCGGCTCGGTTCAACAAACGTGTGTCACGACCCAGGTTGATGAGCTAACTATCCTGATAGCTTTAGTTTGGCCTAACCACTGGCTAAAATGCTCGATCCGGGAGTTACCAGTAGTACACTCATCAACCATTATAAGGCACTCATATATTCCCACATTTCTAATGTGGGGGGACTAAGGGGTGTTACAATAAAAAAATTTAAACCATTTCTCGATTTGTGCATGTCATCCTTGTGCAGGGGCCATGCTAATCTTCTCTGTATCATTCCAATTTTATTGGATGTCTTCGAAAAAAAAGAAACATGGTGAGGACATGTGTCACTACCTTATTTAAAGTAATGTCACTTGTGCATGTGCATAGGTGACACATAATAAGCACATTGCATGCATGTTTGCCACCTATCAACATATATGTTAGCTTAAACAATTAACAATTAGAGAAAAAAAAAGGGGGGTGTTTTGGCTGCAATGTGAACTTGAAGAGAAGAAGAAGAAGAAGAAGAAGAAGAAGAAGAAGAAGAAGAAGAAGAAGAAGAAGAAGAAGAAGAAGAAGAAGAAGAAGAAGAAGAAGAAGAAGAAGAAGAAGAAATTTGGGGGTTTTGAGATTGTGATCTAATCCACATCTTTGGGACTAAAATATTCAAAGGCAAGTGTTCTATCTTTCTCCTAATAAAATTTATGTTTATTTTTGCCTTGATTTAATGAAGAAAATTATGAACAAATCCGAAATCTTTTGTTGGCTGCCTAAGTATGAATCTGCAATATTGTCAAGATTATGACCTATCTTCCTTGTTCTTGCTGTAACTTTTAGTACAGACCTGTAATTTAGACAAAATTTAGTTTCTTCAAAAATAGATTCACATATCTTTCTTTTGAACCTTAGTTTGAAGAATTTAGAGTTTATTTGCTAGCCCAAACATTTATTTTAATTGAGTATACGAAATCTATATAATAGAATCTGTAGCTCATGACCTTTCATCGCTATATTGCTTATATCTTCCTGTTGGAGTTCCCAATTTATGTAAAACTTAATTTGTTAGAAAATAGGCTCTTAGACCTATCTTTTGAACCTAAGATTGAATTATTGGGAGTCAAAATAACTATCAAAACCCCATTTTGATGGACCATATGAATTCTACAGGGACTATGATTCCGGACCTTTGGTTGCAAAACCATCAATAACTCTTTGTAGAGACCTTCAATTTGTATGAAAACATGCTTCGTATGAAACTAGATTGATTTAGCTTGTCAACAACACCTTTCGTGAGTAATTTGGAGCATTTTTTATCCTCTAAATAACTTTATATTTTGCTTTTATAATTCAGCCAGAATAGGGATTGTATCAATTCTGCCTATACTTACTTCTTCCATTTCAAAACTGAAATCTCTAATACTCTTGACCTTGACTTCCTTACATATAAGAATATGTTATGTATTAATCGATGTTATATTCTATTATTCTATTTAGGTGCATGTATGATTTATTGTTCTGCATGTGCTTCCGATATATGCCAAATTCATTGCTAATGTCCTTTTGTACTCTAGTGTTTATGGGACAATGTGAACCTTTGCCAGAAATGGTAACGGGAGTTATGCTTAGAGCCCGCGTGCTCTGCCGGCCCCCTATGACTTCACTCAGACGTGGGTGGATGGAGCTCCTAGACGTAGGAGACTTATGTTTGGTGGTCATTCAGTGATGGATGTTCCACATTATGTTTATGGTCCCACTTAGCCCTCTATGTTTTTGATATGATATCCAAAGCATTGCTTTTGAGTTATTTGTATGCTTTGGATAAGAATGAAATGAATGTTATGTCTGAATGATATTTGAGCTTTTGTTCGTTACTTGTTCATTTGATATGCTTTTGAGAATATATATACACCATTGATATACTTTCAAAAAATGTGCTATACCTCTTTGATATGCTCTGAAATATTTTGTATTATCATTGATAGGCTCCAAAATATTTTGTTTGCCATTGATATGCTGCTTGACATACTTATGCCTATGATATTCATCCAACTTCAAACGTGACATATGAGCTTAAGTTTGATATTTGTTCCTTTGACGTGTTCCGAAGTATTTCATGTATTATTGATATGCTCCTAAAACTTTAAATGTCATTGATATATACCAAAATACTTTTGATTGTCATATATGCTCCAATTACCTTCCCAAATTGTTATGAACTTAAGTATGCTTCGAATGAGATGAATCTTGTGGTTGTGAATCTGATTTGATGCTATATGTGAAGACTTTTGTATTCCCTACCTTGCACTCTTATATCAGGTTCAATTTGAAAACACCTTTCCTTACTCTGAACCTGTTTGATACTTGCTGGGCTTCTTAGCTCACCCTGTTGCTATCTAATCTTCTTCAGGTTAGCTTGGCATTTATTAAAATACTTGATACGGGGCTAAAGCAATGGGAAAGCAAGAAGTTCTTGGGCTAAATGTTCATTTGACAATATGTTATCATTGTATGTGTACACCTTGGGTCTAAAGTAAAGTTTTAGACATATTTTGAATAGGGATAACTATGTAATGGTTTTAAAACTACCCTCTTGTTTGGGATCTTGAATATTAAACTTGCTATAATATATGAAGTGGTGGTGTATGGTTATTTTCCAAAGTCATATGGATTTTATCGCATTAGTGGACCTTATGAATGTGGATTATATTTAGTTGCATTGGTTTTGGATCGGTTTTGTGATTCATTAAGAGAATATGAAGAGATTATAATATGCACAGGTTTCTATGAAAGTGATTGAATGACTACATATTATACTTAGTATTCTCAAATGATTGTTTGGATCCTGGATGGATTATATTGTTGATAATGTTATCAATTTTTAGATTAGAGTCACCCTCTCAAATGTGATATATTTTTTTTGGGGGGGGGGGGGGGGGGGGGGGGTTGGAGAGGGGGAGAGGGGGGCGTGACAACGTGCCTGAGATTTCAGCGAGCTTCTCCAAACACTATATCGAGATCATCTTTTCTTCGTTCTCTCCTTTCCCACATAAGGTCACCTGTTTTCTTTTGTCATTCGTAAGGTCTTTTGAGATCCTGGTGTCGGTGAGGATGGTGACGGGCTAATGCTTGATGAAGCCATCGATATCCAATATCTGTGGTGGAGCATGAAAGGTGCAGGCGGCTGATTGTGGTTTTTCCTTCATATCCTTCTCCTCGGACTCGAGAGCCATATCTTTGAGTTTGGGTTCTTCAATGAGCTCAACCAATAGAGGTCTCTCTTTTTTACAATGGTGGTCTCGGCTCCACAGTTTATTATAATGCCAACATAGGCCCTTTGCCGATCTGTCATAAAACTCTTCTCTTGTTAACTTTTTCAACTGAGGTGACTGGCTAGTGGTAGATGGGGTCGAGAGTCTCTGTGCTGCTAGTTGTGCGGCAGCTTTAGTCCTCCGAGCATCTTGGTTCAGCCTGTCTTTGTGTAGTCGTGCGAAGAAGATGGCTGCCTTAAGTGTGTACGGTTGTCGCGCTTTAACTTCTTCTTGAATATTCGGCTTCAAACCCTTAATGAAAGTCCTCTATATATGTTTTTCAGACCAATCACGAGTTTGATTAGTTAACCTTTCAAACTTGATTTGGTACTCTTGGATGGTAGAGATTTGACAGATGTTCGTTAGTTCTTCGTCATGGTTCTTGTAATTGATTGGTGCTGAAGGTTTATATGCTTTTGGTTGGGATGTGGCTCTTATGATTTGAGCATCTTGATTGAGGTGCCCTTCTTGAAGTTATACAAAGGAGATCGATGTCGTCGAGGTGTAGGGCTACCATTTCTTATCCTCGCTTCTTATCTCTAATGGGTTCTTTTTGCAATCAGAATTTGCTTCATGTTGTGATCTTTTTGGGCTTGGTGATCAGCCCAATCTAAACTCCTCGAAGAGAGCACATAATTTGGCATCCATACGCGTCTCGAAAGCCTCCAATTTGGCTTCGAATAAGCCCAATGATGTCATGACTTAAGGATCTCCAACCTGTCGAACAAACGATGTTATGACTTGTAGCTGTAATTTTTAGGTTTAAGGCAGAGAATGGCAGCGATGTCGGGGACTGTGGGGGTGAAGTCTCCAAGTGGAGGATGGCAGCCAAGGGTAGCAACGACAGTGGAGGAAGAAGAGGGTAGCAGCAACGTCGGTTGCGACTGCGTTGCGACTTCGTGGCTGGTAAGTGGCGTCGGTTGCAGTAAGGGTGTGGGCTACAATAAGAGGAAGACGGGGCAGCGATGTACACGGCTATTACGGAGGAGGGTGAGTAGCGTTATGGAGTGAGAGACGGCTGTTGCTATGCTCAATTTGTTGCTGGTCGTGATCAAGATAGTTGGCAGCGAACGATTATTGCAGGCTGCAATGTAAACAAATTGTAGCGAAAGATCGCTGCTGGTAGCTTTTTACCGCAAGGATCACTGCTGGCTGTGATCAAGGAGGATGGCAGCAAGAGGTCGCTGTTGGCAGTGTTGGGCAGCGAAAGATGCGTGCTGCGGTTGAAGGGATAAGGGAGATTGGGTGGTCGAAAGATTGGTGGACCGAAGGCTTCGGTTTTTGGGTACAGTTTGTGACTATTTTGGGTGCGATTTGGGGCTGCAGTTTTGTGAAGTTTAGGCTACGAATTAGTGTGGTTTTAGGGCCATGATAGCAGTAGATGAAGGTTAGGAAAATAATTTAGATCTGCGATAGATGGCAGCAAAGGTAGGTGTATCGGTAAGGAAAGTTGGCTGAAAATGTAAGTGGATCGATAAGGAAGTAGGCTGCTGTTAGGGCTGATTTGGGTGGCTGTTTGGTTTCAGTTTAGGGTAGGGTTTTGAAGGGTTTTTGGTAAGGATGGTAGGGCTTGGTGATGAGGAAAAGAGAGACCAAAATCCCATAAAAAACAACCACTCAAATCTAATAGAATTCGATGAAAAAAAGTGCAGCGATGTGTAGTCCTGCAGAACAGATTTTACATCGGAGAAACGATGACTTCTCGATGTAATTTCCCAAGGAAAGTGTCACATCCCCCCGACTTATATCATAAATCGAGAGGTGTGACCATGTCATAATTCGATAATATTATCAACAACATAATCCATCCAGGATCCAGACAATCATTTGAGGATACTAAGAATAACAAGGAAAGTCATTCAATCACTTTCATAGAAACCTGTGCAGATTATAATCTCTTCATATTCTCTTAAGGAATTACAAACTGATCCAAAACCAATACGGCTAAATATAATCCATATTCATAAAGTCCACCAATGCGATAAAATCCATATGACTTCTGAAAAACAATCACATACCACCACTTCATATATTATACAGCAAGTTTAACATTCAAGATCCCAAACAAGAGGATAGTATTAAAAACATTACATAGTTATCCCTCTTAAAAATATGTCTACAACTTTACTTTAGACCCAATGTGTACACATCAATGATAACATATTGTCAAATGAACATTTAGCCTAAGAACTTCTTGCTTTCCCCTTGCATTAGCCCGTATAAAGTATTTTTATAAATGCGGAGCTAACCTGAAGAAGATTAGATAGCAACAGAGTGAGCTAAGAAGCCTAGCAAGTATCAAACAGGTTCAAAGCAAGGAAAGATGTTTTCAAGTTGAACCTGATATAAGAGTGCAAGGTAGGGGAATACATAAGTCTTCACATATACCATCAAATCAGATTCACAACCACAAGGTTCATCTCGTTCGAAGCATACATGAATCCATAACAATTTGGGAAGGTATTTAGAGCATACATAGCAATCAAAAGAATTTTGGTATATATCAATGACATTTAAAGTTGTTAGGCGCATATCAATAATACATGAAATACTTTGGAACATGTCAAAGGAACAAATATCAAACTTAAACTCGTATGTCACATTTGAAGTTGGATGAATATCATAGGCATAAGTATGTCAACCAGCATATCAATGGCAAACGAAAGAATTTGGAGCCTATCAATGAGAATACAAAATATTTCGGAGCATGTCAAGGAGGTATAAGATATTTTTGAAAGTATATCAATGGTGTATGAATATTCTCAAAAGCGTATCAAATGAACAAGTAACGAATAGGAGCTCAAATAATATGGTCTATCAAAATGAAGGTTTTGATAGTCATTTCATCTCCAAATCATTCAATCATAGGTTCAACAGAAAGGTCTGAAAGCCTATTTTCTAACAAATTAAGTTTAACATAAATCAGAAACTCCAACATAAAGATATAAGCAATATAGTGATTAAATGTCTTGAGATACAGATTCTATTTTACAGATTTTGTCTAATCAATTGAAGTAAACGTTTTGGCTAGCAAATGAACTCTAAATTCTTCAAGCTCAGGTTCAAAAGAAAGATATTTGAATCTATTTTTGAGGAAACTAAGTTTTGTCTAAATCGGAGGTCTGTACTAAATATTACAGCAAGAACAAAAATTGATGGGTCATAATCTTGATAATATTACAGATTCATACTTAGGTAGCCAACAAAAGATTTTGGATTAGTTTCAAAATTTTCTTCATAAATCAAGGCAAAAATAAAGATACATTTCAGTAGAAGGAAGATAGAATACTTGCCTTTAAATATTTAGTCCCAAAGGTGTGGATTAGATCACAATCTCAAAATCCCCAAATTTCTTCTTTTTCTTTTATTCTCTTCTTCTTCTTCTTCTTCTCAAGTTCACATTCCAGCCAAAACACTCCTTTTTTTCTCTAATTGTTAATTGTTTAAGCTAACATATGTGTTAATAGATGGTAAATTTACATGCAATGTACACATGCACAAGTGGCACTATTTTAAACAAGGTAGTGACACATGTCCTCACCATATTTCTTTTTTCTTTTGTTCTTTTGTTTAACTTAATGTAAGTCTTTTATAATTCATTTCATATATATTTTTTAAGATTCACACTTAAGCCCTTAGCAATTAACTTTTAATTTAAATTTTTTTGATCAAGAGAATTAATAAATAAATCCTTAAATTTTACAAATGGGTCATCATAAATAATTTAAAATATATCATTATAAATATTTCAGAAATGAGGGATATTATATTCTCCCCCCTTAAAATAAAAATTTAGTCCTCTAAATTAATCATACCTTCATCGACGAAAAGATGAGGATAGATTTTCTTCATTTCTTCCTCTAGTTCCCAAGTTGTTTCATCCATAGAATGATGCCTCCATATCACTTTTACTAGAGAAATGATCTGATTCCTTAGTATTTTTTCTTTCTTATCAATAATCTATATAGGTTCTTCCACATAAGATAATTTATGATTGATTACAATCGGCTCATACTGAATGATGTGAGAAGGGTCATGTATATACTTTCTGAGTATTGAAATATGAAATATGTTATGGATACGACCCAAGGATGGTGGCAAGGCAATCCTATAAGCGACAGAACCAATCCTTTCAAGGACCTCAAATGGTCCAATAAATCTAGGGCTTAACTTTCCTTTCTTCCCAAATCTTACCATACCCTTGGAAGGAGAGACCTTCAAGAATACAAAATCCCCCACTTGAAACTCAATTTCTCATCTTCTATTATCAGCATAGCTTTTTTGATGACTCTAAGCAGTCTCTAGTCTTTCCCTTATAACTTGAATCTTTTCGGTAGTCTCCTACACTTTATCGGGTGATAACAATTTCCTATCGCCAACTTCCTCCCAACAAATAGGCATTCTGCACTTTCGCCCATACAAAGCTTCATAAGGGGTCATCTGAATACTAGACTGGTAACTATTATTATAGGTGAACTCAACAAGAGAAATATCTTTATCCCACTCACCTTTCTAATCCATGATATATGCTCTAAGCAAATCCTCAAGTGTTTGAATTATTCTTTCTGATTGCCCATCAGTTTGAGGGGGATAAGTAGTGCTAAACTTGACTTTAGTGCCCATAGATTCCTGTAATCTTCTCCATAATCTAGAAAGGAATCTGGAGTCCCTATCAGAGATTATCTCCTTTGGAACACCATGAAGCCTTACTATTTCACCGATATATAATTCAACAAGTCTATCCACAGAATATGTCATATTGATCGGTATGAAATGTGCCGATTTGGTAAATCTATCAATAATCACCCATATAGCATCATGCTTTCTAAAGGTTCTGGGTAGACCGGAAACAAAATCCATGGTGATACTTTCCCATTTCTTTCAGGAATATCTAAAGGTTGTAACAAACCTCCAGGTCTTTAGTGTTCCACTTTGATTTGTTGGCAAGTTAAACATTTTGATACATATATTGTAATCTCCTTTTTCATGCCTTCCCACCAATAATGACTTTTAAGATCTTTATACATTTTTGTGCTACCCGGGTGCAAGGTGAATTTGGAACTATGACCTTCCTTCAGGATTTGATCATTGATATCTGAGTCATCTGGAACACATACTCTATTCCCCATTCTCAACAGGCCATCCTCAGAAACACGAAAACCAGGCTTTGATCCTTTTTCTACTTCTTTCCTCAAGTGGATTAAACGTGGATCTCATAGTTATCTCTCTTTAATTTGTTGAATGAAATCAGATTGAACCTGGATAGAGGCCATCAATATCATTGAGTTTTACTCATTCCTAATAGATTTCTCATCACTATTTTCTTCCAATAATTCCCATTGTGTCACAACCAAACTAGCCATAAAATTTATAGATTTTCTATTAAGTGCATCAGCGACAACATTGGCTTTACCCGGATGATATCGAATGGTGCGATCATAATCCTTTAAAAGTTCTATCCATCTTCGTTGCCTCATATTTAGCTCCTTTTGAGTGAAGATATACTTTAGACTCTTGTGATCGGTAAATATTTCAAATGTCCGCCCATATAAATAATGTCTCCAAATCTTCAGCACAAAAATAATTGCTGCTAACTCCAAATCATGGGTTTGATAATTTAGTTCATAACTCATCAGTTGTCTAGAAGCATAAGCAATTACTTTCCCTTCTTGCATCAAAACACATCCAAGGCCCTTCCTTGAAGCATCGGTGTAAACTACACATCCTTCATTACCACTGGGAATTGTGAGAATAGGAGCACTGGTCAATCTTCTTTTTAACTCCTAAAAACTTTATTCACATTCATCAACCCATTCAAACCTCACATTCTTTTGAGTTAACTTGGTGAGGGGGTTAGCAATTCGAGAAAATCCTCCACGAATCTCCTATATGATGCCCAAGAAACTTCTAACTTTAGTTACATTTGTTGGTGCTTCCCACTTAACTACTACTTCGACTTTCTTCGGATCAATAGAGATGCCCTTACCTGAAATCATATGACCTAAGAAGGTAACTTCATTTAACCAAAACTCATATTTACTGAACTTTGCATACAACTTCTTTTCTCTTAGTATCGACAATACATTTCTCAAGTGCTCCTCATGCTCTAGGTCATTCCTTGAATACACTAATATATCATCAATGAATACGATAACACAATTATCCAAGAGTGGATGAAATATCTTATTCATTAATTCTATGAAAGATGCAGGAGCATTAGTCAAACCAAAAGGCATTACTACGAATTCATAGTGGACCATACCGGGTCCTGAAACCAGTTTTAGGGATATCTTCTTTCATGATATTCAATTGATAATAACCTGACCTCAAGTCAATCTTGAAGAATACTTGTGAACCCTGCAATTGATCAAACAAATCATCAATTCTAGGTAGAGGATACTTATTTTTTATTATCACTTGGTTCAATTGTCTATAATCAAGCCTCAATGTCCCATCCTTCTTCTTAACTAACAGTACTGGAGCACCCCATGGTGAAACACTAGGTCGAATAAAACTTTTATCTAATAGTTCTTGTAGTTGATTTCTCAATTCTTCTAGCTCAAATGGTGTCATTCTATAGGGAAGCTTGGATATTGGTGTTGTTCCAAGGACAATATCAATAGCAAATTCAATCTCTCTATCTGGAGGTAATCCAGGCAAGTCACCTGGAAAAACATCAGGGAACTCTTTGACAACCAAAATTTAATTTAAATGAGCTGCTTGATTTAAGTTCTCCTTTACACATATAATATAGCAAGAACAACCCTTCTGCATAAATCGACGAGCTTGAAACGCCGATATTAGGCAAGGAAGTGAGTCATGCCTAATACCCTTAAAATAGAAGATGAGCTGATCTGGTATGCAAAAAATGATTATTATTGTATAACAATCAATACTAGCATGATAGGAAGATAGCCATCCATGCCAAGTATAATATCAAAGCCTTGAATCTCTAGGAGAATTAAATCAGCAAGGAGTTCATGTTCTCCGACAAAAATCAAACAAGACGGATAAAGCAAGTTTGATGTCAAAGTATCCCCAACTGCAGTAGTTACATACAACTCGTAATCCAATGGTTTAGGTTGAATGCCCAAGTGGCAAGCAAAAGTTTATGAAATAAAAGATAGATTGGACCCGGGATCAAATAAAACCTTTGCATTCTTATTAGAAACATGAATAATACCTTCGACTACTGATTTAGAAGTGCGGGAATCCTGTTCAGTGATAGTATAAACTCTAGCATGGGCTGTCGTTCTGGGTGGCAATGACTCTTTCTTTTTATTCAGTGGACAATCCTTTACTTTATGATCTAGTTTTCCACAAACAAAACAAACTCCAGTCACCCGAAAACACTTACTCATTTCAAGGATTATATCCACATTTTGCACATGACTGAGTTCTCTGAGGTGGCTTTCCCTTCTCTAATCCTGACATCTTGGTTCTCTTATTACTATTTTCATATTCATTCATTCTCTTACTTTTGCCTGTAAACTTGTCCTTGTAGTTCTTACCCATAATTTTCTGTATCTCCTCCAAGTCTCTTTCAATAATTAAGGCCCTTTCTACCACATCAACATATGAAGGAAGTTTTAAGGCTGAATATCCGAACTCCTTATCGCCGGTCTTAGACCTCTCTCAAATCTTTTTATCTTTTTAATTTCATCATCAGTCATGTGAGTGGCAAATCTAGAGAGCTCAGTGATTTTAGCTTCATATTTTACTACAGTCAAGTTTCCGTGTATAAGATTTAAGAACTCCAATTCCTTCTACTCCTGATATAATCTGGAAAATATTTATCATTAAACTTTCTTGTGAATACTTCCTAAGTAATGAGCTCATGCCTGATCTCACTAATTCTCTTCGTTGTTCTCCACCAATGTTCAGCTTCCCCTTCAAACATGAAAGCGACAAAAGGAACCTTTTGATCTTCAAGACAATTAAAATGTCAAATATCTTCTCTATTCGCATCATCAATTGTTCAACCACCATTGGATCAGGTTCACCGCTAAAACTTGGAGGACTAAGCTTTTTGAACTGTTCTATTCCCAATCCAGCCTGAGTTGATGTTCCAGCTTTATCATTTACTCCTGTTGGACTTGCTATTGTATCACATGTGTCATAGCCTCAAGGGTTTTCATAATTCCACTTAATTGATCAGCCACAGGAGGACCTGATGACCTCATCATTCTTGTTTCCTAAAATCATCAAAAAGAAAATTTTAATTTCTCAATCACTCTATAAAATCACTAAACCTCAATGTATAGTTCCAAAATGATATATCTACAGTATGTCTTAGTGACTTAGTAATCCTCAAACCATGCTATGATACCATTTATGTCACGCCCCCCCGAATTATATCATAAATCGAGAGGTGTGACCATGTCATAATTCGATAATATTATCAACAACATAGTCCATCCAGGATCCAGACAATCATTTGAGGATACTAAGAATAACAAGCAAAGTCATTCAACCACTTTCATAGAAACCTGTACAGATTATAATCTCCTCATATTCTCTTAAGGAATCACAAACCGATCCAAAACCAATATGGCTAAATATAATCCACAATCATAAAGTCCACCAATGCGATAAAATCCATATCACTTTGGAAAAATAACTATACACCACCACTTCATATATTATATAGCAAGTTTAACATTCAAGATCCCAAACAAGAGGGTAGTTTTAAAAATATTACGTAGTTATCTCTCTTCAAAATATGTCTACAACTTTACTTTAGACCTAAGGTGTACACATATAATGATAACATATTGTCAAATGAACATTTAGCCTAAGAACTTCTTGCTTTCCCCTTGCATTAGCCCATATCAAGTATTTTTATAAATGTCGAGCTAACCTGAAGAAGATTAGATAGCAATAGAGTGAGCTAAGAAGCCCAGCAAGTATCAAATAGGTTCAAAGCAAGGAAATATGTTTTCAAGTTGAACCTGATATAAGAGTGCAAGGTAGGGAATACATAAGTCTTCACATATAGCATCAAATCAGATTCACAACCATAAGGTTCAACTTGTTCGAAGCATACATGAATCCATAACAATTTGGGAAGGTATTTAGAGCATTTATGGCAATCAAAAGCATTTTGGTATATATCAATGACATTTAAAGTTGTCAGGGGCAAATCAATAATACATGAAATACTTTGGAACAATGCAAAGGAACAAATATCAAACTTAAACTCGTTTGTCACATTTGAAGTTGGATGAATATCATATGCATAAGTATGTCAAGCAGCATATCAATGGTGTATGAATATTCTCAAAATAGTTTGGAGCTGATCAATGAGAATACAAAACATTTCGGAGCATATCAAGGAGGTATAGGATATTTTTGAAAGTATATCAATGGTGTGTGAATATTCTCAAAAGCGTATCAAATGAACAAGTAACGAACAGGAGCTAAAATATCATTCAGACATAACATTCATATCATTCTTATCCAAAGCACACAAATAACTCAAAAACAATACTTTGGATATCATATCAACAACATAGAGGGTGAAGTGGGACCATAAACATAATGTGGAACATACATCGCTGAATGACCACCAAACGTAAGTCTCCTACGTCTAGAAGCTCCATCCACCCACATTTGAGTGAAGTCATAGGGGGCCGGCAGAGCACGCAGGCTCTAAGCATAACTCCCTTTACCATTTCTGGCAAAGGTTCACATTGTTCCAGAAACACCGGAGTACAAAAGGACATGAGCAATAAATTTGGCATATATCGGAAGCACATGCGGAACAATAAATCATACATGCACCTAAACAGAATAATAGAATATAACATCGATTAATACATAACCTATTCTGATATGTAAGGAAGTCAAGGTCAAGAGTATTAGAGATTTCGTCTTGGAGGAGTAGTTTCACTCGCGGCCACTATTGGTCGCAATTAAAGATTCAGCCGTCCGTGACCTTTACATCAAACTTGTTGCAACATTCAATTTGAAGCTCCAAACATGCAGCAACCTTACTATTGAGGAAGTTATTGGCGCTGCCCGTGTCGATGAGAACGGTGATGAGTTGCTGTTTTAGAAGTCCTCCAACTTTCAACATCTACGGGTTGGAATAGCCGGCCAATGCGTGCACTGCGTAGTCGGTCGGTTGGGACTCTTCCTTCATGGCTTCTTGTTTAGGTTCAAGTCTTCTTCAGATGTTTTATTATCCTCATCCTCCACTGTTCAATCATGAGGAATCGGCCCTTTTTGCAGTGATGTTCACGGCTCTACGGTTTTTCGCGATGCCAACACAACCCCTTGGTCGATCGTCCGCGAAGCTCGTCTCTTGTCAACTTTTTTGGTGCAGGGGCTTGGATGGCAGTAGAGGGGGGTAGTAGGCCTTGGCATGGCTGGTCGGGGAGCGACCCTTGTCCTTCGTACCTCGTGGTTCAATTGTTCTTCCTGGATACATGCGAAGGAAATCGTCGCCCTAAGAGTGTACGATTGCCACGCCTTTACTTCTCCTCGAATCTCTGGCTTTATGCCCCAGATAAAAGTACCTAAAAGTTATTTCTCAGACCAATTCTCAGTTTGGTTAGATAAATGCTCAGACCTTGTTTGGTATTCTTGTATTGTAGAGGTTTGACGAATCTTTGCCAATTGTTCGTCGATGTTGTTGAAATCGGTTGGTCCGAAATGGTTTAGTAGTCCTTCCTTGAATCGCTACCAAGAGAGTCCTCCATAGGTGTGCTTTAACCAATTAAACCACTGAATAGCATCTCCGTCGAGGTGGATGGAAGCAATCTCCACTCGTGTGGTGTCGGCGGTTCGGTAGAACCAAAAATAGTGCTCCGTGCACGAGATCCACCCGATCGGGTCACCTTCTTCCCATCTAGGGAAGTCAACCTTCATGTGTGGATTATTCAGATCAGAGGTGATATGGCCATGTTCTTGAGGATCATCTCGCCGATCTAAAGTTTCTCCATGTTGTGATTTCCTCGGGCTCGACGGTCGACCAATGCTGAATTCGACGAAAAGGGATCGCATCTTCTCTTCCATGCGGTTTCTAAAGGCCTCAAGCTATGCATCGATAGCCTTCTCTGATGCCATAGTATATGCCTCAAGATCTGTAATATTGAGATCTTTTTTCTATTGTTGGGTTAGTGGCATGGGAATTTTGGAGAAGGGGGTGGCCGGTTGGAAGGTGAATCGGTTTGGATGGAAGTAGGCTGGTTTACGTGGCTAATTTGTCGGCTGTTTGGATTTGGTCTAGGGTAGTGTTTTGAAGGGTTTTGGTTAATGATGGTAGGGTTTGGTGATGAGGAAAAGAGAGTCCGAAATCCCATAAAAAATAGCACTTAAATCTGATAGAATTCGGTGGAAATAAGTGCTGCGATGTGCTGTCCTGCTGAACCGGTTTTTGCGTCGGAGAAACACTGATTTCTCAATATAAATTCCATGGAAAAGTTTAAGAAAATTATGCAGAAACCCTTGGTTCAGATGTTGTTAATGCCAGTAAAAAGTTTGACGAAATTTTGGCAGCATAACAGTAGGGAAATAGGGCAAAAGACGAAAGGCAAAATCCCTCGTCATAAAATTCCAGAACTGCATGATAGTCAAAGATTGCACAAGAAAACCAGTTCCAGAAGGAGTTTTTTCATGAAATCAAATCCAGATAAAAGTCAACTTGGTCTTGAGAATTGTGTAAATATTTTGGCCAAAAAGGATGAGCAAAAGTTTGGTTTCAAGAGGCCAATATACGGAAGGCAGATTCTGCGTTGTAAAATTTCAGTACTGTGCAATAAAGAATCATAGAGCATAAGTCCAGATCCAGAAGGATCTTTTTTATGAGATCAGTCTTAGATGAAAGCTAAGATGATCTATGAAATTGTATAAAAGTTTCATCCAAAAATTACGACTAAAAGTTTAGTTTCAATAAGCAACAATCGGCTGAAAATTTCTACAGTGTTTCGTCTTTATAACAATGATAACGTTTGCGACGAATGAATTTTGCAGCGGATAAAATTTGAAAAAAATCTTCAACATTTAAAGTAAGGAATCTTGTAGTATTGAAGAGGTGTGGATGATAAAAGAAATACCAGATTTCCAGATCAAACGCAGGGGGTAGTGGCAGATTGATTTGATCTGCTGCTGGGGTGGAAGGTGGAGGCGCGTGTCATAGCAATTGTGGGAATTGCTTGGGAAGGTGGAGGCAGTTGAGATGGCTACAGGGCAGCAGGAACGCGGGTCTGATACCAGGTGATAAGACCCCAGATGGAGCTCTATAGATTTTGATCCTTTAGGGGGATCAACCCTTGGAACGCTGTAGGGGTTCCTCCCTCCTAGATTCGGCACAAGGCTGAAGTAAAATTGATAATTGCTTACTTTCAAGGAGGGAGGCGACTACATCTTAAATAGGGAACAAAGTCCTAGCCCAAGGGGGCACTTATCTAGGTGAAATTACCCTTTGGCCCCTCCTATAGCCATCCTACCTTAATAAGAACAAGGGGCGGTTAGGTTGGCTCTATAGCTGACCTAAGCAGCGGGAAACCCTCGCTGACTTGCCCAGTAAGGGGGGCAGCGACTTCTAAGCCCTAAGGGCTAATCTAAACCCTAGCCATACTCCTTTGTAAGATAGGAGTGACTTTATTACAATCTAGCAGGGTTTTATTGACTACTTCTAGGGAGATGAAGCCATGAAGGAAGAGGCCCAACTGGTTGACTATGAAGTGCATGCATTGGTAGGCTACTCCAATCTACAGACGATGAAAGTTGGTGGACTTATTAAATAGCAACCCATCGTAGTTCTCGTCGATACGGGCAGCATAAATAGCTTCCTTAATAATAAGGTCGTTGCATGTATAGCACTTCAAATCGAAGGTTGCAACAAGTTCAACGTAAAGGTCACCGACGATCGAATCCTCAATTACGACCAACGATGCCCGTGGGTAAAATTGGTCCTACAAGACCAAGAAGTGGTAGCCGATTTCTTCCTCCTACCCATTGATGATTATGAAACCATGCTAAGGATTGAATGACTCAACATTAGGTGACATCTCCTGAAATTTTTCTAAACTAATAACGAAGTTTTATTGCAATGGGAGATAGGTCACATTACGAGGCAAGCGCGGGAGCCATATTTCCACTGTTTCGATGTATCGAATGGAGAAGGTGCTACATAAAATAAATGGTGGATTTTTTATGCATATCCAGCAGCCATCCAAGGAGGAGAATGTGTAAAATTCAGATCCTAAGCTTGCCCTCTTACTGGATGAATTTGCGGATGTTTTCACGGAGCCACTGATAGAACCCCAGAAGGAGACCTATAGATTTTGATCGCTGAGGGGGATCAACCCTTGGAACGCTATAGGGGTTCCTCCCTCCTAGACATGGCACAAAGGCTGAAATAAAATTGATAATTACTTGACTCAAGACGGTGGGGCGGCTACATCTTTAAATAGGGATCAAAACCCTAGCCTAAGGGGGTGCTTGCCTAAGTAAAATTATCCCTTTGCCCCTCCTATAGCCGACCATAGGCTAGGTTGGCTCTATAGTCGACCTAAGCAGGGGGAAACCCTGGTCGACCAACCTAGTAAGGGAGGTTGCGGCCACTAAGCCCTAGCCATACCCCTTTATAAGATAGGAGTGACTTTATTATAATCTAGCAGAGTTTTATTGACTACTTCTTAGGAAGATTAAGACTCAACCCTACTGGAGTCCTATCAAACCTACCCTCTTAAAATTAGGCTTGTCCTCTAGGCTGAGGTTCCATGAACTCGGGGAATCGAGTCTTCAGCTCCTCATATGATTATGATGTTATTATCAATTGAACTTTGGCCTCCTCATCAGCTGGGGTGTTAGTTGGAAGGATTTGGGCTGAGTCATCTTCTTTAAATTACCATTTGAGGTGCCCTACGGATAAACTGTAATCTTGATCTGGTGCACGGATTTGATCTCTAAGTTAGGGCTCCAATGTGGTCCCCAATTTTGCAAGGCCCAAAGAAATAGGGAGATCATTTCCTTGAGGCTCGAGTTTCATGCTGATCGGGCTGGAGGTGTAAGAAAACTCATTTTTCGTCCATTCTGAAGTTTGTCAGGAGGCCATTTCCATGTAATTCTTTTGGACTAAAATTTGGTAGCATTGAGTATCCCCTTTAAAAATCATGGATCCAAGGTCATGGAAGTAGCCCGAGATGAGGGAGCCTACATGTCTAGTAGGAAGGAGTCGGCTCGGTTCAACAAACGTGTGTCACGACCCAGGTTGATGAGCTAACTATCCTGATAGCTTTAGTTTGGCCTAACCACTGGCTAAAATGCTCGATCCGGGAGTTACCAGTAGTACACTCATCAACCATTATAAGGCACTCATATATTCCCACATTTCTAATGTGGGGGGACTAAGGGGTGTTACAATAAAAAAATTTAAACCATTTCTCGATTTGTGCATGTCATCCTTGTGCAGGGGCCATGCTAATCTTCTCTGTATCATTCCAATTTTATTGGATGTCTTCGAAAAAAAAGAAACATGGTGAGGACATGTGTCACTACCTTATTTAAAGTAATGTCACTTGTGCATGTGCATAGGTGACACATAATAAGCACATTGCATGCATGTTTGCCACCTATCAACATATATGTTAGCTTAAGCAATTAACAATTAGAGAAAAAAAAAGGGGGGTGTTTTGGCTGCAATGTGAACTTGAAGAGAAGAAGAAGAAGAAGAAGAAGAAGAAGAAGAAGAAGAAATTTGGGGGTTTTGAGATTGTGATCTAATCCACATCTTTGGGACTAAAATATTCAAAGGCAAGTGTTCTATCTTTCTCCTAATAAAATTTATGTTTATTTTTGCCTTGATTTAATGAAGAAAATTATGAACAAATCCGAAATCTTTTGTTGGCTGCCTAAGTATGAATCTGCAATATTGTCAAGATTATGACCTATCTTCCTTGTTCTTGCTGTAACTTTTAGTACAGACCTGTAATTTAGACAAAATTTAGTTTCTTCAAAAATAGATTCACATATCTTTCTTTTGAACCTTAGTTTGAAGAATTTAGAGTTTATTTGCTAGCCCAAACATTTATTTTAATTGAGTATACGAAATCTATATAATAGAATCTGTAGCTCATGACCTTTCATCGCTATATTGCTTATATCTTCCTGTTGGAGTTCCCAATTTATGTAAAACTTAATTTGTTAGAAAATAGGCTCTTAGACCTATCTTTTGAACCTAAGATTGAATTATTGGGAGTCAAAATAACTATCAAAACCCCATTTTGATGGACCATATGAATTCTACAGGGACTATGATTCCGGACCTTTGGTTGCAAAACCATCAATAACTCTTTGTAGAGACCTTCAATTTGTATGAAAACATGCTTCGTATGAAACTAGATTGATTTAGCTTGTCAACAACACCTTTCGTGAGTAATTTGGAGCATTTTTTATCCTCTAAATAACTTTATATTTTGCTTTTATAATTCAGCCAGAATAGGGATTGTATCAATTCTGCCTATACTTACTTCTTCCATTTCAAAACTGAAATCTCTAATACTCTTGACCTTGACTTCCTTACATATAAGAATATGTTATGTATTAATCGATGTTATATTCTATTATTCTATTTAGGTGCATGTATGATTTATTGTTCTGCATGTGCTTCCGATATATGCCAAATTCATTGCTAATGTCCTTTTGTACTCTAGTGTTTATGGGACAATGTGAACCTTTGCCAGAAATGGTAACGGGAGTTATGCTTAGAGCCCGCGTGCTCTGCCGGCCCCCTATGACTTCACTCAGACGTGGGTGGATGGAGCTCCTAGACGTAGGAGACTTATGTTTGGTGGTCATTCAGTGATGGATGTTCCACATTATGTTTATGGTCCCACTTAGCCCTCTATGTTTTTTATATGATATCCAAAGCATTGCTTTTGAGTTATTTGTATGCTTTGGATAAGAATGAAATGAATGTTATGTCTGAATGATATTTGAGCTTTTGTTCGTTACTTGTTCATTTGATATGCTTTTGAGAATATATATACACCATTGATATACTTTCAAAAAATGTGCTATACCTCCTTGATATGCTCCGAAATATTTTGTATTATCATTGATAGGCTCCAAAATATTTTGTTTGCCATTGATATGCTGCTTGACATACTTATGCCTATGATATTCATCCAACTTCAAACGTGACATATGAGCTTAAGTTTGATATTTGTTCCTTTGACGTGTTCCGAAGTATTTCATGTATTATTGATATGCTCCTAAAACTTTAAATGTCATTGATATATACCAAAATACTTTTGATTGTCATATATGCTCCAATTACCTTCCCAAATTGTTATGAACTTAAGTATGCTTCGAATGAGATGAATCTTGTGGTTGTGAATCTGATTTGATGCTATATGTGAAGACTTTTGTATTCCCTACCTTGCACTCTTATATCAGGTTCAATTTGAAAACACCTTTCCTTACTCTGAACCTGTTTGATACTTGCTGGGCTTCTTAGCTCACCCTGTTGCTATCTAATCTTCTTCAGGTTAGCTTGGCATTTATTAAAATACTTGATACGGGGCTAAAGCAATGGGAAAGCAAGAAGTTCTTGGGCTAAATGTTCATTTGACAATATGTTATCATTGTATGTGTACACCTTGGGTCTAAAGTAAAGTTTTAGACATATTTTGAATAGGGATAACTATGTAATGGTTTTAAAACTACCCTCTTGTTTGGGATCTTGAATATTAAACTTGCTATAATATATGAAGTGGTGGTGTATGGTTATTTTCCAAAGTCATATGGATTTTATCGCATTAGTGGACCTTATGAATGTGGATTATATTTAGTTGCATTGGTTTTGGATCGGT
Source organism: Ensete ventricosum (assembly GCA_029747655.1). NCBI lineage: Eukaryota > Viridiplantae > Streptophyta > Magnoliopsida > Zingiberales > Musaceae > Ensete > Ensete ventricosum. Next base: position 29,772,050 of record JAQQAF010000001.1, on the reverse strand, counting down.
TTTGTGATTCATTAAGAGAATATGAAGAGATTATAATATGCACAGGTTTCTATGAAAGTGATTGAATGACTACATATTATACTTAGTATTCTCAAATGATTGTTTGGATCCTGGATGGATTATATTGTTGATAATGTTATCAATTTTTAGATTAGAGTCACCCTCTCAAATGTGATATATTTTTTTTGGGGGGGGGGGGGGGGGGGGGGGGGGGTTGGAGAGGGGGAGAGGGGGGCGTGACAACGTGCCTGAGATTTCAGCGAGCTTCTCCAAACACTATATCGAGATCATCTTTTCTTCGTTCTCTCCTTTCCCACATAAGGTCACCTGTTTTCTTTTGTCATTCGTAAGGTCTTTCGAGATCCTGGTGTCGGTGAGGATGGTGACGGGCTAATGCTTGATGAAGCCATCGATATCCAATATCTGTGGTGGAGCATGAAAGGTGCAGGCGGCTGATTGTGGTTTTTCCTTCATATCCTTCTCCTCGGACTCGAGAGCCATATCTTTGAGTTTGGGTTCTTCAATGAGCTCAACCAATAGAGGTCTCTCTTTTTTACAATGGTGGTCTCGGCTCCACAGTTTATTATAATGGCAACATAGGCCCTTTGCCGATCTGTCATAAAACTCTTCTCTTGTTAACTTTTTCAACTGAGGTGACTGGCTAGTGGTAGATGGGGTCGAGAGTCTCTGTGCTGCTAGTTGTGCGGCAGCTTTAGTCCTCCGAGCATCTTGGTTCAGCCTGTCTTTGTGTAGTCGTGCGAAGAAGATGGCTGCCTTAAGTGTGTACGGTTGTCGCGCTTTAACTTCTTCTTGAATATTCGGCTTCAAACCCTTAATGAAAGTCCTCTATATATGTTTTTCAGACCAATCACGAGTTTGATTAGTTAACCTTTCAAACTTGATTTGGTACTCTTGGATGGTAGAGATTTGACAGATGTTCGTTAGTTCTTCGTCATGGTTCTTGTAATTGATTGGTGCTGAAGGTTTATATGCTTTTGGTTGGGATATGGCTCTTATGATTTGAGCATCTTGATTGAGGTGCCCTTCTTGAAGTTATACAAAGGAGATCGATGTCGTCGAGGTGTAGGGCTACCATTTCTTATCCTCGCTTCTTATCTCTAATGTGTTCTTTTTGCAATCAGAATTTGCTTCATGTTGTGATCTTTTTGGGCTTGGTGATCAGCCCAATCTAAACTCCTCGAAGAGAGCACATAATTTGGCATCCATACGCGTCTCGAAAGCCTCCAATTTGGCTTCGAATAAGCCCAATGATGTCATGACTTAAGGATCTCCAACCTGTCGAACAAACGATGTTATGACTTAAGTGTAGCTGTAATTTTTAGGTTGAAGGCAGAGAATGGCAGCGATGTCGGGACTGTGGGGGTGAAGTCTCCAAGTGGAGGATGGCAGCCAAGGGTAGCAACGACAGTGGAGGAAGAAGAGGGTAGCAGCAACGTCGGTTGCGACTGCGTTGCGACTTCGTGGCTGTAAGTGGCGTCGGTTGCAGTAAGGGTGTGGCTACAATAAGAGGAAGACGGGGGCAGCGATGTACACGGCTATTACGGAGGAGGGTAGTAGCGTTATGGAGTGAGAGACGGCTGTTGCTATGCTCAATTTGTTGCTGGTCGTGATCAAGATAGTTGGCAGCGAACGATTATTGCAGGCTGCAATGTAAACAAATTGTAGCGAAAGATCGCTGCTGGTAGCTTTTTACCGCAAGGATCACTGCTGGCTGTGATCAAGGAGGATGGCAGCAAGAGGTCGCTGTTGGCAGTGTTGGGCAGCGAAAGATGCGTGCTGCGGTTGAAGGGATAAGGGAGATTGGGTGGTCGAAAGATTGGTGGACCGAAGGCTTCGGTTTTTGGGTACAGTTTGTGGCTATTTTGGGTGCGATTTGGGGCTGCAGTTTTGTGAAGTTTAGGCTACGAATTAGTGTGGTTTTAGGGCCATGATAGCAGTAGATGAAGGTTAGGAAAATAATTTAGATCTGCGATAGATGGCAGCAAAGGTAGGTGTATCGGTAAGGAAAGTTGGCTAAAAAGGTAAGTGGATCGAGAAGGAAGTAGGCTGCTGTTAGGGCTGATTTGGGTGGCTGTTTGGTTTCAGTTTAGGGTAGGGTTTTGAAGGGTTTTTGGTAAGGATGGTAGGGCTTGGTGATGAGGAAAAGAGAGACCAAAATCCCATAAAAAACAACACTCAAATCTAATAGAATTCGATGAAAAAAAGTGCAGCGATGTGTAGTCCTGCAGAACAGATTTTACATCGGAGAAACGATGACTTCTCGATGTAATTTCCCAAGGAAAGTGTCACATCCCCCCGACTTATATCATAAATCGAGAGGTGTGACCATGTCATAATTCGATAATATTATCAACAACATAATCCATCCAGGATCCAGACAATCATTTGAGGATACTAAGAATAACAAGGAAAGTCATTCAATCACTTTCATAGAAACCTGTGCAGATTATAATCTCTTCATATTCTCTTAAGGAATTACAAACTGATCCAAAACCAATACGGCTAAATATAATCCATATTCATAAAGTCCACCAATGCGATAAAATCCATATGACTTCTGAAAAATAATCACATACCACCACTTCATATATTATACAGCAAGTTTAACATTCAAGATCCCAAACAAGAGGATAGTATTAAAAACATTACATAGTTATCCCTCTTAAAAATATGTCTACAACTTTACTTTAGACCCAATGTGTACACATCAATGATAACATATTGTCAAATGAACATTTAGCCTAAGAACTTCTTGCTTTCCCCTTGCATTAGCCCGTATAAAGTATTTTTATAAATGCGGAGCTAACCTGAAGAAGATTAGATAGCAACAGAGTGAGCTAAGAAGCCTAGCAAGTATCAAACAGGTTCAAAGCAAGGAAAGATGTTTTCAAGTTGAACCTGATATAAGAGTGCAAGGTAGGGAATACATAAGTCTTCACATATACCATCAAATCAGATTCACAACCACAAGGTTCATCTCGTTCGAAGCATACATGAATCCATAACAATTTGGGAAGGTATTTAGAGCATACATAGCAATCAAAAGAATTTTGGTATATATCAATGACATTTAAAGTTGTTAGGCGCATATCAATAATACATGAAATACTTTGGAACATGTCAAAGGAACAAATATCAAACTTAAACTCGTATGTCACATTTGAAGTTGGATGAATATCATAGGCATAAGTATGTCAACCAGCATATCAATGGCAAACGAAAGAATTTGGAGCCTATCAATGAGAATACAAAATATTTCGGAGCATGTCAAGGAGGTATAAGATATTTTTGAAAGTATATCAATGGTGTATGAATATTCTCAAAAGCGTATCAAATGAACAAGTAACGAATAGGAGCTCAAATAATATGGTCTATCAAAATGAGGTTTTGATAGTCATTTCATCTCCAAATCATTCAATCATAGGTTCAACAGAAAGGTCTGAAAGCCTATTTTCTAACAAATTAAGTTTAACATAAATCAGAAACTCCAACATAAAGATATAAGCAATATAGTGATTAAATGTCTTGAGATACAGATTCTATTTTACAGATTTTGTCTAATCAATTGAAGTAAACGTTTTGGCTAGCAAATGAACTCTAAATTCTTCAAGCTCAGGTTCAAAAGAAAGATATTTGAATCTATTTTTGAGAAAACTACGTTTTGTCTAAATCGGAGGTCTGTACTAAATATTACAGCAAGAACAATATTGATGGGTCATAATCTTGATAATATTACAGATTCATACTTAGGTAGCCAACAAAAGATTTCGGATTAGTTTCAAAATTTTCTTCATAAATCAAGGCAAAAATAAAGATACATTTCAGTAGAAGGAAGATAGAATACTTGCCTTTAAATATTTTAGTCCCAAAGGTGTGGATTAGATCACAATCTCAAAATCCCCAAATTTCTTCTTTTTCTTTTATTCTCTTCTTCTTCTTCTTCTTCTCAAGTTCACATTCCAGCCAAAACACTCCTTTTTTTCTCTAATTGTTAATTGTTTAAGCTAACATATGTGTTAATAGATGGTAAATTTACATGCAATGTACACATGCACAAGTGGCACTATTTTAAACAAGGTAGTGACACATGTCCTCACCATATTTCTTTTTTCTTTTGTTCTTTTGTTTAACTTAATGTAAGTCTTTTATAATTCATTTCATATATATTTTTTAAGATTCACACTTAAGCCCTTAGCAATTAACTTTTAATTTAAATTTTTTTGATCAAGAGAATTAATAAATAAATCCTTAAATTTTACAAATGGGTCATCATAAATAATTTAAAATATATCATTATAAATATTTCAGAAATGAGGGATATTATATTCTCCCCCCTTAAAATAAAAATTTAGTCCTCTAAATTAATCATACCTTCATCGACGAAAAGATGAGGATAGATTTTCTTCATTTCTTCCTCTAGTTCCCAAGTTGTTTCATCCATAGAATGATGCCTCCATATCACTTTTACTAGAGAAATGATCTGATTCCTTAGTATTTTTTCTTTCTTATCAATAATCTATATAGGTTCTTCCACATAAGATAAGTTATGATTGATTACAATCGGCTCATACTGAATGATGTGAGAAGGGTCATGTATATACTTTCTGAGTATTGAAATATGAAATATGTTATGGATACGACCCAAGGATGGTGGCAAGGCAATCCTATAAGCGACAGAACCAATCGTTTCAAGGACCTCAAATGGTCCAATAAATCTAGGGCTTAACTTTCCTTTCTTCCCAAATCTTACCATACCCTTGGAAGGAGAGACCTTCAAGAATACAAAATCCCCCACTTGAAACTCAATTTCTCATCTTCTATTATCAGCATAGCTTTTTTGATGACTCTAAGCAGTCTCTAGTCTTTCCCTTATAACTTGAATCTTTTCGGTAGTCTCCTACACTTTATCGGGTGATAACAATTTCCTATCGCCAACTTCCTCCCAACAAATAGGCATTCTGCACTTTCGCCCATACAAAGCTTCATAAGGGGTCATCTGAATACTAGACTGGTAACTATTATTATAGGTGAACTCAACAAGAGAAATATCTTTATCCCACTCACCTTTCTAATCCATGATATATGCTCTAAGCAAATCCTCAAGTGTTTGAATTATTCTTTCTGATTGCCCATCAGTTTGAGGGGGATAAGTAGTGCTAAACTTGACTTTAGTGCCCATAGATTCATGTAATCTTCTCCATAATCTAGAAAGGAATCTGGAGTCCCTATCAGAGATTATCTCCTCTGGAACACCATGAAGCCTTACTATTTCACCAATATATAATTCAACAAGTCTATCCATAGAATATGTCATATTGATCGGTAGGAAATGTGCCGATTTGGTAAATCTATCAATAATCACCCATATAGCATCATGCTTTCTAAAGGTTCTGGGTAGACCGGAAACAAAATCCATGGTGATACTTTCCCATTTCTTTCATGAATATCTAAAGGTTGTAACAAACCTCCAGGTCTTTAGTGTTCCACTTTGATTTGTTGGCAAGTTAAACATTTTGATACATATATTGTAATCTCCTTTTTCATGCCTTCCCACCAATAATGACTTTTAAGATCTTTATACATTTTTGTGCTACCCGGGTGCAAGGTGAATTTGGAACTATGACCTTCCTTCAGGATTTGATCCGTGATATCTGAGTCATCTGGAACACATACTCTATTCCCCATTCTCAACAGGCCATCCTCAGAAACACGAAAACCAGGCTTTGATCCTTTTTCTACTTCTTTCCTCAAGTGGATTAAACGTGGATCTCATAGTTATCTCTCTTTAATTTGTTGAATGAAATCAGATTGAACCTGGATAGAGGCCATCAATATCATTGAGTTTTACTCATTCCTAATAGATTTCTCATCACTATTTTCTTCCAATAATTCCCATTGTGTCACAACCAAACTAGCCATAAAATTTATAGATTTTCTATTAAGTGCATCAGCGACAACATTGGCTTTACCCGGATGATATCGAATGGTGCGATCATAATCCTTTAAAAGTTCTATCCATCTTCGTTGCCTCATATTTAGCTCCTTTTGAGTGAAGATATACTTTAGACTCTTGTGATCGGTAAATATTTCAAATGTCCGCCCATATAAATAATGTCTCCAAATCTTCAGCACAAAAATAATTGCTGCTAACTCCAAATCATGGGTTTGATAATTTAGTTCATAACTCATCAGTTGTCTAGAAGCATAAGCAATTACTTTCCCTTCTTGCATCAAAACACATCCAAGGCCCTTCCTTGAAGCATCGGTGTAAACTACACATCCTTCATTACCACTGGGAATTGTGAGAATAGGAGCACTGGTCAATCTTCTTTTTAACTCCTAAAAACTTTATTCACATTCATCAACCCATTCAAACCTCACATTCTTTTGAGTTAACTTGGTGAGGGGGTTAGCAATTCGAGAAAATCCCTCCACGAATCTCCTATATGATGCCCAAGAAACTTCTAACTTTAGTTACATTTGTTGGTGCTTCCCACTTAACTACTACTTCGACTTTCTTCGGATCAATAGAGATGCCCTTACCTGAAATCATATGACCTAAGAAGGTAACTTCATTTAACCAAAACTCATATTTACTGAACTTTGCATACAACTTCTTTTCTCTTAGTATCGACAATACATTTCTCAAGTGCTCCTCATGCTCTAGGTCATTCCTTGAATACACTAATATATCATCAATGAATACGATAACACAATTATCCAAGAGTGGATGAAATATCTTATTCATTAATTCTATGAAAGATGCAGGAGCATTAGTCAAACCAAAAGGCATTACTACGAATTCATAGTGACCATACCGGGTCCTGAAACCAGTTTTAGGGATATCTTCTTTCATGATATTCAATTGATAATAACCTGACCTCAAGTCAATCTTGAAGAATACTTGTGAACCCTGCAATTGATCAAACAAATCATCAATTCTAGGTAGAGGATACTTATTTTTTATTATCACTTGGTTCAATTGTCTATAATCAAGCCTCAATGTCCCATCCTTCTTCTTAACTAACAGTACTGGAGCACCCCATGGTGAAACACTAGGTCGAATAAAACTTTTATCTAATAGTTCTTGTAGTTGATTTCTCAATTCTTCTAGCTCAAATGGTGTCATTCTATAGGGAAGCTTGGATATTGGTGTTGTTCCAAGGACAATATCAATAGCAAATTCAATCTCTCTATCTGGAGATAATCCAGGCAAGTCACCTGGAAAAACATCAGGGAACTCTTTGACAACCAAAATTTAATTTAAATGAGCTGCTTGATTTAAGTTCTCCTTTACACATATAATATAGCAAGAACAACCCTTCTGCATAAATCGACGAGCTTGAAACGCCGATATTAGGCAAGGAAGTGAGTCATGCCTAATACCCTTAAAATAGAAGATGAGCTGATCTGGTATGCAAAAAATGATTATTATTGTATAACAATCAATACTAGCATGATAGGAAGATAGTCATCCATGCCAAGTATAATATCAAAGCCTTGAATCTCTAGGAGAATTAAATCAGCAAGGAGTTGATGTTCTCTGACAAAAATCAAACAAGACGGATAAAGCAAGTTTGATGTCAAAGTATCCCCAACTGCAGTAGTTACATACAACTCGTAATCCAATGGTTTAGGTTGAATGCCCAAGTGGCAAGCAAAAGTTTATGAAATAAAAGATAGATTGGACCCGGGATCAAATAAAACCTTTGCATTCTTATTAGAAACATGAATAATACCTTCGACTACTGATTTAGAAGTGCGGGAATCCTGTTCAGTGATAGTATAAACTCTAGCATGGGCTGTCGTTCTGGGTGGCAATGACTCTTTCTTTTTATTCAGTGGACAATCCTTTACTTTATGATCTAGTTTTCCACAAACAAAACAAACTCCAGTCACCCGAAAACACTTACTCATTTCATGATTATATCCATATTTTGCACATGACTGAGTTCTCTGAGGTGGCTTTCCCTTCTCTAATCCTGACATCTTGGTCCTCTTATTACTATTTTCATATTCATTCATTCTCTTACTTTTGCTTGTAAACTTGTCCTTGTAGTTCTTACCCATAATTTTCTGTATCTCCTCCAAGTCTCTTTCAATAATTAAGGCCCTTTCTACCACATCAACATATGAAGGAAGTTTTAAGGCTGATATCCGACTCCTTATCGCCGGTCTTAGACCTCTCTCAAATCTTTTTGCCTTTTTAATTTCATCATCAGTCATGTGAGTGGCAAATCTAGAGAGCTCAGTGATTTTAGCTTCATATTTTACTACAGTCAAGTTTCCGTGTATAAGATTTAAGAACTCCAATTCCTTCTACTCCCTGATATAATCTGGAAAATATTTATCATTAAACTTTTCTGTGAATACTTCCTAAGTAATGAGCTCATGCCTGATCTCACTAATTCTCTTCGTTGTTCTCCACCAATGTTCAGCTTCCCCTTCAAACATGAAAGCGACAAAAGGAACCTTTTGATCTTCAAGACAATTTAAGATGTCAAATATCTTCTCTATTCGCATCATCAATTGTTCAACCACCATTGGATCAGGTTCACCGCTAAAACTTGGAGGACTAAGCTTTTTGAACTGTTCTATTCCCAATCCAGCCTGAGTTGATGTTCCAGCTTTATCATTTACTCCTTGTTGGACTTGCTATTGTATCACATGTGTCATAGCCTCAAGGGTTTTCATAATTCCACTTAATTGATCAGCCACAAGAGGACCTGATGACCTCGTCATTCTTGTTTCTTAAAATCATCAAAAAGAAAATTTTAATTTCTCAATCACTCTATAAAATCACTAAACCTCAATGTATAGTTCAAAAATGATATATCTACAGTATGTCTTAGTGACTTAGTAATCCTCAAACCATGCTATGATACCATTTATGTCACGCCCCCTCGAATTATATCATAAATCGAGAGGTGTGACCATGTCATAATTCGATAATATTATCAACAACATAGTCCATCCAGGATCCAGACAATCATTTGAGGATACTAAGAATAACAAGCAAAGTCATTCAACCACTTTCATAGAAACCTGTGCAGATTATAATCTCCTCATATTCTCTTAAGGAATCACAAACCGATCCAAAACCAATATGGCTAAATATAATCCACAATCATAAAGTCCACCAATGCGATAAAATCCATATCACTTTGGAAAAATAACTATACACCACCACTTCATATATTATATAGCAAGTTTAACATTCAAGATCCCAAACAAGAGGGTAGTTTTAAAAATATTACGTAGTTATCTCTCTTCAAAATATGTCTACAACTTTACTTTAGACCTAAGGTGTACACATACAATGATAACATATTGTCAAATGAACATTTAGCCTAAGAACTTCTTGCTTTCCCCTTGCATTAGCCCATATCAAGTATTTTTATAAATGTCGAGCTAACCTGAAGAAGATTAGATAGCAATAGAGTGAGCTAAGAAGCCCAGCAAGTATCAAATAGGTTCAAAGCAAGGAAAGATGTTTTCAAGTTGAACCTGATATAAGAGTGCAAGGTAGGGAATACATAAGTCTTCACATATAGCATCAAATCAGATTCACAACCACAAGGTTCAACTTGTTCGAAGCATACATGAATCCATAACAATTTGGGAAGGTATTTAGAGCATTTATGGCAATCAAAAGCATTTTGGTATATATCAATGACATTTAAAGTTGTCAGGGGCAAATCAATAATACATGAAATACTTTGGAACAATGCAAAGGAACAAATATCAAACTTAAACTCGTTTGTCACATTTGAAGTTGGATGAATATCATATGCATAAGTATGTCAAGCAGCATATCAATGGTGTATGAATATTCTCAAAATAGTTTGGAGCTGATCAATGAGAATACAAAACATTTCGGAGCATATCAAGGAGGTATAGGATATTTTTGAAAGTATATCAATGGTGTGTGAATATTCTCAAAATCGTATCAAATGAACAAGTAACGAACAGGAGCTAAAATATCATTCAGACATAACATTCATATCATTCTTATCCAAAGCACACAAATAACTCAAAAACAATACTTTGGATATCATATCAACAACATAGAGGGTGAAGTGGGACCATAAACATAATATGGAACATACATCGCTGAATGACCACCAAACGTAAGTCTCCTACGTCTAGAAGCTCCATCCACCCACATTTGAGTGAAGTCATAGGGGGCCGGCAGAGCACGCAGGCTCTAAGCATAACTCCCTTTACCATTTCTGGCAAAGGTTCACATTGTTCCAGAAACACCGGAGTACAAAAGGACATGAGCAATAAATTTGACATATATCGGAAGCACATGCGGAACAATAAATCATACATGCACCTAAACAGAATAATAGAATATAACATCGATTAATACATAACCTATTCTGATATGTAAGGAAGTTAAGGACAAGAGCATTAGAGATTTCAGTTTCAAATTGGAAGAAGCAAGTATAGGCAGAATTGATAAAATCACTATTCTGGCTGAATTCCGAAGGCAAAATACAATGTTATTTAGTTGATTAAACATACTCTAAATTACTCAAGAAAGGTACTGATGAAATGATAAATCAATCTAGTTTCATACGAAACAAGTTTCATACAAATTGAAGGTCTCTACATAGAGTTATTGATGATTTTGCAACCAAAGGTTTGGAATCACAATCATTGTTTTACAGAATTCATATGGTCTATCAAAATGTGGTTTTGACAGTCATTTCACCTCCAAATCATTCAATCTTAGGTTCAACAGAAAGGTTTGAAAGCCTGTATTCTAAAAAATTAAGTTTCACATAAATCAGAAACTCCAACACAATGATATAAGCAGTATAGTGATTAAAGGTCTTGAGATACAGATTATGTTTTACAGATTTCGTATACTCAATTGAAGTAAACGTTTGGACTAGCAAATAAACTCGAAATTCTTCAAGCTGAGGTTCAAAAGAATGATATTTGAATTTATTTTAAAAAAAAACTAAGTTTTGTCTAAATCCGAGGTCTGTACTAAATGTTACAGCAAGAACAATACAGATAGGTCATAATCATGATAATATTACGATTTATACTTAGGCAGCCAACAAAAGATTTCGGATTAGTTTCAGAATTTATTTCATAAATCAAGGCAAAAACAAAGATACATTTTAGTAGAAGGAAGATAGAACACTTGCCTTTGAATATTTTAGTCCTAAAGGTTTGGATTAGATCACAATCTCAAAATTTCCAAATTTCTTCTTCTTTTCTTCTCTTCTTCATCTTCTTCTTCTTCTTCTCAAGTTCACGTTGCAGCCAAAACACTCCCTTTTTCTCTAATTGTTAATTATTTAAGCTAACATATGTGTTAATAGGTGGTAAATATACATGCAATGTACTTATGTGTCACCCATGTACATGCACAAGTGGCACTACTTTAATCAAGGTAGTGACACATATCCTCACTATGTTTGTTTTATCTTTTTTTTCTTTTTTTAACTTAATGTGAGTCTTTTATAATTCAATTCATATATTATTTTAAGATTCCCACTTAAGTCCTTAGCAATTAACTTTCAATATAAGATTTTTTAATCAAGAGAATTAATAAATAAATCCTAAAATTTTATAAATGGGTCATCATAAATAATTTAAAATATATAATTATATATATTTCAGAAATGAGGGATATTATAGAAAGTTCAAGGAAATTATGCAGTAACCCTTGGTTTAGATGTTGGGAATATCAGTAAAAAGTTTAGTAAAATTTTGGCACCGTAACAGTAAGGAAATAGGGCAAAAGACGAAAGGTAGATCCTTCATCGTAAAAATTCCAGAACTACGTGCTAGTGAAAGATTGCACAAAAAAACCAGTTCGAGAAGGAATTTTTTCGATAAATCAATCCCAAATGAAAGCCAAGTTGATCATTCGAATTGTATAAAAATTTCGGCCAAAAAGGATGAACAAAAGTTCGGTTTCAAGAGGCCAATAGATGGAAGGCAGATTCTCCATCGTAAAATTTCAGCACTGTGTGATGAAGAATCGCAGTGCTATAAGTCCGGATCTAGGAGTTTTTTTTGTAGATTAGTCTCAGATGAAAGCTAAAATGATCTATTAAATTGTATAAAACTTTGAACCAAAAAGGATGATTAAAAGTTCAGTTCCAAGAAGCAACAATCAGTTGAAAATTTCTACAACGTTTTGCCATCGCAATGATGATAACGTTTGCGACGGTAAAATTTTGCAGCAAGAAAATTTTGGAAAAACTTCTCCCACATATAAGATAGAGAAATAGCAGTAGTAAGAGGCGTGGGCTTTGGAGTTTTTACCAGATCTTTGATATTGATGCAGAGGAAGGTAGCAAATTGATGGATTTGCGGCTTGGTGGGCGACGTCAAAAGTAATTGTGGGAATTGCTTGGGAAGATGGAGGTGTGGATGACGGCTACAGGGGCAACAAGATTGCTGCTCTGATACCAGATGATAGAACCCCAGAAGGAGCCCTATATATTTTGATCGCTGAGGGGGATCAACCCTTGGAACGCTATAGGGGTTCCTCCCTCCTAGACTCGGCACAAAGGCTGAAATAAAATTGATAATTGCTTGATTCAAGAGGGGGGGCGACTGCATCTTTAAATAGGAATCAAAACCCAAGCCTAAGGGGGTTCTTGCCTAAGTAAAATTATCCCTTTGCCCCTCCTATAGTCGACCTACATTAATAGGAATAGGGGGCGACTAGGTTGGCTCTATAGTCGACATAAGCAGGGGGAAACCCTGGCCGACCAACCCAGTAAGTGAGGTGGCGGCCACTAAGCCCTAAGGGCTAATCTAAACCCTAGCCATATTCCTTTATAAGATATGAGTGGCCTTATTACAATCTAGCAGGGTTTTATTGACTACTTCTTAGGGTGATTAGGACTCAACCCTGCTGGAGTCCTATCAGCCATGTGGGCTTCCCCCTAACCAGTCACATTACCACCGTATTCCTATTTTACCAGGCAAACCTCTATCAAATTTGAGACTATACTATTATCCTCACTTGCAGAATGATGAGATTGAGAACATCGTCAAGGAGATGCTTGACACCGAAGTAATTCGACCAAGCTGCAACCTTTACTCCTCGCCGGTATTGCTAGTACGCAAGATGGATGGTACATGACGGATGTGCGTTGATTACCGAGCTTTTAACGGCATCACCGTCAAAGACAAATATCCTATACTAGTCGTAGATGAGCTCTTGGATGAACTAAAAAGAGCTCGAGTCTTCACTAAATTGGATCCGTTCCAGTTATCATCAGATTTGGGTATGCACTGAAGATGTTCCAAAAACTGTATTCCACACACAGAATGACCACTACGAGTTTCTGGTAATGCCTTTCAGACTTATGAATGCTCCTTCCACTTTCCAAAGCCTGATGAATGACATATTCCAGAGTTTTCGATGCATGTTCGTGTTGGTATTTTTTAATGATATTCTCATTTATAGCCCTACGCTTGATATGCATTTTTAGCACTTACGAACTATTTTAACGATTCTTCGAGAGAACACCCTTTATGTTAAACAGTCAAAGTGTAACTTTTTATAGTATAAAGTAGAGTATCTAGGGCACATTATATCAGAGGATGGAGTGGCGATAGACCCGATGAAGATCGAAGCAATGCAAGGATGGTCGAAACCTATGAACATAAAATCGCTGAGCGGCTTCCTTGGAGTCACGGGCTACTACCAAAAATTTGTTAAAGATTATGACAAGATCAGTATCCCACTCACATCCCTACAGAAGAAAGACTCCTTGTGGTCGGATAAAGACTCCATAGCCTTCGAACGGCTCAAGGCAGCCATGACGACGACGCTGGTCCTAGCGCTACCCGATTTTAGTCGCACCTTCGTAATTGAGGCCGATGCGTCCAGAGTTGGAATTGTGGCTATTCTAATGCATGATGGCTGACCCCTTGCTTACACTAGTAAAGCTTTGTCTCCCTCACATCTTAAAATATCCGTGTATGATAAAGAAATACATTCCATCGTACACGTCGTCACGAAGTGGAGACCTTACTTGATCAACTAACACTTCCAGATTAAGATCGACCATTGAAGTCTTAAATATTTTTTTGAGCAGAAAATATCTTTCTTGGAGCAGCAATGATGGCTTTGATTATGAAATTACTTATCAAAAGGGGAAAGAGAATGTTGTTGCAGATGCTCTATCATAACTACCGGGACAAGCCAAAATTTCAGCCACCTCCCTTCCCTCCACCAACTTCCTCAAAGACATGAGGGAGGAATGGAGGAATGACCCAGAAACCCTAGATATCATAGAAAAATTAGAGAAAGATCTAGGTTCCATGGGCCCCTACACTTGGGATTCGAAGGACCTGCGCTACAAAAGCCGAATTTTGATTGTTCCTTCTTCCCCTTGCATTTAGATTATTTTGCATGAAATGCAATCTTCACTTTTAGTAGGGCACTCCAGATTTCTGAGAACATATAAGAGGATGAAGCAAAACTTCTTTTGGAAGGGCATGAAAAAATTAATTTATGATTATGTATCCAAATGTGATATATGCCAGCAGTAGAAGGATAAAAACGTGGCAAATCCGGGAAAACTACAACCACTACCTATATCAGACTCAGCATGGACTGACATCTCCATAGATTTTATTGAAGGACTGTCACTATTTCAAGGTAAAAGCATGATTTTTGTAGTGGTAGATCGTTTAACCAAGTATGCTCATTTCTACGCTATGAGACATCCCTATATCGCTACCAATATTTCACAGCTTTTTGTGAAAAATATTATAAAACTGCATGGGATGCCAAGGTCGATTGTGAGTGACTGTGATAGGGTGTTTACAAGTAAATTTTGGACCGAGCTCTTCCAACTACAAGGCACCCAACTAAAGATGAGCATAGCCTATCATCCATAGATAGACGGCCAAACAGAAGTGGTGAACAGATGCCTCGTACCTACGGTGCTTCACCAGTGACCGAACCAAAAAGTGGACAAGGTGGCTTCCTTGGGCCGAATGGTGGTACAACATAACTTATTATTCATCTACTAAATGTACCCCTTATGAGGCACTGTATGGCCGATCGTCCCCTGTAATACCGAAATATGTAATTGGTGTAGTCAAAGTAGATGTGATCGACCAAAATTTAATTGATAGGGACAAGCTTTTGCAACTGCTGAATGACAACCTAACTATCGTATGAAGCAACAAGCAGACACTCAACAGAGCGAGCGAGAATTTTCAGTAAGAGATTGGGTCTACCTTCGCCTACAACCGTACAAGCAGCTGTCAATCAACACCAGAGCATCGATGAAGCTATCTCCATGATTCTATGGACTATATCATATTTTCGAGTGTATTGGAGCCATGGCATACAAATTAAAGCTTCCAGATGACACTAAGATCCATCTTGTCTTCCACGTATCCTTGCTAAAGCCGAAATTGGGTGAACGAGAGTTGGCTTAGTCTCAGCTATCGAACATTACAACTAATGGTGAAATCCAAGCCCAACCTGAAGCTATACTTGATCGGAGAATTATGATGTGCCGACGACGCCCTTCAATTGAAGTACTTGTGAAGTGGAGTAACTTACCATCTGAAGATGCAACATGAGAGTCACATGAGGAGCTGAAGACCTGGTTCCTAGAGTTTATGGACCCTCAGCCTTAAGGACAAGGTTGATTCTAAAAGGGCAGGCTTGATAGGACTCCAGTAGGGCTGAGTCCTAGTCTCCCTAGAAGTAGTCAATAAAACGTTGTGAGATTGTAATAAAACCCCACCTAGCCACTTCAATCCTATAAAGAAGTTTGGTTAGAGTTTAGATTGGGACCTTAGGGCTTAGTAGCCATCGCCCGCTTTACTGGGCTAGTCGACCAGGGTTTTCCCCTGCTTAGGTTGGCTATAGAGCCAAACAAGCTGCCCTCTATTCCTACTAAGGCAGGTCAGCTATAGAAGGGGCAAAGGGATAATTTTACTTAGGCAAGCATCCCTCGGCTAGTGTTTAGAACCCTATATAATGATGTAGCTGCCCTCTCTCTTTTACCAAGAAAATATCATTTATTTAGCCTTGTGCCGAGTCTAGGAGGGAGGAACCACAACAACATTCCAAGGGTTGATCCCCCTCAGCGGTCAAAATCTATATGGCTCCTTCTAGGGTTCTATCATAGTTTTACAATTCCAGCAGTATGCCAAGGGTTTTAGGATCATTTTGACAGTAAGAAATAGATGAGGATGATAGAAAGTGAATGGAAATATCGATGGTTGTAAAGTTGGCAATGATGGGTTAGATATGCAGTAAGAAACACTAACAATTTGGGTAGTAGAATTCTCGTCAAAAAGTTAGCAGTTTGACGATGAAAATTTTTAATGGTATTGTCATGCCCCCATATTCGAGAGGTGTGAACCCATCATAAATAAGAAATATATTATAATTCATCCATAATCTGAACCCAAGATCCAAACTAACATTGAGGATACTGATTAAACATTTTCAGAGATCATTCACATTCATTCATAAAACCTATTCAATTTATAAATCTTACACATCACTCGATAATCCACAAAACCCAAAGTTAACTAACTTAACCAAAAATATTAACTACACTTATTAAACCAACCATTTTCCATCACTTCATATGATTGTAAAACTTAACATTCAAAGATTCTACACTGAGAGATATTCTAACCTTTTTACAAAATACATCAGTTCATATTTATCTATAATATTTCATTACATATAAAATATTCTTATATAACATTTCCAAACAAGACTTGCCCAAAATCTACAGAGCTTTCCTCTGTCTCAGCTCAGTTCTAACTTTTTCTATAAGTGACAAGCTAACCTGTAAAATTTATATAGCAATAGAGTGAGCATATAGAGCTCACCAAGTGACTAACATATCCAAGATAAAGAAGAATAGTTTTCAAAACAAACTTGATATTAGATAGCAAGGTATAGGTATAAGAATCTATAGGTAGCATCTCGTAAGATACATAATCACAAATCAATTCATTCGAAACATACTTTGATTATAATAGTAGAGGAAGAGTAGTTAGAGCATATCATTGGTATAAAATATCTCGGAATATATTAATGTTGTATAAAACAACTTGGAGCATATCAACGAAATGTGAAATGATTCAAAGAATATCAAAGGCACATAGGACATTTTGGAACATATCATTGGGAATACTAAATATTTCAGAGCATATCAAATATGCATAGGACATTCCAGAATCTATTATAATATCCCACAAACACTAGAGTAGAAAATGACATAAGCAATAAAGTGGCATATATGGGAAGTACATGCGGAGCAATGAAATATACATGTGCTAATATAAAGCAATACGATATCAACATAAATATTCATAATTTATATCAAATAGTCAATGAATAAAGAACAATAGTGCATAAGAATTTAAAGCAATAATGTAAGGCTCAATTGAAGGATGGGCTTTAATTGGATCAAAGACAGAATATGATCTGATAACATATAAAAAACATAGATGGAGAAGTGAGATCACAGATATAATGTGGTCTATCTGACCACTAAACATAGTAGAGCATCACAGGCTCCAAGTATAGTATACCTTTACATTTCTGGCAAAGGTCCAAAATATCCCACAAACACCAGAAAATAAAAGGACATGAGCGACGAATTTGGCTTATATCGGAAGCATATGCAGAATAATAAATTATGCATGTTCCTAAACAAAAAAATATGGTGTAACATCAATTAATATATAACATATTCAGATATATAAGGAAATCAAAGGCAAGAGCATCATATAATTCAGTTTTAAAATGGATGAAGCAAGAATGGGCAAAACTGATACAATCACTATTTTAATAGAATTCAGAAGGCACATCTCAAAGTTATTTTGGATAATCAAATATACTCTAAATTACTCAAAAAGGGTATATTTAGAAAACTAAATCAATCTAATTTTAAATGAAATAAGTTTCATATAAATTGGAAGTGTCTACAAAAAGTTATAGATGATTTGGCAGCCAAAGGTCAGGAACTATGATCCCTGTTTTACAGAATCCATAAGGTCTAACAAAATAAAAATTTTGATAGTTATTTGGACTCTAAATCTTTCAATCATATTATCAAATGAAAAATCTATGAGCTTATTTTCTAATGAATCTAGATTTGCATAAATCAGAGACTCCAACAGAAAGATATAAGCAATATAGTGATGGAAGGTCAGGAGCTACAGACTCTGTTTTATAGATTTTATATGCTCAATTAAAATAAACATTTGGGCTAGCAAATAAACTCCAAATTCTTCAAACTTAGCTTAAAAAAAAAGATATATGAATCTATTTTTAGAAAAACTATATTTTATCTAAATCAGAGGTCTGTACTAAATGATATAACTTGAATAATGTAGATAGGTCATAATCTAAAAAATATTGTAGATGCACACTTAGGCAGCCAACAAAAGAGATTTTGGTTTTGTCCCAAATTTTCCTCACAATTAAGGTAAGAACAAGGATAAATTTCAATGGAAAAAGGATAGAAGATATTATGTAAGATGGGGTTAGAACACTTACCTTTGCAATTTTGATCCCAAATATGAATTTGATTCAAATCTCAAAACCACCAAATCTTTTCTTCTCCTCTTCCGCCTCTTCTTCCTTCTCTTCTTCTTCTTCTTCTCCTTCACAAGTTTACGTTGCAGCAATCCCTTTCTTCTCTAATTGCTGTTTTTTTTTTAACTAACATATGGGTTGTAGGTGGCAAGCATGTGTGTAAGGTGCATATATGTCACCTAAGCACATGCATAAGTGGCACCACTTTTAACTAGGTAATAAATGACACATGTCATCACCCTTTTTTTTATAACTTAATTTGAATCTTACATAATTCATATAATTATAGCAATAAGCTTTTAAATAAATTTTTATATTTATAAATAGGTCCTTATAAATAATCTATTATTAAATAAATCCTCATGATAGGACTCCAACAGGGTTGAGTCCTAATCATTCTAGTAGAACGCAATAAAAACTTTACTAAATTATAATAAGGTCTCTCCTATCTTATAAAGGAGTATGGTCAGAGTTTGGATTAGCCCCTAGGGCATAGTAGTTGCCGCCCGCCTTACTGGTCAAGTCGGCCAGGGTTTCCCCCTGCTTAGGTCAGCTATAGAGCCAACCTAGCCGCCCTTTGTTCCTATTAAGGTAGGATGGCTATAAGAGGGGTAAAAGGGTAATTTAACCCAGATAAGTGCCCCCTTAGGCTAGGACTTGATCCCTATTTAAGATGTAGCTGCCCCCTCTTTGAAGGCAAGCAATTATCATCTTCAATTCAGCCTTTGTGCCGAGTCTAGGAGGAAGGAACCCCTATAGTGTTCCAAGGGTTGATCCCCTCATGGATCAAAATCTATAGGGCTCCTTCTGGGGTCTTATCATTTGGTATCAAAGCAGCATTCTTGCTACCCCTGTAGCCACCATCCACGCCTACACCTTCCTAAGCAATTCCCACAATTGCTACGACAAGCGCCTCCACCTTCCACCCCAGCTGCAGATCAAATCAGTCTGCCGTTGGCCCCTGCGTTTGATCTAGAATTCTGGAATATTTTTATAACCCACACCTCTTCAATACTACAAGATCCTTCCTATTATATGTGAGAGAAGTTTTCCAAAGTTTCCTTGCTGTAATTTTTTACCATCGCAAACGTTATCATCGTTGCGAAGGTGAAACACTACAAAAAAAATTTCAGCCGATTGTTGCTACTTGAAACTGAACTTTTGTTCATCGTTTCTAACCGAAATTTTTACACAATTCTAAAGATCAAGTTGGCTTTCATCTGGATTTGATTTCACAAAGAAAATCCTTCTGGAACTAGTTTTCTTGTATGATCTTTCACCATCATGCAGTCCTGGAATTTTACGATGAAGGAATCTGCTTTGCATCTTTTGCCCTATTTCCCTACCATTATGCTGTCAAAATTTTGTCAAAATTTTTACTGGTGTTGACAACATCTAAACCAATATTTTTTGCATAATTTTCTTAAACTTTTCCCTGGAATTTATGTTGAGAAATCATCATTTCTCCGACGTAAAAACTGGTTCAGCAGGACAGCACATCATAACACTTCTTTTCACCGAATTCTACCAGATTTGAGTGCTATTTTTTGTGGGATTTTGGACTCTCCTTTCCTCATCACCAAACCCTACCATTCTTACCAAAAACCCTTCAAAACCCTACCCTAAACCGAAGCCAAACAGCCACCCAAATCTGTCCTAAACCACAGCCTACTTCCATCCAAACCGTTCCACCTTCCAACCGGCCACCCCTTCTCCAAAATTCCCATGCCACTAACCCAACAATAGAAAAAAGATCTTAATATTATAGATCATGAGGAGTATACTATGGCATCGGAGGAGGCCATCGATGCAAAACTTAAAGCCTTTAAAAATCGCATGGAAGATGTGATACTTATTCGTCGAATTCAGCATAGGCCAACCATCAAGCCTGAGGAAGTCACACCATGGAGAGACTTCAGATCGGTGAGATGATCCTCAAGAGTATGGACACATCACCTCTGATCCCAACAATCCATGCATGAAGGTTGACTTCCCAAGATGGGAAGAAGGAGACCCGATCGGATGGATCTCATGCGCGGAGCGCTATTTTCGGTTCTACCGAACCGTCGATGCCACACGGGTGGAGATCGCTGCCATACACCTCGAGGCAGATGCTATTCAGTGGTTCAATTAGTTTGAACACACCCATGGAGGAATCTCTTGGCAGCGGTTCAAGGAAGGGCTTTTAAATCGCTTCGGTCCGACCGATTTCGACAACATCAACGGATAATTGGCAAAGATTCGTCAAACCTCTACAATATAATATTATCAAACAAGGTTTGAGCATTTATCTAACCAAACTGAAGATTGGTCTGAGAAATAACTTTTAGGTACTTTCATTGAGGGCCTAAAGCCGAAAATCCGAGGAGAAGTCAAAGCACGACAACCGTACACCCTTATGGCGGTAATTTCCTTCGCGCATATCCAGGAAGAATGATTGAACCATGAGGCACGGAGGACAAGGGTCGCTCCCCGACCAGCCATACTGAGGCCTATTGCCCCCTCTATTGCATCTGAGCCCCCGCACCAAAAAAATTGACAAGAGACAAGCTTCGTGAACGATCGGCCAAAGGGTTATGTTGGCATTGCGACGAACCGTGGAGCCGCGAACATCGCTGTAAGAAGGGCCGACTCCTCATGATTGAACCAGTGGAGGATGAGGACAACGAACCATCTGAAGAAGGCCTTGAACCCGAAGAGGAAGCCATAGAGGAAGAGCCCCAACCGACCGACTACGCAGTGCATGCATTGGCCGGCTACTCCAATCCGTAGATGATGAAAGTTGGAGGACTTCTAAAGCAGCAACCCATCACCGTTCTCATCGACATAGGTAGCACAAATAACTTTCTCAATAGTAAGGTTGCTGCACATTTAGCACTTCAAATCGAAGGTTGCAAGAAGTTCGACATAAATGTCACCGATAGTCGAATCCTTAATTGCGACCAACGATGCCCGCGGGTGAAGCTACTCCTCCAAGACCAAGAAGTGGTAGCCGATTTCTTTCTCCTACCCATCGATGACTATGAAGCCATGCTTGGGATCGAATGGCTCACAACATTAGGTGATATCTCCTGAATTTTTTCTAAATTAATTATGAAATTCTATTACAAAGGGAGATATGTCACATTACGAGGCAAGCACGGGAGCCATATCTCCACCGTTTCGACGCAACGGATGGAGGAAGTTTTGCACAAAGCACATGGGGGACTTTTGATGCATATCCACCGCCATCTAAGGGGGAGAATATATAAATTTCAGATCCTAAGCTTGCCCTCTTGCTGGATGAATTCGCAGACGTTTTCACGGAGCCACGCGGGCTGCCCCCCTAACCGGCAGCATGACCACTGTATTCCAATTCTGCTGGGCAAACCTCCAGCAAATATGCGACCGTATCACTACCCTCACTTGCAGAAGGATGAGATCGAGAACATCGTCAAAGAGATGCTTGACACTGGGGTAATTCGACCGAGTTGCAGCCCTTATTCTTCACCGGTGTTGCTAGTGCGCAAGAAGGACGGTACATGGTGGATGTGCATTAATTATTGGGCCTTGAACACTATCACTGTTAAGGATAAATATCCTAAACCATCGTAGATGAGCTCTTGGATGAACTAAAAGGAGCCCGAGTCTTCACTAAACTTGATCTCTGTTCCGGTTATCACCAGATTCGGTTATGCACTGATGATATTTTGAAAACCGCATTCCACACGCATAACGACCACTACGAGTTTTTGGTAATACCTTTCGGACTTACGAATGCTCCTACTTTCCAAAGACTGATGAATGACATTTTTTGGAGCTTTTTACGCAAGTTCGTATTAGTATTCTTTGATGATATCCTCATTTATAGCCCTACACTTGATATACATTTTCAGCACTTACGAACTGTTCTAATAATTCTTCGAGAGAATACTCTTTATGTGAAACAGTCAAAGTGCTGTTTCTTACAGCATAAAGTGGAGTATCTTGGGCATATTATATCAGAGGACGGAGTGACGGTAGACCCAACAAAGATCGAGGTAATATAAGGATGGCCGAAACCTACAAACGTAAAATCACTGCATGGCTTCCTTGGACTTATGGGCTACTACCGGAAATTCGTGAAAGATTACGGCAAGATCAGTGCCCCGCTCACTTCCCTACTAAAGAAAGACTCCTTCTTATGGTTGGAAAAAGCTTCTACAGCCTTTGAACGACTCAAGGCCGCCATGACGATGACGCCGGTCCTAGCATTACCTGATTTCAGCCGCACCTTTGTGATCGAGGCCGACGCATCTGGAGTTGGGATTGGAGCTATTCTAATGCAAGATGGCCGACCTCTCACCTACACCAGTAAGGCATTGTCTCCCTCACACTTGAAAATATCGGTATATGATAAAGAAATGTTTGCCATTGTACATGCGTCACAAAGTGGAGACCCTACCTGATCTGTCGGCGCTTCCAGATTAAGACTGACCATCGAAGTCTTAAGTATTTCTTGGAGCAGAAAATGTCCTCCCCGGAGCAGCAACATTAGGTAACTAAACTTCTCGGCTTTGATTATGAAATTACTTATCGAAAAGGAAAAGAGAATGTTGTTGCAGATGCTCTATCTTGGCTTCTAGGGCAAGCAGAAATTTCAGCCATCTCCCTTCCCACCACCGATTTCCTCGAACACATTAGGGAGGAGTGGAAGAATGATCCGAAAATCTGAAGCATCATAGAAAAATTGGAGAAGGATCCGGATTCCGTAGGGCACTACACGTGGGACTCGAAGGACTTACGCTATAAAGACCGAACTGTTGTTGTTCCTTCTTCTCCTCACATTCAAGTTATTCTGCATGAAATGCACTCTTCACCTTCGGCAGGGCACTCTGGATTTCTGGGGACTTATAAAAAGATAAAGCGAAACTTCCTCTGGAAGGGCATAAAGAAATCAATTTATAACTATGTATCCAAATGTGATGTATGTCAGCGACATAAAGGAGATACAATGGCAAGTCCCGGTAAACAACATCCGCTACCTATACCAGATTCGACTTGGACGGACATCTCCATAGATTTCATCGAAGGACTGCCACTATCTCAAGGTAAAAGCACGATCTTTATGGTGGTAGATCGCCTAACTAAGTATGCTCATTTTTATGCTGTGAGACATCCCTATACTGCTGCCACTATTGCCCAGATTTTTGTGAAAAATATTGTGAAATTGCATGGGATGCCAAGATCGATAGTAAGCGACCGTGATAGGGTGTATACAAGTAAATTTTGGACCGAGCTCTTCCATCTACAGGGCACCCAATTAAAGATGAGCACAACCTATCATCCACAAACAGACGGCCAAACAGAGGTGGTGAACAGATGCCTCGAGACTTACGATGCTTCACCAGCGATCGGCCCAAAGAGTGGACACGATGGCTTCCCTGAGCTGAATGGTGGTACAACATAACTTTTCATTCATTGACTAAATATACCCCTTACGAGGCACTGTATGGTCGATCGCCCCCTGTAATTCCTAGATATGTACTTGGTTCGGCCAAAGTGGATCAGGTCGACCAACATACTTGGTTCGCTCAAGCCCGTATGAAGCAACAAGCAGACAATCACTGGAGTGAGCGAGAATTTTCAGTAGGAGATTGGGTTTACCTCCGCCTACAACCATACAAGCAGCTATCCATCAACACCAGAGCATCGATGAAACTGTCTCTACGATTTTATGGACCATATCAGATTTTGGAACGCATTGGGGCCATGGCATACCGACTTAAACTTTCAAATGATGGTAAAATTCATCCCGTCTTCCACGTATCCCTACTGAAGCCGAAATTGGGTGAACATAAACTGGCTCAAACTCAGTTATCGAGCACTACAATTGAAGGTGAAATCCAAGCCCAACCTAAAGCTATACTTGATCGAAGAATTGTGATGCGCTAACGAAGCCCCTCCAACGAAGTACTTGTGAAGTGAAATAATTTACCATCTGAAGACGCAACATGGAAGTCACACGAAGAGCTGAAGACTCGGTTCCCAGAGTTTATGGATCCTCAGCCTTGAGGATAAGGCTGATTCTGAGAGGGCGGACTTGATAGGACTCCAGCAGTGTCGAGTCATAATCATTCTAGTATAAGTCAATAAAAACTCTGCTAAATTGTAATAAGGACTCTCCTATCTTATAAAGGAGTAGGACCAGAGTCTGGATTAGCCCTTAGGGCATAGTAGTCGCTGCGCCCCTTACTTGGCAAGTCGGCCAGGGTTTCCCCCTGCTTAGGTCGACTATAGAGTCAACCTAGTCGCCCCTTATTCCTATTAAGGTAGGATGGCTATAGGAGGGGCAAAATGATAATTTAACCTAGATAAGTGCCCCCTTAGGCTAGGACTTGATTTAAGATGTAGCCACCCCCCTCTTTTAAGGCAAGCAATTATCATCTTCAATTCAGCCTTTGTGCCGAGTCTAGGAGGAAGGAACCCCTCAAGGATCAAAATCTATAGGGCTCCTTCTGGGGTCTTATCACCTCATTAATAATTTAAAATAGATCATTACAAATATTTTAAAAATGAGGGATATTATAGGTATACCAATGATATTGAGATGATTTAAGTAAGGAACATATGATAATGAAAGCCAACCCAATGTAAAATATGGAGAAGATTTCGTCAGCAAAATATTGCAATAAGATCGACAATATGGCAGCAAGTATGCGGCTAAAAATTTGCAATGTAACTTTCATCTTAAAGATAGCAACTTTGCGAAGATAAGTTTTTACAATATGTGAATGGTTTATAGGGATGTTTCCAGCAATAAATAGATGATGATGAAGGCCAGATCAATGCAAAGTATTGAAGAGAATATGACAATGAGATTTTGGCAAAAACACAGAAGCAAAGTAGTAGGCGGCTGAAAAATTTTGTCAACGATGAAAGCTCGTTGTATTAGTTTTTTTAGCCAGCAATTTTTGACAACAAGATAGATAAATACAAGGATTGTAACAATGGTAGATGTTACTATTTTTTTGAGTTTATTGGGATAACTAATTCTAGCATTAGTAAGGTGTTGCAAGAAGGGTAATACCAGATCCTGTTGCAATCTTTATGGTGGCAACAGATGGAGGATCTACGACAGGAGGTGATAACGACAGTGTCAGAGATGAGATTAGTAATTATGGGAATTGCGTGGATGATGGTGGGCGACTGTTAAAACCCTTACAGATTCTAAGCTTGGGGTGATCTCTATAGGGGATCAGCCTCCTTAGAACTCTATAGGGGTTCCTCCCTCCTTGGTTTTCTACACAAGGCTGAAAAATAATTGATCTATTGATGATTAAAATAGGAGTGAATACATGCTATTTATAGGACTTCTAAAACCTAACTCCTAATAGGACTCATACTTCATGAAGACTCCTCCCTAATAGAAGACTCCAACTCCTAGTGAATCTCCTACTCCAACTAAGACTTCTCTTTCCCTCAACTCCTAACCCCTAGCCAACTGTTGACCTTGATGTGGCTGGCGGCTATAGGGGTCTCCAACTACTAACTTTTTTCTTATTCCACCCTAAAGAGAGTCCAAGCTAAGTGGAACTCTCCCACTCTTGCCCTAGCCAAACTCTCATAAGAGGAGGAAGTGGCTAGGAGACTCTCATCCCATAAGGATTTCTCCCTAAACCTAGCCAACCATTTCTTTACTAGGGGTGGTAGCTAGATTAGGGTTTATTACATTCATGATCAATTGACTCTGATCCATATCCAACTCCGACTCCTAATCAGACTCCAGTTCAGTCGAATCCTAACCTTATAAGGATTTGGGTTGATATATTATAATAGACTCTTTCTTAGCCGACCTAATGTCAGGTCTAGGTTTGCCAATAAGGCATAATTGATAGGACTCCAGTAGGATTGAGTCATAACCTCCCTAGAAGTAGTCAATAAAACCCTGTTAGATTGTAATAAAGCCACTCCTATCTTATAAAGAAGTATGGCTAGGGTTTAGATTAGCCCTTAGGGCTTAGTGGCCGTCGCCTCCTTACTGGGTTGGTTGGCTAGAGTTTCCCCCTGCTTAGGTCAGCTATAGAGTCAACCTAGTCACCTCCTATTCCTATTAAGGCAAGTTGGCTATAGGAGGGGCAAAGGGGTAATTTTACTTAGGCAAGCACCCCCTTAGGCTAGGATTTTGATCCCTATATAATGATGTAGCAACCCCTCTCTTGAATCAAGCAATTATCAATGTTATTTTAGCCTTGTGCCGAATCTAGGAGGGAGAAACCCCTACAGCGTTCCAAGGGTTGATCCCCCGCAAGGATCAAAATCTATAGAGCTCCATCTGGTGTTCTATCATCTGCTATCAGAGTGGCGATCATGCTGCCCCTATAGCCATCCCAGCCGCCTCCACCTTCCCAAGCAATTCCCACAATTGCTACGACACGCACCTCCACCTTCCACCCCAGCAGCAGATCAAATCAGTCTGCCGCTGCCTCCTACGTTTAATCTGGAATTTTGATATATTTTTATCATCCACGCCTCTTCAATACTGCAAGATTCCTTACTTTACATGTTAAAGATTTTTTCAAAATTTTATCCGTTGCAAATTTTGTTCGTTGCAAACGTTATCATCATTGCAAAGGCGAAACGCTGTAGAAATTTTAAGCCAATTGTTGCTTCTTGAAATTAATTTTTAATTACTCTTTTTGGCTGAAACTTTTATACAATTTCATAGATCATCTTAGCTTTCATCTAAGACCAATCTTGTGAAAAAACTCCTTCTAGATCTGGACTTATAGCACTGCGATTCTGCATTGTATAGTACTAAAATTTTACAACGCAGAATCTGCCTTCTGTTTATTGGCCTCTTGAAACCAAACTTTTGTTCATCCTTTTTGACTGAAATTTTTACACAATTCTCAAGATCAAGTTGGGTTTTACCTGGATTTGATTTCATGAAAAAATGCCTTCTGGAATTGGTTTTTTGTGCAATCTTTGACCATCATGCAGTTCTGGAATTTTACGACGAAGGAATCTGCCTTTCGTCTTTTGCCCTATTTCCCTACTATTATGCTGCCAAAATTTTGTCAAACTTTTTACTGGTATTAAAAACATCTGAACCAAGGGTTTCTACATAATTTCCTTGAACTTTCCTCTGGAATTTACGTCGAGAAGTCATCGTTTCTACGACATAAAACTAGCTCAGTAGGACAGCACATCGTAACACTTATTTTTGCCGAATTCTATGAGATTTGAGTGCTATTTTTTGTGAGATTTTGGACTCCATTTTTCTCATCTCAAAACCCTACCATCCTTACCAAAAATCTTTCAAAACCCTACCCTAAACTGAAACCAAACAGCCCCTCGAATCAACCACCCAAATCAGCCTACTTTCTTATCGATCCACTTAACTTTTTATCCAACTTTCCTTACCGAGACACCTACCTTTACTGCCATCTACCCAGATCTAAAATCTAATTTCCTAACCTTCATCTACTACTATCACAGCCCTAAAACCACACCAATTCACAGCCTAAACTCCACAAAATCGTAGCCCCAAATCTGCCCTAAACTGCAGCCTACTTCCATCCAAACCAATTCACCTTCCAACCGGCCACCCCCTTCTCCAAAATTCCCATACCACTAACCCGACAACAGAAAAAAGATCTCAATATTACAGATCTTAAGGCATATACTATAGCATCAGAGGAGGCTATCGATGCAAAGCTTGAAGTCTTTGAAAACCGCTGGAAGAGAAGATGTGATCCTTATTCGCCGAATTCAGCATAGGCCAACCATCAAGCCCGAGGAAGTCACACCATGGAGAGACTTCAGATCGACAAGATGATCCTCAAGAGCATGGACACATCACCTCTGATCCCAACAATCCATGCATGAAGGTTGACTTCCCAAGATGGGAAGAAGGAGACCCGATCGGATGGATCTCGCGTGCGGAGCGCTATTTTCGGTTCTACCGAACTACCGATGCATCATGGGTGGAGATTGCTACCATACACCTCGAGGGAGATGCTATTCAGTGGTTTAATTGGTTTAAGCACACCCATGGAAGACTCTCTTGGCAGCGATTCAAGGAAGGACTACTAGACCGCTTCAAACCAACCGATTTCAACAACATCGACGGACAATTGGCAAAGATTCGTCAAACCTCTACAATACAAGAATACCAAATAAGGTTTGAGCATTTATCTAACCAAACTAAGAATTGGTCTGAGAAATAACTTTTAGGTACTTTTATCGAGGGCCTAAAGCTGGAGATCCAAGGAGAAGTAAAGGCGCGGCAACCGTACACTCTTATGGCGGTGATTTCCTTTGTGCATATCCAAGAAGAACAATTGAACCACGAGGTACAAAGGACAAGGGTCACTCCCCGACCATCCATGTCGAGGCCTACTACCCCCTCTACTGCCATCCAAGCCCTTGCACCAAAAAAGTTGACAAGAGACGAGCTTCGCGAACGATCGACCAAGGAGTTTTGTTGGCATTGCAACGAACCGTGGAGCTGCAAACATCACTGCAAAAAGGGCCGGCTCCTCGTGATTAAACCTGTGGAGGATGAGGACAATGAAACATCTGAAAAATCCCTTGAACCTAAAGAAGAAGCCATGGAGGAAGAGTCCCCACTGGCCAACTACGCAGTGCACGCATTGGCTGGCTATTCCAACTCGCAGATGATGAAAGTGGGAGGACTTCTAAAACAGCAACTCATCACCATTCTCATCGACATGGGCAGCACCAATAACTTTCTCAACAGTAATGTTGGTGCACATTTGGAGCTT
Organism: Ensete ventricosum; assembly: GCA_029747655.1. Lineage (NCBI taxonomy): Eukaryota > Viridiplantae > Streptophyta > Magnoliopsida > Zingiberales > Musaceae > Ensete > Ensete ventricosum. The sequence continues at coordinate 29,742,704 of JAQQAF010000001.1, read as the reverse complement.
CAAATTAAAGGTTGCAACATGTTTGACATAAAGGTCGCCGACGGTCGTTGGGTGACTGGAGCCTGTTTTGCTTGCGGGAAGTTAGATCATCAAATAAAAGCTTGCCCATTGAAAAAGAAGAAAGAACCACTGCCTCTGAGATCATCAGCCCATGCTAGAGTATATGCCATCACGGAACAGGATTCTCGAGCCTCTAAGTCAGTGGTTGAAGGTATTATTCACGTTTCTAATAGAAATGCAAGAGTTTTATTTGATCCTGGCTCCAACCTGTCTTTTGTTTCACAATATTTTGCTTGCCACTTGGGCATTCAACCTAGACCACTGGATTCTGTAGTATATGTAACTATAGCAGTTGGGGAGTCTTTGACAACAAACTTGTTCTATCCATCATGTTTAATTTCTATCGGAGAACATGAACTCCTTGTTGATCTAATTCTCCTAGAGATTCAAGGTTTTGATATTATACTTGGCATGGATTGGTTATCTTCTTATCATGCTAGTATTGATTGCTATACAAAACTAATCACCTTTTGCATACCCAATCATCCCATCTTTTATTTCAAGGGTATTAGGCATGATTCACCTCCTTGCTTGATATCGGCACTTCAAGCTCATCGGCTTATGCAGAAGGGTTGTTCTTGTTATAGTATAAGTGTAAAGGAGTGTTCAAATCAAGAAGCTCATCTACATGAGATTCCTGTGATCAGAGATTTCCCTGATGTATTTCCAGATGACTTGCCTGGACTACCACCAGACAGAGAGGGTGAATTTGCTATTGATTTGGTTCTTGGGACTACCCCAATATCCAAGCCTCCCTACCGAATGGCACCACTCGAGCTAGAGGAATTGAAGAAGCAACTCCAAGAACTATTGGATAAGGGTTTTATTCGACCCAGTGTTTCACCGTGGGGTGCTCCGGTTCTGTTAGTTAAGAAGAAGGATGGAACATTTCGGCTTTGTATCGATTATAGACAATTGAATCAGGTGACTATAAAAAACAAGTATCCTCTACCTAGAATTGATGATTTGTTTGATCAATTACAGGGTGCACAAGTATTTTCTAAGATTGATTTGAGGTCGGGTTACTATCAATTGAATATCAAGAAGGACGATATCCCTAAAACAGCTTTTAGAACTCGATATGGTCACTATGAATTCGTAGTAATGCCTTTTGGCTTGACTAATGCCCCTGCAGTTTTCATGGAATTGATGAATAGAATATTTCAGCCACTCTTGGATACATACGTAATCATATTCATTGATGACATATTAGTGTATTCAAAGAATAATCCAGAGCATGAAGAACACTTGAGGAATGTATTGTCCATCCTAAGAGAAAAGAAGTTGTATGCAAAGTTCAGCAAATGTGAGTTTTGGTTAAATGAAGTTACTTTCTTAGGCCACGTGATTTCAGGCCAAGGCATCTCTGTCGATCCAAAGAAAGTTGAAGCCATAGTAAAGTGGGAAGTACCAACAAATGTAATAGAAGTTAGAAGTTTCTTGGGTATGGCAGGTTATTACAGGAGATTTATGGAGGGATTTTCTCAAATTGCTAATCCCCTCACCAAGCTAACTCGAAAGAATATAAAATTTAAATGGGGTGATGATTGTGAACAATGTTTTCAGGAGTTAAAAAGAAGATTGACCAGTGCCCCTATTCTCACAATTCCCTATGGCGATGAGGGATTTGTAGTTTACACTGATGCTTCAAGGAAGGGCCTTGGATGTGTTCTAATGCAAGAAGGGAAAGTGATTGCTTATGCTTCTAGACAACTGAAAAGTTATAAATTAAATTATCCAACACATGATTTAGAGTTAGCAGCAATTATTTTTGCACTGAAGATCTGGAGACATTACTTATATGGGCGAACATTTGAAATCTTTACTGATCACAAGAGTTTAAAGTATATCTTCACTCAAAAAGAGTTAAATATGAGGCAACGAAGATGGATAGAACTATTAAAGGATTATGATTGTACCATCAGATATCATCCAGGTAAAGCCAATGTTGTAGCCGATGCACTTAGTCGAAAATCTGCAAACTTTATGGCGAGTTTGGTTGTGAAGCAGTGGGGGTTATTGAAAGAAAATTGTGATGCGAATACTATCAGAAATAAGCAAGACTCGATGATATTGATGGCCTCTATACATGTTCAATCTGATCTCATTCAAGAAATTAAAGAAAGACAACTACAAGATCCACGTTTAATCTCTTTGAGGAAGGAAGTAGAAAGAGGATCAAAACCGGGATTTCGAGTTTCAGAGGACGGCCTATTGAGACTGGGGAATAGAGTATGTGTCCCCGATGATCCAAATCTTAAGGATCAAATTTTGAAGGAAGGTCATAATTCCAAGTTCACCCTACATCCTGGTAGCACTAAAATGTATAAAGACCTTAAAAGCCACTACTGGTGGGAAGGCATGAAGAAAGAAATTGCAATATATGTTTCAAAGTGTTTAACTTGCCAACAAATCAAGGTTGAACACCAGAGACCTGGAGGGTTATTACAACCTTTAAATATTCCAGAATGGAAATGGGAAGGTATCACCATGGATTTTGTTTCAGGTTTACCTAGAACCTCCAGGAAGCATGATGCTATATGGGTGATCGTTGATAGGTTAACCAAATCTGCACATTTCCTACCAATCAATATGACATATTCTCTAGACAGGCTGGTTGATTTATATATTGGTGAAATAGTAAGACTTCATGGAGTTCCAAAGGAGATCATTTCTGATAGAGACCCCAGGTTTCTTTCTAGATTATGGAGAAGATTACAGGAATCTATGGGCACAAAAGTCAAGTTTAGCACTGCTTATCACCCTCAAACTGATGGCCAATCAGAAAGAACAATTCAAACACTAGAGGATTTACTTAGAGCCTACATTATTGATTGGAAAGGTGAGTGGGATAAAGATATTTCTCTGGTTGAGTTCACCTATAATAATAGTTATCATTCGAGTATTCAGATGGCTCCTTATGAAGCTTTGTATGGGCGAAAGTGCAAAACGCCTATTTGTTGGGAGGAAGTTAGCGATAGAAAGTTGTTAGTACCCGACAAGGTACAGGAGACTACTGAAAAGATTTGGATTATAAGAGAAAGGCTAAAGACTGCTCAGAGTCGTCAAAAGAGTTATGCTGATAACAGACGACGAGAAATTGAGTTTCAAGTAGAAGATTTTGTTTTCTTGAAGGTTTCTCCTTCCAAGGGCGTGATAAGATTCGGAAAGAAGGGAAAGTTAAGCCCCAAGTATATTGGACCTTTTGAGATTCTTGAGAGGATTGGTTCTGTCGCTTACAGGATCGCCTTACCACCATCTTTATGTCATGTTCATGATATATTCCATATTTCAATGCTCAGAAAGTATATTCATGACCCTTCTCATATCATTCAGTATGAGCCGCTGATAATCGATGAAGACTTATCTTATGTGGAAGAGCCCCTACAAATTATTGATAAGAAAGAAAAAATCTTAAGGAATCAGATCATTCCCTTAGTGAAAGTGAATTGGAGGCATCATTCTATGAATGAAACTACTTGGGAGCTAGAGGAGGAAATGAAGAAAACATTTCCTCATCTTTTCGCCGACAGAGGTATGATAAATTTAGAGGACTAAATTTTTATTTAAGGGGGGAAGAGTGTAGCATCCCTCATTTGTGAAGAAATATAGTTTATGTTATTGCTAAGACTTAGTTATAAAAATTTGAGGACCTGTTTGTAAAATCCAAAGGACCTACTCGTAAATATTAATAATAGAAGGACTAAAGTGCAAAATACACTACATAGCAAAATCCACCGCCTCTACATAAAACTCTCCACCGCCTCTTCATTCCTTAAGAAGACCTGAGAAGACTTGAGTCGGTGAGGAAAAGAAAACAACAAAAAAAAAAAAAAAAAAGAAGGAAGAGTATGAAACAAACATTGATTTGGGGCTTAGGGTGTTGTTTGCTCAAAATCCATTCATTTTAGATCAAAGGCAAGTGTTCTATCCTATTTATTTTCCTTATTCTGACATTTTATCATTGTTGTTTTGTCTTGCATTCCAAAATAAATTGCTGTAAAATCCAAAATCTGTTTTGTGGGTTCCAAAGTTTCCAAAACTTGAATCGGAAAATTGATTACAGTTCTGACCTTTCTACATTATTCTGGCTCTAGATTACTGTACTAATTTCTGATTGTGGTGAAACTATGGTTGTAGGAATCTAGACTGAATGATCTTTCGTTTGACACTAGACTTGAAATATTTGGAGTTCGATAGCCTGATTAAACATTTGTTTCAAGTGGTACTAGGAAATCTGTAAAATAGAGTTTGTAGTTTTTAACCTTTTGTCACTAAATTAGGTAGAACTCCCTGTTGAAGTCTATGATTTATATAAAACTTACTTTTTGAGAATTTAGACTGACAAATCTTTGTTTTGACACTATACTTGAAATATTTGGAGTTCGATAGCCTGATTAAACATTTGTTTCAAGTGGTACTATGAAATCTGTAAAATAGAGTTTGCAGTTTTTAACCTTTTGTCACTAAATTAGGTAGAACTCCCTGTTGAAGTCTATGATTTATATAAAACTTACTTTTTGAGAATTTAGACTGAGAAACCTTTCTTTTGACACTAGACTTGAAATATTTGGAGTTTGATAGGCTGGTTAGACATTTGTTTCAAGTAGTACTATGTAAGCCGTATAACAGAGTTTTTTTGTCTATTCTCACTTCATTCATGTGAAAGTTCAATTCATGCTAGAGTTCCCTCTTGAAGTGAGTTTTATATGATTGCTCTCACTTATTTCATGCTCTTAAGCGTTAGTTTATGTCCCACTGTATGATTCTGTATAGGTGCATGCATGTTTCGTTGTTTCGCATGTGCTTCCAATGCATACCAATTTCATTGTTCATACATCCTTTTGTACTCCGGTGTTTGTGGGATAATATGAACCTTTGCCAGTAATGGTAAAGGGAGTTATGCTTTGAGCCCGCGATGCTCTGCCGGCCCCTTCTGACTTCACCCAGACGTGGGTGGATGGAGCTCCTAGACGTGGGAGACTTCTGTTCTGGTGGTCATTCAGAAATGGATGAATCATATTCTGTCTGTATCCCACTTCACCCTCTGTATTTTTTATATGATATCCAAGGTATTGCTTGTGAGTTAATTTATGTGCTTTGGATAAAACCAAGGATGGAATGTCCGTTATGTTTGTTCTGATTTATGAATCTACTGTTCCTTGTTTGTTTTCTGATACACTCTAAAACTTACACCTTTGACATGTTGATACTTGCTGAGCTTTGTAGCTCATTCCATTGATGCTAATTTTTCATATTAGCTTATCATACTGAAGCATTTGAAACTAGGCGGAGGCAGTGGAAAGCTAGAAGGTTTTGGGCAAATCGTATAGCAGTTGATATGTTTTGATTGTATAAGAAATTCCTAATGTTTCATGAAATGTTGTTGGTAGATGTTGAAGTGTGGATTTAAATACGTCTCATGTTTAGCATTTTGGAACGTCAAGTTCAACTTGTATAACAATATGGACATTGTGATAGTTGTTACTTTTGTGATCAGATAGATTTCCACTCGTGTGGATTATGTTGTGGTTAGTGTTCAGTTGAGTTAGTTATAACTCACCAAGTGATGTGATGTATGATTATAAACTGCCCAAGTTTTTTTAGTATCCTCAAATGTTTGATTGGATCCTGGATAAATTATGTTGTGTCTAAAATTATCAATTTATGACATGGTCACACCTCTCGAAGGGGGGGCGTGACACTGGTAGCATATAGTCGCCCCCTTACAGGGGGCCTTGGCCCCAACCGACTGCCCTACAGCCGGCCTGGCTATGGGTGGTCACCCATGCAAGGGGCCTGGCCATGGCCGGCCACCCCTGCAAGGGATCTGGACGTGGCTGGCCGCCCCTCCTCGCTGCGTTCACTGTAAAAATGCAACAAGAACACGTAGAACAATTCTACTCTATTCAATCTCATCACACGCAGTTTAAAATGGGTTTTTCGCACAAAAACCATGGCTTTGATACCATTGTTGGGAAACCTCAGCGGGAGCATCACATGCAAAGCGAAAATCAAAATAAAATAGGTTTCCCACGCAGATCAAATCGTCGTGCAAAGATTGGGTCATGAGAAAGCTGCAAAAGTTAAAAAAACTGTATCATGTGAGAGATTATTTTACCTGGAGAGATTGTATATCCCTGTATTCCAGATCCGGATGGAGAGGATGAAGGAAGTCAAGCGTCTTCCTCTCTAGTGGTCTCCACACAATGGATTCCTCTTTAGCGATATCCACGATGGATCTATGCAGCAAAACTCCTCAAATCTGATCTCACAACTCTTGCACAGAGGGAGGAAGTAGAATAGGAGGGGGAGGCCACAGTTGCAGCCCATCAACCATGAGTCTCCCCTCCTATTTATACAGAGTCTCCACTATGCCAAAGTCCCCAAACGGTACAGGAGGATCAAATCCATTAGACATGTCTATCCACAGTTACCATGTATCTATAATCCCTTATCCAACTAATATCCCAGAAACCGTATATTGGACATGAAATTATCAGGTCACATACGGAATTTGTTTGTGTTGCTCTAATCGGATTCTATCGGAGAACTCTTTATCTCTCAATCCGAATGACCCTAGCTAAGGATTTGTCCAAGGAAGCATATACGGGATATTTCTCTCACAATACCGTGAGTGGATGATCCTTTATTGACACTAAATTACCTTTGTACGGTTGGCTACCAATCCTGATAACCAACTATACCAGATCTAAAACTTTTCAAACCTGTAAGTCTGGCGTCAAAGAAATGAGTACTCTAACAAGGCATCCTTGACATCTCAAGTCTAAGGACCAGATACACAACTGGGACTATGAAATAGTTGTCTAACATTAGGTATCATTAACCATACAATATTCTATAAGTGAATCAATCAATAAAATTATTCTATAATGAGCACCTGTACTATATCCTTAGTGTCTCCATAAGTGGCTATGAGACCAACCGCCTCCACTATATGGATGGGTATATAATACACCAATAAGTCCAGTTATCTCGATGTGCCTCTCGAGTAATCTATGATCAGAATTGTTTAGGAACTATGTTTAAAGGTAAATTGATCTCATTATCGTGATCTCATCACGATCTGATTCCCATTGCACAAAACCAAGGACATCACAATATATATATGTAATAAATAATATAATATGAGAATATGCCAATATTAATCATAAGTAGAAAGATCACACGGCGTGTCACATGTGCTATCACTCATGTGATTGGCTTGCAGGGCACCTATAACCTGCAAATGGTATGGCCGAGAGTTTACTGCTGGTTTGCCCGGGAGAATTAGAATTCGGTGGTCATGCCGACGATTAGAAAGCAGGCTGCGTGGCTCGATGAAAATATCTTAAAATTCAGCAAACAATTAGAGGATGTTTGGGTCTTCGAATTTTCTTAGCTCCCTCATATAGTGTTGCCGAAGTTGCATCAGGAAGTTGTTGTTTTCTTTGTTCAAAACTTTCTCCGTTTACTGCGTGAAAGTCGTCATTACGTCGCTGCCCGCGTTTTCCACGTAGGATCTCCTGTTTCTCATAGCTGAAAATTTTCATAATAAATTTAGAAAAATTCTAAAGAACATCACCTAGGGTAGTCTGCCATATGATATTGAGCATGACCTCATAATCATCAAGAGGAAGGTGGAAAAAATCAGCAAGTATCTCTTGGTCTTGTCGTAACAATTTCACCTGTGGACATCTTTCGTCGCACTTCAAAATTTGACCGTCGGTGATCTCATCATTTAACTTGCTATAATCTTCATTTTGGAGCATTAATTAGGCAACAACCTTGATGTTCATAAAGTTGTTGGTGCTCATGGTGTCAATAAGAACGGTGATCGATTTTTGCTTTAGAAGTCCTCCATTTTCACTATTTGCAAGTTCGCATAGCCAGCAAGAGTATGCGTCGTAAAATCAACCAGCTACTGTTCTTCATCTGTGACCTATTCCTTATGCTTCTGGATCTCCTCTTCCATGTCTTCAAGAGTTTCAATCAGTAGGAGGCGGCTCTTTTTGCAGTGATGGTTGTGGCTCCAAAGTTCATTGCAATGCCAACAAAGACCCTTTATCGATCAGTCGCGTAGTTCTTCTCTTGTCAATTTTTTTGGTGGCTAAGGATGGCTAGAAGTAAGAGATTCATATGCCATGGGTCTAGGAGTGATTCTTATCCTCCGAGCATCTTGGTTGAGCCGTTCTTCTTGGATTCGGGTTAAAGAGATTGCAACCTTCACGGTGCGGGGCTACCGCACCTTAACCTCTGCTTTAATCTCCGTTTTGAGTCCCTCGATGAATGTCCCTAACAATTGTTGGTTAGTCCAATCATGAGTAAGATAGGATAAATATTCAAACATGGTTTGGTACTCTTGAATTGTAGAGGTTTGTTCGATCTTTGCGAGTTGGTCATTGATATTCTCGTTCTTAGTCGGCCCAAAGCAGTTCAGTAATGCGTACTTGAATTGTTTCCACATCGGAGCCCCATGGTTATATTCAAGCCAATTGTACCATTGAATACCATCTCCTTTAAGGTAGATGATAGCGGTGTCCACCATGGAATCCTTTGGTGTTTGGTGTTGATGGAAGTAACGTTCAGCGCATGAAATCCATCCCGTCGGGTCTCCTTCCCATTGAGGGAAGTCCACCGTCATGCATGGCTGCCTCATATCAGTGACTCATTTTTTCTTTTTAAGAGTCATCTCTGAACTTGCACTTTGCTGGAATTTTGTTGGGCTCGGAGATCGGCCCAATCCGAATTCGGCGAATAAGGCATGCTATCTATCCTCCACGCGTGATTCAAATGCCTCCAACTTGGTATCGATTGAACCTTGAGATGCCATTGCGTGTGCCTCTAGATCTGGGATGTCAATATTCTTCTCTTGCTGTTGGGTCACTGATATGAAATGGTTGCGTGGTTTGGGTGCCGCAAGGGATGGTGGATCATGGGTAGATGGCTATGGTTTGGGGCTGACAAGTTGCTATTTTCTTTAGTGCTATTGGGGCTATGATTTAGGGCTGCTATAGGGGCTCTAAGGAGGGTTTGGTGATAGAGGTGTAGGGCTAGAGTTTGACGGCAGAATTCGGCGATGATCTAAGCAATTATGGGAATTGCATTGGCGGCAGTGGAAGGATTATGGGTGGCTATGGAAGGGCAGTGAGATGCCAAGAAAGCTGCTCTGATACCAAGTGTTAGAACCCTTACGGATTATAAGCTTGGGGTGATCTCTATAGGGGATCGGCCTCCTTGGAACTCTATAGGGGTTCCTCCCTCCTTAGTTTTCTGCACAAGGCTAAAAAATAATTGATCTATTGATGATTAAAAGATAGGTGAATACAACTCCTTGGAACTAAAACCTTAACTCCTAATACGACTCACACTTTATGAAGACTCCTCCCTAATGGAAGACTCCAACTCCTAGTGAATCTCCTACTCCAACTAAGATCCTCTTCCCCTCAACTCTTAACCCATAGCCAACTCCTAACTTTATTCTTATTCTACCCTAAAGAGAAGCTAAGTGGAACTCTCCCCCTCTTGCCCTAGCCGACCTCTCTTAAGAGGAGGAGGCAGCTAAGAGACTCCCATCCCATAAGTACTCCTCCTTAAACCTAGCCAACCATTTCTTTACTAGTGAGTGGTGGTTAGATGATAGGACTCTAGTAGGGTTGAGTCCTAATCATCTTAGTATTAGTCAATAAAAACCCTATTAGATTGTAATAAAGTCACTCCTATCTTATAAAAGAGTATGGCTAGAGTTTTGATCCTTAGGGCTTAGTCGCCGTCGCACCCCTTATTGGGTTGGTCGGCTAGAGTTTCACCTTTCTTAGGTTGGCTATAGAGCCAACCTAGCTGCCCCTGTTCCTATTAAGGCAAGTCAGCTACAAGAGGGGTAAAGAAGTAATTTTACTTAGATAAGCACCCCCTTAGGCTAGGGTTTTGATCCCTATTTAAAGATGTAGCTGCACCCCCCCCCCCCCCCCCCCCCCCCCCCCCCCCCCCTCCTCTTGAATCAAGCAATTAACAATTCTCTTTCAGCCATTATGTCGAGTCTAGGAGGGAGGAACCCATACAGCGTTCCAAGGGTTGATGCCCCTCAAGGATCAAAATCTATAGAGCTCATTCTAGGGTTCTATCATCTGGTATAAGAGTGGTATTCCTACTACCCTATAGCCATCTCAGCCTCAGCCACCTCCACCTTCCCAAGAAATTCCCACAATTGCTTTTGACGTCGCTCCATCCACCGTCGCCCACCAAGCCATAGATCCATCTATCTGCTGCCGCCTCCTGCGTAATATGGAAATCTGGTATATTTTTCTCATCCATGCCTCTTCAATACTACAAGATTCTTTACTTTACACATGAAAGATTTTTGACAAATTTTATCCGCTACAAATTTCATTCGTCGCAAACGTTATCATTGTTGCATAGGTGAAACACTGTAGAAATTTTTAGCGGCATTTTCACCTCTTGAAACCGGTATATTTCTTCTTCTTTCTGGCTAAAATTTTTACACAATTCTAAGGATCAACTTGGCTTTCATTTGGAATTGATTTCTTAAAAAAACTCCTTCTAGAACCGGTTTTCTTGTGCAATATTTCACCATCATGCAGTGCTGGAATTTTACGATGAAGGATCTGTCTTTTGTCTTTTGCCCTATTTCCCTACTGTTATGCTGCCAAAATTTCATCAAAATTTTTATTGGTATTAACAACATCTGAACCAAGGGTTTCTATATAATTTTCTTAAACTTTCCCCTGGAATTTATGTCAAGAAGTCATCGTTTCTCCAACGTAAAATCGGTTCGGCAGGACAGCACATCGTAGCACCATTATTCACCGAATTATATCAGATTTAAGTGCTATTTTTGGTGGGATTTCAGACACTTTTTCCTCATCTCAAACCCTACCATCCTTACCAAAAATCCCTCCAAATCTTATCCTAAACCAAACCCAAATAGCCACCTAAATCAGCCCTAAACCATAGCCTACTTCCATCCAAACCGATTCCCCTTCCAACCGACCACCCTCTTCTCCAAAATTCTCATGCCACTAACCCGATAACCGAAAAAAGACCTCAATATTACAGATCTAGAGGCGTATACTATCGCATTAGAGGAAGCTATCAATGTAAAGTTTGAAGCCTCTAAAAGCCGCATGGAAGAGAAGATGCGATCCCTTTTTGCCGAATTTAGTATATGCCGACCGTCAAGCCCGTGGAAATCACAATACGGAGAAACTTCATATCAGTAAGACAATCCTCAAGAACAAGGCCACGTCACCTCAGAACCCAACAATCCATGCATGAGGGTTGACTTCCTTCGATGGGAAGAGGGAGAGCCAATCGGGTGGATCTCGTATGCAGACCACTATTTTTGGTTCTACCGAATCGATGATGCTACACGAGTGGAGATTACTGCCATCCACATTGAGGGAGATACTATTCAATGGTTTAATTGGTTTGAGCACACCCATGGAGGAATCTCTTGCCAGTGATCAAGGAAGGACTACTAAATCGCTTTGGACCAACCGATTTCGACAACATCAATAGACAATTGGCAAAGATTCGTCAAACCTCCACAATACAAGAATACCAAACAAGGTTTGAACATTTATCTAATCAAACTATGGATTGGTCTAAAAACAACTTTTTGGGACTTTCATCGAGGGCCTAAAGCTGGAGATTCGGGGAGAAGTAAAGGTGCTACAACCGTACACTCTTATGCCGATAATTTCCTTTGCACATATTCAAGAAGAATGATTGAACCAAGAGGCACGAAGGACAAGGGTCGCTCCCTAACCAACCATGTCGAGGCCTACAGTCCCCTCTACTACCATCCGAGCCCCTGCATCAAAAGGATTGATGAGGGATGAGCTTCGTGAATGATCGACCAAAGGATTGTGTTGGCACTGTGATGAACCGTGGAGTCGAGAATATCGCTACAAGAAGGGTCGGCTCCTTAAGATTGAACCAGTGGAGGAAGAGGACATTGAACCATCTAAAGAAGCCCTTGAACCTGAAAAAGAAGCCATGGAGGAAGAGCCCCAACCGGTCGACTACGCAGTGCACGCATTGGCCGGTTATTCTAAATCGCAAACGATGAAAGTTGGAGGACTTCTAAAATAGCAACCCATCACCATTCTCATCGACACAGGCCATACAAATAACTTCCTCAACAGTAAGGTTGTTGCATGTTTGGCACTTCAAATCAATGGTTGCAACAAATTCGATGTAAAAGTCGCCGATGGCCGAATCCTCAATTGCGACCAACAGTGCCCGCGGGTGAAACTACTCCTCCAAGACCAAGAAGTGGTAACTGATTTCTTCCTCCTACCCATCGATGATTATGAAGCCGTACTTAGGATCGAATGGCTCATAATTCTAGGTGATATCTCCTAGAATTTTTCTAAATTAATTATAAAATTTTATTGCAAAGGGAGATAGGTCACATTACGAGGCAAGCGTGGGAGCCATATTTCCACCATTTCGAGGCAATGAATGGAGAAAGTTTTACACAAAGCATATGGTGGATTCTTGATGCATATCTAGCAGTCATCTATGGGGGAGAACATACAAAACTCAGATCCTAAGCTTGCCCTTTTGCTCGACGAATTCGTAGATGTTTTCTCGGAGCCACACGGGCTGCCCCCTAACCATTTGCATGACCACCACATTTATATTTTGCCAGGCAAACCTCCAGTAAATTTGTGATTGTACCACTGTCCTCACTTGCAAAAGGCTGAGATCGAGAACATAGTTAAAGAGATGCTTGACACTAGGGTGATTCGATCGAGTTGCAGCCCTTACACCTCACCGGTGTTGCTTGTGCGTAAGAAGGATGGTACGTGACAAATGTGCATTGACTAACAGGCTCTAAACGCCATCACCATCAAGGACAAGTATCCCATTATAGTCGTAGATGAACTCTTGGATGAATTAAAAGAAGCCCGAGTCTTCACTAAATTGGATCTCCGATCAGGATACCATCATATTCGGGTATGCATTGAAGATATTCTGAAAACTGTATTCCGCACGTATAATGGCCACTACGAGTTTTTGGTAATGCTTTCCGGACTTACAAATGCTCCTTCTACCTTTCAAAGATTAATGAATAACATCTTCTGAAGGTTTCTATGCAAGTTCGTATTAGTATTCTTTGATGATATTTTCTCATTTATAGCCTTACGATTGATATACATTTTGAGCACTTACGAATTGTTCTAACCATTCTTCGAGAGAATACTATTTATGTTAAATAATCAAAGTGCAGCTTCTTACAGCATAAAGTGGAGTATCTAGGGCACATTATATTAGAGGATGGAGTGGCGGTAGACCTGGCAAAGATCAAGGTAATGCAAGGATGGCTGAGACCTCTAAACGTAAAATCTACGTGGCTTCCTTGGACTCATGGGCTACTACCGGAAGTTCGTGATAGGACTCTAGCAGGGTTGAGTCCTAATCTCCCTAGAAGTAGTCAATAAAACCTTACTAGATTGTAATAAAGTCACTCCTATCTTATAAAGGGGTATGGCTAGGGTTTAGATTAGCCCTTAGGGCTTAGAAGTCATCGCCCCCCTTACTGGGTAAGTCGGTCAGGGTTTCCCCTGCTTAGGTCAGCTATAGAGCCAACCTAGCCGACCCTTATTCCTATTAAGGTAGGATGGCTACAGGAGGGGCAAAATGATAATTTAACCCAGATAAGTGCCCCCTTAGGCTAGGACTTGATCCCTATTTAAGATGTAGTCACCCCCCTCTTTGAAAGCAAGCAATTATCAATTTTATTTCAACCTTGTGCCGAATCTAGGAGGGAGGAACCCCTACAGCGTTCCAAGGGTTGATCCCCCTCAAGGATCAAAATCTATAGAGCTCCATCTAGGGTCTTATCATCTGGTATCAGAGCCACGTTTCTACTACCCTGTAGCCATCTCAAATTGCCTCTACCTTCCCAAGCAATTCCCACAATTGCTATGACACACGCCTCCACCTTCCACCCCAGCAGCAAATCAAATCAATCTGTCGCTACCCCCTATGTTTGATATGAAAATCTGATATTTTTTTTATCATCCATGCCTCTTCAATACTACAAGATTCCTTACTTTACACGTTGAAGATTTTTTTCAAATGTTATCTGCTGCAAAATTCGTTCGTCGCAAACGTTATCATCGTTGCAAAGACGAAATGCTGCAGAAATTTTCAGCCGATTGTTGCTTATTGAAACTAAACTTTTAGTCATCCTTTTTGGCTAAAACTTTTATACAATTTCATAGATTGTCTTAGCTTTCATCTAAGACTAATCTCGTGAAAAAATTCCTTCTGGATCTGGACTTATAGTGCTGCAATTCTTTATTGCACAGTATGAAATTTTACAATGCAGAATCTGCCTTCCGTTTATTGGCCTCTTGAAACCAAACTTTTGTTCATCCTTTTTGGCTGAAATTTATACACAATTCTCAAGATCAAGTTGAATTTCATCTGGATTTAATTTCACAAGAAAACTCCTTCTGGAACTGATTTTCTTGTGCAATCTTTGACTATCACGTAGTTCTAGAATTTTACGATGAAGGAATCTGTCTTTCGCCTTTTGCCCTATTTCCCTACTGTTATGCTGCCAAAATTTTGTCAAACTTTTTACTGGTATTAACAACAACTGAACCAAGGGTTCTTATCATTTTCTTAAACTTTCCCCTGGAATTTACATTGAGAAATCAGTGTTTCTCCGACGAAAAAACCGGTTCAGCAGGACAGCACATCGCAGCACTTCTTTCCACCGAATTCTATCGAATTTAAATGCTAATTTTTGTGGGATTTTGGACTCTCCTTTCCTCATCACCAAACCCTACCATCCTTACCAAAAACCCTTCAAAACTCTACCCTAAACCGAATCCAAACAGCCCCCAAATTAGCCACCTAAATCAGCCTACTTCCTTATCGATCCACTTACCTTTTTAGAAAACTTTCCTTACCGAGACACCTACCTTTGCCACCATCTATCCCAGATCTAAAACCTATTTTCCTAACCTTCATCTACTGCTATCATAGCCCTAAAACCACAATAATTCGTATCCTAAACTCCACCAAACTGCAGCCCCAAATCTGGCCGAAACCGTAGCCTACTTCCACCCAAACCGATCCACCTTCCAACCGGCCACCCCCTTCTCCAAAATTTCTATGCCACTAACCCGACAACAAAAAAAAGATCTCAATATTACATATCTTATGGCGTATACTATGGTATCGGAGGAGGCCATCGATGCAAAGCTTGAAGCCTTTGAAAACCGTATGGAAGAGAAGATGTGATTCTTATTCGCCGAATTCAGCATAGGCCGACCATCAAGCTTGAGGAAGTCACACCATGGAGAGACTTTAGATTGGCGAGATGATCCTCAAGAGCATGGACACATCACCTCTGATCCCAACAATCCACGCATGAAGGTTGACTTCCTAAGATGGGAAGAAGGAGACCCGATTGGATGGATCTCGCGCGAGGAGCGCTATTTTCGGTTCTACCGAACCGTCGATGCATCACGGGTGGAGATCGCTGCCATACACCTCGAGGGAGATGCTATCAGTGGTTTAATTGGTTTAAGCATACCCATGGAGGACTCTCGTGGCAGTGATTCCTGGAAGGACTACTAGACCGCTTCAGACCAACCGATTTCAACAACATCGACGAACAATTGGCAAAGATTCGTCAAACCTCTACAATACAAGAATACCAAAGAAGGTTTGAACGTTTATCTAACCAAACTGAGAATTGGTCTGAGAAATAACTTTTAGATACTTTTATCGAGGGCCTAAAGCCGGAGTTCCGAGGAGAAGTAAAGGCACGGCAACCGTACACTCTTATGGCGGCGATTTCCTTGGCGCGTATCCAAGAAGAACAATTGAACCACGAGGTACGAAGGACAAGGGTCGCTCCTCGACTTGCAGTGCTGAGGCCTACTACCTCCTCTACTGCAATCCAAGCCCCTGCACCAAAATAGTTGACAAGAGACGAGCTTCGTGAACGATCGACCAAGGAGTTGTGTTGGCATTGCAACGAACCGTGGAGCCGCGAACATCACTGCAAAAAGGGCCGGCTCCTCGTGATTGAACCAGTGGAGGATGAGGACAATGAAACATCTGAAAAAGCCCTTGAACCTAAAGAAGAAGCCATGGAGGAAGAGTCCCCACCGGCCAACTACGCAGTGCACGCTTTGGCCGGCTATTACAACCCGCAGATGATGAAAGTGGGAGGACTTCTAAAATAGCAACTCATCACCGTTCTCATCGACATGGGCAGCACCAATAACTTTCTCAATAGTAATGTTGCTGCTTATTTGGAGCTTCAAATTGAAGGTTGAAACAAGTTTGACGTAAAGGATGCCGACAGCCGAATCTTTAATTGCGACCAACGGTGCCCGCGGGTGAAACTACTCCTCCAAGACCAAGAAGTGGTAGCTGATTTCTTCCTCCTACCCATCGATGATTATGAAGCCATACTTATGGTCGAATGACTCATAATGTTAGGTGATATCTCCTAGAATTTTTCTAAATTAATTATGAAATTCTATTGCAAAGGGAGACAGGTCACATTACGAGGCAAGCGCGGGAGCCATATCTCCACCCTTTCGACGCAACAGATGCAGAAAGTTTTGAACAAAGCACATGGGGGATTTTTGATACATATCTAGTAGCCATCTAAGGGGGAGAATATACAAATTTTAGATCCTAAGCTTGCCCTCTTGCTAGATGAATTCATAAATGATTTCACGGAGCCGCGCGGGCAGACCCCTAACTAGTCGCGTGACCATTGCATTCCTATTTTTCCAGGCAAACCTCTAGCAAATTTGCAACCGTACCACTATCCTCACTTACAGAAGGATGAGATTAAGAACATTGTAAAAGAGATGCTTGACACCGGGGAGATTCGACCAAGCTGCAGCCTTTACTCCTCACCGGTGTTGCTAGTGCGCAAGAAAGATGGTACGTGGCGGATGTGTGTTCACTACCGGGCTTGAAATGCCATCCGCGTCAAGGACAAATATCCTATACCCATCGTAGATGAGCTCTTGGATGAACTAAAAGGAGCCCGAGTCCTCACTAAATTGGATCTCCGATCCAGATACCATCAGATTCGAGTATGTACTGAAGATATTCTGAAAACTGCATTCCACACGCATAACGGCCACTACGAGTTTCTGGTAATGCCTTTCGGACTGATGAATGCTCCTTCTAGTGTCCAAAGCCTGATGAATGACATCTTTCAGAGTTTTCTACATAAGTTCATATTGGTATTCTTTGATGATATTCTCATTTATAGCCCTACGCTTGATATACATTTTCAGCACTTACGAACTATTCTAACGATTCTTCGGGAGAATACTCATTATGTTAAATAGTCAAAGTACAGCTTATTACAGCGAAAAGTGGAGTATCTTGGGCACATTATATTAGAGGATGGAGTGGCGGTGGATGCGATAAAAATCGAGGTAATGCAATGATGGTCGAGACCTACAAACGTACAATCATTACACGGTTCCCTTGGACTTACGGGCTACTACCAAAATTTTATGAAAGATTATGGCAAGATCAGTGCCCTGCTCACATCCTTACTGAAGAAAGACTCCTTGTGGTCGGATAAAGCCTCCGCAGCCTTCGAGCGACTCAAGGTAGCCATGACGATGACGTCGGTCCTAGCGCTACCCGATTTTGGCCGCACTTTGGTCCTTGAGGCTGATGCGTCAGGAGTTGGAATTTGGGCTATTCTTATGCAAGATAGTCGACTCCTAATTTACACCGAGACTTCTACTACACTTCATATGAGGTTTTTACAAGAGATACTAATTACTACCAAATTTAAAATATAGTTGAATACAGGTCCATGGCATGAAAGAGGAGTTAAACTAGAAGAATTACAATCCATGCTCACGCTAGATTGGGCTCTCATCATCCTGAACCATGCCAGAGGGCAATCACCATTCCAGAAGAATGATTGGCTATCACTAAAGACTAACCATGTGGCAACCTATGCAAGGAAAAAACTTCCCCCAGACAAACGTCGAAGCAGAAGAAAATTTCTTGAGAAAGATCAAGTCCCCCTACATCTCGAGCTCCACCAGCATGAAATTCATGCATCAAGAAATTGGTCTTCCTATTTCTTTAGGGCTTGCAAAATTGGGGATCATATTGGGGCCCCAACCTGGAGATCAGATCCGTGCACCAAATCAAAATTATAGTTGATCTTCCAAGTATCCCACCTCAAATAGAAATTTAAAGACGATGACTCAACTCAAGTTATTCCAACTTACACCCAAGCTGATGAGGAGCTGAAGACTTGGTTCCTTGAGTTCATGGAACTTCAGCCTTAAGGATAATGCTGATTTTAAGAGGGCGGGTTTGATAGGACTCCAATAGGGTTGAGTCCTAATCTCCCTAGAAGTAGTCAATAAAACCCTGCTAGATTATAATAAAGTAACTCCTAAAATATAAAGGAGTATGGCTAGAGTTTAGATTAGCCCTTAGGGCTTAGAAGTTGTCGCCCCCCTTACTGGGCAAGTCAGCCAGGGTTTCCCCCTGCTTAGGTCGGCTATAGAGCCAACCTAGCCGCCCCTTGTTCCTATTAAGGTAGGATGGCTATAGGAGAGGCAAAAGGATAATTTAACCCAAATAAGTGCCCCGTTAGGCTAGGACTTGATCCCTATTTAAGATGTAGTCACCCCCCCTCTTTGAAAGCAAGCAATTATCAATTTTATTTCAGCCTTGTGCCGAATCTAGGAGGGAGGAACCCCTACAACGTTCCAAGGGTTGATCTCTCTCAAGGATCAAAATCTATAGAGCTCTATATGGGGTCTTATCAGTTCGTGAAAGATTATGGCAAGATCAGTACCCCACTTATATCCCTACTTAAGGACTCCTTTTTATGGTTGGATCAAGCCTCCGCAGCCTTTGAAAGACTCAAGGCCGCCATGACAATGACGCCGGTCCTAGTGCTACTCGAATTCAGTCGAACTTTCGTGATTGAGGCCGACGTGTCCAGAGTTGGATTGGGGCTATTCTAATACAAGATGGCTGACCCCTTGCCTACACCAACAAAGCTTTATCTCCCTCACATCTTAAAATGTTTGTGTATGACAAAGAAATGCTTGCCATCGTACACACAGTCACAAAGTGGAGACCCTACCTGATCGACCGGCACTTCCAGATTAAGACCGACCGCCGAAGGCTTAAATATTTTTTGGAGCATAAAATATCCTCCCCGGAGCAGCAATGATGGATAACTAAACTCCTTTGCTTTGATTATGAAATTACTTACCGAAAAGGAAAACAAAATGTTGTTGTAGATGCCCTATCTCGGATTCCGGGACAAGACGAAATTTCAGTCATCTCCCTTCCCTCCACTGATTTCATCGACAATATTAGGTAGGAATGGGAGAATGATCCATAAGCCCGAGCCATCATAGAAAAGTTGGAGAAGGACCCGGGGTCCATGGGTCACTACTTACGGGATTCGAATGACTTGCGCTATAAAGATCGAATTGTTATTGTTCCTTCTTCCTCTTGCATTCAAATTATTTTGAATGAGATGCATTCTTCACCCTCAACAGGGCACTCCGGATTTATGAGGACTTACAAAAGGGTCAAGCAAAACTTCTTTTGGAATAAAAAAATTAATTTATGATTATGTATCTAAATGTGATGTATGTCAGCAGCAGAAAGGCGAAACAGTGGCAAGTCCAGGGAAACTACAGCCACTACCCATACCGGACTCAGCATGGACCGATATTTCTATGGACTTCATCAAGGGGCTTGGTAGAACCCTAGGGTTTTACCTTGGAGGAAAGAGGGTGGAAAAGGGGATAAACGATCTCTTCGAGGGGATCGGGCCTCCTAGATCACTTCGAGGGGATCTGCCTCTTAGGGTTTTACCTTTTGGCTAAAACTAATACTTCTCATTGATAGATCTCCATAAAAGAGTTTATAACCTTATTTATAGGGCTCTACCAAGAGTCTCACTAATCTTTGACTCTTGATAAACTCCTAACTGAAAATAATATCTTACTCAATCCTAATTGAAGATAAAAACCACTCAATCTACTCATAACCGATTTGATGAGATTCACCCGACCCATAACTGACTCTGGCTAACATGACTCAACCTGAATAAATGGACCCGACTTAGCTAGGTTCCTAACAGACCCTCCCTCTTTAAATCAGCCTTGTCCTTAAGGCTGAGCAGCATCAAACTTCGGGGTTACTTCAGTCCAAGATATTTGCCACTCGTCATAATCTTTTGATCAATTAAAAAAGGTCTCCACTTTGTGTAAGCAATAGGTCAGCCATCTGGTGCAGCCGTCATTGAAGTCTTGTGAGGAAGCCTCTCCATTCGGTGGTTACTAGCTGTTGTGGCCTTGCTTCTACGTCTTCCTTTGAGGATCAGCTGTTTTCCATTAATAAAAAACTTCATAATTAGTTTAGAAGGATTCCAGGTGACATCACCCAGGGTTGACAGCCATTCAATTCCAAGCACTATTTCAATGTCTTCCAGTGGTATCAGAAAGAAATCCACCCGTAGTTCTTGGCCCTGTACCATTAGTTTGATTCTTAAGCACTTACACATTAGAATTCGACCATCAGCAACATTGACTTCAAATCTGTCACAGTCTTCAATTTGATAGCCCAATCGATCATCAAGCCTTCTGTCCATGAAATTGTTAGTGCTACCAGTATCAATTAAAATAGTAACAGGTTGTTGTTTCAAAGTTCCCTCGATTTTCATGGTTTGCGGGTTAGAGTAGGATACTATTGCATGTACCATATGTACGAAAGGTCCAATAGCATTGTTAGAATCTGTACCTTCTTGATCAGAGTCCATGTCATCATTCTCTGATTCCTCTTTAATTGGTTCTATCATCAGAAGATGGCCCTATTTGCATCGATGTCCTCTACTCCATTTTTTTATCACAATGCCAGCATAACCCTTATGTTGATCTTTCCTGGAGCTCTTCTCTATAAGTCTTCAAGGGGTTGGAGTGGAGGGAGGTGGGGCTATTGGCTTGCTTACTACTGGTTGATTTATGATTTTATTTATGCGCTTGTCCCTATTGAGTTTTTCTTCGTGTATCCGAGCGAATGATATGGCAGCCATCATAGTACGAGGTTGTCGAGCCTTAACTTCGCACCGAATCTCTGGATTGAGCCCTTCAATAAATGTTCCCAATAGTTGTTTTTCGGACCAGTCTTGGGTTTGGTTTGAGAAGCGCTTAAATCTGCTCTGGTACTCTTATACGGTAGAGGTCTTACGGATTTTGGCGAGTTATCCATCCATATTTTCGTACTCCGATGGTCCGAAGCGAATCAAAAGTCCGCTTTTGAATTACTCCCACGAGGGTTCTCCATGAGTATACTCGTACCAATTGTACCACTGGATTGCATCTCCTTCAAGTTGAATGGAGGTGATCTCCACCTTGGATTCCTCTGGAGTCTTGTGAAAACTGAAAAATCTTTCAGCACGTGAAATCCAACCAATTGGGTTTTCATCTTCCCATCTGGGAAACTCCCCCCTCATGCGTGTGTATCCTGTGTCCTGCCCCTGATCATACTTTTCAGATCAACTCCCTTTGAAACTTTCACCATGTTGAGTTTTCTTGGGACTCTCTGATCGGCTTCTTCTAATTTCACGAAGGAGCTCTTGAAATCTGTCTTCCATGCGAGCCTCGAAGGCTTTAAACCATGCATCAAGTGCATCACTGTATTCATCGTGTAGGATTGTAGATCAGTAATGTTCAATTCTTTTTTCTACTGTCGAGTCAGGGGCATGAATGTGCATCGTAGGGAAGGGGCAACTGTTGCTCCAAAGGGAGATAACGCGACTGGAAGCGACTGCGGCAGCAAATGAGGCAACAATTGAAGAAGAGGTAGTGGTGGTGTTCCTTCTTGCTGGAGATGCTAACAACAACGAGGGCAGCGGGTTCCGACGAGGAAGAGGAAGTGGGAGCAGCAGGGTCCGACAAGCAGCGGGGTCTGGCGAGGGGTCTCTGCGGCTGCGGGCAACAGTTGGGCAAGGCTGCGATAGAGGTGGCTGTAGAGGGAAGAAGATGAGGAGGGCGCGGCTGGAGGTGACTGTGGCAGCAAGGGAGGATGGCTGCAATCTTCACCTTTAGTTGCACGACGGGGAGGAAGAATGGGTGACGCGGTTGAGGGCTGGAAGGCAGCAGCGGCAAGGGAAGAGAATGAGGCAGTGGGGGTCCGGCGAGGAAGCGAGGGAGGAAATTGAGGGGAGCGGTAGTCCGGCGAGGCCTGCGATAGCCGGAGAGGGAGGAGGTTGTGGCGTCAGCGTGAGGAGCGCCCAGCGGTGGTTGCAGCTGAGAGCAAGGGAGGCAGCGGCGCTGGCCGACGACAGGAGCAGGGGGAAAGAAGGGGGCTGTGCGCGGGTGGAGCAGTGGCCGAGGAGGGTGTGGCTGCGGCTGTGGTTGAGGATGGGAGGGCAGCGACGATATGCGGCTGCTGCGGTTGGAGAGGAGGAGAAGAGGAGGCAGTGGCTGGGAGCAGCGGGCGGTAGATGGGCACTGAAGTGGATTGAGGACAACGGCCACAACCGCGGGTGGCAGGTAGCGGTGATGCTGCTTGCGGGAGCAGGCTGCAGCCACAGATCTCAGATGGAGTCAAGGAAGAAGTTGCGGCGGCAAGGAAGGCAGGGGCGAGAGCTGGCGACGCTGCTAGCAGAGGAGGAAATTAGAGAGGGGCAGTGATTGTGGCCGGCGATGGCTACGGCGATGGTGGAGATGCAAGGGAAGGAAGAGAGATGGAAGAGATAGCCGGCGAGGTGGGGCTGCAGGCAACAGATGGGGGCGGCGGCAGCAATCGACAGTGGCACGAGTGCACAGCAGCAGTAGGAAGCAGAGGCAGCGCTGCTGTGCGCCGGTGCAGAAGGAGTGGCTGGCAGCAACGAGCGTTGTGGCATTGGTGCGCGCCGGCTAGGAAATTACTGCGAGCGGGGGCATCGACGATGGGCTCGGCTGATGTTGCTGTCTGTGCAGAAGAGTGGCTTGTCGCAACGCAGCGATCGACGGATGAGGTGGCCGAGGGAGAGGGCAGCGGTGATGTGCGGTTGCTGCGGTAGGAGAGGAGGAGAGGAGATGGTGGCTGGTGACAGTAGTAAGGGAGGAAGAAGGGGAAGGTGTCACGCCCCCCCCTTCGAGAGGTGTGACCATGTCATAAATTGATAATTTTAGACACAGCATAATTTATCCAGGATCCAATCAAACATTTGAGGATACTAAAAAAAACTTGGGCAGTTTATAATCATACATCACATCACTTGGTGAGTTATAACTAACTCAACTGAACACTAACCACAACATAATCCACACGAGTGGAAATCTATCTGATCACAAAAGTAACAACTACCACAATGTCCATATTGTTATACAAGTTTAACTTGACGTTCCAAAATGCTAAACATGAGAGGTATTTAAATCCACACTTCAACATCTACCAACAACATTTCATGAAACATTAGGAATTTCTTATACAATCAAAACATATCAACTGCTATACGATTTGCCCAAAACCTTCTAGCTTTCCACTGCCTCCGCCTAGTTTCAAACGCTTCAGTATGATAAGCTAATCTGAAAAAATAGCATCAACGGAATGAGCTACAAAGCTCAGCAAGTATTAACATGTCAAAGGTGTAAGTTTTAGAGTGTATCAGAAAACAAACAAGGAACAGTAGATTCATAAATCAGAACAAACATAACGGACATTCCATCCTTGGTTTTTCCAAAGCACATAAATTAACTCACAAGCAATACCTTGGATATCATATCAAAAATACAGAGGGTGAAGTGGGATACAGACAGAATATGATTCATCCATTTCTGAATGACCACCAGAACAGAAGTCTCCCATGTCTAGGAGCTCCATCCACCCACGTCTGGGTGAAGTCAGAAGGGGCCGGCAGAGCATCATGGGCTCAAAGCATAACTCCATTTACCATTACTGGCAAAGGTTCATATTATCCCACAAACACCGGAGTATAAAAGGATGTGTGAACAATGAAATTGGTATGCATTGGAAGCACATGCGAAACAACGAAACATGCATGCGCCTATACAGAATCATACAGTGGGACATAAACTAACGCTTAAGAGCATGAAATAAGTGAGAGCAATCATATAAAACTCACTTCAAGAGGGAACTCTAGCATGAATTGAACTTTCACATGAATGAAGTGAGAATAGACAAAAAAACTCGGTTTTACGGCTTACATAGTACTACTTGAAACAAATGTCTAACCAGCCTATCGAACTCCAAATATTTCAAGTCTAGTGTCAAAAGAATGGTTTCTCAGTCTAAATTCTCAAAAAGTAAGTTTTATATAAATCATAGATTCAACAGGGAGTTCTACCTAATTTAGTGACAAAAGGTTAAAAACTGCAAACTCTGTTTTTACAGATTTCATAGTACCACTTGAAACAAAAGTTTAATCAGGCTATCAAACTCCAAATATTTCAAGTATAGTGTCAAAACAAAGGTTTCTCAGTCTAAATTCTCAAAAAGTAAGTTTTATATAAATCATAGACTTCAACAGGGAGTTCTACCTAATTTAGTGACAAAAGGTTAAAAACTGCAAACTCTATTTTACATATTTCCTAGTACCACTTGAAACAAATGTTTAATCAGGCTATCGAACTCCAAATATTTCAAGTCTAGTGTCAAAAGAAAGATCATTCAGTCTAGATTCCTACAACCATAGTTTCACCATAATCAGAAATCAGTATAGTAATCTAGAGCCAGAACAAGGCAGAAAGGTCAGAATTGTAATCAATTTTCCGATTCAAGTTTTGGAAACTTTGGAACCCACAAAACAGATTTCGGATTTTACAGCAATTTAGTTTGGAATGCAAGGCAAAACAACAATGATAAAATGTCAGAATAAGGAAAAGAAATAGGATAGAACACTTGCCTTTGAGCTAAAATGAATGGATTTTGAGCAAACAACACCCTAAGCCCCAAATCAATGTTTGTTTCCTCCTCTTCCTTCTCTCTTTATTTTTTTTTTGTTGTTTTCTTTTCCTCACCGACTCAAGTCTTCTCAGGTCTTCTTAAGGAATGAAGAGGCGGTGGAGATGCAGAGGCGGTGGAGATTTTTATGTAGAGGCGGTGAAGATTTGCTGTGTAGTGTATTTTGCACTTTAGTCCTTCTATTATTAATATTTACGAGTAGGTCCTTTGGATTTTACAAACAGGTCCTCAAATTTTTATAACTAAGTCTTAGCAATAACATAAACTATATTTCTTCACAAACGAGGGATGTTACAGAAGGTGCGGTTGTGGCCCCTTCTCCTTCTTCCCTCTCTCTCTTTTCTTTCTCCTTTTTCTTTTTTTTCTTTCTCTCTTCTTTTTTTTTGGGAAGATAGGAGAAAGGAAGGGTGGCTGCTACTTTTTTCTTCTCTCTCTCTCTCTCTCTCTCTTTATTGCAACAAGGTGGCTAATATGACGATGATGGTGGCGACGATGATGTTGATGAGAGGAGCGACCACAGAATCACAACAGGAACGTCGAGAACTATAGGGTTCTATCATGGAGGAAAGAGGATGGAAAAGGGGAAAAATGATCTCTTCAAGGGGATCGGGCCTCCTAGATCACTTCGAGGGGATCTGCTTCCTAGGGTTTTACCTTTTGGCTAAAACTAATACTTCTCATTGATTGATCTCCATAAAAGAGTTTACAACCTCATTTATAGGGCTCTACCAAGAGTCTCACTAATCTTTGACTCTTGATAAACTCCTAACTGAAAATAATATCTGACTCAATCCTAACTGAAGATAAAAACCACTCAATCTACTCGTAACCGACTTGATGAGATTCACCCGACCCATAACTAACTCTGGCTAACATGACTCAACCTGAATAAATGGACCCGACTTAGCTAGGGTCCTAACAGGGGTGCCACTATCCCAAGGTAAAAGCATGATCTTTATGGTGGTAGATCGCCTAACCAAGTATGCTCACTTGTATGCTGTGAAACATCCCTATACTGTTGCTAGTATTGCTCAACTTTTTATGGAACATATAGTAAAACTACATGGGATGCCAAGGTCGATTGTGAGTGATCGTTACAGGGTATTCATAAGTAAATTTTGGACAGACCTCTTTCATCTACAGGGCACCTAGTTGAAGATGAGCACAGTCTATCATCCCTAGACAGACAGCTAAACAAAAGTGGTAAACAGATGCCTCGAGACATATCTATGGTGCTTCACCAGTAGTCGACCCAAAGAGTGGACAAGGTGGACCCTTGGGCCAAATGGTGTTACAACACGACATTGTATGGCCGACCGGCCCCTGTAATACTAGATATGTGCTTGGTTCGGCCAAAGTAGATCAGGTCGACCAAAATTTGATTAACAGGGACAAACTGCTGTAGCTGCTGAAAGATAACTTGAATGCCGCTCAAGCCTGCATGAAGCAACAACCAAACAATCATCGGAGTGAGCAGAAATTTGCAGTGAGAGATTGGGTCTACCTTCGGCTCCAACCATACAAGCAGCTATCAATCAACGCAAGAGCATCAATGAAGCTATCTCCATTATTTTATGGACCATACCAGATCATAGAGCGCATTGGGGCCATGTCATATAAATTAAAGCTTCCAGATGACGCTAAGATACATCCCGTCTTCCACATATCCTTCTTGAAGCCAAAGTTGGGAGAACATGAGAAGGCCCAAACTCAGCTGTTGAGCACCACCAATGATGGTGAAATCAAAGCCCAACCTGAAGCTATACTTGATCGGAGGATTGTGATGCGCTGACGACGCCCTTCAACCGAAGTACTTGTAAAGTGGAGTAACTTACCAACCGAAGATGCAACATAGGAGTTACATTAGGAGTTAAAGATCCAGTTTTCATAGTTTATGGACCCTCAGCCTTGAGGACAAGGCTGATCTGAAGAGGGCGGACTTGATAGGACTCCAACAGGGTTGAGTCGTAATCATCTTAATGTTAGTCAATAAAAACTCTATTAGATTGTAATAAAGCCACACCTATCTAAAGGAGTATGGCTAGGGTTTATATTAGACCTCAGGGCTTAGTAGCCACCGCTCCCCTTATTGGGTTGGTCGGCTAGGGTTTCCCCCTGCTTAGGTCGACTATAGAGCCAACCTAGCCGCCCCTGTTCCTATTAAGGCAGGTCGGCTATAGGAGGGGCAAAGGGATAATTTTACTTTGGCAAGCACCCTCTTAGGCTAGGGTTTTGATCCCTATTTAAAGATGTAGCTGCCCCCCTCTTGAATCAAGCAATTAACAATTCTCTTTTAGCCATTGTGCCGAGTCTAGGAGGGAGGAACCCCTACAGCGTTCCAAGGGTTGATCCCCCTCAAGGATCAAAATTCATAGAGCTCATTCTGGGGTTCTATCATTAGATTAGGGTTTATTACATTCGTAATTCAATTGACTCTGACCCATATCTAACTCCGACTCCTAATCAAACTCTAGTTCAGTCAAATCCTATCCCTACTAGGATATGGGCTGATTTATTACAATATACTCAAATATTCTCCTAGCCGACCTAATGTCATATCTAGGTTGGCCAACAAGGCCCAATCTAAGGACTCGACTTAATCGACTTAGACTCGACTCAGTTAGGGTCATAACAGCGACTTGATGGAAGGGCAGCGAGATGCCATATACGCTGCTCTAATACTAGATATTAGAACCCCACAAGATTCTAGAGCTAGTTTTGATCTCTATAGGGGATTGGCCCTCCTTGGAACTCTATAGGGGTTCCTCCCTCCTTGATAATCGACCACAATAGCTGGAGAGATGATCTATTGCTTACCAAAATAGTGGTGGCTACATGCTTTATATAGGGTCTCAAAACCTTAATTCCAAATAGGACTCTTACTCTAAGTGAAACACTCCCATCTCAAACCCAAGTCGCCTCCTCTCAGCCCTAGCCGACTTCCCCTCATCAAGGTGGGTGGCCAATTGGGTTGATTACAAGCTTGACTTAGTAGACTCCGACCCGAATCCAACTCTGAATCTATTAAAACCCCGTTGGGTTCTAGGGCTGGTTTCGATCTCTATAAGGGTTCGACCCTCCTTGGAACTCTATAGGGGTTCCTCTCTCCTTGGTAGTCACCCACAATGGTTGAAGAAGATAATATATTGCTCAATGAAAAGGGGGTGGCTACAAGTGCTTATATAGGGCTCAAAACCCTAACCCTAGTGGAGGACTCCAACTCCTAGTGAAACTCCTACACCAAAACCCTAGCCGCCACTCTCCCTAACCCTAGTTGACTCCCATAGACAAAGTGGGCACCAGCTAGATAGGGTGTAGATGCTTGGATTAGGGTTTGGTTATAATCTCGACTCGATTAACCCTAATATGACTCTGACTCCTAATTAGACTTTGATTCAACCGAATCCTAATCTTACTAGGATTTGGGCTGAATTATTACAATTAACTCAAGATCTCCTCCTAGCCAACCTAATGTCATATCTAGACCAGCCAACAAGGCCCAATCTAAGGACTCGACTGAATCAATCTAAGGACTCGACCTAATGTCCTATCAAACCCGCTCTCTTCAAATCAACCTTGTCCTTAAGGCTAAGGCTCTATGATCTTTGGGTCCATGTCTGTAGCTTTTCATGAGGCTTCCTTGTTGCATCTGTGGTAGGCACATCACGATCCCATGGTCCACTTTATTTTATATCTCGTCATCAATGGAGTGTCTGGATGGTGATGCATCATGATCCTACAATGCCATGCAACCTCTAGTTAGAACTAGGCCTCCTTATCGACTTGGGTGTCAGGTGGATGAATCTGGGTCGAGTCATCCTCTCTATACTTCCATTTGCAATGAGATACCAAGAGGATCAACTGTAATTTCGAATTGATGCATAGATCTGATCCATAGGCGATTCCAATATGATTCCCAATTTTGTAAGGTCAAAAGTAATAGGGAGACCACTTCTTTGAGGCTTGAGTTCCTGCTGATAGGGTTGGAGGTGTATGAGAACTCGATCTTCATATTTTCTTCCATTCTAAAGTTTGTCGGGAGGCTGTTTATTCCTTGCATGGGCTGCCATGTGGTTGATCTTTAGTAGTAATCGAGTTTTCTTCTAAAATGGTGGCTACCTTATGATATGGTCCCTAGTGGTGTGAACTTGATCTGAATCTAAGGTGGGTAGAAGCTACGATTTTTCCAGGCCTATTTTTATCTCTCCTTCATGTTGTTGACCTGTATCATGCCAAGCTTCAAATTTAGCAATGATTAGTATATCCTCATTGTAGCTTAGAAGCCTCGTGTGAAGTGAAGGGAGATCTCTGATGTAGACCATGGGTCGACCATCTTGCACGAGAGAGTCGTCGGTTCCAACTACTAATGCGTCCGCTCTAATCACAAACACCTTGTCACGGTCTAGAAATGGTGGCATCAATGTAGATGGCATCGTGGCTATAGGGGCTGATGTTTTATTTGGCCAAAGGGGGGCATCTTTCTCCATGATAAGACGGGTGATGATCTCGCCGTAGTGAATGGGGATGTTCGGTGTAGTAGTCACCATGTTTTGTTGGGCCCTGTAAGTGATCCCTCTCTTACTCCTATAGATAGTGATGATGCCTTCTTCATGATTAGAGATATGTTTCTTCAGAAATTTGATCTTCATCCAGTAAGCTTTGGTGTCACAGATTCCATGCCGATACTACCACTAGAGGAGCTTGATCTTCTTATAGTTGTCGGTAGTGGAGTGGAGGTTATCAATAGGGAAGACTCCGGGCAGTGTGGTCCGCTCCTAAGAGAGGTCATGGAAGTAGCTCGGGATTTGGGAGCACTGCGTCAGAAGTCGTAGTGGGTTTGGCTAGAGGTGGCACTTCAGGAGCTTGTCCCTGCAGATAAAGAGGTAGAGCTTTTCGAGATAAAGTGTCATTGTGGGGGAAAATCGTGGCCACATGACTCGTGTCTCCAACATCTCCTAGATGAACCTCTCAGCTTCGGCCTTCTGAAGATGTGGACAGCAATATGGCTGAATATGGGTAGGTGGTTCCTCCTGCAAGATTATCATATGGAGATCATGCGGCCTAGTAGGAAGTAGTCGGCTCGGTTTGGTGGAGGCGCTTAAAATTTCAGCAAGCTTCTCCAAGCACTATGTCAAGACTGTCGTTACTTGCTCCCATGTTTCCCATATAAGATCACCTATTTTCCTTTGCTGTCATAAGGTTGTTGGAGCTCCTGGTGTCAGTGAGGATGGTGACGGACGGTTGCATAAGGGATCCTTCAACTTTCATTCGTTGCAGGTTGGTATAGCCGGTTGGAGAATGAGTCATGCATTCGGCTGGCTGCTGGTCCTCCTTCATGTTCTCCTCCTCCTCGAGCTCCTCTTCATGTTTAGGTTCAACCCTTGGGTGTTGAATCTCAGATTTTGATGATGAAATCAATTGATGGGTTATTGATCTCACATGTGTTGTTAGAGTTGATTAATGCAGGATTAATTACAACAGAGAGAAGATTACAATCATGAGTTAGTTAGAGTCAAGTCCAAGTATCAGGCTGGGATTTGGACGATGCGGTTGAGAACTTGCCTAGAGTGCATCGGGAGCTCACTGAGGGTATCGGGAACTTTGCCAGGATGGCATAAGGGAGTTCAACGGAAAAGGACCAAGACTCACTGGAAGATTGTTGGGCGTAGCCAAAAGGCTTGTCGAGAGTTAGGAAGGTCTTGAAGTGGACTTGTGACTATGATTGATTGTAATTAATTAAATTATAGTTAGTATCATGTAGGTTAACTACGATGGAGAAAAAAAGGTGTTATAGATTAGACATGGACCTAGGATCAAGCTTAGGCATCGGGCCAAGGATTGGACTATGTGGAGGGAGCTCGCCGGGAGTTTGCTAGAAGATTCGTCGAAGGGATCGGGAAGCTCGCTAGGAACATGTCGGGAGATCACCGGAGGAAGACTGTGAGATTCACTGTTGGAGATTTCGGAGGTTGCCGAAATGCGAGAGTGAGGTCAATAAGCTTGGTGGTCATGTTTGATTGCAATCTATAAGTCATAGGTTAAGAGTGAGGCCAATTTGAGTGTGATTTGGAAATCAACTCAAAGAGGCAATCGGGTTTGGGTTTGATTGAGCTCAAGTTAAGCTCAATTGGTTGACCAGAGGATTAGTCACCATCAGGTTCAAGTCAGAATTTGAAAAGTGGAGGGAATCACTTTTTCGAAGATTCTAATGGGTAAACCGTCGCCGCCCAGGTTTTCGGGCGACTGACGGTGGTTAAACCGCCCAGGGCCTAAGGGTAAATCACCGTACCCTGGAAAAAGGACAACAGAACCACCCAGGACAGGCTGGTAAATCGCCCGTACGAGGATTTCGGGCAGCTAAGCCTCCCAAGTCGGCAAGTGAACTGCCCGTACCTGGATTTTCCAGGTATATTTGAATTATAGCTCTAAAATTCTAAAGCCATTTGGGACTATAAATACCCAAGTTTTCTTGCATTCCATATAAAAATTTTAGGGATTATATTAGGTGAAAAAGAATTGTATGTGAATTGTAAGAAAAAGAAAAGGGAAGAGTGAGAGCTTAGAGTTAGAAAATTCTTGAAGTCTCCCTTGTAAGCGAAGTGTAAGGGTTCGGTCTTCACCCAAAAAAGATCAATAGTGGACGCTGGTGTGCCTCAAGTAGGAGGACTCAGAAGTGGACGTATGCTAGTTAGTATCGAACCACTATAATTGTAAGTTTTCCTACTTTTTTGGTTTACTGCCTACAATTGCTAGGTTCTTAATTGATTTCAACAAAACACCAATATACGCTTTCAATTTTTATTTACGTTTTGAAAGCAAGGCTTCGAAATTAAGCACTTCACTTACGACATTGTCTATCTCATTATTTGGATTTGCTTATTCTTTTAAGTCATATTTAAGCAAGAAGCATAGTACTTCTCTATAAGATTCACTTGCTTAACTTAAATGAAAAGCTTCAGATTTTCTATCTTGCTTTAAGCGAAAAGTTTTTTATTTAAAACTTTAATTTACTCTTACACTAATTCACCCTCCCCCTCTTAGTGCCAATTGATCATGACAATTGGTATCAGAGTTACGTTTTTCACATTTGGTTTAACATCCAAGAGAAATTACTCTTTTTGGTATCAACGAGGGTTAATGCATCATAAGTGCTCCTATATTTAATAGGATGGACTACACATCTTGAAAAATATGAATGCATATCTTTTTTATTTTGATAGATCTTGATATGTGGTGTATTGTTGAAAAAGGTTTTTAAAAGTCATCTAATCCAATAAATGATTAGAATGATTATGAAAAATAAATATTTTTGTTGAATGCAAAGGCTATGAATGCCTTATATTGTGCACTTGATAAAAATGCATTTGATCGGGTTTCTTGTTTTGATTCGGCTTTCGATATATGCCACACATTGGAAATGACATATGAAATCACAACTAATCTAAATGAATCATTAAATGAAAATACTTCTAAAAATGAATTTGAAGAACACATTCCCAAGATCATGAAGGAATTTGAACTGAGAACATATGATTCCTCAAGAGAAATCTAGAATGATAAGGACTTTAAACCCTTGACAAATGAACTGAATAAATTAATGAACATGAACCTTTAAAATGATCTAAAGATGGACAAAACCTCTTACTATGAATGCAAGAAGCCAATGAGTTCCAAAGATGAAATGCATAACTAAGAAGTGGAGAACCTTGCTCTTATGGCCATCGACGATGAGGTTAGTGATTCATTAAGTATCTTTTTCAGAATTATTAAGCATGTTTTATGGTTTGTTTGATGAGTTTAGAAAACTTAGCAAATCTTTTAAATTGCTTAAATATGATCATGAAATATTAGTTATTAGACTTAACGAAATACATAATTCATTAGTATCACATAACATATATTCTAAATGTGATATGCTAGATAATGTTAAAGAATAAAATATCATACATAAGACTACATTAGAAAATTTTGAAATTGAGAACAAATCCGTAAATATGATCCTTGCTAATAGGGGTCATATTAATAGAAGAAATGACATAGGCTTTGTTGGTAACATTCAACAAAAGCCAACCATATTTATTAAAGGACCTACATTAAATTTATTATAAAAAAATAAATGTAATTTTTGTGAAAAATTAGGACATAAAACCTAAAAATGTCCAGTCAAAAATTATAGTCCACATAAATTAATTTGAGTTCCTAAAGGAATCATAAACAATCTTAAACCATTAAAAGAAATTGGAAAGAATATATCATGAAGGACCCAATGTAAAATGGGTACCTAAATCAAAACCTCCCATAATATAAAGCTACCTCCTAACAAGGCTAGGAGAACTAAGTAATATTTTGAAAATAGATACTCAAGGCACATGACTTGAGATCTAAAACTCTTTCAAAGCTCATAAACCTAAGTAGTAAAAGAAAATTATTAAAATTAAAATTAATGATAATAAATCTTTTGATGGTTCATTATATACAATTAATCTTGATGATGCATAGCTAGAGAATTAACTAGAACAAAATAACCTTATTTATTGAAAAATATGTTGAAATTTATATAAATGATATTTTGATGATAACTGAATAAAAGGTTTAAAATTATTAGCTTGGATGTTGGTTTAAATCTAAAGACTATTGTTAAATGGTTCAAATATTGAAAAAGTCTATGGAATGATTGATTTAAATGTTACATTGATTGAAATGCTACATTTGAATGATTCTGCTGAATGATAAAATTTTAGCATAGAACAATATAGAGAAGGGAGAGAAAAATCATGCTTCATTGTCTAGTATTTTTATAAATTAAAAATATATTTAATGAGAATGTAATGAGTATGGTAACTCATTACACTAAGTGTAAAAATCATTGGAACTAAAATAAATCAAAGTTTTTGTTCAAAAATATTTTATTGCAATGATCTTGATGAAATTTCATTTTTGACTTTAAATGGCATTGCATTCTTTCTTGAATTTCAAAAGAAGGACAATTATTCTTGAAAGAAATTTTATCCTATTAATCCTTCAACATGAGATAAAATAATACTACTATTGTTGAATCTCTTAAACTACAAAAATGGATTAGAGAACTTTAGCTATTGAAAAACAATCTATGATGCCTTCATTGAATTTTTCAAAAATCTAAGTTTTCGAATGATTTTGTTTTGAAAAGAGATTGATGAATCGATCCAACGTTATTGATATTTTTGATGATTTTATCATGATCTTGATAAGTTGAAAAATTGTAACTTGAAATCTTTACAAAAATCAAGTTCATTTGAATAAGTTTATAAATGAATCATAAGTTTATCTATTCGGAACTACAACATAAATCTAAACAATGATCTTGATGATTTGAAATCATATAAATAAGCTGAGATCCTATATTTCAATATCTCATTTTGCAAAATCATACTTATAACTTGACAATTTTCAAGAATTAAGATTTTGCTTACAAAATTGATCTCCTAAAAATTTTTATTACCTAAGAGGAGATTTATTAAATTAAATTATATCATTTGGTATTCAAGAATGTCTTTTGATATTAATATCCTTCTTGACATGATTTATTTTATAACTCATGAATGTCATAAGTTGAAAATTAAATGAAATATGCATGATTTGATAATTTTATTTGGAAATATATAAGATGTCTTGATTACTTATATTCACAAACAAAAGGTGGGGCAAATTTATTAAATCATGTCTTTTGGATTTGAATTTTTATTTTTAATGACATGATACCCCTTATACTTTGGGATTAATTTGAACATGGATGTAAACAAATTATACCATCATATTTCATGACAATGACCAAAATGGGAAAATAAAATTACCAATATGATTAGGATAAAATTGGATATGATAACATTGAGTGAGGAACAATTGCTTAGAAGCAAATTAGAAATTTCTAAATGCATGCAAAATACTTGATTTACAATTTGAGCTTAATCTAATATCATGTTTTCTTTTGAAATTCTTGATGATTATTATCAAAATCTACATGAGATATGATGATAGAACCCCAGAAGGAGCTCTATAGATTTTGATCTCCGAGAGGGATCAACCCTTAGAACGCTATGGAGGTTCCTCTCTCCTAGAACTCGGCACAAGACTGAATAAAAGATTGATCATGCTTGATTAAAAGAGGTGGAGGCTATATGCTTATATAGGGCTACAAACCCTAGCCCTAGGTGGGTGCTTCCTAAGTAAATTCCTACTTTTGCCCCTCATATAGCTACCATGCATAAATAAAGGGTGCGGTAGCCTAATTGACTGCATAAGCCATGACCCTCTGCTAGAAACCCTAGCCGACCAACCCAGTAAGGGGGGGTGGCGGCAAGGAAGGCCTAAGGCTCTAGAATAAACCCTAGCTACACTTCTTTATAGGATATAAGTGACTAGGTGGGGTTTTATTACAATCTCACAGGGTTCTTATTGATTACTTTTAGGGTGATTAAGACTCAACCCTGCTGGAGTCCTATCAAGCTCGTCGTCTTTAAATCAGCCTTGTCCTCAAGGCTGAGGGTCCATGAACTCTGAAAACCAGGTCTTCAGCTCCTCATATAATTCCCATGCGATCATTAATTGAACTTTGGCCTCCTCATCAGCTTGGGTGTCAGTTGGATGGATTTGGGTTGAGTCATCTTCTTTAAATTTCTATTTGAGGTGGGATACCTAGAGGATCAATTGTAATCTTGATATGGTGCGAGGATCTGATCTTCAGGTTAGGGCTCCAATGTGATCCCCAATTTTGCAAGGCCTAAAGAAATAGGGAGACCACTTTCTTGAGGCTTAAATTTCATGCTGGTGGTGTTGGAGATGAAGAGAAACTTGACCTTTCTCAGGAAACTTTCTTCTGCTCCGACGTTTGTCAAGGGGAAGTTTCTTCCTTACATGGGCTGCCATGCCACTGTAATAGTAGTCGTGCATTCTTTTGGAATGAGAGCTGCCCTTTGATAAAATCTCTGGTGGTGTCAGCCTGATCCGAGTCCGACGTGGGTGGGAGTGATGATTTTTCGGGGCTCATTTTCATTTCTTCATGCTATTGAACACCTTGCATGAGGACAGTGCCGATCCTAACTCCTGATATGTCTACTCCAATTATAGACATATTGTCACGTTCAGGTAATGCTAGCAACGATGTAGATGGCATCGTGGCTGTGGGGGTTATGTAGATGCCTTTCTCCTGTTCCTTCTTGCGGTCGTGGGCCATTGATCAAAGGTCCTCATCAGAGAAGACTTCTAGCATTATAGTCCGCTCCTTCGGGAAGTCATGGAAGTAGCCCAAGCTGTGGGAGCGCTGCATCAGAAACCATAGCTGGTTTAGCTGAATGTGGCACTTCAGGAAGAGCTTATCCCTGCAGACAAAGAGGCAAAGCTTTTGGAGATAAAGTGTCATTGTAATGGAAGGTCGTGGCTAAATGATCTGTGTCTCCCATGTCTCTTGGACGATCCTTTTACCTTCGGTCCTCTAAAGATGTGGACAGTAATATGGCTGAATATGTGCTGGTGATTCCCCTTGTAAGACTAGCATACGGGGGCAGTCTAGTATGAAGGAGTCAGCTCGATTCAGCGAAGATGCTTGAAATTTTAGTGAGCTTCTCCAAGCGCTATGTCAAGATCATCTTTTCTTCGTTCTCTCCTTTCCCAAATAAGGTCATCTATTTTCTTTTACCACTCATAGGGTCATTGGAGCTCCTGGTGTCAACGAGGATGGTGACAGGCGAATGTTTGATGAAGCCATCAACGTCCATTATCTTTAGTGAAGTATGAAAGGTGCAGGTGATCGATTACGGTTTTTCGTTCATATCTTTCTCCTTTGACTCGAAAGCCGTATTTTTTAGTTTGGGTTCTTCGGTGGGCTTAATTAACAGAGGTCTCTCTTTTTTACAATGGTGGTCTCGGCTCCACAGTTTATCGCAATGCCAACATTGGCCCTTTGCTGATCTATCACGACACTCTTCTCTTATTAACTTTTTCAGCTAAGGTGACCGGTGATACGACTCCAACAAGGTTGAGTCCTAATCTCCCTAGAAGTAGTCAATAAAACCCTGTGAGATTATAGTAAAACCCTACCTAGCCACTTCTATCATGTAAAGATGTGTGGTTAGGGTTTAGTAGTCATCGCCCCCTTTACTGGGTTGGTCGGCTATAGAGCCAACCTATCTGCCACCTGTTCCCTCTAAGGCAGGTAGGCTATAGAAGGAGCAAAAAGATAATTTTAGTTAGGCAAGCACCCATAGGGCTAGGGTTTGGAGCCCTATGTAAGCATGTAGCCTCCATCTCTTTTTATCAAGTAATTATTAATTTTATTTCAGCCTTGCGTCGAATCTAGGAGGGAGGAACCCCGATAGTGTTCCAAGTGTTGATCCCCCTCAAGGGTCAAAATCTATAGATGGGGCCGAGGGTCTCTGTGCTACTGGTCGTGCGATGACTTTGGTCCTCCGAGCATCTTGGTTTAGCTTGTCTTCGTGTAGTCGTGCAAAGGAGATGACTGTCTTAAGTGTGTACAGTTATCGTGCTTTAACTTCTTTCCAAATCTTTAATTTCAAGCCCTCAATAGAAGTCCTCAATATCTATTTTTCAGACCAATTGTAAGTATGATTAGATAGTCTTTTCAAACCTGGTTTGTTACTCTTGGATGGTGGAGGTTTGATGGATCATCACTAGTTCTTCGTCAAAATTCTTGTAATTGATTAGTGCTGAAGGTTTATATGCTTTTAGTTGAGATGTGGCTCTCTTGCTTTCAGCATCTTGATTGATGTGCCCTTCTTGAAGTTGTACAAAGGAGATCGATGTTGTCGAGGTGTAGGGTTGTCGTGTCTTATCCTCTCTTCTTATCTCCGATGGGTTCTTTTTGTAATTAGAATTTGCTCCATGTTATGATCTTCTTGGGCTTGGTGATTAGCCTAGTCTAAACTCCTCGAAAAGATCACGTAATTTAGCATCCATACGTATCTCGAAAGCCTCCAATTTGGCTTCGAATAAGCCCACTGATGTCATGACATAAGGATCTCCAACCTGTTAAATAAATCGAATGAAAAGTGTCGCTGCAATTTTCAGGTAGAAGGCAGTGAATGGCAGTAATGTTAGGACTACGGTGGTGAAGTCTCCAAGTGGAGGATGGCAGCAAAGGGTAGCAGCGACGATGGAGGAAGAAGATGGCAGCAGCAACATCGACTGCGTGTCTACTGTGATGCTGCAATGTCATCAAAGTTGTGATTTTTTAGGTGGCTGATATCTATAAGAAGATGGTCGTCATGAGATCTGAATTGGAAGGCAGCAGTGATGATGGAGGAAGAAGGGGGGCAGCAACAACGTCGGTTGCTGTTGCGCTACGACTTCGTGGCTACATGTGACGTTGGTTGCAGCAAGGGTGTGGCTGCAATAGGAGGAAGACGGGGTAGTGATGTACACGGTTGTTGCAGAAGAGGGTAGTGGTGGTACGGAGCGAGAGACCGCTGCTGTTGTGTTTAATTTATTACTGGCCGCGATCAAGATAGTTGGCAGCGAACGATTGTTGTGGGCTACGATGTAAACAAATTGCATCGAAAGATCGTTGCTGGTAGCTTTTTGCCACAAGGATAACTGCTGGCTATGATCAAGGAGGATGGTAGTGAGAGGTCACTGTTGGCATTAAAGGGATAAGGGAGATTGGGTGGCTGAAAGGTGGGTGAACTGAAGGTGGAAGGCTGCGGTTTGTGGCTGTTTTGGGTGCGGTTTGGGGCTGCTATTTTATGAAGTTTTGGCTATGAATTGGTGTGGTTTTAGGGTTGTGATAGTAGTAGATGAAGGTTAGGAAAAAGGGTTTTGGATCTGGGATAGATGGCAGCAAAGGTTTGATAGGGATCGGTAAGGGTATGCTGCAATAAGTGCTGGTTGTAGAAGGCTACAGTTTTAGGTTGTTTTATAGCTGATTTGGGTATGGTTTTTGCTACAATTTGGTAGGGTTTTGGGGCTATGATGATAGAGGGTGAAGGTTCGGGAATGATGGTTTCAGATCTGGAAGAGATGGCAGTGAAGGTTTGATAGAATTCAATGAAGTTCACTGCAACATATGCTGCCTTGCGGAAGCAGAATTGTCATCGAAGAAACAACAGTTTCTCAATGAAAATTCCAGCCAAAAATTATAAAATTTGGGGTTATGGTGTCAAGGGATGAAGATGTAAAAGAGAGTTTCAAATCTGGAAAAATCTCAGTGAAAACCTGATAGGATTCGACGAAAGATCGTTGTGCATGTGTAGTTCTATCGATAGAATTTACGTCGAAGAAGCAGCAAGTTCTCGATGTAATTTCCAGTAGAAAACCTAAGAAAATTATGCTGAATTTCAATGATAAAACCTCAGTTAGATGAGAGCAACAGAGCCTAAATAAGAGGAAAAAGACAACACTCAAATCTGATAGAATCCGATGGAGAATGTGCTGTGATGTGCTGTCCTGCCAGACAGATTTTACATCGGAGAAATGATGAATTCTCAACATAAATCTTAGAGGAAAACCTAAGAAAAATATATAGAAATCCTTGGTTCAGATGTGGCCAATATCAACAAAAAGTTTGACAAAAGTTCGACAGAGTAAGGCAGGAAAATATGGGAAAAGACAGAAGGTAAATTCTTCATCATAAAATTCCAACAATACGTGATGAAGATTTAAAGCACAATAGAAGTGGTTTCAGAAAGGATTTTTTTCATAGATCGATCTTAGATGAGGGCTAAGATGATCTATGAAATCATATAAAAATTTCAGCTAAAATATAGAAGCATAAAACTAGTTTCAAGAGGCAAATAAATAGCTAAAAATTTCTACAGCGTTTCACCTTCACAATAACGATAATGTTTGCGACAGTTGGAATTTGCAGCAAAGAAAGTATGGCAAAACCTCTTTAACGTGTAGGATAAAGGAATAGTAGTAGTAATTGGGCATTGGTAATGAAAATATACCAGATCTCTAGTTCAAAATGCAGGGGGCAGCAGCAGATTGATTTGATCTGCGGCTTGAGTGGAAAGTGGAGGCACGTGTCACAGCAATTGTGGGAATTGCTTGGGATGGTGAGGGCGGCTGAGATGGCTACAGGGGCAACAGGAATGCTGCTCTGATACCATATGATAGAATGTTAGAAGCCTTACGGATTCTAAGCTTGGGGTGATCTCTATAGGGGATCGGCCTCCTTGGAACTCTATAGGAGTTCCTCCCTCCTTTGGACAAGTCATTAGCTAAAGAAAGATTGATCTATTCATAATAAAAAGTGGATGATTATAAGGCTATTTATAGGCCTTCAAACCCTAATTCCTAAGAGGACTCCTACTTCAAGACTCCTACTCCTAACAACTCCTAACCACTCCTACTCCAACTCTAAGAAGCAACTCCTACTTCCAACAACTCCAACTCCATCTCTAAGAAGCAACCTCCAAACTAATCCTAATCCTATTCTAACTTAACCCCTCCTCAGCCAACCCTTTTTAATTAGGATAACGGGTGGTTAATTAGGGTGATATGCATCCTACTCTTTCCTTAAAATATCTTCCTCTCATCTAATCCTAACCTAGTCGGCCTCCTTGCTTCTTTATTAAGGATTGGCTAGATAGGATTTACATGAATACCCATAGGATTTACATGAATGCCCTTAGGATTTACATAATTATCCTCTTTAATGAAACTAAATTAGGACTCCCATAGCTAGAGTCCTAACAGACCC
This sequence comes from Ensete ventricosum, assembly GCA_029747655.1. Classification (NCBI taxonomy): domain Eukaryota; kingdom Viridiplantae; phylum Streptophyta; class Magnoliopsida; order Zingiberales; family Musaceae; genus Ensete; species Ensete ventricosum. The sequence continues at coordinate 29,701,957 of JAQQAF010000001.1, read as the reverse complement.
GCCTCTTCAAATCAGCCTTGTCCTCAAGGCCGAGGCTCCATGAACTTTGGGTCTCGATCTATAATTCTTCTTGAAGCTTTCTTGTGGTAGATACGGTAGGTGCGCTGTGGTCCGAATGTACATAATTATCTTGTATCTCTCCATTAGGGGTAGTAGTATTTGGACGGTGGTGCATAACGATCCTAGATCCCATGCGATCATCAGTTGAACTTGAACCTCCTCATCAGTTGGGATGTCAGGTGGATAGATTTGGGTTGAGTCATCCATTCTAAACTTCCATTTGCGGTGAGATACTTGGAGGATCAATTATATTTTTAAATTGATGTACTGATCTGATCCATAAGTCACTACTCCATTATAATCCCCAATTTTGCGAAGGCCAAAATAGCACGAGGACCACTTCCTTGATGCTCGAATTTTCTGCTAATAGGGCTCGAGATAAAGGAAACTCGATCTTCAATAGCAAACTTTCTTTTGCTCCGGTATTTGTCGAGAGGCTATTTCTTTCTTGCATGGGCAGCAACTTGGTTGTCTTAAATAGTAACTGAGCCTTCTTTTGAAATAATTGCTACCCTTTGATAAGGTTCCTAGTGGTGTGAGCCCATTCTGAGTCCGAGGAGGGTAGGAGCTATAATTTTACCGAGCATGTTTTCATCTCTCTATTGTACTGCTGACCTATATCTTGCCAGACTTCAAATTTAGTAGTAATTAGTGTCTCTTTATATATATCATAAGCATCATGTGAAATGTAGGGAGAGCCTTAGTGTGGATTAGGTGTTGGCCAACTTGCAAGAGGGTGGTGTCGATCTTAACTCATGTTTTGTTTGCTCCAATTTTAAATACCTCATTTCGATCTGGTAATGCTAAGACTGATATCGATGGCATCGTGGCTTTGGAGGCCCCATAGATGGTGGACTTGTGGATGCCTTCATCCTATTCCTTTAGAATTTTGATCTCCAACCAATCATAGATTCTATGCTGGTACTGTTGCTAGAGGGACCTGATCTTCTTACGATCGTTAATAGGGAAGACTTCGAACAACATAGTCTACTCCTAGGAGAGGTAGTGGAAGTAGCCCGAGATCTGGGAGTACTGCATCAAAAGCCATAGCTAGTTTAGTTGGATGTGGCACTTCAGGAAGAGCTTATCCCTGTAGACAAAGAGGCAAAGCTTTTGGAGATAAAGTGTCATTGCAAGGGAAGGTCATGGCCGAATGATCTATGTCTCCTACGTCTCCTGGATAATCCTTTTAGCTTCGGCCCTCTGAGGATGTGGACACTAATAGAGCCGAATATGTACTGGTGGTCCTCCTGTAAGATTAGCATACAGAAGTTGTGCAGTCTGGTAGGATGAAATCGGCTCGGTTCGGTGGAGGTAGCATACTTCTCAAAGCGTTGTGTCTTTTCTTCGCTCCCACGTTTCCCATGTAAGGTCACATACTTTACTTTGCCATTGATAAGGTCATCAGGTCTCATAGTCTTAATGAGGATGGTGACCGATTGCTGCTTAAGAGATTCTTCAACTTTCATTGCTTGCGGGTTTACATGGTCGGCTAGAGTGTGAGTCATGCAATCGACTGGCTGTTGGTCCTCCTTCATGTTCTCTTCCTCCGGTTCAAGGTCGTCTTCTTCAGATTCTTCTATAGGTTCTATCATGGAAAGCTTCCCTTTTTTACAGTGATGGTTATGGCTCCAAAGTTCATTGCAATGCAAACAAAGGCCCTTCATCGATCTATCGCGAAGTTCTTATCTCGTCAATTTCTTTGGCAGCGAAGCATGACTGGAAGCAGGGGGTGCTGAAGGTTTATATGTTGCTAGTCTAGGAGTAGTTCTCATCCTTCGGGCATCTTGGTTCAGCCGTTCCTCTTGGATTCTAGTGAAAGAAATAGCAGCCTTCACGGTGGGGGACTGTCGCACTTTAACCTCTCATTTAATTTTGATAGAACCCCAGAAGAAGCTCTATAGATTTTGATCCTTCAGGGGGATCAACCCTTGGACCGTTGTAGGGGTTCCTCCCTCCTAGACTCGGCACAAGGCTGAAATAAAATTGATAATTGCTTGATAAAAGAGAGGAGGCAGCTACATCATTATATAGGGTTGCAAACCCTAGCCCATGGAGTGCTTGCCTAACTAAAATTATCCTTTCGCCCCTTCTATAGCCTACCTACCTTAGAGGGAACAAGTGGCGACTAGGTTGGCTCTATAGCCAACCTAAGCAGGGGGGAAACCCTAGCCGACTAGCCCAATAAAGGGGACGACGACCACTAAGCCCTAAGGCCCCAAAATAAACCCTAGCCACACTTCTTTATTGGATAGAAGTGACTAGGTGGGATTTTATTACAATCTCACAAGGTTCTTATTGATTACTTCTAAGTGATTATGACTCAACCCTGCTGAAGTCCTATCAAATTTTTGGCTTGAGTCCTTCGACGAACATTCCTAATAATTGTCTATCAGACCAATCACGAGCAAAGTAAGATAATTCCTCAAACCTGGTTTGTGATAAGACCCCAGAAGGAGCCGTATAGATTTTGATCCTTGAGGGAGATCAACCCTTGGAATGCTATAGGGGTTCCTCCCTCTTAGACTCGGCACAAAAGCTGAATTGAAGATGATAATTGCTTGCCTTCTAAGAAGGGGGGGGGGGGGGGGGGGGGGGGGGCTACATCATAAAAAGGGATCAAAGTTCTAGCCCAAGGGGGGCACTTATCTAGGTAAAATTACCCTTTTGCCCCTCCTGTAGCCATTCTACCTTAATAGGAACAAGGGGCCGCTAGGTTGGCTCTATAGCCGACCTAAGTAGGGGGAAACCCTGGCCGACTTGCCCAGTAAGGGGGAGCGGCAACTTCTAAGCCCTAAGGGCTAATCTAAACCGTAGACATACTCCTTTATAAGATAGGAGTGACTTTATTACAATCTAGCAGGGTTTTATTGACTGCTTCTAGGGAGATTAGGACTCAACCCTGCTGGAGTCCTATCAAACCCGCCCTCTTAAAATCAGCCTTGTCCTCAAGGCTGAAGTTCCATGAACTCAGGGAACCGGGTCTTCAGCTCCTCATCAGCTTGGGTGTTAGTTGGAAGAACATGAGTTGAGTCGTCATCTTTAAATTTCCATTTGAGGTGGGATACTTAGAGGATCAACTGTAATTTTGATCTGGTGCACAGATCTGATGTCCAGGTTGGGGCCCCAATATGATCCCCAATTTTACAAGGCCTAAAGAAATAGGGAGACCAATTTCTTGATGCTTGAATTTCATGTTGGTGGAGCTGGAGATGTTGGGGGACTTGATCTTTCTTAGGAAATTTTCTTCTGCTTCGGTGTGTGTCAGGGGGAAGTTTTTTCTTTGCGTAGGTTGCTACATGGTTAGTCTTTAGTGATAGTCAATCTTTCTTCTGGAATGGTGATTGCCCTCTGGTATGGTTCAAGATGATGAGAGCCCAATCTGGCGTGAGCATGGATTGTATCCAACCATATTTTAAATTTGGTAGTAATTAGTATCTCCTGTAAAAACCTCATATGAAGTGTAGGAGAAGCCTTGGTGTAAATTAGGAGTTGACTATCTTGCATAAGAATAGCCCAAATTCCAACTCCTGACGCATCAGCCTCAAGGACCAAAGTGCGGCCAAAATCGGGCAGCGCTTGGACCGATGTCATCGTCATGGCTGCCTTGAGTCACTCGAAGGCTGCGGAGGCTTTATCCGACCACAAGAAGGAGTCTTTCTTCAGTAAGGACATGAGCAGGGCACTGATCTTGCCATAATCTTTCATAAAATTTTGGTAGTAGCCCGTAAGTCCAAGGGAACCGCGTAATGATTATACGTTTGTAGGTCTCGACCATCCTTACAGTGCCTCGATCTTTATCGGGTCCATCGCCACTCCATCCTCTAATATAATGTGCCCAAGATACTCCACTATATATTGTAATAAGCTGCACTTTGACTGTTTAACATAAGGAGTATTCTCCCGAAGAATCGTTAGAACAGTTCGTAAGTGCTGAAAATGTATATCAAGCGTAGGGCTATAAATGAGAATATCATCAAAGAATACCAATATGAACTTGCATAGAAAACTCTGGAAGATGTCATTCATCAGGCTTTGGAAATTAGAAGGAGCATTCGTAAGTCCAAAAGGCATTACCAGAAACTCGTAGTGGTTGTTATGCGTGCGGAATGCAGTTTTCAGAATATCTTCAGTACATACTCGAATCTGATGGTATCCGGATCGGAGATCCAATTTAGTGAGGACTCGAGCCCGGTAGTCAACGCACATCTGCCACGTACCATCTTTCTTGCGCACTAGCAACACCGGTGAGGAGTAAGGGCTGCAGCTTGGTCGAATCACCTCGGTGTCAAGCATCTCTTTTACAATATTCTTGATCTCATCCTTCTGCAAGTGAGGATAGTGGTACGGTTGCAAATTTGCTAGAGGTTTGCTTGGCAAAATAGGAATGCAGTGGTCATGCGGCCGGTTAGGGGTCAGCCCGCGCGGCTCCGTGAAAATGTCTATGAATTCATCCAGCAAGAGGGCAAGCTTAGGATCTAAAATTTGTATATTCTCCCCCTTAGATGGCTGCTGGATATGCATAAAAAATTCTCCATGCGCTTTGCGAAAAACTTTCTCCGTTTGTTGCGACGAAACAATGGAAATTTGGCTCCCACGCTTGCCTCGTAACGTGACCTATCTCCCTTTGCAATAAAATATCATGATTAATTTAGAAAAATTCCAGGAGATATCACCTAGTGTTGTGAGCCATTTGATCCCGAGTATGGCTTCATAATCATCGATGGGTAGGAGGAAGAAATCAGCTACCAATTCTTGGTCTTGGAGGAGTAGTTTCACCCGTGGGCACCGTTGGTCGCAATTAAAGATTCGACCATCGGCGACCTTTACGTCAAACTTATTGCAACCTTTGATTTGAAGCACCAAACGTACAGCAACCTTACTATTGAGGAAGTTATTGGTGCTGCCCGTGTCGATGAGAACCATGATGGGTTGCTATTTTAGAAGTCCTCCAACTTTCATCATCTGCGGGTTGGAATAGCCAGCTAATGCGTGCACTGTGTAGTTTGCCGGTGGGGACTCTTCCTCCATGGCTTCTTCTTTAGGTTCAAGGGCTTTTTTAGATGTTTCATTGTCCTCATCCTCCATTGGTTCAATCACAAGGAGCTGGCCCTTTTTGCAGTGATGTTCGCGGCTCCACGGTTCGTTGCAATTCCAACACAACTCCTTGGTCGATCGTTCACAAAGCTCGTCTCTTGTCAACTTTTTTGGTGCAAGGGCTTGGATGGCAGTGCAGGGGGCAGTAGGACTCGGCATGGCTAGTCGGGGAGTGACCCTTGTCCTTCGTACCTCGTGGTTTAATTGTTCTTCTTGGATACACGCAAAGGAAATCGCCGCCATAAGAGTGTACCATTGTCGCGCCTTTACTTCTCCTCGAATCTCCGGCTTAAGGCCCTCGATAAAAGTATCTAAATGTTATTTCTCAGACCAATTCTCAGTTTGGTTAGATAAACTCTCAAACCTTGTTTGGTATTCTTGTATTGTATAGGTTTGATGAATCTTTGCCAATTGTCCGTTGATGTTGTTGAAATCGGTTGGTCTGAAGCGGTCTAGTAGTCCTTCATTGAATCGCTGCCAAGTGAGTCCTCCATGGGTGTGCTTAAACCAATTAAACAACTGAATAGCATCTCCCTCGAGGTGTATGGCAGCAATCTCCACCCGTGTTGCATCGGCGGTTCGATAGAACCAAAAATAATACTCCGCGCGCGAGATCCATTCGATCGAGTCTCCTTCCCATCTTGGGAAGTCAACCCTCATGTGTAGATTGTTAAGACTACGGGTGATGTGTCTATACTCTTGAGGATCATCTCGCTGATCTGAAGTCTCTCCATGGTGTGACTTCCTCGGGCTTGATGGTCGGCCTATGCTGAATTCGGCGAATAAGGATCGCATCTTCTCTTCCATGCAGTTTTCAAAGGCTTCAAGCTTTGCATCAATAGCCTCCTCTGATGCCATAGTATACGCCTTAAGATCTGTAATATTGAGATCTTTTTTTTGTTGTCAGGTTAGTGGCATGGGAATTTTGGAGAAGGGGGTGGCCGGTTGGAAGGTGAATCGGTTTGGATAGAAGTAGGCTGCGGTTTAGGGCAGATTTGGGGCTGTGATTTTATGGAGTTTAGGCTGCGAATTAGCATGGTTTTAAGGCTGTGATAGCAGTAGATGAAGGTTTGGAAAATAGATTTTAGATCTGAGATAGATGACAGCAAGGGTAGGTGTCTCGGTAAGGAAGGTTTTCTAAAAACATAGGTGGATCGATAAGGAAGTAGGCTAATTTGGGGGCTGTTTGGATTCAGTTTAGGGTAATATTTGGAAGGATTTTTGGTAAGGATGGTAGGTTTTGGTGATGAGGAAAGGAGAGTCCAAAATCTCACAAAAAACAGCACTCAAATCTGATAGAATTCGGTGGAAAGAAGTGCTGCGATGTGCTGTCCTGCTGAACCGGTTTTTGTGTCGGAGAAACGCTGATTTCTCAATGTAAATTCCAGGGGAAAGTTTAAGAAAATTATACAGAAACCCTTGGTTTAGATGTTGTCAATACTAGTAGAAATTGTTTATGAAATTTTGGCAGCATAACGGTAAGGAAATAGGGCAAAAGATGCAAGGTAGGTTCCTTCGTCGTAAAATTCCAGAACTGCGTGATGGTGAAAGATCATGCACGAAAACCGGTTCCAGAAGGAGTTTTTTCATGAAATCAAATCCAGATGAAAGCCAACTTGATCTTGAGAATTGTGTAAAAATTTCAGCCAAAAAAGATGAACAAAAGTTTGGTTTTCAAGAGGCCAATTGACGGAAGGCAGATTCCCCATCGTAAAATTTTAGCACTGTGTGACAAAGAATCACAGCACTATAAGTCCATATCTAAAAGGAATTTTATTATGAGATTAGTCTTAGATGAAAGCTAATACGATCTACAAAATTGTATAAAAGTTTCAGCCAAAAAAGATGATTAAAAGTTCAATTCCAAGGAGCAACAATTGGCTAAAAATTTCTGCAGCGTTTCGCCTTCGCAACGATGATAACGTTTGCGACAGTAAAATTTTGCAACCAGGAAACTTTTTAAAAAACTTCTTCAACATGTAATGTAAAGGATTTTGTAGTATTGAAGAGGCATGGGTGATAAAAATATACCAGATCTCCAAATCAAATGCAGGGGGGCAGTGGCAGATTGATTTGATCTGCTGCTGGGGTGGAAGGTGGAGGTGCGTGTCATAGCAATTGTGGGAATTGCTTGGGAAGGTGGAGGCATGGATGACGACTATAGGGGCAGCAAGATTGCTGCTCTGATACCAGATGATAAGACCCCAGAATGAGCCCTATAGATTTTGATCCTTGAGGGGGATCAACCCTTGGAACACTATAGGGGTTCCTCCCTCCTAGACTCGGCACAAAGGCTGAATTGAAGATGATAATTGCTTGCTTTCCAAGAGGGGGGCAGCTACATCTTAAATAGGGATCAAAATTCTAGCCCAAGGGGGCACTTATCTTGGTGAAATTACTCTTTTGTCCCTCGTATAGCCATCCTACCTTAATAGGAACAAGGGGCGGCTAAGTTGGCTCTATAGCCGACCAAAGCAGGGGGAAACCCCGACCGACTTGCCCGTTAAGGGGGGGCGGCGACTTCTAAGCCCTAAGGGCTAATCTAAACCCTAGCCATACTCCTTTATAAGATAGGAGTGACTTTATTAAAATCTAGCAAGGTTTTATTGACTACTTCTAGGGAGATTAGGACTCAACCCTGTTGGAGTCCTATCAGTTTGGTATTCTTGGATCATGGAGGTTTATGAGATATTGGCAAGTAGTTCGTTGATATTCCCATACTTGGTCAGCCCAAAGCGGTTCAGCAGCACATACTTGAATTGTATCCACATTGGAGTCTCATAGTTGTATTCAAGCCAATTGTACCATCGTCTAGCATCTCTTTCATGGTGGTTGACAGCGGTATCCACCATGGAATCTTTCGGTGTTTGGTGATGATGGAAGTAACGTTTGGCGCTCGAAATCCATCCCGTTGGGTCTCCTTCCCATCGAGGGAAGTCCTCCCTCATGTGTGGCTGCCTCATATCAGTGGCTCATACTTCCTTTTTGAGAGGCCTCTCTGAACTTGCACATTGTTTGAATTTTGTTGGGCTCGAAGATCGGCCCAATCTGAATTCGACGAATAAGACATGTAATCTATCCTCCACGCGTGATTCAAACGGCTCCAACTTGACATCGATTTACCTTGAGATTCCATTGTGTGTGCCTCCAGATCTGAGATGTCAATATCCTTCTCCTGTTGTTGGGTCAATGATATGAAATGGTTTGGTAGATTGATGGTCGAACGAGGTGGTGTATCAAGGGTAGATGATTGCGGTTTGGGGCTGAAAAGTTGCTATTTTTGGTTGTTGTTGGGGCTATGATTTAGAGCTACTGCAGGGGTCATATAAGGGGCATAACGGCTTAGGTTTAAGGTTAAAGGAATGGGTTAGGGTTGCTATTGATGACATCAACAGATTTGGTAGGAATTGGTGGCTAAAAGGGTGACAGATCAAGGTTACGGTTTAGGGTTGATAGCTTATGGTTTAGGTTACTGTTGGTGCTACGGTATGAGGGTGTTATGGAGGCTGCAAAAGATTTTTGTGATAGTGGTTTGAGGTTGCTGTTGGGGTAGCAACCGGTTTGGCAAGGTTCGGTGGCTGTGGAAGATAAGGATCGGTGGAAGGTTCGGTGGCTATGGAAGACCGTTGTTTAGGCTGCGGTTTGGGTTGGCTATGGAAATAAAAAAAGGCTACGATAGCTGCGTCTTAAGGCTATAGGGATGCCCTAAAGATGACATGGGTGGCAGTAATAATTTCAGTAAGGATCAGACATGGGCGTAGCAAAATAGGTTGTAGTGCAGAATTCTGCGTCGATAGACTGCGATAGTCACTGTTTTGGGATGTGGTTTTGGGTGTTGTTAGGGTAAGCAAAATAGGTTATGAGGGTTGTGTCTTAAGGTTAAATGGATGCCCTAAAGACGCCTTGGGTGGTGGCAGCATGTTAGTTGAGTTTCAGTGGGTTAAGAAGAAGAAGAAAGACAAAGGTGTAGCAGCAAATTTTTGTCAAAAAAATTTCAGCAGTGAAGACGTAATATTTTCCAAAAATTATCAATTAAAATTTGAATAACACTCAAAGGAAATCTATTAGCAAGGAAGAGGTAATATCGTTAAAAAAATTTATTGAAGGAAGTGACAGCAAAAGGTTCAGGAAAATCAAAGATTCTGAGAAGGAATCGAGTAAAACTCAATGGAAATCCACTAGCAAGGGAAAGGTAATGGTGTCAAAAAATATGTGGAAGAAATCAACAGTAAAAGTTTTGGCAAGATCAAGGAATACGAGAAGGTACTGTGGTAGAATTTTTTCGTCGAAAAATTTCAACAGTATAGACAAGATTTTTTTCCAGCAGTTCAAAACAATGATTCGAGTAAAACTCAAAGAGAATCTGCTGGTAAGGGAAATATAATGCCGATAAAAAATCCATGGAAGAAAATGGAAGCAAAAGGTTTGGCAAAATCGAAGATCACAGGAAGGTACTGCAGTAAATTTTTACGTCTAAATTACAGCAGATTTGATGTAAAAGATGAGCAGGTTATCTTGACGATTTTTCAACGAAACCAATGGGAGATCCGAAGATAGGAAGTCATAAAGCCATGGCAGAAATTTCATAGAAATTTGATTAGTAAAAACATAGCGGTAAATCAAATAGTAGGGGGTGTGAGGCTGGAATTCTGCGATGTAACTTTCGTCGTAAAGATGAAAACTTTATGATGAAAAGTTTATGCACCATATAGGAACAATTTTTTTTTAATAGGGATAACTAAATTGCAACAACAGTAAAGTAGGAAATCAGAACCTGTTGCAATTCATGGAGAGATCAAGGGATGATATATGGTAGTGGAGATTATGACAGAATTTAGTGAAGATCTTCTAGCAATTGTGGGAATTACTTTGGACGGCTATGGGGGGCTGATGGATGGTTGTACTAGGGCAGCGAGATGCCAAGAACGCTGCTCTGATACCAAGTGTTAGAACCCTTACAGATTCTAAGCCTGGGGTGATCTCTATAGGGGATCGGCCTCCTTGGAACTCTATGGCGGTTCCTCCCTCCTTGGTACTCAAGCTATTGGCTAAAGAAAGATTGATCTATTCTTGATAAAAAGTGGATGATTACAAGGCTATTTATACGCCTTCAATCCCTAATTCCTAAGAGGACTCCTACTTCAAGACTCCTACTCCTAACAACTCCTAATAACTCCTACTCCAACTCTAAGAAGTAACTCCTACTTCCAACAACTCCAACTCCAACTCTAAGAAGCAACCTGCAAACTAATCATAATCATATCCTAACTTAACCCCTCCTCAGCCCACCCCTCTTTAACTAGGATAAGGGATGGTTAATTAGGGTGACATGCATCATACTCTTTCATTAAAATATCTTCCTCCCATCTAATCCTAACCTAGTCAGCCTCCTTGCTTCTTTAATAGGGGTCGGCTAGATAGGATTTACATGAATACCCTAAGGATTTACATGAATGCCCTTAGGATTTACATAATTATCCTCTTTAATGAAACTAAATTATAACTCCCATAGCTAGAGTCCTAACATAGAACCCCAGAAAGAGCTCTATAGATTTGGATCTCTAACGGGGATCAACCCTTGGAACGCTATAGGGGTTCCTCCCTCCTAGAACTCGTCACAAGGCTGAATAAAAGATTGATCTTGCATGATTAAAAGAGGTGGAGGCTACATGCTTATATAGGGCTCCAAACCCTAGCCCTAGGGGAGTGCTTCCTAAGTAAATTCTCTCTTTTGCCCCTCCTATAGCTACCATGCATAAATAAAGGGGGCGGCGGCCTAACTGGTTGCACAAGCCATGCCCCTCTGCTAGAAATCCTAGCTGACCAATCTAGTAAGGGGATAGCAGCAAGGAAGCCCTACGGTCCCAAAATAAACCCTAGCCACACTTCTTTATAGGATAGAAGTGGTGGGGTTTTATTACAATCTCACAAGATTCTTATTGATTATTTATAGGGTGATTAGGACTCAACTCTGCTGGAGTCATATTATATGATTTGTTTGATTTTCTACCTTACTTAAAATTTTGCATAAGATTGTTCCATTAATGGGGATTTTAAATTAACTTGCATGGGTAACTCTTGTTTTACTTGGATACTCGAATTTTACATCTATAAAATTTATATCTATAAAATTCAAATTTTTTATGATATGATGTTTTTCACTTTTCTTCCTTGTTTCTACCTTCTTATTTACAAAAAGGGAAGAAAATATATATGAAAGATGATCTACAAAAATACATGATTTGCTATTTGTGTTAGAAACTCACATAATTTAAATGCATGAGTGGCTCTTAATTCATGGATCTTAGAATTTACATCTAAAAGATTGAGCTCTATTTTTGTGATATAATGTCTCTCACCCTCCTTCCTTGTTTCTTATTTATTATTTAAAGAAAGGGAAGAAAATTCTTTTCATAAGAAAATTATATTTATATCCTATCAAGAGGGAGCAAAAATTGTTAACTTATATGATGTAAATTGCTAGCTTGAATATTGCAAATGAAGCAAAAATTTGCTAGCTTGCACTTCCCAAAAGAGAATAAAGAACTCACTATATTTATTTGCTATGTTTTTCTTAGAATTTATATAAGATGGATTTGTTGAGCTCATATTAGAAATTTTCTTTTAAAATCTTATATCTACAAGATTGAGGTTGAGAGTTAAAATACTAAATATGAAAATATATAAATTGCTAATCTAGATTTCATAAGATTAAGCCTTTTTGTGCTAATATTTTTGAAAACTTGCTCCATGTTCTTTATCTTATTATTCACAAAAGGAGAGAAAATTTGCATAATGTTTTACTATTTTACGGATTTGTTTGTTACACTTAAAATTATATGAGATGAATTTAAATGCATGAATAGCTCCTAAATTTTTGAATCTCCTTGAATATCTTGGAGTTTTGAGCTCATTTTTTGAAATTCACCTCTAAAAAATTGAGAGCTATATTTAATGATGTTTTATAAATCCTCCCTAGTTTTCTTTCCTTCTTTTTTAAGAGGAAGAAAATTCTTTATGACTCATATCGTATCTTAAAAAGGGAGAGCAAAAGTACATGTGTCTTAAAATCCTTAGTATATTTCACATTTTTGTTGATGAAAAGGGGGAGAAATATATATTGATGACACATGATGATATACATTGATGACACATGATATTGATGATATACCTGGATATCTTGGATATGGATGCATAATCTTTTTGAAACTCATGATTCGATGACTTGATGCAAATTTGTGTTGAAATTTGCTCCGAATGTTGATTGGTTAAAAATACTTGAAATTTAAGATTGTGTGATTCTCTTAAATTTAAGTGGCAAAGATTTAGGGGGAGTTAGGATTAACTTCTATCATCAATTGATTGTCATCATCAAAAAGGGGGAGATTATTGAATCTCAGATTTTGATGATGAAATCAATTGATGGGTTATTGATCTAACAAGTGTTGTTAGAGTTGACTGATGTAGGATTAACTACAACAGAGAGAAGATTACAATCAGAAGTTTGGCCAGAGACAAGTCAAAGCATCAGGCCGGGATTTGGATGCTGCGGTTGGGAACTCGCATGGAGTGCGTCGGGAGCTTGCCGAGGGTATCGGGAGCTTGCTAGAATGGCGCTAGGGAGTTTGTTGAAAGAAGACCGAGACTCACTGGAAGATTGTCAAGGGTAGCCGAAAGGCTTGCCGGGACTTAGGAAGGTCTTGAAGTGGACTTGTGGCTATGATTGACTGTAATTATTTAAGTTGTAGTTAGTATCGTACAGATTAATCACGATAAAGAAAAGGTGTTATAGATCAAACATGGACCTAGGATCAAGCTCAGGCATCGGGCCAAGGAATGGACGATGCGGAGGGAGCTCGCTGGGAGTTCGCTAGGAAATTCGTCAAAGGGATCAAGAAGCTCGGTAGGAACACGTCGTAAGATCACCGGAAGAAGACTGAGAGACTCGCCATTGGAGATTCCGGAGGTTACCAAAATGCGAGAGTGAGGTCATTAAGCTTGGTGGTTATGTTTGATTATAATATTTAAGTCATAGGTTAAGAGTGAGTCTGATTTGAGTGTGATTTGAAAAATAACATAAAGAGGCAACCGGGTCAATGATTGAGGTTTGATTGAGCTCAATTGGTTGACCAGAGGATTGGTCAATATCAGGTTCAAGTCGGAATTCGTAAAGTGGAGGGAACCAATTTTTCGGAGATTCCAGCGGGTAAACCGCTAGTAAGCGACGGGTAAACCATCGCCGCCTAGGTTTTTGGGTAGCTGACGACGGTTGAACTGCCTAGGGCCGAGGGGTAAACCGTCGTACCCTGAAAATAGGGCGGTTGAATCACCCAGGACAGGCGGGTAAACCACCCGTACTAGGATTTCGGGCGGTTGAGCACCCAAGTCAGCGGGTGAACCGCTCGTACCCAGATTTTTTAGGTATGTTTGAATTTTGGTTCCAAAATTCTACAGTCATTTTGGTCTATAAATACCCCAAGTTTTCTTACATTCCACATAACAATTTTGGGGATTACATTCTGTGAAAAAAAATTAGAATTATAAGAAAAAGAAAAGGGGAAGGGGGAGAGCTTGGAGTGATAACACCCCAGATGGAGCTCTATAGATTTTGATCTTTGAGGGGGATCAACCCTTGGAATGCTATAGGGGTTCATCCCTCCTAGTAGTCGACCATATGACTAAATTGTAGATTAATCTTGCTTGATGAAAAAAGGTGGAGGCTACAAGTTTATATAGGGCTCAAAACCCTAGCCCTAAGGGGGTGCTTCCTAAGTGAATAGCCCCTTTTGCCCCTCCAATAGCTACCATGCATAAATAAAGGGGTGGCGGCCTAAGTGGCTACACAAGCCACACCTCTCTCCTAGAAACCCTAGCCGACCAGCCCAGAAGGGTTGGTGGCTAGGAAGCCTTGAGGCCCCAAAATAAACCCTAGCCACACTTCTTTATAGGATAGAAGTGACTAGGTGGGGTTTTATTATAATCTTACAGGGTTCTTATTGATCACTTCTAAGGTGATTAGGACTCAACCCTACCGGAGTCCTATCAAACCCGCCCTCTTTAAATCAATCTTGTCCTCAAGGCTAAGGTTCCATGAACTCAGGGAATCGGGTCTTCAGCTCCTCATATGATTCTCATGCTATCATCAATTGAACTTTGGCCTCCTTGTTAGCTTGAGTGTCAGTTGGAAATATTTGGACTGAGTCATCTTCTTTAAATTTTCATTTGAGGTGGGATACCCGGATGATCAATTGTAATCTTAATCTGGTGTATGGATCTGATCTTCAGGTTATGGACCCAATGTGATCCCCAATTTTGCAAGGCCCAAAGAAATAGGGAGACCACTTTCTTGAGGCTTGGATTTTGTGCTGGTGGAGCTGGAGATGAAGGAGAATTTTATCTTTCTTAGGAAACTTTTTTCTGTCAGGGGAAAGTTTCTTCCTTGCATGGGCTATCATGTGGTTGCTCTATAATAGTAGTCGTGCCTTCGTTTGGAATGAGGGCTGCCCTCTAATAAAATTTTTGGTGGTGTGAACTTGATCCGAGTCTGAGGTGGGCAAGAGTGGTGATTTTTCGGGGCTCATTTTCACTTCTTCATGTTGTTGACCATCTTGCATGAGGATGGTGCCAATCTCAACTCCTGATATGTCTGCTCCAATTATGAACACATTGCCACGTTCGAGTAATGCTAGCATCGATGTAGATGGTATCATGGCTATGGGGGTCGTGTGGATGCCTTTCTCTTGTTCTTTCTTGCGATCGTGGGCCGTGAATCGAAGGTGATCATCAAGGAAGACTTCTAGCATCATGGTCTGCTCCTTGCTGAAGTCATGGAAGTAGCCTGAGATGCGGGAGCGCTGCATGAGAAACCATAGCTGGTTCAACCGAATGTGGCACTTCAGGAAGAGCTTATCCCTGCAGACAAAGAGGCAAGGGTTTTGGAGATAAATTGTCATTGCAATGGAAGGTCATGGCCAAATGATCCATGTCTCCCGCGTCTCTTGGATGATCCTTTTAGCTTCAGTACTCTGAAGGTGTGGATATCAATATGGCCAAATATATGTTGGTGGTTCCCCTTGTAAGACCAGCATACGAGGGTCGTGCAGTATGGTAGGAAGGAGTCAGCTTGGTTCGGCGGAGGTGCCTAAGATTTCAGCGAGCTTCTCCAAGCACTGTGTCGAGATCATCTTTTCTTCGTTCTCTCCTTTCCCTCATAAGGTCACCTATTTTCTTTTGCCATTCATAGGGTCATTGGAGCTCCTAGTGTCGGCGAGGATGGTGACGGGCTGATGCTTGATGAAGCCATCAACGTTATCTGTGGTGAAGTATGAAAGGTGTGAGCGGCTGACTATGGTTTTTCCTTCATATCCCTCTGCTCGGACTCGAGAGCCTTATCATTGAGTTTGGGTTCTTCAGTGGGCTCAATCAATAGAGGTCTCTCTTTTTTAGAATGGTGGTCTTGGCTTCATAGTTACAATGCCAACATAGGCCCTTTGCCGATCTGTCACGAAGCTCTTCTCTTGTTAACTTTTTCGACTGAGGTGATCGGCTGGTGGTACATGGGACCGAGAGTCTCTGTGCTACTAGTCGTGCGGTGGCTTTGGTTCTTCGAGCATCTTGCTTCAGCCTATCTTCTTGTAGTCGTGCAAAGGAGATAGCCACCTTAAGTGTGTACGATTGTCACGTTTTAACTTCTTCTTGAATCTCCGATTACAAGCCCTCAATGAAAGTCCTCAATATCCATATTTCAGATCAATCATGAGTTTGATTAGTTAACCTTTCAAACCTGATCTGGCACTCTTGGATGCTAGAGGTTTGACGGATCTTCGCTAGTTGTTCATCAATATTCTCATAACTGATTGGTGTTAGAGGTTTGTATGCCATTGATTGGGATATGGCTCTCATTCTCCATGTTGTGATCTTCTTAGGCACGACAATCGGTCCAATCTAAACTTCTCGAAGAGAGCGTATAATTTAGCATCCATACGTGTCTCGAGAGCCTCCAATTTGGCTTCAAATAAGTCCACCGATGTCATAACGTACGGATCTCCAACCCGTCAAATAAACCGACTGAAGAGTGTAGCTGCAATTTTCAGGTTGAAGGCAATGAATGGCAACAATGTTGGAATTATGGTTGTGAAGTCTCTAAGTGGAGGATGGTAGCCAAGGGTAGCAGCGACGGTGGAGGAAAAAGATGGCAGTAGCAACGCCGGCTGCGTGTCTATGGTGATGCTGCAATGTCGATGTTGCAATATCACCGAGGCTGTAATTTTTTAGGCGGCTAATATCTATCGAAAGATGACAGCCGAGAGATATGAGTTGGAAGGCAGCAGTGATGATTGAGGAAGAAGGGGGCAACAACAATGTCGGCTGCGCTGCGACTTCGTGGCTGTAGGTGGTGTTGGTTGCAACAAGGGTGTAGCTGCAATAGGAGGAAGATGGGGCAATGATGTACACAACTGTTGTAGAGGAGGGCAGCGATGGTATGTAGTGAGAGACCACTGATTTCGTGTTCAATCTGTTGCTGGCCACGATCAAGATAATTGGCAGCGAACGATTATTGCAGGCTGCGATGTAAATAGATTGCAACGAAAGATCGCTACTGGTAGCTTTTTATTGCAAGGATCGCTATTGGCTGCGATTAAGGAGGATGGCAGCGAGAGGTTGCTATTGGCAGTGAAGGGATAAGGGAGATTGTGATAGGACTCCAGCAGGGTTGAGTCTTAATCACCCTAGAAGTAATCAATAAGAAACATGTGAGATTGTAATAAAACCTCATCTAGTCACTTCTATCCCATAAAGAAGTGTAGCTAGGGTTTAATTTTGGGCCTTAAGGCTTCCTAGCCACCACCCCCCTTACTGGGTTGGTCGGCTAGGGTTTCTAGCAGAGGGGCGTGGCTTGTGAAGCCACTTAGGCCGTCGCCCCTTATATTTATGCATGGTAGCTATAGGAGGGGCAAAAGGGGGAAGAATTCCCCCTAGGGCTAGGGTTTGGAGCCCTATATAAGAATGTAGCCTCCACCACTTTTAAAAAAGCAAGATCAATCTACAATTCAGTCATATGGCCGACTACTAGGTGGGAGGAACCCCTATAACATTCCAAGGGTTGATCACACTCAAAGATCAAAATCTATAGAGCTCCATTTTGGGGTTCTATCATCTGGTATTAGAGCAGCAATCTTGCTGCTCCTATAGCCATCTCAGCCGCTTCCACCTTCCCAAGTAATTCCCATAATTACTGTGGCACATGCCTCCACCTTTTACCCCAACCGCAAATCAAATCAATCTGCCGCTGTCTCCTACGTTTGATCTGGAGATCTGGTATATTTTTATCACCCACACCTCTTCAATACTATAAAATACTTACCTTACACATTGAAGAGTTTTTCCATACTTTCATTGCTGCAAATTTTGACCATCGCAAACATTATAGTTATTGCGAAGGCGAAACACTGTAGAAATTTTCAGCCACCTATTTGCCTCTTGAAACTGGTTTATATATTCTCCTTTTTGGCCTAAATTTTTATACAATTTCAAAGATTATCTTAGCTTTCATCTAAGATTGATCTCTGAAAAAAAATTCCTTCTAAAACTAGAATTATAGTGCTGTAATTCTTCATCGTGCAGTGTTAAAATTTTACGATGAAGAATTTGCCTTTCGCTTGTTCGCCTCTTGAAACCGAACTTTTGTTCATCCTTTTTGGCCGAAACTTTTAAAAAAATTCATATATGGTCTTAACTTTCATCTAAGATTGATCTCTGGGACAAATTCTTTCTAAAACCGGAATTATAGTGCTGCAATTCTTCGTCGTGCAGTGCTAGAATTTTACAATGAAGAATCTGTCTTCAGCTTGTTTGCCTCTTGAAACCAAACTTTTGTTCATCCTTTTTGGCTGAAACTTGTACACAATTTTATATATTATCTTAGGTTTTATCTAAGATTTATCTCTATGAAAAATTCTTTCTGAAACCGGAATTATAGTGCTACAATCCTTTGTCGCGCAGTGCTAGAATTTTACGACGAAGAAACTACCTTCCACCTTTTTCCCTATTTTCCTACTGTTACTCTACTGAAATTTTATCAAGTTTTTTGCTGATATCAACCACATCTGAACTGAGGATTTCTATATATTTTGCTTGAGTTTTTCTCTAGAATTTACATCGATAACTCATCGTTTCTCTGACATAAATTATGTTCGACATAACTGCATGTACGCAGAAACCTTTCATCGAATCCTAACAGATTTTTGCTATTGTTTTTCCAGATTAGAAACTCCCCTTTCCTCATTTTCCTCCCTTGACACAATAGCCCCAAATTTCACAATTTTTGGCTGAAATTTTCATTGAGAAACTGTTGTTTATTTGATGATAATTCTGCTTCTACAAGGCAGCATACGTTACAGCAAACTTCATCGAATTCTATCAAACCTTCACTGCCATCTCTTCCAGATCTGATACCAACTTTTCCTAACCTTCACCCTCTACTGTCATCACCCAAAAAACCTATCAAACCATAGCCAAAAACTCATCCCAATCAGCCCAAAAAATAGCCCTAATCGTAGCCTACATCCTTACTGATCCACCTACCTTTTCAGCCCAACTTCTTTATCGATCCACCTACCTTTGCTACCATCTATCCCAGATCCAAAATCCCTTTTCCTAACCTTCATCCACTACTATCATAGCCCTAAAACCATACCAAATCATAGCCAAAACTCCACAAAACCGTAGCCCATAACCGCACCCAAAACTGCCACAAAACCAGCCCCCACCCCCCCCCCCCAAAAAAAAACCATAGCTTTCGGTCCACCAACCTTTCAGCCACCCAACCTCCCTTATCCCTTCAACTGCAACATGCATCCCTTGCTACCCAACACTACCAATAGTGATCTCTCACTGCCATCCTCCTTGATCATAGCCAGCAGCGATCCTTTGTGACAAAAAAGATACCAGCAACGATCTTCCACTGCAATCTGTCTACATTGCAGCCGCAGCAATATTTTGCTGCCAATTGTCTTAATCGCGGCCAGCAATGAATTGAACACGACCAGCAGTGGTCTTTCGCTCCTTATCACTATTGTCCTCCTCTGCAATAGCCGTGCACACCGCTACCCCATCTTCCTCCTATTGCAGCCACACCCTTGTTGTGACCACGCCACCCGCAGCCACGAAGTCACAGCACAGCCACAGCCGACGTCGCTGCTGCCCTCTTCTTCCTCCACCATCACTGCTACCTTCCAACTCAGATCTCTTGGTTGCCATCTTTCGATAGATATCAGCCACCTGAAAAATTGTAGCCTCGACGACATTACAGCATCACCGTAGAAGCACAGCCGACGTTACTATTGCCATCTTTTTTCTCCATCGATGCTACTACCCTTGGCTGTCATCCTCCACTTGGAGACTTCACAATCGTAGCCCCGACATTATTGCCATTTGCTACCTTCAACTTGAAAATTGTAGCTACACTCTTCAGTCAGTTTATTTGACAGGTGGGAGATCCTTACGTCATGACATATGTGGGCTTATTCGAAGTCAAATTGGAGGATTTCAAGACGCATATGGACACTAAATTATGTGCTCTCTTCGAAGAGTTTAGATTGGGCCAATCACCGAGCCCAATAAGATCACAACGTGGTGCAAATTCATATTATAAAAAGAACCTTGATGAAGAACTAGCGATGATCCATAAAACCTCCACCATCCAAGAGTATCAAACCAGGTTTGAAAGATTATATAATCAAACTTACTATTGGTCTAAAAAAATAGATATTGAGGACTTTCATTGAGGGCTTGAAATCGGAGATTCGGGAAGAAGTTAAAGCGTGACAACCATACAAACTTAACGCAGCCATCTCTTTCGCATGACTACACGAAGACAGGCTGAACCAAGATGCTCGGAGGACCAAAGCCATCGCACAACCAGCAGCACAGAGACTCTCAACCCCATCTACTAACAACCGATCACCTCAGCCAAAAACGTTAACAAGAGAAGAGCTTCATGACAAATCGACAAAGGGCCTATGTGGGAATTGTGATAAACTGTGGAGCCTAGAACACCAATGTAAAAAGGAGACACGCTAATAATTTCTCCCACTGAAGAACTCAAATTTGAAGATACAACTCTCCAGCCCAAGGAGAAGGATACACCATAACCGGCCACCCGTAGGGTCCCTACCTTAGCCGGGTACACCAACTTGCAAAAATTGAAGATCGAAGGGTTTTTCGAGCAATAGTCCGTCATCGTCCTCATCGACACCGAGAGCACACACAACTTCATGAGCAGTAAGGTTGCTGCCCACTTAACGCTCTAAATAGAAGATTACAATGGGTTCAAAGTCATGATAGCTAACGGCCAAATTCTGAAGTGCAACTAGAATTGCCCGCGAGTTAAACTGATCCTACAGGAGCAAGACGTAGTTGCTGATTTTTTCCTCCTCCCTCTCGATGATTTTGATATAGTGCTCGGCATTGATTGGTTGTCTATTATTGGAGATATTTTCTAGAATTTTTCAAAGCTAACCATTAAATTTTTCAGTAAAGGAAAACAAGTGGTTCTACGAGGGAACCAAGCGACTAAGACCACAACGTAACACTTGGAGAGGTTACCAAAAGAAGAATCCAACGGTTTCCCAATTTAAATTCAAGAGTTTCATGAGATTGAAGATAAGAACCCTCTCCCACATCTTGCTGGAATTTTCGACGTCTCCAACAAACTGAGCCGACTACCTCCTCTAAAGTTGTCCGACCCCCTTATGCTGAACTAGCTGAAACTTCTACCAACTGTTACTCGGCCAAATTGCTTCCTACAACCTTAGAAGGTCGAAGATAAAAGGGTCACCCAAGAGATGACAGAGACATGGATTATTCGGTCGAGCTTATTTCCTGCTACGACACATTGATAGGACTCCAACAGGGTTGAGTCCAAATCTCCCTAGAAGTAGTCAATAAAACCCTGCTAGATTTTAATAAAGTCACTCCTAAAATATAAAGGAGTATGGTTAGGGTTTAGATTAGCCCTTAGGGCTTAAAAGTTGTTGCCCCCCTTACTGGGCAAGTCAGCCAGGGTTTCCCCCTGCTTAGGTCGGCTATAGAGCCAACCTAGCCGCCCCTTGTTCCTATTAAGGTAGGATGGCTATAGGAGAGGCAAAAGGATAATTTCACCCAGATAAGTGCCCCCTTAGGCTAGGACTTGATCCCTATTTAAGATATAGCCGCCCCCCTCTTTGAAAGCAAGTAATTATCAATTTTATTTCAGCCTTGTGCCGAATCTAGGAGGGAGGAACCCCTACAGCGTTCCAAGGGTTGATCCCCCTCAAGGATCAAAATCTATAGGGCTCCTTCTGGGGTCTTATCATCTGGTATCAGAGCAGCGATCTTGCTGCCCCTGTAGCCATCATCCACGCCTCCACCTTCCCAAGCAATTCCCATAATTGCTATGACACACGCCTCCACCTTCCACCCCAGCCGTAGATCAAATCAATCTGCTGCCATCCCCTACGTTTGATCTTGAAATATGGTATATTTTATCATCCACGCCTCTTCAATACTATAAGATTCCTTACTTTACACATTGAAGATTATTTTCAAATTTTATCCTCTGCAAAATTCATTCGTCGCAAACGTTATCATCATTGCAAAGATGAAACATTGCAGAAATTTTTAGCCGATTGTTGCTTATTGAAACTAAAACTTTTAATCATCCTTTTTGTCTGAAACTTTTATACAATTTCATAGATCGTCATAGCTTTCATCTAAAACTAATTTCGTCAAAAAACTCCTTCTGGATCTGGACTTATAGTGCTGCGATTCTTTGTTGCATAGTATTGAAATTTTACAATGCAGAATCTGCCTTCCGTTTATTGGCCTCTTGAAACCAAACTTTTGTTCATCCTTTCTGACCAAAATTTTTACATAATTCTCAAGATCCAGTTGGCTTTCATTTGGATTTGATTTCACAAAAAAACTCTTAGAACTGGTTTTCTTGTACGATCTTTCACCATCACGCAGTTCTGGAAGTTTACGACGAAGGAATCTGCTTTGCATCTTTTGCCCTATTTCCCTACCGTTATCCTGTCAAAATTTCATCAAAATTTCTATTGGTGTTGACAACATCTAAACCTAGAGTTTCTGCATAATTTTCTTAAACTTTTCCCTGGAATTTACGATGAGAAATCATCGTTTCTCTGATGCAAAAACCAGTTCAGCAGGACAGCACATCGCAGCACTTCTTTCACCGAATTCTATCAGATTTGAGTGCTATTTTTTGTGGGATTTCGGACTCTTCTTTCCTCATCACCAAACCCTACCATCCTTACCAAAAACCCTTCAAGACCCTACCCTAAACCGAATCCAAACAGCCCCCAAATAAGCCACCTAAATTAGCCTACTTCCTTATCGATCCACTGACCTTTTAGAAAACATTCCTTACCGAGACACCTACCTTTGCAGCCATCTATCCCAGATCTAAAACCTCTTTTTCTAATCTTCATCTACTGCTATCACAGCCCTAAAACCACACTAATTCATAGCCTAAACTCCACAAAGCTGCAGCCCCAAATCTACCCTAAACCGTAGGCTAATTCCACCCAACCCGATCCACCTTCCAATCGGCCACCCCCATCTCCAAAATTTTCATGCCACTAACCCGACAACAGAAAAAAGATATCAATATTACAGATCTTAAGGCGTATACTATAGCATTAGAGGAGGCTATCGATGCAAAGCTTGAAGCCTTTGAAAACCGCTGGAAGAGAAGATGTGATCCTTATTCGCCGAATTCAGCATAGGCCAACCATCAAGCCCGAGGAAGTCACACCATGGAGAGACTTCAGATCGGCAAGATGATCCTCAAGAGCATGGACACATCACCTCTGATCCCAACAATCCATGCATGAAGGTTGACTTCCCAAGATGGGAAGAAGGAGACCTGATCGGATGGATCTCGCGCGCGGAGCGCTATTTTCGGTTCTACCGAACTGCCGATGCATCATGGGTGGAGATCGCTACCATACACCTCGAGGGAGATGCTATTCAGTGGTTTAATTGGTTTAAGCACACCCATGGAAGACTCTCTTGGCAGCGATTCAAGGAAGGACTACTAGACCGCTTCAAACCAACCGATTTCAACAACATCGACGGAGAATTGGCAAAGATTCGTCAAACCTCTACAATACAAGAATACCAAATAAGGTTTGAGCATTTATCTAACCAAACTAAGAATTGGTCTGAGAAATAACTTTTAGGTACTTTTATCGAGGGCCTAAAGCTGGAGATCCAAGGAGAAGTAAAGGCGCGGCAACCGTACACTCTTATGGCGGTGATTTCCTTTGTGCGTATCCAAGAAGAACAATTGAACCACGAGGTACGAAGGACAAGGGTCACTCCCCGACCATCCATGTCGAGGCCTACTACCCCCTCTACTGCCATCCAAGCCCTGCACCAAAAAAGTTGACAAGAGACGAGCTTCGCGAACGATCGACCAAGGAGTTTTGTTGGCATTGCAACGAACCGTGGAGCTGCAAACATCACTGCAAAAAGGGCCGGCTCCTCGTGATTAAACCTGTGGAGGATGAGGACAATGAAACATCTGAAAAATCTCTTGAACCTAAAGAAGAAGCCATGGAGTAAGAGTCCCCACTGGCCAACTACGCAGTGCACACATTGGCCGGCTATTCCAACTCGCAGATGATGAAAGTGGGAGGACTTCTAAAATAGCAACTCATCACCATTCTCATCGACACGGGCGGCACCAATAACTTTCTCAACAGTAATGTTGGTGCACATTTGGAGCTTCAAATTAAAGGTTGCAACATGTTTGACATAAAGGTCGCCGACGGTCGAATCTTTAATTGCGACCAACGGTGCCCGCGGGTGAAACTACTCCTCCAAGACCAAGAAGTGGTAGCTGATTTCTTCCTCCTACCCATCGATGATTATGAAGCCGTACTTGGGATTGAATGGCCCACAACATTAGGTGATATCTCCTGAATTTTTTCTAAATTAATTATGAAATTCTATTGCAAAGGGAGACAGGTCACATTACGAGACAAGCACGGGAGCCATATCTCCACCGTTTCGACGCAATGAATGGGGAAAGTTTTATACAAAGCACATGGGGGATGTTTGATGCATATCCAGCAACCATCTAAGGGAGAGAATATACAAATTTTAGATCCTAAGCTTGCCCTCTTGCTGGATGAATTCGTAGACATTTTCACGGAGTCGCGCGGGCTGACCCCTAACCGGCCGCATGACCACTGCATTCCTATTTTGCCAGGCAAACCTCTAGCAAATTTTTAACCGTACCACTATCTTCACTTATAGAAGGATGAGATCAAGAACATTGTACAAGAGATGCTTAACACTAGGGTGATTCGACCAAGCTGCAGCCCTTACTCCTCACCGGTGTTGGTCGTGCGCAAGAAAGATTATACGTGGCGAATGTGCATTGACTACCGGGCTCGAAACGCCATCACCGTCAAAGACAAATAGCCTATACCTGTCGTAGATGAGCTCTTGGATGAACTAAAAGGAGCACGAGTCCTCACTAAATTGGATCTCCGATCCGGATACCATCAGATTTGAGTATGTACTGAAGATATTCTGAAATCTGCATTCCTCACGCATAACGGCCACTACGAGTTTCTGGTAATGCCTTTCAGACTTATGAATGCTCCTTCTAATTTCCAAAGCCTGATGAATGATATCTTCCAGAGTTTTCTACGCAAGTTCGTATTGGTATTCTTTGATGATATTCTCATTTATAGCCCTACGCTTGATATACATTTTCAGCACTTACGAATTGTTCTAACGATTCTTCGGGAGAATACTCCTTATGTTAAATAATCAAAGTGCAGCTTATTATAGCGTAAAGTGGAGTATCTTTGGCAAATTATATTAGAGGATGGAGTGGCGGTGGACCCGATAAAGATCGAGGCAATGTAAGGATGGTCGAGACCTACAAACGTACAATCATTACGCGGTTCCCTTGGACTTACGGGCTACTACCCGTAAGAAAGATTATGGTAAGATCAGTGCCCTACTCACATCCTTACTGAAGAAAGACTCCTTCTTGTGGTCGAATAAAGCCTCCGCAGCCTTTGAACAACTCAAGGCAGCCATGACGATGACGTCGGTCCTAGCGCTGCCCGATTTTGGCCGCACTTTGGTCCTTGAGACTGATGCGTCAGGAGTTAGAACTTGGGCTATTCTTATGCAAGATAGTTGACTCCTAGTTTATACTGAGGCTTCCCCTACACTTCATATGAGGTTTTTACAGGAGATACTAATTACTACCAAATTTAAAATATGGTTGGATACAGGTCCATGGCACGAAAGAGGAGTTAAACAAGAAGAATTGTAATCCATGCTCACGCCAGATTGGGCTCTCATCATCCTGAACCACACCAGAGGGTAATCACTATTCCAGAAGAAAGATTGGCTATCACTAAAGACTAACAATGTGGCAATCTATGCAAGGAAAAAACTTCCCCCTGACAAACACCGAAGCAAAAGAAAATTTCTTGAGAAAGATCAAGTCCCCCTACATCTCCAGCTCCACCAGCATGAAATTCCAGCATCAAGAAATTGGTCTTCTTATTTCTTTAGGCCTTGCAAAATTGGATATCATATTGGGGCCCTAACCTGGAGATCAGATCTATGCACCAGATCAAAATTATAGTTGATCATCCAAGTATCTCACCTCAAATAGAAATTTAAAGACGACGACTCAGCTCAAGTTCTTCCAACTGACACCCAAGCTGATGAGGAGCTGAAGACCCGGTTCCCTGAGTTCATGGAACTTCACCCTTAAGGACAAGGCTGATTTTAAGAGGGCGGGTTTGATAGGACTCCAGCAAAGTTGAGTCCTAATCTCCCTAGAAGTAGTAAAAAAAAACCCTGCTAGATTGTAATAAAGTCACTCCTATCTTATAAAGGAGTATGACTAGAGTTTAGATTAGCCCTTAGGGCTTAGAAGTCACCGCCCTCCTTACTGCGCAAGTCGGCCAGGATTTCCCCCTGCTTAGGTCGGCTATAGAGCCAACCTAGCCGCCCCTTGTTCTTATTAAGGTATGATGGCTATAGGAGGGGCAAAAGGGTAATTTCACCTAGATAAGTGCCCCCTTGGGCTAGTACTTTGATCCCTATTTATGATGCAGTCGCCCCCCTCTTTGAAAGCAAGCAATTATCATCTTCAATTCAGCCTTTGTGCCGAGTCTAGGAGGGAGGAACCCCTATAGCGTTCTACGGGTTGATCCCCTCAAGGATAAAATCTATAGGACTCCTTATGGGGTCTTATCACACATCCCTACATCCTTTTCCCTGGATATAAACTACTTCTAAAGTGTTATATCCTGCCGAACTCACCATGGTTGATGATGCAATACTTCCAGATCTCAGGTGACTTCCAAGACATTCCCTAGGATCAGACCTTGATGCTTATAGACTTCCTTGATGATGACCTCCGATCTACAGCCCAAGATCGCGAGAAAACTAAGCCCCTCCATTGGCAAAATCAGAAAAGGGGAAAGATCATTCGTAGGACTCAACGAAGCATGAACGTCGTCCCTCTCATTACAAATAAAGATGCACCACATTGGCCGATTGGAACTATAGCCCTCATGACCATGATGCCACTCACACCAAATCATGGCTAGATATTTATTATTGGACCAGACACATCCAAAGTGGGAGTCAGCACTATCCTCATGCAAGATGGTCAACAACATAAAGAAGTGAAAATGGGCCACAAAAAAATCACCACTCCTACATACCTCAAACTCAAATTAGGCTCACATCATTAGAGATTTTATCAAAGGATAGCCCTCGCTCGAAAAGAAAGCATGACTACTATTACAAAGCAACCACGTGGCAGCCCATGCAAGGAAGAAACTTCCCCCTAACAAACGTCGAAGCTGAAGAAAGTTTTCTGTGAAAGATCAAGTCCCTCTTCATCTCCAGCTCCACCAGCATGAAATTCAAGCCTCAAGAATGTTGTCTCCCTATTTCTTTAGGCCTTGAAAAATTGGGGATCACATTGGGGCCCTAACCTGAAGATTATATCCATGCACAGATCAAGATTACAGTTGATCCTCTAGGTATCCCACCTCAAATGGAAATTTAAACAACACGACTCAGCACAAATCTATCCAATTGACACCCAAGCTGATGAGGATGCCAAAGTTCAATTAATGATCGCATGGGAGGAGCTAAAGACCCGATTCCCAAAGTTTATGGACCCTCAATCTTGAGAACACGACTGATTCAAAGAGGGCGGGCTTGATCGGACTCCAACAGGGTTGAGTCCTAATCACCCTAGAAGTAATCAATAAGAATTCTATGAGATTGTAATAAAATCTCATCTAGTCAGTTATATCCTATAAAGAAGTGTGGTTAGGACTTAATTTGGGGCCTTAGGGCTTCCTAGCCACCACCCTCCTTACTCGGTTGGTCGGCTAGGGTTTCTAGCAGAGGGGCGTGGCTTGTGCAGCCACTTAGGTCGTCGCCCCCTTTATTTATGCATGATAGCTATAGGAGGGGCAAAATGAGAAATTCACTTAGGAAGCACCCCCTAGGACTATGGTTTGGAACCCTATATAAGCATGTAGCCTCTACCTCTTTGAAAAAAGCAAGATCAATCTACAATTCAGCCATATGGCCGACTACTAGGAGGGAGGAACCCCTATAGTATTTCAAGGGTTGATCCCCATCAAAGATCAAAATCTATAGAGCTCCCTTTGGGGTTCTATCAGATTGGGTGGCTGAAGGGTGGGTTGACCAAAGGTGGAAGGCTGCGATTTTTTTAGGGCTTGTTTTGAGGCTGTTTTGGGTGCGATTTGGGGCTGTGATTTGGTGGAGTTTTAGGGCTGTAAAAGTAGTAGATGAAAGTTAGGAAAAGGGTTTTGGATCTGGATTAGATGGTAGCAAAGGTTTGATAGAGATCAATGAGGGTATGCTGCGAATAAGTGAAGGTTGTAGAAGGCTGCGGTTTTAGGCTTATTGGGTTACTATTTTAGATACGGTTTAGGCTACTATTTTTGTAGGGTTTTGGGGCGATTGGGATGAGAGGTTTTGGGGCAAGGGGCAAGGGTGGCTAGAAAGGTAGGTGGATCGGTGAGGAAGGTTGGCTAAAAAGGTATGTGGATCGGTAAGGAAGGTTGGCTGCGGTTTATGGCTGATTTGGGTGGCTGTTTAGAGTCGGTTTATTAGGGTTTTTTTTTATGATAGTAGAGATTGAAGATGAGAAGGAGGGTTTCAAATCTGGAAAAGATGGCAGCAAAATCTGATAAAAGTTTAACGAAAGATCGCTGCATACGTGCAGTTCTCTCGAACAAAATTTGGGTCAGAGAAATGATTAGTTCTCCATGTAAATTCTATAGAAAAACTCAAGGAAAATATGCAAAAATCTTCGGTTCAGATGTGGTTGATATCAACAAAAAGTTTGATAAAAGTTTGGCAGAGTAATGGTAGAAAAATAGGGAAAAAGGCGGAAGGTAGTTTCTGCATTGTAAAATTCCAACACTATGCGATGAAGGATTGCAGCACTATAATTCCAGTTTCAGAATAAAAATTTCCTAGAGATTACTCTTTGATGAAAGCTAAGATGATATATGAAATTGTATAAAAGTTTCAATCAAAAAGGATGAACAAAAGTTTGGTTTCAAGAGGCCAAAAAGCGGAAGGCAGATTCTTCATCGTAAAATTCCAGCACTATGCAACAAAGAATTACAGCGCTATAATTCCGGTTTCAGAAAGAATTTTTCCTAGAGATCAATCGTAGATGAAAATTAAGATGATCTATAAAATTGTGTAAAAGTTACGACCAAAAAGAATAAATAAAAGTTTGGTTTCAAGAGGCCAACAAGCAGAAGACAGATTCTTCATCATAAAATTTTAGCACTATGCGACGAAGAATTACAGTGCTATAAGTCCGGATCTAGAAAGAGTTTTTTCCAAAGATCAGTCTTAGATGAAAGCTACGATGATCTATGAATTTGTATAAAAGTTTCACCCAAAAAGGATGATCAAACATTCAGGTTCAAGAGGCAACAATCGGCTAAATTTTTTTTACAGTTTTTCCCCTTCTCAACGATGATAACGTTTGCAACGGTAGAATTTTACAGCAAAGAAACTTTGGAAAGTAGTACCAAGAGGTGTGGCTTTTGGAGTTTTTACCAGATCTATTATGTTAACATAGAGTTTGACAGTAGATTGATGGATCTATGGCTTGATGGGCGATGGTGAATGAAGGTGACGTCAAAAGCAATTGTGGGAATTGCTTGGAAGATGAAGGTGGCAGAGATAGAAAGTTCTTGAAGTCTCCCTTGTAAGAAAAGTGTAAGGTGTCACGCCCCCCTGAATTATATCATAAATCGAGAGGTGTGACTATATCATAATTCAATAATATTATCAACAACATAATCCATCCAGGATCCAGACAATCATTTGAGGATACTAAGAATAACAAGCAGAGTCATTCAACCACTTTCATCGAAACCTATACAGATTATAATCTCTTCATATTCTCTTAAGGAATCACAAACCGATCCAAAACCAATACGGCTAAATATAATCCACATTCATAAAGTCCACCAATGCGATAAAATCCATATGACTTTGGAAAAACAATCATACACCACCACTTCATATATTATATAGCAAGTTTAACATTCAAGATCCCAAACAAGAGGGTAGTTTTAAAAACATAACGTAGTTATACGTCCTCAAAATATGTCTACAACTTTACTTTAGACCCAAGGTGTACACAAACAATGATAACATATTGTCAAATGAACATTTAGCCCAAGAACTTCTTGCTTTCCCCTTGCATTAGCCCGTATCAAGTATTTTTATAAATGCCGAGCTAACCTGAAGAAGATTAGATAGCAACAGATTGAGCTAAGAAGCCCAGCAAGTATAAAACAGGTCCAAAGCAAGGAAAGATGTTTTCAAGTTGAACCTGATATAAGAGTTCAAGGTAGGGAGTACATAAGTATTCACATATAGCATCAAATCAGATTCACAACCACAAGGTTCATCTTGTTCGAAGCATACATGAATCCATAACAATTTGGGAAGGTATTTAAAGCATATATGGCAATCAAAAGCATTTTGGTATATATCATTGACATTTAAAGTTGTTAGGGGCATATCTAATACATGAAATACTTTGGAACATGTCAAAGGAACAAATATCAAACTTAAACTCGTATGTCACATTTAAAGTTGGATGAATATCATAGGCATAAGTATGTCAAGCAGTATATCAATAGCAAACGAAATAATTTGGAGCCAATCAATGAGAATACAAAATATTTCGGAGCATATCAAGGAGGTATAGGATATTTTTGAAAGTATATCAATGGTGTATGAATATTCTCAAAAGCGTATCAAATGAACAAGTAACGAACAAGAGCTCAAATATCATTCAGACATAACATTCATATCATTCTTATCCAAAGTATATAAATAACTCAAAAATAATACTTTGGATATCATATCAACAACATAGAGGGCGAAGTTGGACCATAAACATAATGTGGAACATCCATCGCTGAATGACCACCAAACGTAAGTGTCCTACGTCTAGGAGCTTCATCCACCCACGTCTAAGTGAAGTCATAGGGGGCCGACAGAGCACGCAGGCTCTAAGCATAACTCCCTTTACCATTTCTGGCAAAGGTTCACATTGTCCCACAAACACCGGAGTACAAAAGGACATGAGCAATAAATTTGGCATATATCGGAAGCACATGCGGAACAATAAATCATACATGCACCTAAATTGAATAATAGAATATAACATTGATTAATACATAACCTATTCTGATATGTAAGGAAGTCAAGGACAAGAGCATTAGAGATTTCAGTTTTGAAATGGAAGAAGCAAGTATAGGCAGAATTGATACAATCCCTATTCTGGCTGAATTCTGAAGGCAAAATATAAAATTATTTAGATGATCAAACATACTCCAAATTACTCATGAAAGGTGTTGATAAAAAGATAAATCAATCTAGTTTCATAAAAAATAAGTTTCATACAAATTGAAGGTCTCTACAAAGAGTTATTGATGATTTTGCAACCAAAGGTTCGGAATCACAGTCTTTGTTTTACAGAATTCATATGGTCTATCAAAATGAGGTTTTGACAGTCATTTCATCTCCAAATCATTTAATCTTAAGTTCAACAGAAAGGTCTGAAAGCCTATTTTCTAACAAATTAAGTTTCACATAAATCAGGAACTCCAACACAAAGATATAAGCAATATAGTGATGAAACATCTTGAGATACAGATTCTGTTTTACAGATTTCATATACTCAATTGAAGTAAACGTTTGGGCTAGCAAATGAATACTAAATTCTTCAAGCTCAGGTTCAAAAGAAAGATATTTGAATCTATCTTTGAAAAAACTAAGTTTTGTCTAAATCTGAGATCTGTACTAAATGTTATAGAAAGAACAAAACAGATAGGTCATAATCTTGATAATATTACAGATTCATACTTAGGCAGCAAATAAAAGATTTCGGATTAGTTTCAGAATTCTCTTCATAAATCAAGGCAAAAACAAAGATACATTTCAGTAAAAGGAAGATAGAACACTTGCCTTTAAATATTTTAGTCCCAAAGGTGTGGATTAGATCACAATCTCAAAATCCCCAAATTTCTTCTTCTTCTTTTCTTTTCTTCTCTTCTTCTTCTTCTTCTTCTTCTTCTTCTCAAGTTCACGTTGCAGCCAAAACACTCCTTTTTTTCTCTAATTATTAATTATTTAAGCTAACATATGTGTTAATAGGTGGCAAACATGCATACAATGTACTTATGTGTCACCCATGCACATGCACAAGTGACACTACTTTAAACAAGGTAGTGACACATGTTCTCACCATGTTTCTTTTTTTTTCCTTTTTTTAACTTAATGTGAGTCTTTTATTATTTATTTTTCTTTTTTTAAGATTCACACTTAAGTCCTTAGCAATTAACTTTTAATATAAAAAAATTTAATCAAGAGAATTAATAAATAAATCTTTAAATTTTACAAATGGGTCATCATAAATAATTTAAAATATATCATTATAAATATTTTAGAAATGAGGGATATTACATTCTCCCCCCCTTAAAATAAAAATTTAGTCCTCTAAATTTATCATACCTTCATCAACGAAAAGATGAAGATAGATTTTCTTCATTTCTTCCTCTAGTTCCCAAGTTGTTTCATCCATAGAATGATGCCTCAATATCACTTTTATTAGAGAAATGACCCGATTCCTTTGTATTTTTTCTTTCTTATCAATAATCTGTATAGGTTCTTCCACATAAGATAAGTTGTGATCGATTACAATCAACTCATACTAAATGATGTGAGAAGGGTCATGTATATACTTTCTGAGCATTGAAATATAAAATTTGTTATGGATACGACCTAAGGATGGTGGCAAGGCAATCTTGTATGCGACAGAACTAATCCTTTCAAGGACCTCAAACGGTCCAATAAATCTAGGACTTAACTTTCCTTTCTTCCCAAATCTTACCATACCCTTAGAAGGAGAGACCTTCAAGAATACAAAATCCCCCACTTGAAACTCAATTTCTCGTCTTCTATTATCAGCATAGCTTTTTTGATGACTCTGAGCAGTCTTTAGTCTTTCTCTTATAACTTGAATCTTTTCGGTAGTCTCCTGCACTTTATCGGGTGATAACAATTTCCTATCGCCAACTTCCTCCCAATAAATAGGTGTTCTACACTTTCGCCCGTACAAAGCTTCATAAGGGGCCATCTGAATACTAGACTGGTAACTATTATTATAGGTGAACTCAACAAGAGAAATATCTTTATCCCACTCACCTTTCCAATCCATGATATATGCTCTAAGCAAATCCTCAAGTGTTTGAATTGTTCTTTCTGATTGCCCATCGATTTGAGGGTGATAAGCAGTGCTAAACTTGACTTTAGTGCCCATAGATTCCTGTAATCTTCAACATAATCTAGAAAGGAATCTGGAGTCCCTATCAGAGATTATCTCCTTTGGAACACCATGAAGCCTTACTATTTCACCGATATATAGTTCAACAAGTCTATCCATAGAATATGTCATATTGATCGGTAGGAAATGTGTCGATTTGGTAAATTTATCAATAATCACCCATATATCATCATGCTTTCTAAAGGTTCTGGGTAGACCAGAAACAAAATCCATGGTGATACTTTCTCATTTTCATTTAGGAATATCTAAAGGTTATAACAAACCTCCAGGTCTTTGGTGTTCCACTTTGATTTGCTGGCAAGTTAAACATTTTGATACATATATTGCAATCTCCTTTTTCATGCCTTCCCACCAATAATGACTTTTAAGATCTTTATACATTTCTATGCTACCCGGGTGCAAGGTGAATTTGAAACTATGTCCTTCCTTCAGGATTTGATCCTTGATATCTGGGTCATCTGGAACACATACTCTATTCCCCATTCTCAACAGGCCATCCTCAGAAACACGAAAACCAGGCTTTGATCCTTTTTCTACTTCTTTCCTCAAGTGGATTAAACGTGGATCTCGTACTTGTCTCTCTTTAATTTGTTGAATGAAATCAGATTGAACTTGGATAGAGGCCATCAATATCATTGAGTTTTACTCATTCCTAATAGATTTCTCATCACCATTTTCTTCCAATAATTCTCATTATTTCAGAACCAAACTTGCCATAAAATTTATAGATTTTCTACGAAGTGCATCAGCTACAACATTAGCTTTACCCGGATGATATCGAATGGTGCAATCATAATCCTTTAAAAGTTCTATCAATCTTCGTTGCCTCATATTTAACTCCTTTTAAGTGAAGATATACTTTAGACTCTTGTGATCGGTAAATATTTCAAATGTCTGTTCATATAAATAATGTCTCCAAATCTTCAGCGCAAAAATAATTGCTGCTAACTCCAAATCATGGGTTGGATAATTTAGTTTATAACTCATCAGTTGTCTAGAAGCATAAGCAATTACTTTCCCTTCTTGCATCAAAACACACCCAAGGCCCTTCCTTGAAGCATCGGTGTAAACTACACATCCTTCATTACCACTAGGAATTGTGAGAATAGGAGCACTGGTCAATCTTCTTTTTAACTCCTGAAAACTTTATTCACATTCATCAACCCATTCAAATCTCACATTCTTTCGAGTTAACTTGGAGAGGGGGTTAGCAATTCGAGAAAATCCCTCCATGAATCTCCTATAATAACCTGCCATGCCCAAGAAACTTCTAACTTCAGTTACATTTGTTGGTGCTTCCCACTTAACTACTACTTCGACTTTCTTCGGATCAACAGAGATGCCCTTACTTGAAATCATATGACCTAAGAAGGTAACTTCATTTAACCAAAACTCATATTTACTGAACTTTGCATACAACTTATATTCTCTTAGTATTGATAATACATTTCTCAAGTGCTCCTCATGCTCTAGGTCATTCCTTGAATACACTAATATATCATCAATGAATATGATAATACAATTATCCAAGAGTGGATGAAATATCTTATTCATTAATTCTATGAAAGTTGCAGGTGTATTAGTCAAACCAAAAGGCATTACTACGAATTCATAGTGACCATACCGAGTTCTGAAAGTAGTTTTAGGGATATCTTCTTTCTTGATATTCAATTGATAATAACCTGACCTCAAGTCAATCTTGGAGAATACTTGTGTACCCTATAATTGATCAAACAAATCATCAATTCTAGGTAGAGGATACTTATTTTTTATTATCACTTGGTTCAATTGTCTATAATCAATACAAAGCCTCCATGTCCCATCCTTCTTCTTAACTAACAGTACTGGAGCACCCCATGGTGAAACACTAGGTTGAATAAAACCTTTATCTAATAGTTCTTGTAGTTGCTTTCTCAATTCTTCTAGCTCGAATGGTGCTATTCTATAGGGAAGCTTGGATATTGGTGTTGTTTCAGGGACAATATCAATAGCAAATCCACTCTCTCTATCTGGAGATAATCCAGGTAAGTCATCTGGAAAAACATCAGGGAACTCTTTAACTACCAAAATTTTATTTAGATGAGCTACTTGATTGAAGTTCTCCTTTACACATATAATATAGCAAGAACAACCCTTCTGCATAAATCGACGAGCTTGAAACGCCGATATTAGGCAAGGAAGTGAGTCATGCCTAATACCCTTAAAATAGAAGATGGGCTGATCTGGTATGCAAAAAGTGATTATTTTTGTATAACAATCAATACTAGCATGATAGGAAGATAGCCAATCCATGCCAAGTATAATATCAAAGCCCTGAATGTCTAGGAGAATTAAATCAGCAAGGAGTTCATGTTCTCCAACAAAAATCAAACAAGACGGATAAAGCAAGTTTGATGTCAAAGTATCCCCAACTACAGTAGTTACATACAACTCGTAATCCAATGGTTTAGGTTGAATGCCCAAGTGACAAGCAAAAGTTTGTGAAACAAAAGATAGATTGGACCCGGGATCAAATAAAACCTTTGCATTCTTATTAGAAACATGAATAATACCTTCGACTACTAATTTAGAAGTGCAGGAATCCTGTTCAGTGATGGCATAAACTCTAGCATGGGCTGTCGTTCTGGGTGGCAATGACTCTTTCTTTTTATTCAGTAGACAATCCTTTACTTTATGATCTAGTTTTCCACAAGCAAAACAAGCTCCAGTCACCCGAAAATACTTACTCGTTTAATGATTATATCTACATTTTGCACATGACTGAGTTCTCTAAGGTAGCTTTCCCTTCTCTAATCCTGACATCTTTATCCTCTTATTACTATTTTTATATTCATTCACTCTCTTACTTTTGCTTGTAAACTTGTCCTTGTAGTTCTTACCCATAATTTCCTGCATCTCCTCCAAGTCTCTTTCAATAATTAAGGCCCTTTCTACCACAGCAGCATATGAAGGAAGCTTTAAGGCTGATATCCGACTCCTTATCGTTGGTCTTAGACCTCTCTTAAATCTTTTTGCCTTTCTAATTTCCTCATCGGTCATGTGAGTGGCAAATCTAGAGAGCTCGGTGAATTTAGCTTCATATTTTGCTACAGTCAAGTTTCCCTGTATAAGATTTAAGAACTCTAAATCCTTCTGCTCCCTGATACAATTTGGAAAATATTTATCATTAAACTTTTCTGTGAATTCCCAAGTAATGAGCTCATGCCTAATCTCACTGATTCTCTTCGTTGTTCTCCACCAATGTTTAGCTTCCCCTTCAAACATGAAAGCGGCAAAAGGGACCTTTTGATCTTCAAGACAATTTAAGACGTCAAATATCTTCTCTATTCGCATCATCCATTGTTCAGCCACCATTGGATCATGTTCACCACTAAAACCTGGAGGACTAAGCTTTTTGAACTGTTCTATTCCCAATCCAGCCTGAGTTGATGTTCCAACTTTATCATTTCCTCCCTGTTCTACTTACTATTGTATCACATGTGTCATAGCCTCAAGGGTTTTCATAATTCTACTTAATTGATCAGCCACAGGAGGACCTGATGACCTCGTCATTCTTGTTTCCTAAAATCATCAAAAAGAAAATTTAAATTTGTCAATCACTCTACAAAATCATTAAACCTCAATGTATAGTTCAAATATGATATATCTACAGTATGTCTTAGTGACTTAGTAATCCTTAAACCATGCTCTGATACCATCTATGTCATGCCCCCCGAATTATATAATAAATCGAGAGGTGTGACCATGTCATAATTCGATAATATTATCAACAATATAATCCATCCAGGATCCAGGCAATCATTTGAGGATACTAAGAATAACAAGCACAGTCATTCAACCACTTCATAGAAATCTGTGCAGATTATAATCTCTTCATATTCTCTTAAGGAATCACAAACCGATCCAAAACCAATACGGCTAAATATAATCGACATTCATAAAGTCCACCAATGCGATAAAATCCATATAACTTTGGAAAAACAACCATACACCACTACTTCATATATTATACAGCAAGTTTAACATTCAAGATCCCAAACAAGAGGGTAGTTTTAAAAACATTACGTAGTTATCCCTCTTCAAAATATATCTACAACTTTACTTTAGACCCAAGGTGTACACATACAATGATAACATATTGTCAAATGAACATTTAGACTAAGAACTTCTTGCTTACCCCTAGCATTAGCCCATATCAAGTATTTTTATTAATGCCGAGCTAACCTGAAGAAGATTAGATAGCAATAGAGTGAGCTAAGAAGCCCAGCAAGTATCAAACAGGTTCAAAGCAAGGAAAGATATTTTCAAGTTAAACCTGATATAAGAGTGCAATGATGGGAATAAAACAGGAATAAACTTTGTATACTAACAAATATTAGCAGACCGTCACACACAACGGAATCAAACAGAAATCATCATCAGATGAACACCAAGATTTACGTGGAAAACCCCTTCAACTCGAAGGGTAAAAACCACGGGACAAGCCAGAGAAAATCCACTGTCAAAATAATGAATATATAGATCTCAAGGCTTCTTGCCCAAGCCCAAAGCAATAGCCACAAGAGAATCACAGCGATACAAGGACTATAATCCTAAGCACAATATCCAAAACCTTCTCAAGAGATCACGGTAAGAATCCACTGCAAACTGATATAACCTGAGATTTGAATGATTCAAAATAGTCTTTTCCTGTCCTTGTCTTCTTCCCTTTCCTAGATTTCTTATTTTCTGGCCTCTATTGTCAATCTGTAGTCTTCTTTCTCTCACCCACGTTTTCAACCATCGCTGCTCTCTTAATCTCAACCCTAGCCACCTAATCTAGGTTTTAGGTTAATATAATTGAGGTTCTGGGCTGTGGGCTTCACTAAAGCCCATTATGGGTTGAATCTGGGTCATCTGCCCAACAACCTCCCCCTTCAACCCATAAGGGAGGTTGTCTCATGACTCCTCAACGTGAAGCCATGCCGACCAGCTGTCGGCACATCTCCTGTCTCTCTTTCGGTAAAGCCTTTGTCAACATGTCTGCCCCATTATCATCTGTGTGAATTTTCTGAAGTTGTTGCTTCTCTTCAAGCACATTTCTGATCCAGTGATATCTGACATTTATATGCTTTGACTTGGAATGAAATGTTGGGTTCTTGCATAAATGGATGGCACTCTGGCTATCACAATACACCACATAGTTTTCCTATTTCAGCCCCAATTCTTATAAGAATCCTTTCATCCATAACATTTCTTTGCAAACCTCTATAGTAGCAATATATTCTGCCTCTGTAGTGGAGAGAGCAATACACCTTTGTAATCTGGACTGTCATGACACAGCTCCCCCTGCAAAAGTAAGTACAAAACCTGATGTGGACTTCATTGTGTCAATATCTCTTGTCATATCTGCATCTGTGTAACGTTTCAACACAAGTGGTCCACCTCCAAAGCTTAAACAAACTTTAGAACTTCCTCTGAGATATCTAAAAATCCACTTCACTGCTGCCCAATGCTCTTTATCTGGATTTGTAAGAAATCTGCTAGCAACACCCATTGCATATGCGATGTCTAGCCTCGTACATACCATCGCGTATATTAAACTTCCAACTGCTGAAGCATAAGGAACCTTTTGCATTTTCTCCTTCTACTCATCACTTGACGGACTCTGATTTGAGCATAACTTGAAGTGACCTACAAGAGGAGAACCAACTGGCTTTGCATTACTCATACTGAATCTGTCCAATACTTTCTCAATGTATTTCTCCTGCGACAACCAAATCTTCCTCTTTCTTCTGTCACAAGAAATCTGCATGCCTAGTATTTGCTTTGCTGGTCTCATGTCTTTCATTGCAAAAGAATCACTCAGGTCCTTCTTCAACCTGTCAATCATAGACATATCTTTTCCAAGGATAAGCATGTCATCAACATAAAGTAAGAGAATAATAAAATTCTCACCAAACTGTTTGATGTACACACAATGATCTGAAGCTGTTCTTTTATATTCATTTTCAATCATAAATGAATCAAACTTTTTATACCACTGTCTTAGAGCTTGCTTCAACACATACAAGCTCTTCTTCAACTTGCAGACAAGATTTTCTTTACCTTTGACTTTGAAGCCTTCTGATTGCTCCATATAAATTTTCTCCTCCAAATCACTATGAAGGAAAGCTGTTTTCACATCTAACTATTCAATCTCCAAGTCTAGGTTAGCAGCAATACAAAGAGCAATACAGATAGAAGATATTTTAACAACAGGAGAAAAAATTTCTTCAAAGTCAATACCTTTCTTTTGACCAAAGCCTTTCACAACCAATCTAGCTTTATACTTTGGTTGAGAACAATATTCTTGAGTCTTCAACCTAAAAACCCACTTGTTCTTCAAGACCTTACTTCCCTCTGGTAGTTGCACAAAATCATATGTGTGGTTCTTCTGTAGAGAATCCATCTCTTCCTGCATAGCAATAAACCACTTCTTTTTCTGCTCACTTTCAACTGCTTCCTGGTAACTCTCTGGTGCACCTGCATCAGTAAGCATCATATACTCATTTGTAGAGTATCTTCTGGAAGGTTGACGTGGTCTAGAAGATCTTCTTAACTGAGGTTCTGTGGGAACTTGCTCTCTTTCTTCTTCCTGCTCAACATGTCCTGCAGGTAGATCAACATTTGGCTCTGCACCATCTTCCTGCATATCTCCCCTATCACCCTGATATACTGGAGGAATAACTGGGTCACAGTCTACAAATCCCTCTGCAGAAGTCTTAGCTGGTGCCTCCTTCTTCAAATCCTCAATGGTTTGATCCTCAAAGAAGATAACATCTCTGCTTGTGAACACCTTTTGCTTTTCTGGATCCCAAAGACTGTAACCAAACTGATCATGTGAGTAACCAAGAAAAATACACTCTTTTGTCTTACCATCCAGCGTGGACCTCTCATTATTTGAAACATGTGCAAATGCACGACAACCAAACACTCTTAATTGCCTATAGGAGACATCTTTTCCTAACCATACATGCTCTACAATATCACCATCTAGAGCTGTACATGGTGATAAGTTGATTACATCAACTGTAGTCCTCAAAGTCTCATCCCAAAACCTTTTGGGTAGCTTGGCCTGTGAAAGCATACATCTGATCTTTTTCATGATGATGTGGTTTATCCTCTCTGCAATTGCATTATGCTGAGGCGTACCAGGGACTGTCAACTCATGCTGGATGTCATGTGACCTGCAATAATCATTAAACAATCCTGTGTACTCACTACCATTATCTGATCTTATACATTTAATTATCTTTCTGTCTCCCTTTCAACTCTGGCATAAAACTCTTTAAAGACATTAATAACCTGATCTTTAGTCTTCAAAGCATAGGCCCAAACTTTTCTGGAAAAGTTATTTATAAAAGTAATAAAATAAAGTACACCACTGATACTAGGAACATTAACAGATCCACCATGAGTTTTTATCCTCAAAGAGCCACACACATCTGTATAGACACGGTCCAAGGCATGCATTTTTCTAGATAAGGCAGGACTAACAAAGGAAACTCTATGTTGTTTACCAGCCAAACAATCAATACAAGGGTTCAAACATGTACCTCTGAGGTATGACAATACCTCTCTCTTAGAAAGTTCTTGCAGCCCTTTCTCGCTCATGTGTCCGAATCGCCTATGCCACAACTCTATGCTGAAGTCTTTCTCTGTAGCATTCAACTGCTTACCATAAGCTTTAGCCTGCAATCTGTATAATGTATGACATTTCTTCCCATTAGCTACAATAAGAGAACCCTTACTGAGCTTCCACTGCCCTTTGTGAAATCTGACATCAAAGTCTTCATCGTCCAGCCTTCCAACTGAAATTAAATTCAGTCTTAAGTCAATCACATGCTTCACATCCTTAAGCACCAACTTGCAACAAAGGTTGGTCTTTATATGGATATCTCCCATGCCAATGATGTTTGTTGTGTCATAGTTGTCCATCTTGACAACACCAAAATTTTCAGACCTGTAAGTAGCAAAGAACTCCCTCCGTGGTGTAGCATGATAAGAAGCACCTGTGTCAATTATCCACTCGAGATCCTGGCACACACAAGAAAAAATATCATCGGAAGTAGACAAAATCAAATAATCACTACCTTGTACTGTATCTGTGATATTCTCTTTTGACTCTGTATGCTCCACTTCTTTCCTCCTTTTCTTGTTCTTCTTAGATTGCTTGCACTGATTCTTATAATGTCCTTTCTCACCATAATTGTAGCAAATAATATATTTCCTTGATCTTGACTTGCTTCTATCCACGCGTGAACCACTTCTACCCTTTGACTTTGATCTTCCTCTGTTCTCTGAGACAAGTGCCTATGAATTAATCTAAGAAGTTGCTGAATTCTTTCTCCTTAACTCTTCATTCAACAAACTACTTATTACTTGACTCATGGTGACAATATCATCTGGTGCAGAATTACTGAGGGAAACCACCAGTGTTTCCCAACTTTCTGGCAAAAAATTGAGAAGTAACAATGCTTGCAACTCATCATCAAGAGACATTTTCATAGAGGATAACTGGTTAGTAATACTCTGCATTTCATTCAAATGCTCAGGAATAGAAGTACCCTCTTTATATTTCAAGTTCACAAGTTTTCTGATCAGAAAAGCTTTATTGCCAGCCGTTTTTCTTTCATAAAGACCTTCTAACTTTTTCCAAAGAGAGTAAGCAGAACATTTAGTAGAAACATGGTGAAAGATACTATCTAGCCATTATCAAATAAAGCCAACTGTTTTTCGATCTAACCTCTTTCACTCATCATCTATCATAGATGTGGGCTTTGCACTATCTCCTTGCAAAGGTCCATATAAATCTTTTCAATACAAGATATCTTCTATTCTTGGTTTCTATATCACCCAATTGTTTCCATTTAAACTAATCATGCGAGAAATATTACCGGCCTCCATGTTCAAATACAAAAGATTAAATACTACCAAAACCCTGCTCTGATACCAGTTGATGGGAAAAAAATAGGAATAAACTTTGTATACGAACAAATACTAGCAGACCATCACACACAGCGGAATCAAACAGAAATCATAATCAGATGAACACCAAGATTTACGTGGAAAACCCCTTCAACTCGAAGGGTAAAAATCATGGGACAAGCCAGAGAAAATCCACTATCAAAATAATGAAGATACAGATCTCAAGGCTTCTTGCCCAAGCCCAAAGCAATAGCCACAAGAGAATCACAGGGACACAAGGACTATAATCCTAAGCACAATATCCAAAACTTTCCCAAGAGATCACAGTAAGAATCCACTACAAACTAATATAACCTAAGATTTGAATGATTGAAAATAGTCTTTTCTTATCCTTATCTTCTTCCCTTTCCTGGATCTCTTATTTTCTGGCCTCTATTGTCGATCTGCAGTCTTCTTTCTCTCACCCACGTTTTCAGCCGTCGCTGCTCTCTTAATCTCAACCCTAGCCACCTAATCTAGGTTTTAGGTTAATATAAGTGATGTTCTGGGCTGTGGGCTTCACTAAAGCCCATTATGGGCTGAATCTGGGTCATCTGCCCAATATGCAAGGTAGGGAATACATAAGTCTTCACATATAACATCAAATCATATTCACAACCACAAGGTTCATCTCGTTCGAAGCATACATGAATCCATAACAATTTGGGAAGGTATTTAGAGCATATATGGCAATCAAAAGCATTTTGGTATATATCAATGACATTTAAAGTTGTTAGGGGCATATCAATAATACATGAAGTACTTTGGAACATGTCAAAGGAACAACTATCAAACTTAAACTCGTATGTCACATTTGAAGTTGGATGAATATCAAAGGCATAAGTATGTCAAGTAGCATATCAATGGCAAACGAAATAATTTGGAGCATATCAATGAGAATACAAAATATTTCGGAGCATATCAAGGAGGTATAGGATATTTTTGAAAGTATATCAATGGTGTATGAATATTCTCAAAAGCGTATCAAATGAACAAGTAACGAACAGGAGCCCAAATATCATTCAGACATAACATTTATATCATTCTTATCCAAAGCACACAAATAACTCAAAAATAATACTTTGGATATCATATCAACAACATAGAAGGTGAAGTGGGACCATAAACATAATGTGGAACATACATCGCTGAATGACCACCAACCGTAAGTCTCCTACGTCTAGGAGCTCCATCCACCCACATCTGAGTGAAGTCATAGGGGGCCAGCAGAGCACGCGGGCTCTAAGCATAACTCCCTTTACCATTTCTGGCAAAGGTTCACATTGTTCCAGAAACACCGGAGTACAAAAGGACATGAGCAATAAATTTGGCATATATCGGAAGCACATGCGGAACAATAAATCATACATGCACCTAAACAGAATAATAGAATATAACATCGATTAATACATAACCTATTCTGATATGTAAGGAAGTTAAGGACAAGAGCATTAGAGATTTCAGTTTCAAAATGGAAGAAGCAAGTATAGACAGAATTGATAAAATCACTATTCTGGCTGAATTCCGAAGGCAAAATATAAAGTTATTTAGTTGATCAAACATACTCTAAATTACTCAAGAAAGGTACTGATGAAATGATAAATCAATCTAGTTTCATACGAAATAAGTTTCATACAAATTGAAGGTACCTACATAGAGTTATTGATGATTTTGCAACCAAAGGTTCGGAATCACAGTCATTGTTTTACAAAATTCATATAGTCTATCAAAATGAGGTTTTGATAGTCATTTCACCTCCAAATCATTCAATCTTAGGTTCAACAGAAAAGTCTAAAAGCCTGTATTCTAAAAAATTAAGTTTGACATAAATCAAAAACTCCAACACAATGATATAAGCAGTATAGTGATTAAAGGTCTTGAGATACAGATTATGTTTTACAGATTTCGTATACTCAATTGAAGTAAACGTTTGGACTAGCAAATGAACTCAAAATTCTTCAAGCAGAGGTACAAAAGAATGATATTTGAATTTATTTTTAAAAAAACTAAGTTTTGTCTAAATCCGAGGTCTGTACTAAATGTTACAACAAGAACAATACAGATAGGTCATAATCATGATAATATTACATATTCATACTTAGGCAGCCAACAAAAAATTTCGGATTAGTTTCAGAATTTATTTCATAAATCAAGGCAAAAACAAAGATACATTTTAGTAGAAGGAAGATAGAACACTTGCCTTTGAATATTTTAGTCCTAAAGGTCTGGATTAGATCACAATCTCAAAATTCTCAAATTTCTTCTTCTTCTTTTCTTCTCTTCTTCTTCTTCTTCTTCTTCTCAAGTTCACGTTGCAGCCAAAACACTCCCTTTTTTCTCTAATTGTTAATTGTTTAAGCTGACATATGTGTTAATAGGTGGCAAATATACATGCAATGTACTTATGTGTCACCCATGCACATGCACAAGTGGCACTACTTTAAACAAGGTAGTGACACATATCCTCACCATGTTTCTTTTATCTTTTTTTTCTTTTTTTTAACTTAATGTGAGTCTTTTATAATTCAATTCATATATTCTTTTTTAAGATTCACACTTAAGTCCTTAGCAATTAACTTTCAATATAAGATTTTTTAATCAAGAGAATTAATAAATAAATCCTAAAATTTTATAAATGGGTCATCATAAATAATTTAAAATATATCATTATAAATATTTCAGAAATGAGGGATATTACAGAAAGTTCAAGGAAATTATGCAGTAACCCTTGGTTTAG
Source organism: Ensete ventricosum (assembly GCA_029747655.1). Lineage (NCBI taxonomy): Eukaryota > Viridiplantae > Streptophyta > Magnoliopsida > Zingiberales > Musaceae > Ensete > Ensete ventricosum. Next base: position 29,657,093 of record JAQQAF010000001.1, on the reverse strand, counting down.
ATGTTGGGAATATCAGTAAAAAGTTTAGCAAAATTTTGGCACCGTAACAGTAAGAAAATAGGGCAAAAGACGAAAGGTAGATCCTTCATCGTAAAAATTTCAGAACTACATGCTAGTGAAAGATTGCACAAGAAAACCAGTTCGAGAAGGAATTTTTTTGATAAATCAATCCCAAATGAAAGCCAAGTTGATCGTTCGAATTGTATAAAAATTTCGGCCAAAAAGGATGAACAAAAGTTCGGTTTCAAGAGGCCAATAGATGGAAGGCAGATTCTCCATCGTAAAATTTCAGCACTGTGCGATGAAGAATCGCAGTGCTATAAGTCCAGATCTAGGAGTTTTTTTTGTAGATTAGTCTTAGATGAAAGCTAAAATGATCTATGAAATTGTATAAAAGTTTGAACCAAAAAGGATGATTAAAAGTTCAGTTCCAAGAAGCAACAATCAGTTGAAAATTTCTGCAGCGTTTTGCCATCGCAATGATGATAACGTTTGCGACGGTAAAATTTTGTAGCAAGAAAATTTTGGAAAAACTTCTCCCACATATAAGATAGAGAAATAGCAGTAGTAAGAGGCGTGGGCTTTGGAGTTTTTACCAGATCTTTGATATTGATGCAGAGGAAGGTAGCAAATTGATGGATTTGCGGCTTGGTGGGCGATGATGGAGGTGACGTCAAAAGTAATTATGGGAATTGCTTGGGAAGATGGAGGCGTGGATGACGGCTACAGGGGCAGCAAGATTGCTGCTCTGATACCAGATGATAGAACCCCAGAAGGAGCCCTATATATTTTGATCGCTGAGGGGGATCAACCCTTGGAACGCTATAGGGGTTCCTCCCTCCTAGACTCGGCACAAAGGCTGAAATAAAATTGATAATTGCTTGATTCAAGAGGGGGGGCGACTACATCTTTAAATAGGAATCAAAATACAAAACATTTCGGAGCATATCAAGGAGGTATAGGATATTTTTGAAAGTATATCAATGGTGTGTGAATATTCTCAAAAGCGTATCAAATGAACAAGTAATGAACAGGAGCTAAAATATCATTCAGACATAACATTCATATCATTCTTATCCAAAGCACACAAATAACTCAAAAACAATACTTTGGATATCATATCAACAACATAGAGGGTGAAGTGGGACCATAAACATAATGTGGAACATACATCGCTTAATGACCACCAAACGTAAGTCTCCTACGTCTAGGAGCTCCATCTACCCATGTTTGAGTGAAGCCATAGGGGGCCGACATAGCACGCAGGCTCTAAGCATAACTCCATTTACCATTTCTGGCAAAGGTTCACATTGTCCCATAAACACCGGAGTACAAAAGGACATGAGCAATAAATTTGGCATATATCGAAAGCACATGCGGAACAATAAATCATACATGCACCTAAATAGAATAATAGAATATAACAGATCGAGTGGACGGGTCGACTGATAGTAGATAGGGTCAAAGGTCTATGTGCTACTGATCGAGTGGTGACTTTGGTCCTCCGAGCATCTTGGTTTAGCCTTTCTTCTTGTAGTCACACGTGCTGGTTATAGGTGCCCTACAAGCCAATCACGGGAGTGATGACACGTGTGACACGTTGTGCGATCTTTTTGCTTATGATTATTATTGGCATATTCTCACATTATATTATCTGTTGCATATATATTGTAATGTTCTTGGTTCTGTACAATGGGAATCAGACTGTGATGAGATCACGATAATGAGATCGATTCACCTTTAAACATAAAATATGAATAATCCTGGTCACAGGTTACTCGAGAGGGACATCGAGATAACCGGACACACCGGTGTACTATATACCCATCCATATGATGGAGGCGGCTAGTCTCAAAGCCACTTGTGTGGAGACACTAAGGATATAGTATATGTGCTCATTGGAGAATGAGTTCACTGATTGATCCGCTTATGGAATGTTGTATGGTTAGAGATACCTAATGTCAGACAGCGATTCCATAGTCCCAGTTGTGTATTTGGTCCTTAGACTTGAGACACCAAGAATGCCTTGTATAAGTACTCCTTTCTTTGATGCCAGTCTTATAGGTTTGGAAAGCTCCAGATCTGGTACAGTTGGTTATCGGGATTGGTAGCCAACCGTACGAAGGCAATTGAGTGTCAATAGAGGATCATCCACTCTCGATATCACGAGAGGAATATCCCATATGTGTTTGATCAGATAAATCCCTTGCTACGGTCATTCGGATTGAGAGAGAAATAGTTCTCCAATAGAAGTTGATTAGAGCAAGATAAACTGATTCCATATGTGACTTGACAATACTATATCCAATATATGGTCTCTGGGATATTAGTTGGATGATGGATTATAGACACACGTTAACTGTGGACAGACAGGTCTGATGGATTCAATCCCCCCTGTATCTTCTGGGGACTATGGGGTAGTGGCCTAGTACATCCATAGTTGATGAGTCGAGTGAATTATTATGGAGATAATAATTCACTATATCAGGAGTTATGATGGGAGTGACTCATGGCCAGCTCGGTATCGGGCCTAGAGGGTCATATACATATGGTGGATGCTTCAGTAAATAGAGGATTGGATAAAGATCAAATTAGTCCCTATTCTCATTAGATGAGACCCTATACCCACTAAGGTAGGAGCCCTCGGGTTTTTGGTGGCCCTTTATAAATAGGAGGGGAGACTCATGGTTGATAGGCTGCAGCTTTAGCCACCACCTCCTATTCTCCTCCCTCCCTCTGCACAAGAGTTGCGAGATCAGATTGGAGGAGTTTCACTGTAGAGATCCATCGTGTGGATACCGCTAGAGAGGCGGACGCTTGACCTCCTTCATCCTCTCCATCCGGATATGAAAATACAGGGATATACGATCTTCCTAGGTAAAATCAATCTATCATATGACACGATTTTATCGATTTTTGTGACTTTCTAACGATCCAATCTTTTGCATAACGATTTGATTTGTGTGAGAAACTGGTTTTTTGTTTTGATTTTCGCTACGCATGTGATGCTCCCACTGAGGTTTCCCGACAATGGTATCAGAGCTCAGGTTTTCGTGTGAAGGATTGGTTTTAAACTGCGTGTGATGAGATTGAATCGCATAGAATCGTTCAATGCATTCTTACTGTATTTTTGTAGCAAACGCAGTAAGGACAGGGGGCTGCTGACCATGGCTAGGCCATCTGCAAGGGCGGCTAGCAATGTCTAGGCCCCCTACAGGGGCGGCCGGCCACGGCCCTACCACCTACAAGGGGGCGGTCGATTGTGGCCAAGGCCCCCTGCAAAAGGGCGACCAGCTGCAACTAAGGCCCCCTGCAAGGGGGTGGCTGGATGCTGCCAGGGCTAGCCCGTAGGGGCTACCGGGCGCCAGCAAGGAACAGTGCGACACCCATAAGGGAGGTCGACTACAGGGCACCAGCAAGGAGCGGTTGCCAGCAGCCAGCCTACAAGGGGCGGCTAGGGCTGCCGTTAGCTGGGGCGCGTCGGCAACAGGAGCGGCTATCCATGAGCAAGGGAGAGGTGCGGCAGGAGCGTGGAGGTGACAGTTGGACCTACAATATCGTGGTCGGAGATCATGACGCATGGTGATGCGACGATCTGACGGAACCGATGATGATGAGATCAACAATCACAAGACATGGAGATGCACCGATGCACACATTGATCCTATTGTGAGTAATTAGGTCCATTGGTTCGGGCTTAATCATATTAGGTGATGACTTATGATCATCCGGTGCGGCTTGCATATATGATGTGTTATACACCTACTAGATATACTTTTATAAAACATAAGAATCATAATTAACGATTTTGATTTATATAAAAATCTCAAGTTATACTTTTCAAGATCATAAATCTCATTTTTAGTAAATGGAAAATGGAAGAAATCATAGAGGTTAAAAAATTTATTCCCGTAAGAGATACCTAAAGTCAAGAAGTCATGAGAAAGTTCATGATTCAGTTGGAAGAAAATCTTATTCAAATTTTAAATCATCAAAATCACTTTTGTAGTTTAAGATATTCAATAATAATGGTATATGTAGATTCATCATTTTATCTCTTATTGGAAACTTGATTAAGAAATTTTTAAAGAAAAAACTTTCCACTTTTCAGTTGTTTTAATTCATGTGATTTATTTTTTACAAGAATGTCTTTATCTTTTATGCCAAATCTATGCATTGTCGTTTAAAACAAAAACCAAGTTTTATTTCAAAAGAAATCATCAAGATCATTAATATAATACATTTAAAATAATAAAATATTCTCAAACAAAAGATTCGATTTAACGAGAATACATTTTCCTTCTTATGTGAGTCTAACTCTCTACACTTAGTGCAAGAAGTTAATACACAATTGTCATTCTCATTTCAAAAACAAATATTAGTTTTCCAAAAACACTAGGAAGAGAACCATGATTTTCTTTTTTTTTATTTCAAGCCTCAATTTAAGAACAATCAAACATTCAATCATACCACCCATCTAATTTTCAAATCAATCATTTAATAACAACCTATACAATATACAACCTATTTCAAGTCAACCCATCAACATAACATTCAAATTAATCATTCAATATACAAGTCAATAATTTTCAACCTAACATTCAAACTATCAATTATATCTAAAGTCAACACTTTTAATGAAAGTGCACCTTCACTTTTTTGAGATGAGCAAATCAATATTTTTTTTCTTGTATATTAATGAATCAATCATCTCTTTAAAAATAATCATTTGAAAGCACATCCAAAATCATCATCAAAATCGTCTTTCGAGAAATTTTAATGAAGGCAACGTAAATAGTTTTTCATTAAAAATAGCTAAGGTTCTCTAATTCATTTTTATACTAGCATGTACTAGTTATGCATCACCAAAAAATAATTAAGATTAGTTGTATAACCATGAACCATTTTTAATAAAAATATTTATTATAATTAAAACAAAAATCATTAAGTTTCAATCATCTTGATTCAAATATTTTTTTTCTTATTTTTGTTGCTTTGGCTAGTAAGCTTGAAAAGTGTGTTAAATCAAGTCATGTGCCTCGAGTATCCACTATCAAGATATCATTTTATGCTTCTAGCCTTTGTTCAGAAATAAAATTACAATGAAGGGGTTTTGGTTTAGGTATCAATTTGACTTTGGATCCCTAAAGGCTCTTCCTAATTTTACTAATGACATTTGGTTGTTTATGGTTCCTTTAGGAACCCAAACTAAATTTTGTAACTATACCTTCTAAATGGACATCTATAGGCAAAATGTTCAAGCCTACCATAAAAACTACATTTGTTTTCGGGTGAAGAATGTAATATGGGTCCTTTAACAAAGATAGTTGACTTTTGTTGAGTATTACCTACAAAGACAATATCTTCCTTCCTATAAACATGACCCTTATTAGCAAGGATCATGTTTACATATATATTGCCTAGTTTAAACTTTTATAAGGTTTGTTGTAATATGATATTTTCCTTCTTAGTTGCATCTAGTGTCTCACATTTAAAGAAAGAAATACATACCGTTGATGCTTCACATATATAAAGTTTACTAGTAAGTAATATATTATCCATTTTGAGTTATTTATAAGCTTTACTAATTTTTTTACACTCATCAAATAATTCATGAAAGGCTTTAAGCAACTCATTAAATGTAAAAGAGGCTTTGGGAGAGTCACTTACCTCATCATTAATGACCATGAACCTGTAGTTCACCACTTCTTCTTGGTTGTCCTCTTGATCTTCGGAATGCCCCGACTTCTTATGTTTATAGCAAGCAAGAGGTTGTGTCTTCCTCGAGTTCAATTTTATTTTTAATATCTTGTTTTATTTTGTTACTTTTCATGAATTTTTTAGATTCTTTTGAAAGAAGTTCAATATCATAGTCTTCATCACTCGAGGTTTCACTCGAGGAGTTTTCTTTTGTTCTCAATTCAATGTCTTTCCTATTCTTTATAAGGTGTTATTCTTGTATTCTTATTATCAAATCCTTCATGTTCTTTGGAATGTTGTTCTCATGTTTGTCTTTACAAGTCTTTTCATGATTATGTACTAAGAGATTTATTTTTTTATACATTTACTTTACATGTGCTTTCATGTGTGACTTCTAATGTATGTCATATATCAAAAGCAGAATCACAAGTAAAAATCCGGTTAAATTTATTTTTGTCTAAGGCACAAAATAAAGTATTCATAGCCTTGGTATTTAAAGAAAATATCTTTCTTTCATAATCATTCCAATCAATTATAGGATTGGAATACTCTAAAAGTCATTTTCAACTAAATTCCAATTGCCATAGAAATAAAAAAATTTATCATCCTAGTTTTCCAATAGGTGTAGCTCGTCACATTGAATATAGGAGGGTGTGTGATGGAATGACCCTCGTTAATGCCAAAAACAACCATTTAAACTTACTTTGGTGTTAATCTAATCGAGTTGGCACTAAGAGGGGGGTGAATTAGTGCAAGTGTTAAAAGAAAAACTTGGTTCAAAAAATTTAAAGTAAAACAGAAATCGAAAGTGCTTTTGGTTGGAATTTGTTAAGAGCAAATTATAGAATGATTTAAAACCAAATGGAGAAGCTCAAGCTTCTTTTAGAACTAGTTATAAGCTACTAAAATCAAGAGCAAATCAAAAGAAGGATAAGGAAGAGATGCTCATAGTATTTTATAGTGGTTCGATCAAAACTTTGACCTACGTCCACTCCCGATCTCTCTTCACTTGAGGTCAATCGGTGTCCACTATTGATCTTCTTTCACGGGCGAAGTTCAAACACCCCTTTACATACCTTTCTCCTTTTCACAGACTCAAAAGAAGAACCTTTACACTCTCCTTTCTCAGGCTCAGGAGATCAATCTTTATAACTCAATCGATCATTCTCTTAAACTCACTTTCCACTTGAAAGACAAAAGGAAGCTCTCAATTAATTTTCATAAAATTTATTTTTCCCACTTAGCACTTTCTTATTTTTTCCATGCAAGAATACTTGGGATATTTATAGACCCTAATTGGCTTCAAAAATTGGAGTCACAATTTAACCTTCTTCGAAAAATTTGGGTACGGGTGGTACTATTGTCCGCACCCATAGTACCACTGCCAAAAGCTACTTGAAAACCTAGGCAGTGACGGTACTACCATCGCCTGGGCGGTACCACCATCGATAGAATCCCGAGAAAAGTACTTTTAGTACTTTTCAAACCCTAAGCTTTACCTTTTTTTGACCTAAATATACCTCCTTCCATATCATCGAAATGAGTTCTATCATGAGCTAAAATCAAACTCAAATTGGACCTGATTGGCCCAAAATTGAGTTAGTAGGATTTCACCAAAACTAACTCAAATTAGGACTCAAATTAAGATGTTAACTATGATACTTAAGATAAATAATTATAATATATAATCTTCATTATCCAGCACGTCAATCGTTTCGACGAACTCCTGGCACACCTCCAAAGAACTCCCAGCGAGCTACCGACCACCTATCGGCAAACTCCCAGTAACCTCCAACGAATTCCTAGCGAGTTCCCACCGCATCGTCCGAACCGCGGCCCAATACCCAATCTTGACTCTTGCCCAACAATATATTCTTCCTTAAATGTTGTCTTTTCCCAATCGTAGTTAATCATGTCACTTATCTCCAACACATATGTTAGATTATAAACACACTAATTGATTTTATCATCAAATTTCGAGATTCAACAATTAGTTCTCATCGAAGGTGCAAGCTCACCCTAGGGTTCCTTCTTGGATGATGCAAAGTTTTTGCAAGGGTGCGAAGGCATTCCAGATGTTGTCTTATGGTGGGTATTTGACAATGAGCAGTTCGAATGAGTGAGTTATGGTCTTCCGAGTCAGCGGATCCTTCCTCCCATATAGGATGGCCTCAGTGTTCGCCAGTGGTAAGCAAATGACCATACATGCCAGGCCAACACTGGGATTTCCCAGCACAGTCCCTCTGACGCTTAAGAGTGGATTAGAAGATGCAATGGCATAAGCTGTAGAGAGAGTGGAAGGGTGTGGTGTACATACCCACCTGCCCCCTGCCCCCTGGTGGCGTAAGCCGAGGGTTCCTTTTATACCTAATCCGCGGGCTTCCATCATCGGCTGGCCCAAGGCTGGTGGCCTAATAGTCTGATTGACCCCAGATTCTGATAAGATAGGAGGGTTGCAGTGTCGCTCAAGTGTTGATGATGTGGAGCCCTATTTATGTGTCAATCTTCATGGCAGACAAGTTGGCGGGTACTAGATTCGCTCCTATTAAGCATTGAAGTCTGCACAACACACACGTTCTTATCTCCCTAGCGTTAACTATTGCAAATCTGAGCTTCTTACAATTAAAATTGAAATGAAACATACCGTGGATGAATGGATTTCAAGATTGAAAGTTGAATATGATGTAGAGGTAATTATCAAAATCTAGAACAATAAGGAAAAGCCACCTTGGAACATGCTCAATTATGTAAAGATATTTTTTGGCGTTTGATGATTGTAAATTTTATCATATTTTTCTAGAGGAGAATTTAAGTGTCAATTACTTGGCGTGTTTTGCTTGAATGTTTAAATCCTCCTATATTTAGAGGAACACTTGGCCTGAGCAACTCAACAATGTTTTGTGCTCCAAGGAGCTTGGCTTAACATGTATTAAATGTTTATAGTAATATATTTCACTTCGTCAGAAAAATGGATGACTGACTTTGAATTAGGAGGATTGTTTGATTACTATGAATAATACATGTTATTTTAAGATGGACTCCAATAGATATCTATTCTTAAGAGAGAGATATTTAGAAATAAGTCTTTAAGTTATTTAGATTGTTTTATGAAGTAGCTCAACACTAATAGCAAGTTTCTAGTTATCTATCTATATATACATTCTTTTGTACTTTCATTATCTTAATAGTCTTCATTCAAGTCAATGTCTGAGAGGAAACTCTCTAATCATTAATTGTTTATAGCATAGAATAACATCAGGGAATATACCTATTACTTGTTTAATTTAAGCATCTGGAGAAGAGCTTTCTATAACAAACCTAATGGACCAAGGGGCACATCGATCCCTAAGACAAAATTGATTACATTAGAAATATCAATACTTATGCTAAAATTAGTAAGACCCTAGATTTCAGCAAAATGAATACCTCTCAGAATTGTTAAGGCTTCAGCCAAGCAAAAAGAGAAAGCTTGGCACGACTGGCAGCCAACAATAACCGGTTGGAACTGGAGCCCTTCAAAATGAATATTGTCCCTGCCAAACCTTTAGAGCAATCATAAGAGCAATCATAAGAAGTGGATGATGAAGGATGGCTAGAAGAAATAAAAAAGTGAAGGATGGTTGGAAGAAGATGGTGGTGGTAAGGAATAAGAGAAAAATGTGATCTTGGCATACCAGAGGTCCCCTCGTATAGGTTACTAAAAATACAATAGTCTAATGTGGTAAAAATAGTGGTGTTGAACAAAGACAAGGGCTTAGTATAATGGTTACAAAACTTAGTATCATTTCTGTTTATCCAAAGAAACTAGAGGGTGTTGGCTATAGCACATATGATCTACATGAATATAGATAGATTTACTCATATATGTCCTTCGATCAAGCCATGCTATATGATCTACATGAATATAGCTTTACTCATATATGTTCCTCGATCAAGCCAAACACTTTTCACAAGATATCTCTCAATAACATACTGGACAGAATACAAGTTATGTGTAGGTCATAGTGCGTATAAAAATAAATATTGATGATAGTGAATGTCAACGATAAGTATTATAACTTCCTTTTTCTTGTCAGATGTCTTCCCTTTTTTTTTCTTTTTTTTTTTGCACTATGTGACATTCGCTACATTCACCAAAGAATCTAACATCACCACTATAATATTCAAACATCTTGCTATTTGTTGTTCGTTTGATGAACAATGATTACATCATAAGATAAGTGATCATATTGGATTCTTCTGCTTGACTAAGAGACTCGTTGGTATTTGATAGCACCTTAAATATTTTATTAAAAAAATATACGAGAATATGGATCATCAAGTTACTGATTTAAATCATCATAATGATGTCATATGGAACTGATTAATAATGTTCGATTTCAGCATTTTATCATATCCATAGCTTGAACATAAGAAAAATTCAGTAATATCACAAAAAAGGAGTAAAGCCAAATGCAAAGCACTGTCAGCCTATTACAGATACAAGGATACAATTAAACGTGGGAATTACCTTAACATTGCCACAAAGACACTTTGTCAAACAAATGCATATGTTACAAGCATGTACCAACACTCGTGGAACGAACACAATGTGATTCGCCCTTTTTTTCTTTCTTTACAATACTTCTATTCTAAATGTTGAGTACCGGTTTCCAAGTAATACAGAGTTCAGTCACGAGGTACTGCAGCATTGCGAAGACAACTGATACTTGGATGAGAGAAGGAAATGTATCTACTGTCACGTTTCCAATTTCTTTACTGCTTAACCTTTCATTTGAGGTGTGATCAGTCGGCCCTGAAGGTTCAGGCTGAGAACCATCGCTGCCTTGGTTGGGTCCCAAAGATTTAGGCTGATGGGCACCATTGCTGCCCCCAATATTTGCAGGCCCTGGCAGATCGTCAAAATGCTCTCCACTTCTGCTCTCATAATTGGACCTTCCATTATCACCGTCATCTCCTGGAATTCCTTGAACCTTGTCCGGCTGTGCCTCAACACCAACCCATCTTAGATGAAGCTGCCAGATCAGCTGTTAAGTACGAAAGAAAATCCAGAACTTTTGCTTAGAGGCTCTAACGGATCTGTAGGTTTTGGGTACCTGAAGGTACAGGTTGACCTCATCTGGACGAGAAAGGAAGGGGAAATCACCACCTGTCTTCAGGATGGCACGTCGAGCTCCAGGAAATCTTTCACTCACTTGATCTTTCAGCTGTTGCGGCACAGCACAGTAGTCATTCGTCTGCAAGACATGGCCAGCAGTAGTTAACATGGTACCCCACCAACTTACTAGACCCTCATAACTTAATAAATGTGTGACCATTTCAGTCGAAATGGATGCTTCTAAATTATACTGCCTGTATGTTAGAATAACAGTGGCTAACATGAGAGAGAATTCCTAGCTTAGACAATAATGTTGCCATACTATCACGGACTTAGCTGAATTTGCCTAAGTCCTTTACGGCAAAGTTAAGAACTTAGCTGGAATTGCATAAGTCATGTGAAGCACCCTTACGCCAATAGCTCAAACTTAGTTGGGATTGCCTAAGTCATAAAACACCCATGTGTTATTTGTCCACAACGGGTCAGCCTAGATGCAACCTCATGCCGATCCCGAAAAACCCGCAAAAGAGAAGGTTAATTAGTTTTGAAAGCGAGCGGCAGACAAGTCCCGACGTCTCACGAAGAGGGAAGTTTTACAAACAATACAACAAACACCTTAAGTACAAGAGAGAAGAGATAAATGAGCGAAAAAGGACTTTAGAAGGTTGAACCGGGTGCTAGGCACGAAGACAAGCTCAACTTGTGAAGAATGTTCAATGCCCGACATAACACCGAAGCCCCATCCAACCCTATGCCACCCGAGGGGTTCCAGGGTGCTAAGATGGCTGACGTTTCGCACCGCACCGCAATCTGCAGAAATCACGTCGTGGTTCGCGAAAACAGATCTGTTTTGGGCAGTTTTGGCCCGACCAGGTGAGCGATCACATTGTAGCATTACAAACTGTTTTCTCTTATATTTCTCAGGCAAAACAGGCTGCTAAACATTTATACAAGTATGCAAAAGTGAAGAACGATTCGTTGAGCGAAGATGTTGTAGGTGCGGGATGACCGTACGTGACATTCTCCCCAGTTAAACTATCAACGCCCTTGTCGACGCTTGTTGGTAGGCTTTGACGATGGCTTCTTCATGTCGTAGGGCGTCTTCAGGCTCCCAATTGGCTTCTGTTCGAGGAAGCTTTCGCCACTTCACCAAGTACTCGATTTGCTCTGCTCCGTCGGTTAGCTTTGTTTTGCAATTCACTAGAATGGTTTTAACTCGCTTCTCGTAGGAGGCTCTGGTGTAGGGTAGTCAAGTTGGAATACTTCGGGAAGCATCTTGCGAATCTGAGTGGTAGGCTTTCAAGTTTCTTGCATGGAAGCATCTTGCAGATCCACCCAAACCATCGTGCCTTGCCCTCTTTGATGAGTTGCATCAGGGTTACTGCCTAAGGATGACCGAACAGTCCATCCTTGATCCTAGAAAGGAAGTTAGAACGCAACTGCCTTGCTTGGCCTCCACCTTCCAACTGTCTGGCATTCACCAACTTCACTTTCTGGCTCAATGCATCGGCCACGACATTTGTTGTTCTGGGCTTGTACTCTATTACGACCATATTGAACTCAGTCAAAAAGTCCTGGCACCATACTTGCTTTAGGGAGAGTTTCTTTTGAGTTTGGAAGTAACTCAATGCAACGTTGTCTGTTCTTAGCACGAACCGCGCTCCGAGAAGGTAGTGCCGGCCAAACTTGTAGATAGTGGACCACTGTTGTCATCTCCTTCTCGTGCACTGGATATCGCTACTCAATCTCGTTGAGCTTGCGACTCTCGTAGGCCACCGGGTGATCCTCCTGCATAAGTACTTCCCCAATAGTGAAGTCTGAAGCATCTGTATGGATTTCAAAGGACTTCCCATAGTCTGACAATTTGAGCACCGATTCTTACAACACAACAGTCTTTAGGTCTTGGAATGTTGCTTCGCATTGTCCGACCATTTCCAAGACTACTCCTTCAGCAACTTTGTCAATGGAGCTACGCGCTTTGAATATCCAACTATGAAGCACTGATAATAGTTGACAAAACCAAGGATCTCAACTCTGGTACCTTCTTTGGTGTTAGCCATTCTGCCATAGCTTGCACCTTAAATTTGTTCATTCGAATGGAACCATCACCGATTCAATGCCTCAAGAACAGAATCTCTGTCTGAGCAAAGTAGCGCTTCTCCCTCTTCACGAACAAAAAACTTCTCCTTGAAAACTTTAAAAATTGTTCGAAGGTGCTTGATATGCTCCTCGAGCGTTTTGTTATAAACGACAATATCATCTAAGTAGACAACCACAAACTTGTCCAAATACTCCTTGAATAGTTGGTTCATTAGAGTGCAGAATGTGGCCGAAGCATTGGTTAAGCCGAAAGGCATCACCAGGAACTCAAACGCTCCATACCTGGTCACACAGGTAGTCTTCGCTTCGTCGCCTTCTACAATGTGCACCTACCAATACCCCGACCGAAGGTCGAGTTTGAAGTACTTTGTCTTGCCCAGTTGATCGAACAAGTCCGCGATGAGTGGGATGGGATACTTGTTCTTCACCGTCACTTTATTCTAGAAGAGGACTGGAGCTAGGGACGATGCTTTTAAGCTGCGGATGAGACCACCATTTAGCAATTCATCTAACTGCTTTCTGAGCTCTGCCAACTCTAAAGGAGCCATGCGATATGGTGTTCTCGCTAGAGGCTTAACTCCCGGCTTCAGCTCAATACGATGATCCACGCCTCTACATGGTGGCAGAGTTTTCGACAACTCGATTGGCATCACGTCTGAGAACTCCTTCAAAACGTTCACCACCACAACAGGTTCTTGAATGGCCTCCTCGTCTAGTGCCTCTAGCATTATAACGGCCATAAAAGTTGATTCTCCTTTTCATACCCTTTTCTTCAATTGTAATGCCGATATGTGTTGTGGATCCTTGGTTCCTCCTCGAGAAATTGGAACCACGTAGGGGTCATCACCTCCCATTAGGCATAGGGAGTTTAGGAACGGCATTGGCACCAACTTCGCTGCTTGCATGAACTCCATTCCGAGAATCACTTTGCTAGTCCGAAGATCGCTTGGCCTCCGAGTTCATAGCCTTCATCCGACATGGGTTCTTCTCCAAGATCAGTCCAAGTCGCTTTGCTTCTCGATCGGTAATAAAATTGTGGGTAGCACCCATGTCCACCATTGCACGGGTTGTCCGACCATTAAGCTTGATGTCCGCATACATAAACTCGCTACTCCCTGCCTTCTGTGGCTTTATCTTCGTATCCTCCCCTACTTGACCCTGCAATGCATTCAACAAAGGGCAACAATGCCTTCTGGGGCCCTTGCAACTCCTCATCATCGTTACTAGATTCTGAGTTGCTTTAACCAAGGGCAACGGCCTTGCCCTTGTCCGCTTTGTGGGGGTGGATTGATGCAGTTAAAGTATTGAGTGCCTGTTTTTATAGGCACTCCCACATCATGTGTGGTCCTCCGCACAAAAAGCATCCGCCATGTTTCGGGGCCATGCCTTTTGAGCTTGGTTCTTTGTGGAAGTTCTTCCTTTGTTCGCCCCCAAACTCCTTCGCTCGCCCCCAAACTAAGACAACTCCCCCAAACTCCTTCCTCGTTTCCTCCGAAGTATCGTTCCATGTCGATCAAATAAATTTCGAGCTCTTTGGCATCCCTGGCACTCACTCTTATAGCAATACGGCTCAGGCATCCTCAAGCTTTGTGACGGCACAACGTGGGTGTTGCTCCTTCCCACATTAAGAGTCCTTGTGAGTAGTGTCACCTTAGACGTGAGTTCCACCACAACTTCGTGCAGATGTTGCACGAAATCTTTGGTGTCTTCCATCAATCGGTCGACTAAGGACTCAACCTTGTCGATCCGAGATCCAGCTTCTTCTTGCAAGCTCTCTACCCCAAGGAGCCTTCGTTGACCTTGGTAGAGTTCCTCCAAACTCGCTTCAAAAACATCGAGACGAGTTTCCGCCATTGTAAGTCTCTCATTGTGGTTTCTTTTCCCGATTTACGCTCTAGATTATGCCTCCTCCACTCACGGAGAATATCTAACTTCTCGCTCATCTTGTTTGTTGTCGCGCTCCTCATGAGCGGCTCCAACAACTTGAGAGCGAGTTTACACTTGCAACCCACCTACGACTGGTTGGGGCAAAGGCCTAGCTTGCCCCATCATGCTTGATTCACCATGATGCTTCATCATGGCGAGATTGCGAAACTTCTTCACTGTTTGTTTGAATTGCTTGCGCGCTCTGATATTACACTGTCATTGACTAAGCTGAATTTGCCTAAGTCGTGCAATACTTTTGCAGCAAAGTTAAGGACTCAGTTGGAATTGCATAAGTCGTGAAGCACCCTTATGCCAATAGCTCGGACTTAGTTGGGATTGCCTAATTCATGAAACGCCCATGCGTTATTTGTCCGCAACGGATCAGCCTAGATACAACCTCGTGCCGGTCTCAAAGGACCTACAAAAGAGAAGGTTAATTAGTTTTGAAAGCAAGCAACGGACAAGTCCCAACGTCTCACGAAGAGGGAAGTTTTACTAGCAATTCAACAAACACCTTGAGTGTAAGAGAGAAAATGGTTGAACAAATAGTCGCAAGTCCACAAACAACAGTTCACCGGGTGCCGGGCGCGAAGACAAGACCTAGGGGGTTCCAGAGTGCTGATATGGCTGACGTTTCGCACTGCACCGCGATCTGCAAAAATCGGGCCACGACATGTGAAAACGGAGTTGTTTTGGGCAGTTTAGGCACAGCGCGGTGAGTGGTCGCACTGCAACGTTACAAACTGTTTTTGCTTACATTTCTCAGGCAAAACCACATAAAACTAAGGCAAAACAGGCTACCAAATATTTGTACAAGTATGCAAAAGCGACGAACGATTCGTTGAGCAAAGATGTTGTAGGTGTGCGATGACTGTTCGTGATAACACGACACAAAATTTCACACATTAATAAATGTGTGACCATTTCAATGGTAATAGGTGCTTCTAAATTATACTGCTTGTATGCTAGAACAACAGTGGTTAACATGAGAAAGAATTCCTAGCTTAGACAATGTTGTTGCCGAACAGCATAGAGAATCTCTCTTTTTTGTTACTCCTATGTGATGTTAGAACTGTTTTCAGCAAAATCGTATGTATGAAATCGACAATATAATGAAACAATGAAAAAGCCACATAAGAACTAAACCAAAGAGGAGAACCAGACTCACGAATATCTAATAAGTTAAATACAGAGCAACAAACTATAATGCTTCAACTATTTGTAGGGCTAATGGATAATTTCACTGTTGAACTCCATATGAAACAAAATTTCTGGTTAAATCAATAACATCCAAATCCTTTTAAATAGTTTTTGATAAAATTTACTCAGACATCTCTCCTTGTACCACTAGTCCTAATTGACTCACCTTGTCAAACTACAACTATATATCTATTCCCAGCTTCAGCATGATTACCAAGATTGACCGTTGTTTCTTTGTTTAGAAATCCATTTAGATCACAAAACTGATTCACTCACATACCTAAAAAGGCTAAAATCAAGGTTTTCCTTACCGAGCGGCAAGACCCGTACCGCCCAATACATACCGGTCCAGTAGCTGACCGGTACGCGGACCGACCGCTACCGGGCGGTAGCACTAGGATCGGTCGTCGACTGTCGATTTCCGTCGTCGATGGTCGATTTCCACCGTCTGCGGTCGATTTAAGGAGAAATCGACCGTCAGCGGTCGATTTAAGGAGAAATCGACCGTCAGCGGTCGATTGAGGAAGAAAAAGGAAAGAAGAAGAAGAGGAGAAGTACCTCGCACCGCCCTAGCGACGACTCCGCCCGGGGGTCGCCTGCGAGCCGTCGCCGCCCGCGCTGCCCTAGCGCCGTCGTCGCCCGCGGGAGAGAATTCGAGGCGGCGTCGCCCCTTTTTATTTTTTTAATATATTTTAATATTATATAATATAATATTATATTGTAAAAATATTATAATATATTAATATACCGAGCGATACGCACTGTGCATACCGCCCGGTACCGGTACCGATAAAATATCGGCACACCGGTACGGACCGATATGTCAATCCTTGGCTAAAATTACATGCTCTTCACAATAATTTCCACAAAACCTTATAGGAGAATAAAAGAACTCTATTGCAAATCGCATGAGACCAGCAAATAGAGGGTATAGATGCAAAGATCACTGCTTCAAAAAAAAAGGGCATTTTGTTTTTTTCCCAAATTTAATTTTAAGTTGCTAGAGAAGAACTAATTGTTCACATGGTATCAACTAATAAGTTTTCCTTTGACTGCATTAATAGGCCGATGTAAAATAAAGAACTACAAAAGCTTATGCCTATTATTCAAAATCAAAAAATTCAGAGCATCACTTATGATAAAACAAAGAGAGGTATCATAACACTTTCCAACGAAGAAAGCTTAAGTGATGCAAGTACGTAACATACATCCATAATAGTGACGAAGGAATCTGATAGCAAAAGATGACCAATTGATGCAACGTTAGCATTCAACTTTAACCTTGATGAGAGATCATCCCTTGACAATGTTTCTACCTGCACATTAAAGTGCTTCGGTATATTACAAGAAAAAACAAAAGTAAAATATGCTTGTGTTTATAATGAAAGGAAAATAAAGGAATATGGCAACTGCTAATGCACATATACAAATACATGGGAATTTCTTGATTCAGCAAACCAATCGAAATATGATCATTGTCCAAAAAGTTCGAAAGCATCCTTCAGCGCTAAACCCATGAAAAGGAAAGCACAAGATGCAAACCAGGACAAGTCAACCATGCCTAGCTCATACTAGTACTATAGTATTGAATGGTCTTAGCTGGACTCTCGCCCACCTTAAATAACACATGTGAAATACATATACCAGAAACTATACATATTTTTGTATCGATAATATATCAGCTCCCCAGGTCTTCAAGAAATTGGTGAAAAGTTGAAAATGTCCAAAACACAAGCCTGGTTGACATTCAGAGATGACAACCAATCTCTTTATAGTATTTATCCTTTTGTATCTCGAATGAAGAATGGAAATAGAAGATAAAAGTAGATTCAACAGAATATAATCTGCTTTTGTTGCTCTTGACAGATCTGATACTAGGATTATTTTTTTCCCATCACATACTTGCACAACTGATATTCATGTCAATGACATACTAGCTGTAGGTTACTAATTTTATTGTCTATACAACTATGTGGAGCCCATAAAAGTGAAAACTTAGAATCGGATAGATCAAAATACATGTAGTTGAACAGATATACACAAACAAACCAGAAGAGAGGACATGAGAAGTAAACTTCCACCACCTGCATGATAATGTTAAAATAACCCGGAAATACCAGTTCCATTTAACAATTACACAATATGCCAGATGCAACTAAATATGCATTTAATCTGACAAAACAGACAGATAAATGAAGCAAAAGAGGATTCACAGAATATGTTTAACTGAAACAATAAATTCCATTTTCTCATTAATATAATAGATTAATTTTCAATTATATTATTGCATTATATGCACACTCAACACTTGGAAACTAAGAACACCATGAAAATATATTCAGCTTAAACCATCCAAGTCATTAGAAAATGGACCACAACAAGGATATGAACAACATAAATTGTGAATACCTGCCCAACAACAAAGTCCACTGAGTCGGCAATGAATGGTTCATGTGGACCATCACGAATTCCTGATAAGATGTACCGCTTCAGCAAAAATGAAGGTGTCCAGTTAACACTGCAATATCAAAATAGGAAAGTCTAAAGACAGGAAGAAAAGAAAGAGGCGACTTGTGTTGGTCATCAGTTATCAAAATGATATCTGCATGGTTTTAAGTTTTGTCAGCACAACTCATGCCAATAATGTGCAATCACATTACAACACAGGACAGTCTACAGCTGGAATAAACCAACAATATCTGTGATAATATGATGAAAACCAAAGTTCATTGGAGCTTTACAAGGAACAAATCCATGGGTTAAAGTTCCATTATAAACATGAGAGTAATTGCCAAAACAAAACATTATGTTTCAAAAACTTAGCAATCAAGATGCTTTGAGAAAAATTTAGCTACTAAACAGCTTATAGTAGGACAGGATGGACTCCCACCATAGTTTTGACACAAAAAAATGCTTAACATCCATTTATGCATTAAGTTTATTTCAAAAAAAACGTTGGCACCATATAAACCATTTTGACAAGCTGACTTTTTGTCGAAAAAGAAAGTATTAGAAGGAAGTTATAGAGGTGTCTCCAGCTTCATCTGAAATAAATAGTACAGTATTACTGATACAAGCAATAGATATTGCATAAGCAGATTACTTGACCAACTATCTAAGCACCTATTTTGGTCAGAGTTTTACTTATCCTGAGTAACAAGAAATTTTGCATCTGCAGTAGCAATCATTTAGTTGGGACATTATCGCTTGTTGTTTTAGTAGCTCATTATTTAAATTATTATTGCTGCATAGTCATAGTTCTGAGCAAATTTCAAAACCTTGGTCAAACACCATCACGATTCCAGTATGGATCAGCGAACCAACAAGGTTGGTCTTGTCCAGGCTAAAGAGAGAGGAGAGGAAGGGAGGAGGGGAAGGATGACTAGCAGAGGAGAAGGTAGTAAAGGAAGAGGTAGACAAAGTGGTGGATGGGGGAGGACAAGGAGGTGAAGGAAGATACATGCTGGTGAAATAGTCGAATGAGGAGATGTTGGTGACATGGCAAAAGGTAGTGGCAACATGGCAGGGATGATGATGAGAAGGTAACAGCAGAGGAGGGTGGAAAGACAGAGGGCATGAGAGAAAGAGTTTGTGACTAGAATGTGTGGGAAAATAGAGTGCGAGAATGAAAGATAACAAATAAATGAAAAAAAAAAGTTGTCACTCACAATTATTAACATTTGTCAACCCAATGAGAAGTAGTTACTAAAAATAGATATTAGAAAAAGCACTTCAAACTTGATTTAATCAACATGCAGTAAAGGCAAGATACCATACACGGGAGACCATGGCATGGCAGCAGCAAACTTGTGTGTCTCCAAAAATGCATTTGAAAGAACCAATGACTTAACCCGCCTTGGTCGGTGTTGAGCAAACACTAATGCAAGGAACCCACCAAGCGATGTTCCATAGAGGTGTACCTATCATACACTGAAGTCATCACTAACTAAAACCCAATTTGTGGTAATATATGCATTAAATGAGATTTGGATGGAACAAAAGTACAGCTCAAAACATTATTACCAGAAATGTATATCGCAATCCTCTGTCTTTCTGAGTGTTTTTATATTTCACAATCAACCTTTGTTGGATTCTTCTCGGGATGAATATTGTAAAGAACCAAGAAAACTGCTTTAGAGTCTATTTTCTTATAACAATGATGGCATGCTAAATCAGGTGAATTGGTCAATACCTATGATAGCTCTACCAAGAAATGCAATCCACCCGTCCCTTTCTAGGGCTCCTAAATGGAAGCACTACCTCCACTTGTTTTGAAAAGCAAGGTTTGACATACCGGTCCCTACCAAGTACCCAGATTCTCGATACCGGTACCAGGCAGTATGCCCAATGCATCCGCTAGGTACATTAAAATATATTATAATATTTTATAATATAATATTAAATATTAATATATTAAAAAAAGAAAAAAAAGGGGCAACATCGCCTAGATCTTTCTCCTCGCGTGGGGAGACGTTCCGTCTCCTCGCGAGGGAGAAAATGCCCGTAGGCGAGGGCCGCGACGACGCACGAGCTAGGACAACACGAGGAAAGGAGGTACTTCTTTCTTCTTCTTTCTTCTTTTCCCTCAATCGACCGCCGATAGTCGATTTCTCCCTCAATCACCGCCTCCGCATACCGATAACCTAGCAGACCGGTACGTACCACCCGTATCGGGTGGTACAGTTCGAAATTGCATTCCTTGTTGAAAAGGCACTCGCACGCTTACCTATGTGCCTGAGCGAAGCAAGGCCCGAGCACCTCATAGAGGGTCCAGGGGAGTAGCTCGGGCATGTGCCGAGGCATTGGGCGACTCAAGCTTGTACCAGAGTCGATCGAAAGCTTGGGTTAGCCTAAGTTCATCAAATTAATTAGTTAATTCAGTTGAACCAACTAATTCAACCACTAACTCCCCTATGCCCAACTTTTTCCCTACTAGAGAAAGAGAAACCCGACATCAACATCTTCGTTCGTTCCTCCGATTTGCTGCTTCGTTCCTCCATCGTAAGTCGTTGATTGCTCTCTTCCTCCACCTTACGTTGTCAACCACTGACTTCATCCACCCTACGCACCACCGCAGCTGCATGAACTCTGCATGGGCTCAAGACCACAGCCTTCCTACACCATAGGCTACTACTACCTTCCTCCTTGGCTCCGCCATATACACTGCTACCTTCGCCAATCGATGATCATCAGCTTATCAATCTCATCCTCTTTTTCTTTAAGGATGTGGTATTAGTAACTATGAAACGTTGACCTTTGCTTCTAAGTTAGGACCCTAGCTAGGTTGGGTCCTAGGTTCATTGAGTCATAAATGTAATAAACTCTAAATTAGCAACCACCCCCCTATTAAAGGAGTGGTCGGCTAGGGTTAGGGAAGAGTCCATACGAAGTGGGAGTCTTCTAGCCACCCCCTCCTCTTTGGAGAGGCCGGCTAAGGTAGAGGGGGAGAGTTCCATTTAGTTAGGACTCTCTCCCCTTGATTGAATAGGAGTCCCCTATAGCCGTCGGCCACCTAGTTGGCTAGGGGTTAGGAGTTGAGGGGAAGAGGAGTCTTGGTTTAGTAGGAGTCCTATTAGGAGTTAGGGTTTTGAGTCCCTATATAAACTCATGTAACCACCACTATTTTATCATGAATAAGATCAATCTTTCTTTGTCCATTGTGTCGAATACCTTGGAGGAGGGAACCCTTACAGCGTTCTAGGAGGCCGATCCCTTATAGAGATCAAACCCCAAGCTTAGGATCCGCAAAGGTTCTAACACTTGTATCGATTCTCCTTGCATAAAGACCATCCTATAAGAGATGCATTCCACACCAGCAGCGGGTCACTTCGGATTCCTTCGAACTTACAAGAGAATTAAGCAAAATTTTATTAGAAAGGGATGAAAAATGTTATTGCTGAATTTGTAGTGGAGTGCGACATGTGCCAACAACATAAAGGCGAGACAATAGCAAGCCCCGGAAAGCTACAACCTCTACCCATACCGGACTCGATGTGGACTAATATATTAATGGACTTCATCGAAGGGCTGCCATCATCCCAAAGAAAATGTACAATCCTTGTCGTGGTCGACCGTCTCACGAAGTATGCCCACTTTTGCGCTGTCCGCAATCCTTACACCGCCTCTAACATTACTCGAATCTTCATGAAAAATATAGTAAAATTACATGGGATGCATAAATCTATTGTAAAAGTGATTGTGACAGGATCTTCACCAGTAAATTTTGGACAGAATTATTTCAATTATAAAGCACCAAATTGAAGATGAGCACGGTATACCATCCGCAAACCGACGACCAGATCGAAGTGGTGAACAGGTGCTTGGAGATATACCTCAGATGCTTCACAGGTGATCGGCCAAAAGAGTGGACAAAATGACTTCCCTGGGCCGAGTGGTAGTATAACACAACCTACCATTCCTCCATGAAATGTACTCCTTATGAAGCTAAGTATGGCCGACCACCCCCTGTAATCCCAAAATATGTACTCGGCTCATCTAAAGTAGACGAGATAGACAAGGAGCTCAGGGACAAGGACAAAATTCTGAAATTATTAAAGGATAATCTCTCAGCAACCCAGGCAAGGATGAAACAACAGCACGATCTACACAAAAGTGAAAGAGAGTTTTCAGTGGGAGATTGTGTCTTCCTTCGACTCCAGCCCTATAAGCAGACATCTATCCACACCAGAGCATCGATGAAGCTTTCACCACGATTCTTCAGACCATACCAAATCAGAAAGCGCATTGGAGCAATGGCATACAGACTGGACTTACCCACTAGTTTCCGGATCCACCCAGTTTTTCATGTGTCGTGCCTAAAGCCCAAACTAGGATAGAACGAGACAGCCCAAAGCCACCTACTGGACACTACAGCCCATGGAGAGCTCCAGATCCAACCAAGAGCCATCATTGACCGTCGGATCGTGACTCAATGTCGATTACCCAGTACTGAGGTGTTGGTGCAATGGACAAACTTACCCCAGAAGATGCCACTTGGGAGAACTATGAAGATTTGATGATCAAATTCCCGGAGTTCGTGGAGCCTCAGCCATGAGGACAAAGCTGATTTGAAGATGACGGGTCTGTTAGGACTCTAGCTAAGTCAAGTCCTAATTTTATTGAGTCAAATGGGGCATGAGCCATGTAAGCCCTAACTAGCCAATGGATTAGATCCATTGGCTCTATATAAAGCATGTATTCAACAATATTTTCATCATCAATAGATAAAATTCCTATTAGTCATTGTGCAGAATACCTTGGAGGGAACTCCTATAGCGTTCTATAAAGATCAACCCCAAACTTAGAATCCATAAGGGTTCTAACACTTTTCCTAGAAATGATTTCATCTTGAAAATTCGTTAGAAACTTATGACAAAACAGCACCCCATTAGGACATAAGAGCACTCTGTTAAGACATAACAACACTGTAAAAGGACAAAACAACACCCTGGCAAGACATAAGAGGACTTTATTAAGACATAACAGCACCTTGTTAAGGCCTAACATCACCTTGCTAGCAATAAACTTAAATTGAGTACCCTACTAGGACTAACAAGACTGTATAGTTGTAGCATTCTTATATGATCAGTTGATATTAACACATGTCTATATATTTTGTCTTCAATTTTGAATCCTTTCCATATTTCAAGAAGTATGAAAAGTGTATTTAGTAACTCAGAAGAATCATTAGCAAAAAATCTTAAGAAAGGATAAGGTTGGAAATACAACAATTTAAAGGATCCCAAAGATCGTAATATCATGACTTACATTTTTTGCAAGAAAACTACTAGAAGTGGCACTTTTGATGCAAAACGACATCAAGTCGAAACTTCAAGAATGCATTAGTATGTGACTCATAGATATGAGTGATAGAAAGACACAAAGGATCGGATCTTATAATATTCTACCAAAGGATGATGATATTCAGAATCTTAGAGATGATATTGAAGAGAAAAATGATCTAAAAGATATTAATGCTAATGAAAAAAGATTATCTAATAGTAGGTGAAAAGAAATTGTTATTGCTAACAAGTCTGAAATTTCACAAAAGAAGAGACCAATGAACTTGTATATGATTCAAGAACTAGAGAATATTATACAGAGCAAAAAAGGAACAAAATTAAGATAAACAAATATAAATGATGTGTGATAAGGAAACAAAGGTAAAAACAATTTAATATATTGCTCGCTTCTTCTACCAAGTTAGAATTCCCTTCAGTGCTTCTTATTTAGGCGATTTTAAACTGATGATTGAAGTTATTGGAAGATACAATCCTAAAGTAAAATCTTTAAGTTATGAGAGTTCCATTATTGAAAAAAGATTTAGACTACACAAATGATTTATTGAAGGCTCGCAAGGATGCATGGAAAAAGAATATTTGCTTTAATATGTCACATGCTTGCACCGAAAGGAGATAAAGGAATATGATGGTCAACTATGTTTTAGCTAGTAAAACTTTTCCTTTGAATGTTCTAATCTTTTAACTAAAATCCTCCAATTTAAGTAGAAGCAACTACGTTATCAATTTTATTCTCCTCTTGTTTAGATAAATTACTCTAAGAAAAAAAAGGTCACATATGTATTGGACTCTATACATGACATATAGTTTTGATACAATATTAGAGGGTGATTGTTTTGATACATCAAGACTATCGAGAGGGTGATTGTTGTTGGATTTATATATAATATTGGGTCTTTGAACATGACAAGAGAAAATTACAAGCATCAAGAAATTGATGCAGGATGGTGTTACTCGATTTGTCACTTCATCTTTGACACAGCAAAGTGTGGACAGGCAAAAGCATTGCTTTTGAATTGTGTACCTCCAAAAAAAAAACGGATGATAAATAAATGAACAAAAGATGTGAATGGTAAGAGATCAAATAATATTATCTTTAGTGTCATCTTATTGGAATCATATGATCTATGCATTAGAAGTAACGGTTCCTCTTGTTCAAATTCTTCGACTTGCAAATAATGAGAAAAAGCCAACAACGGGATATATTTATAAGGTTGTAGATACAACTAAAGAATAAATTCAAAAATCTTTTTGTGGAATAAAGAAATTTATAAGAATATCATTGCAATGTAAAAGATGGGAATATCTGTTTTATCATTTACTATTTAAATCCATAATTCTTCTAATAAAAACCTACATTGTACATTGCAAGATTGATCCCAATAGTAAATGATAAAACAGCTATTCTTATAAATTATATTTATAAGATCACAAATAAATTATATTTATATACAATGTTGAGGGTCTTTTTGGGAATATCGAGGACTACTAAGTCTCAATGTTTTTGTAACTTCATATAATTAACATTATGTAAATTTTTAAAGAATATTATCCATAATAGTCAAGTCTAAATTTATAGTTGAGTCATGGGACCTATCTGAAAATTCCACATCGAACTTATGACAATTAACTATCAAAATTCTAAGTTTGATTTGTAATGCTACAAGCTATGTAGAAAAAAAATTTAAGTGTCTTTAAGAATATAAGTATATAAAAGTATTTTTAACTAATCTGTTTTTTTGTAGATATTGATGCAACGAAATAGAGCTTTAATTTGTAAAATATCAAATATTCATACAAAGTAAAAAGAATCAATTGGAGCATAAACGACCATATGATCTTGTCTATATAAATCATAATTAATCACTAAAGTCTCGTTACAATTTATAAGATAACATTAATCCAATTTCATTAGAAGACATTGATGATTCAAATGAACAGCTAGTGAAAGAAATTGGTGCTAACCTACAAAGTACCGATGACGAAGTTGTCTTTGATAATGACACTTAGATGTGGGGAGATACAACAAGAGCTTCGGGTGCTAGAGAAATGAGAACATATATAAGATAACTCGCAAGAATAAAGATGAATGCAAAAGCAAGTTATTCTATTGAAATGAATAAGAGTTTGAGGGGAACAAATTAAAGGACGAAATTGATTCAGATAAAGATCAACAAAAGCTTGAGGGATACAAGTCAGCTGATTAGAAAGCTGATGGCAAGATTGAAGGAATGATGAAATGCATTTTAATTATCAGCAATTTTATCCTTACCTTGTTTTATCATTTTTGTTATTAGATTTAGACAATATAATTTGATACCTTAAATCAATACAATTTGATATGTCGATTTCAATTAAGTGATCATACTTCTCAAGAATAATATATTTTTTAGAATTTTAATATTTGTTTGCCTGTTCCTTCGCTCAAGCGAGCACCTAACGCCGTGAGTGTTTTGGCACCTTAGCACCTTTCAGTATTTTGAAGAGCACTAGGCGCTAAATGGCACCAAGGTGCCACCTTCACTCGGGCGAAGCAATCCCAAATATGAAAATTTAAAAAATACATATGATAAACATGATCAAGAAAATATAAACATATCAAACTACATTCATTTAAAATACCAAATTACATTATCCAAACTTAATAACAAAAATTACAAAACAAATAAGAATAACATCAATAATCATCAAAATCCACTTCATCATCCTCAAACTTGTCATCATCTTAAACTTGCCATCAATTTCCTATTGAATTGATTTATATTCCTCTTGGTCATCTTCATCAAAACAAGTTTCCCTCTTCGACAATTACGAGCGATGAACTTAACGCTTTTGCATATTGTTGCGAGTTTTATATGTTCTTATTTCTTAAACATTTAAAGCGCTTGATACATCTCCCCATGCCAAATTGCCATAATCAAAGTCAAACTCATCTTCATCATTTTACAAATTAGCACTCATTTCTCCTAAAAATTATCCATTTGAATCATCAATATCTAATAATGAGGTTTGAATAATGTTATCATACAAATTATAACAAACCTACTTTACTTTATATAGACAAGATCATATAACCGTTGATGCTCCAACTAATTTTTTTCTTTGTATAAATTTGTCATGTAATACGAATTAATGATCTATTAATGCATCAATATCTAAGAAAGAATATTAGTTGAAACAAAAATATGCTCATATACTTACAACTTGAAAGACACTCTAATTTCGCTCACAACCTGCAACACTACAAGTCAAATTCATAATTTTAATAACTAATTACAAGTTCAAGATAAAATTTCCTAATAAGCTCAATCATTCAATTGCAAATTTAAACCAAGGTTTGTCGTGCCGCCCTATACCACTCGGTATAGGCGGTACATAACGATCCGATAGGGTACCGATATGTGAACCGCCACATACCAAGCGGTACATATTTAATATATAATATTATATAATATAATATAATATATATATATATTAAAAATTAGAAAAAAACGAGGCGATGCCTCGTCTTCTTGCACGAGAGGGCGAGGCGCCCCGCGCTGTGGACGAGGGCGAGGCGCCCCCTCGTCTTCCCGCGCTGTGGACGAGGGCGAGGCGCTGCCTCATCTTTCCGCACAGGGACGAGAGCTTGCCTCGTCTTCCCGCGAGGGGACGAGGGCTTGCCTCGTCTTCCCGCGAGGGGACGAGGCAACGCCTCGTTCGCCCATTGGTCTTCCCGCGGGGACGAGGTGCCGCCTAATTTCTCCCACGCGGCAAGTGTAATACCCTTGAAAATTATGCAAGGACCTAATAACTTAATCACGAATATAAATCTTCCGAGGACTAAAATGTAAAGTTGCAAAAAAAAACAAAGTACGGTTCTTATCCGCCTTCCACCACCTTCTACATGCCTCTGTTTACCGAGGGAAACAGAGGAGAGGAGAGAAGAGGCGGTGGTGATAAGGGAAGGAGAAAATAAGGGAAAGGGAAGAAGGAAGAGAAGGAAAGGGGAGGATTAGGGAAGAAGAGACGAAGAAGAAGAAGAGGAGAGGAAGAAGAGAAAGGGCTGCAGCTGCGGCAGCTACGGCTGGGAAAGAAGAGGAAGGAATAAGGAGGAAGAAAGGAAGAAGAAGAAGGGGAGAAGAGAAGGGGCTGCGCCCCTCTGCTTCCGCACAGATGCGTCGGTTGAGGAGAAGGGAAAGAAGAAGAAGAAACAGAGGAGAAGAAGTGAAGGAGAACAGGGGAGGAAGAAGGGGGCTGCAGGTAGGGAAGAAGAGGAGAAGAAGAGAAAAAGAAGAGGAAGGAAAAAGAGTAGGAGAAGAAGGAAGAGAAGGGGGCTGCGCCTCTCTGCTTCTGCAAGAGGAGGCTGCGTTTGGGCGGCAGCTTGTTGCAGCAACTCTGTTTCCGGCAGAGGAAACAGAGGAGGTGCAGTGCATCGGGGAAGAGAAGGGAAGAAAAGGAGAAGAGAAGAAGAGAAGAGGGGAAAGAGAGGGAAGAAGGAGAAGAGAGGAAGGAGGCTGCGGCATGTGTTGATGCACCTCTGTTTCCTGCACGAGGAAACAGAGGAAGTGCAGTGCGTCGGGGAAGAGAAGGGAAGAAGAGGAGGAGAAGAGAAGAATAAGAAGAGAAAGAGGAGAAAAAGGGGAAAGAATAGCAAGGGGTGGCTGCGGCTGTGGCTGCAGCAGTAGCAGCTGTGGCAGGGGAAGAAGAAGAGGGAAAGAAGAAGGGAAAGAAGAAGAGGAAGGGAGAAGAAGAGAAGAAGAAAAAGGGAATAAGAGATTGCAGCTGTGGCAGCTGCAGTTGGGAAAGAAGAAGGGGAAAGAAGAAGAGGAAGGAAGAGGAATAAGAGAAGAAGAGAAAGAAAGGGAAGAAGGGGCTGCAGCTATGGCAGCTGCAGCTGGGAAAGAAGGAGGTGGGAGAGAAGAAGAGAAAAGAAGAAGAGAGGAAAGGAGGAAAAAGAGGGAGAAGGCTGCAGCAAGGGCTGCGGCTGGGAGAGAAAAGAAGAATAGAAGGGGAAAAGTAGAAGAGGAAAAGAGGAGGAGGCTGTTGCTGGGGAAGGAAAGAAGAAGAAGAAGAAGAAAAAAAAGAAGGAAGAAGAAAAAGAAGGCTGTGATTGCGGGAGAAAGAAAAGAAGAGAAAGAAGAGGGATTGAGTAGGTGATTGTACCCCTTGTACGTTCTCCACGAGCTGTAATTGTGAAAGAGGAAAGAAGATAAGAAAGTAGGGAGGAGAGAATGAAAGAAAGCATAGAAAGAAAAGAAAGAAGAATTTGGGCTTAATGACTTCGAATCGAAATCATTGAAAGGCAAGTGTTCCAACCCTTTCGTATTACCATCCTGCTTTTACCTTGATATGATCAACTGAAATAATATAATCTTGCAAGTGTTCTAGTCTTGCTTTTAACTTGTTATGATCGATTGAATTATTATGATCTTGCAAGTGTCCTAATTTTTCCTATTGCACTCTCTATCTTTGATTGTATCTTGATACGATAAATTGAGCTATTATAACCTTGCAAATGTCTCAATCCTTTTGTATTGGCATCTCAATCTTTGTATTCATCTTGATATGATTCAATTGATTGTTACAACCTTGCAATTGGAATCCTTCCTGCTTGGATGTAAAGACTTGAGTCTAGTTTCGATATTCTGACTTTTGTTCGCTTAATTGCTCATAACTTCATGTTGGAAACTCCGATTTATGCCAAATCTGTTTCATGATAAACTAGACTCGCATACCCTTCTGTCCATACCATCTTGAGTAATTTGGAACATAATTGATTATCCAAATGTTTCATGCTATATGCCTCTTAAAATTCTATTAGAATCATATGTTTGTTGATCTTTACTTCTTCTTGTTTATCTTTTGGAAATAGATTCTTCTTCAATTGAGCTTTGAACTCTTAACTCTTATTCTTTGCCTATCCGAATGCTCTATGTGAAAGTTTATGTTTACATCTTACTGTTTCATATTGGCACATGTGTTTTTCATTGTTCCGCATATGCTTCCGATATATGCCTATTTTTATTGCATCTGTCCTTTTGTACTCCGATGTCTGTGGGATATTATGGACCTTTGCCAGAAATGGTAAAGGGTATATTATGCTGGGAGCCTGTGATGCTCTACTATGTTATGCTTGGAGCCTGTGATGCTCTATTATGTTTGGTGATCAGATGGACAACATTATGTTTGTGATCCCACATAACCATCTATGTTTTTGATATGCCATCGGATCATATTCTGTCTATGATCCAATTAAAATCCTTTCTTCAATTGAGCCTTACATTGTTGCTCTAAATTCTGATGCATTCCTGTTCTTTATGCTTTGCGTATCTGAATGTAAATTGTGAATGTTTATGTTGACACCGTACTTGCTTCATTTTGGCATATGTATATTTTGTTGTTCCGCATATGCTCCCGAGATATGCCACTTTTATTGCTCATGTCCTTTTGTACTCCGGTGTTTGTGGGATATTTATGGACCTTTGCCAGAAATGGTAAAGGGTATTGTGTTCAGAGCTAGCTATGCTCTTGCCGGCCCCTATGACTTCACTCAGATGTGGGTGGATGGAGCTCCCAGATGTAGGAGACTTATGTTTAGTGGTCATTCAGCGATGGATGTTCCACATTATACTTATGGTCCCACTTCACCCTCATTATCTTTGATATGATATCCAAAGCATTACTTTTGAATTATTTATGCGCTTGGACAAGAATGAAATGAATGTTATGTCTTATCTGATATTGAGCTTCTGTTCCTCATTTGTTCACTTGATAAGCTTTGAGATTATCCATTCACCATTGATATGCTTCGCAATATGTTTACGTCCTTGACATGCTTCGAAATGTTCTATATGCCATTGTTATATTTCGAAATGTTTCAATTGCTACTGATATGTTCTGAAACATTTCATACTCTATTGATATTTTCTGAAATATTTCATTTGCTATTGATATGTTCCGAAAATGTCCTATGTGCCTTGATATGCTTTGAAATATGTTTACGTCATTGATATGCTCCAATTACTCTATATTCCGTTTGTTATGAACCAATTATGTTTTGAATGAAATGACATTTGAACTCCTGTATCTAATGAGTTGATATCCATAAATTCTTGTATCTCTGCTTTGTATCTTGATACCAGCTTGTTTGTATGTCATTTGCTCTTATCTTGGATTTGTTAAATGTTTGCTGAGCTTTCTAGCTCACTCCTTTGTTATCAAATCTTTCAGGTCAGCTTGACACTCATTGAATGTTAAGATTATGCTGAGGCAGTGGAGAGCTATATAGATTGTTAGCAAGTATTATCGGATGATTTACTGTGGTTCTTCTTGTATAACTATATTTCATGTATAATGAAATGTTGTCGATGAATTTGATTGATGTATCATGTAAAAGTTTTAAATGATCTCTTACGTTTGGAGTTAATTTGGAATGCTGGGTGTTGTCTACGATGAAGTGAATTTGTGGTAAATTGTTAGTTTGGTGATTGTAAAGATTCTTTTGTTGATGAATCATAAGTGTGGTTAATATCTGTTTAGTTGGTTTTGAGTTTCATAAATGTTTGAGTGATACGATGTTTGACTATAAATTGCACAGGTTTTATATATGTGAATTTTGAAGTATAAATGTTTTCTCGGTGTCCTCAAATGTTTGATTGGATCCTGGATCAATTGTGATGATTAAAATTATCGATTTATGACATGGTCACACCTCTCGAATTTGATTTAATTCGAGGGCGTGACAGCAAGGCTATGCCTCGTTTTGTTTTATTTTTATATATATTAAATATTATATTATATAATATTATATTATAAAAAATTATATTATATTTTAATGTACCAAATGGTTCGCACTATGCATACCGCTCGATACCGAGTACCGTACCGTACCAATCAGATACCGGTACGCCAATACAGACCGATACGACGAACTTCGATTTAAACTTCACTATTATCCAATGTTTTAACAGGCGCCCAAGCGCTCAAGCGAGGCGATGCAAGGCCCGAACGCTTCGCACAACCTCCAGGCAACATGCTTCACAGAAGTACCACTTGGGCCTTCACCTAAGCCTAACCATTGGGTGGGGTGAGCGCCCAAGTGAATATGACCTAGCATACTGCCTAATTTGATTGATCAAGCAAGTTGGTTCAATCAACCAACTAAACCCTAACGATAACATTAAACCACACCCTACACACCAATCCCAATGAAACCCTAAACCCTACCTTGCCACCTGACCCAACTCTCATCCGCCGTCACTACCATCATGTGTAGCTCCCTCCGCCGCCGACAAACAGGTCTAAAGCTTCCTTCGCAGCCGATGGCCATGTCCAAAGCTTCCTCCACCCTCGACACCTTCATCTGCAGCTTCCTCTGCTATCGTCACCTCCCTCTCCTTCCCCACCTTCCACCATAAGCCAGATACTCCTCTTCTCAATGTGTCTTTTAAAGCTGTTTAGCACTGTTAATCCCCTTCAGGACTATTATCAATCCATTTTTAAAGTTAGCACTGGTTAATACCTGTTTAGAAATGTTTAGCACGTTTTAGAACCGATTAATCTCCTCTTTGGAACAATCTAGCATTGTTAAAGCCTGTTTAGCACAGGTCATTAGTAGAAACTTATTTAGCCACATATATCCCATTGATATCAAAATACGATGTAGAACACTGTGTAGAACATAAAAGCAATTTATAAACATTGCTTTTAACAGTTAGTATCTGCCTTGAATTTCATCCTGTTTGAAAACACTATGCTTAGAACATAACAATTAGCATCCTATAGTTGTAGGCTCACAGCATAACATATGATATGTTGTTATTGATATATTTCTTAATGTATGTTGCCTTTGATATTCGATCCTTTTTATATTTCAAGAATAATGGCAAGTGTACAAAATACCTAAGAAGATTCATCAAAAAACTCAAGAAAGGATCCCGATTGGAAATACAATTATCTAAAGGGTCGTAAAGATCCTAATGCAACGACTTGTATTTTTTATGAGAAGATTACTAGATATGGCATTTTTGTGTAAAGCAACAACAAGTAGGGAACTTCAAGAATGCATCAGCATGCATAAAATGTCCACCTGACATAAAGGAAGAGTTGTTGGCTTACATAACTGAGAGAAAGACACAAAAGAATGATCTTATGGGATTTTTTTACCTGAGGATGATGTTCAGCATATTAGAGATGAAGAATAAGAGGAAACTAAAGTGTCAATGCTAGTAAAAAAAAGTATAAGATAGAAAAGAAAAAGAAATGATTGCTAAGAAGGTTAAAAAGGAATCCATAGATTCGTATATGTATCAAAGATCACAAAAGCAACAAGGCCAAACATGAGCAAAATTATGGCAAACAAATATAAGTGATGCTTGTGATAAGGAAAGAAAGGGAAGAATGATTCAACACATTGCTCACTTCTTCTACCAGAATGGAATTCTGATTAATGCTTGTTGGATAGTTTTAAAGAAATGATTGAAACTATTGAAAGATATGTAGAGTATTAAAACTTCCAAGTTATCATGAGTTGATAGTTTCATTATTAAATAAAGAGTTTGAGTACACAAATGAGTTATTGAAGGCCACAAAGAAAAGCATGGTAGTTTTATTAGGTTAGATGCTTGGACCGATAGGAGACAACGGAGTATAACTAATCTTATGATCAATTGTTTATTAGGAATCATGTTTGTGAAATCAATAGATGCATCTTTTATGAAATCTAGAGAAAAGGCATATGAGTTGCTTGATAAATTTGTAAAAGAAATTGATGAACAAAATATCGTCTACAAAGAAAAGATATATGAGTTCTTTTATTATCCTCTGTCTTAAGTGAATTATTTTTAAGCAAAACGACAACACCTGCACCAACACATTTGCTCAGTACGGTATGGGCATACCATGTAGTACGCTAGGGCGTACCGAGCAGTATGCTTATATACAAATATATAAATTAATATATAGAAATATAAAAATAATATAGAAAATTAAAAAGGAGGTGCACGATGCCTTGGCGATGTCCAGTCCTCTTCTCCTCGTCGCCTCAGACGAGGAGAGAACACGATCTTCTCCTCGCGACGTTCGACGAAGAAAGCAACGAAGAAGAAGCCAAGCTATTGCCTCGCTGAGCTGAGGACAAACAGGTCCAATGGATTAGATCCCCTGGAGTGTCTGACGTCCATAGTCGATGAGTTGAGTGAATTGTTATGGGATAACAATTCACTAAGTCAAGAGTTCTAACAGGTGGAACTCACGACCAGCTCAGTATTGGGCCTAGAGGGTCACACACATACGGAGATGATTCTAACAAGTAAAGGATTAGATATAAAAGAGTTATCTAATAAGCCCCTGTTATCATTGGATAAGACCCAGCATTAATAGACTCCTTACATGAGGCCCCATTAGAGGCCAACTGAGATTATTAGATAAATATCCAATAATCCAAAAAGTGAGAGCAATTGGATGGAGATCCAACACACACTAAGGTAGGATCCATTAGGGTTTTTGGTGGCTCTCTATAAATAGGAGGCGGGGACGGAGCGTCATAGGCTGCACCTTTGGCCACCCCCTCCTATTCTCCTCCCTCCCACCTCTTCCCAACCGACCCTCTCTCAACTGCAAGAGGGCAACAATTTGGATAACACGTTCACTGCGAGAAGGTGCGCAAGAGTTGCGGGCTTTTGGCTACGATTAGAGGAGCATCGCTGTAACGATCCACCGTGTGGATACAGCTAGATAGGAGGACATTTGACTTCCTTAATCCTCTTCCATAGGATTTGAAAGTTTCAGGGACATATAATCTCCCTAGGTAATAAATCTCTCACGTATCACAATTTTTTAGTTTTGCAATTTTTCGCGCACCAATCGTTGCACGACAACGTGATAAACATAGGAAACCTGTTTTGTTTTGTTTTTCCGCTGCGCATGTGATGCTCTCTTGGTTTCCCAACAATAATGTCACCTAATTTGTCACTTCCTTCTTGATGTTAGAAAGAATGTACCTTCAAAAGCACAACCTAAGAAATGAAAAGAAGCCTGCAATAGGATATAGTTATGAGGCTATGGAGAGAGCTAAGGAAATGATTAAGTCCTTTGGTGGAAATGAAAAAAAATTATAAGGATATAATTGTAATCCGTTAGGACCCCAACTGAGCCGGGTCCTAATCGATTGAGTCAAGTCCTTAGATTGGTCCTTGTTGGCCGGCCTAGACCTAACATTAGGTCGGCTATGAGGAGATTTGAGTCAACTGAAATAAATCAACCCAAATTCTAATAGGGTTACGATTCGGCTGAATTAGAGTCAAGTTAGGAGTCAGAGTTGAATTCGAGTCGAAGTCAACCAAGTCAAGCTTGTAATCAACCCAATGGGCCGCCCACCTTGATGAGGGGAAGTCGGCTAGGATTGAGAGGAGGCAGCTAGGGTTTGATTAGGAGTTTGATTAGGAGTTGGAGTCTTAGTTTACTTGGAGTAGGAGTCATATTAGGAATTAGGGTTTGAGAACCCTATATAAAGCATGTAGCCACCGATATTTTGTCAAGCAATAGATCAATATTTCTTCAGCCAATTGGCCGACTAACTAGAGGGAGGAACCCCTATAGCGTTCCAAGCAGTGATTTAAAAAGCGCTAGGCGCCAAGGTCCCAAAACGTCTGAGGCACTAGGCGCTTGCCTGAGCGAAGTGAGGCCCTAAAATGAAAAATATATATAATATAATTAACAAATATATAAAAATATATATAAAATATTTAGTACATTGTTAATAATAAGTTAACAGTGTACTATATATTTTTGAGTGTTCACTACCCTAGAAGTCTCCTTGGGAAGACAATAGGGTTACACCAGATTTTTTAGTGTTCTCTACTGTTAACTTAGTGTTAACAGTGTACTGTTACCACTAAGTTAACAGTACACTATTAACAATAAGTTAACAATAGAGATGAGTAGAGACAAGACGAGGCGCTGACCGAGAGCGAAAGCTGGTAGCGAAGAGTAGTGAAACGAGGCGACGAGCTGACCTGACCGAGAGCGAGAGGAACGACAACGACAGCGATGGCGACGAGCGGAAGCAGCGATGGTGGCGAGTGACAGCGACGGCGGTGAAGACCAACGACTGCAACGACGGCGGCAAAGAGAAGCAACAACAGTAAGGTGGCGAAGAGCAACGACGACGACGAAGACAACGGGAGCGGCAAGATGTCGACGACGTAATCCCAGACGAGAAGATTAAGGTTGAAGTATATGTTGCTGCGTTAGTTGATTCGACTGAACCAACTAACGCGAACAACCGAACTAGGCTAAAAGCTTGGTTCGATTGTCGCTTTGTTTCACCCGGGCGCTTGCCCGAAGCGCCCGACACCTGGGCTCGGGCAAGCGCCCAGGCGGCGCCTCTTTGAAGCGCGTCACCTGGAGATCGAGAGAGGTGCTCGGGCCTCGCCTCGCCCGAGCGCTTAGGCGAGCGCCTATTTAAATCACTGGTTCCAAGGAGGGCCGATCCCCTACAGAGATCAACCAAGCCTTGGAATCCTGTGGGGTTCTAATATTTGGTATCGGAGCCGCGTTCTTGGCACCTCGCTACTCTTCCACCTTCGCCCTCCATCCAGCCGCCCACTATAATCCAAGCAATTCCCATAATTGCTGATCTCGTCGCCGACTCGGTCGTCATTACCCTTGCTGCAAATCCACCATTTGCTGCAAAAAACCCTCTGTAACAATCTCCGTCATTGACGCAGTTTTCAACCACCTACCACTTCACTGTCGTGTTCCTCGTCAAAACTCGCTGCCATATTTTATTACCAAGCACGTCTCAATATTTGCATTGTTTTGGCCTTCATCGCCATCTATTCCTTCATGCAAACATCCCCATAAGCCATTCACACGCTGCAAAAACTTGACGTCGCAAAGCTGCTATCTTTACGACGAAAGTTACGTTGCAAAGTTTCAGCAACATACTTGCTGCCATATTACCGATCTTACTACCATATTTTGCTGACAAAATCTTCTCCATATTTTACATCGGGTTAGCTTTCATCGCCATCGGTTCCTTGCTGAAATCATCTCAATATCATTGGTATACCGCTGAAACTTTTCGTCGCAAAACTGCTGATTTTTCGACAAGAATTCTGCTGCCAAAATTGTCAGTGTTTCTTGCTTCATATCTAACCTGTCTTTTCCAACTTTACAACCATCGATATTTTCATTTACTTGCTATCATCCTCCTCTATTTCTTGCTATAAATCCCTTGGCATACTATTGGAATTCTTTCGTCGTAAAACTGTTGTTCCTTGACGAACCTTGCCAAACCGGTTGTTGCCATCAACAGCAACCATACACCACCTCCTTAGCCTTAAACCACTGCCACCAAACCCCCCTTACAACCTCTACACGGACCTCAAACCACAGCATCAACTACACCTCTGACAGCAACCTATCAACACAGAATTCTGCAGCACTACCTTTCGATGTCTTTTACTGCATAAACCACCAGATCTTACTGAGATTGTTGCTGCCACCCACATCAACCCTAAGGCACCCCTTTCGCCTTAAGACGCAGTCGTTGTAGCCCACTTTTAATCTCTATAGCTGGCCCCAAACAGCAGCCTACCGCAATCGTAACCTTCCACCACCAATCCCTTCACCGACCTATGCCCTTAACCCATCAACAGAAGAAGGATCATAATATTTCAGATCTGGAGACATACACTATGGCATCAAAAGATCTGATCGATGCTAAGTTGGAGGCCTTCGAGACACGTATGGAGGACAAACTACACGCTCTCCTCACAGAATTCAGATTCGGCCAATCACTGAGCCCGACGAGATCGCAGTAAGGTGGAAGTTCAGATCATAAAGAGAACCCTCCTAAGAAAGAGGAACAAGAGACAGATTCAGTGTATCCACGCATGAGAGTAGACTTCCCTCGATGGGAAGACGAAGACCCGATAGAATGGCTTTCGCGCGTAGAGCGATACTTTCGCTATCACCGGACTCCGGAGCTTCCATGGTTGATATCGCTGTCATCCATCTAGAAGGAGACGTCATTCAATGGTATAATTGGTTTGAGCACACCCAAGGAGTCTCAACGTTGAGGTAATCAAAAGCGGGCTACTAATCTGCTTTGGCCCGTCCGAGTACGAAAATATCGACGGTCAACTTGCGAAGATCCACCAGACCTCTACAATTCAAGAATACCAAACCAGGTTCGAAAGACTCTCTAACCAAGCAAGGGACTGGTCGGAAAAACAACTATTAGAGACGACTTTCATTGAGGGGCTAAAGCCGGAGATTCGAGAAGTCAAAGCGCAACAACCCTATACGCTGATGATAGCTATCTCTTTCGCACGTCTACAGGAATAACAGCTGAACAAGGAAGATCGGAGGACTAAAGTCATCACACGACTAGCAGCACAGTGACCCTCGGCTCCATCTACCACCAACAGCCACCTCGGCCGAAGAAGTTAATGAAAGAACTTCGTGACAAATCCACGAAGGGCTTATGATGGCATTGTGACGAACCTTGGAGTCGCGACCATCGCTGCAAAAAGGAGAGGCTTCTCATGATAGAACCTACTGAACAATCTGAAGAGGACCCCAAGCCCGAAGAGGACACGAAGGACCCATAGCCAGTCATTAGCACGAACCATGCCTTGGCCGGCTACACAAACCCACAAACAATGAAGATCGAAGGGTCCCTTGAGCAGCAGCCCATCATCGTCCTCATCGACACCGAGAGCACGAACAACTTCATGAATAGTAAGGTTGCTACTCGGTTGATGCTCTAAAAACAAGATTGTAGCAGGTTCGACGTCAAGGTAGCGAACGGCCGAAACGTGAAGTGTAACCAAAAGTGCTCGCGGGTGAAATTGGTTCTACAGGGCCAAGAAGTAGTTGCTAACTTTTTCCTCCTCCCTCTCGATGATTATGAAGTGGTGCTCGGCATTGAATGATTATCCACGATAGGTGATGTTTCCTGGAACTTTTCAAAGCTAACCATGAAACTTTTCAGCAAAGGGAAACAAGTGGTCCTATGCGGGAAACGAGAGAGTGAAGCAACTACGATTTCAACACAACGCTCGGAGAAGGTACCACAAAAAGAGTCCAACGGCTTCTCAATTCAAATTCAAGAACTTAAAAAGATAAAGCCGAAGGAGATTGAAGACATGAACCCTCTCCCATAGCTTACTAAAATTTCAGGTGCCTCCACCAAACTGAGCCGACTACCTCCTATCAGGCTGCCCAACCCCCCTATATTGAATTGGCCGAAGGAACCACCAATTGATGCTCGGCCAAATTGCTGCCCACACCCTCAGAAGACCGAAGCTAAGAGGATCGCCCAGGAGATGACAGAGACATGGATTATTCGATCGCGCTTTTTCCCCGCTACGACAGTTCATCCCTACATCTTTATCTCCAGGGATAAGCTTTCTATGAAGTCTTCCCTGATGATGACCTTCGATCCACGGCCCATGATCGCAAGAAGATCAAGTCCCTCCAGTGGAAGAATCGGAGTAAGAGAGGGATCATTTGCAGGACTCAACAAAACATGAACATCACCCCTCTCACTGTGAAAAAAGATGCCCCCCCCCCTTGGCCGAGTGGAACTATAGCCCTCACGACCACAATGCCATCTACTCCAACACCAGCATTTCCAGATTGTGGCCAGATGTTCCTGATTGGAGCAGAAACATCAAGAGTTGGGATCGTTACCCTCATGCAAGATGACCGACCCCTAATCCGCACCGAGGCTTTCCCCACACTTCACACGAGGCTTCTAATCTGCAAGGGGATACTAATTGCTACTGAATTTAAAGTTTGGCTCAATACAGGTCCACGACACGAAAAAGAAGCTCGAAAAAATTGTAGTCCCTACTCACGTCGGATCGGGCTCTCATCATCATGGACCATACCAAAGGACAGCCATCATTTCAGAAGAAAGATTAGCCACTACTAAAGATCAACCACATGGTAGCCCATGCAAAGAAGAAACGGCCTCCTAACAAACTTCAGAGCGGAAAAAAATTTGAAGATCGAGCTTTCCTACACTTCCAGCCCTACCAGCAGGAAATTTGAACCTCAAGTGGTCTCCCCATTAATTTGGATCTTATAAAATTGGGGATCACATTGAAGTCGTAACTAATAGATCGGATCTGAGCACCAATTCAGAAATACAACTGATCCTCCAAGTATCTCGCCTCAAATGGAAGTTTAGAGAGGATGACTCAGCCCAGATCCATCCACCTGACATCCCGACTGATGAGATGGCCCAAGTTCAGCTGATGATCGCGTGGGATCGTAGGATCGCGATGCACCACCATCCAAACACTACTACTACTAATGGAGATATACAAGACAATGCTAGATCGCAGGACTATGGTGCGCCAACCGCAGATACCACGATGAAGCTTCAAGAAGAATTGCAGACCATGACCCAAAGTTCATCGAGCCTCAGCCTTGAGGACAAGGCTGATTTAAAGAGGGCGGGTCTA
The DNA here is from genome assembly GCA_029747655.1 of Ensete ventricosum. Lineage (NCBI taxonomy): Eukaryota > Viridiplantae > Streptophyta > Magnoliopsida > Zingiberales > Musaceae > Ensete > Ensete ventricosum. The sequence goes on along the minus strand of JAQQAF010000001.1, from coordinate 29,616,807 downwards.
TTAGGACCCCAACTGAGTCGAGTTCTAGTCGATTGAGCCGAGTCCTTAGATTGGTCCTTATTGGCCGACCTAGACCTGACATTAGGTCGACTAGGAAGAGATTTGAATCAATTGAAATAAATCAGCCTAAATCCTAGTAGGGTTAGGATTCGGTTGAACTGGAGCCGGGTTAGGAGTCAAAGTTGGATTCGGGTCGAAGTCAACCAAGTCAAGCTTGTAATCAACCCAATGAGCCACCCACCTTGATGAGGGGAAGTCGACTAGGGTTGAGAGGAGGTGGCAAAGGTTTGAGATGGGAGTGTTTCACTTTGATTAGGAGTATAATTAGGATTTGGAGTCTTAGTTTACTTGAAGGAGTCCTATTAGGAATTAGGGTTTGAGAACCCTATATAAAGCATGTAGCCACCACTATTTTGTCAAGCAATAGATCAATATTTCTTCAGCCAATTGGCCGACTACTTGGAGGAGGAACCCCTATAGCGTTCCAAAGAGGGCCGATCCCATACAGAGATCAACCAAGCCTTAGAATCCTGTGGGGTTCTAACATAATCATTGACAAAAGATAGGAATACCAACTTCATCATCCACTACATACAGCAAGACATTATTTGAACCCAAAATCTTTTATAGGAATGCCAACTTCAACTTGATGTAGTTGTAAATACATCAACCATTGAGGTGGCAATTGATTATCTTCATATATGAATGTTGATTATCTTTTTAGAATTCCTATGGCAGTTCAATCAAAGACAACTAAATCCCTAGGTTTTTATAACTTTATTTAATTGATATCATGTGACTGTATATAGTATATTATTTTTAGTAATAAAGTTAATTTTGCATCTAAATGGTGGGATCTATTTAGAAATTCAACCCTGAACTTGTAGCAATTGATTATCAAAATTCTTAGTTGACTTGTAGTGTTGCGGGTCGAGCGAAATTAGAGTGTCTTTAAGAATGTAAATTAAAAATATTTTTATTTCAACTAATATTTTTTTTTAAAATAGATGTATTAATATATCTTTAATTAGTATGAAATGATAGATTCACACAAAGAGAAAGACTCATTATGATGTGCGAAATAGTATTGATCCAATCTTATTACAAGACATTGATGATTCAAATGAGTGATTGGTGGGGGAAATGGGTGCGAACTTGTAAAATGCCAAAGATGGGCATGTAATTGAAGAAACAATTTGACATGGGGAGATGGACACATACACAAGATAAATGACGAAAGCAAAAATGAGTACAAAAACCTCAAGTCCATCACCTACCATTGTCAGAGAGAAAGAAACCTATTCTGATAAAGATGGACAAGAGGAAGAAGAGAAAGATGATACGTTTAACAATAATGATGTTGATTATGATGATCGTTGAATTTGATATAAAACTTTATTGTTTTAATATTTTTATTATTAAAATATTTCAATTTGATATGGCATTTTTATTTTTATAATCATATTTATCAATCATATTTTTTTTAATTTTAATATTTGGGAGCGCCTTGCTTTGCTCAGGTGCTTCGAGCGTTTTGGGACCTTCGTAGCTAGCGCTTTTAAAAACACTGTTATTAACAATAACATGCTTCAAAAAAATTTTACACGATGTTAATTATAATAAAGTTATAAATACCTTGGGACTTAAATTCCCTCTGTCAAACTACAAAAGAATTTTCAAATAGACCTATAACATTTTTATATAAAGATAATTAATTGTTGAGAACTTCATTGCTAACAACTAATCTTAGAATGCATTAATATACTTCAGATACAACTCAATAAGAGTTATATGTGGTAGTTAATCGTGCAATGCATTAATATAACTCAATAAGAGTTCTTATAATAGAATTTTGTATTACCTTATTATTTGTGGTGGATAATGAACTTGACATTCTCATAATTTATATATAATTAAATAAATATCCTTATATTTTTCATTATTTCCACCAAAAAAATTTTGAATTATTTCTTTACCTCTATCCATAGCCGCATAAAAATATATCTCATTATAGACTTCTTATTATTTGCAAGCCAAGGAACTCGAACAAGAGATTCCATTACATTCATGATCATATGTTCCAAGAGGATAGTATTAAGATAATATCAGTTTTCACTTGTTTTCTGCATCTTTGATCTATTTACTTGTCACCCATTAGACGTGCTTTTGTTAGTGCACACTTTGTAATATAAAAAATGAAGTAGCAAATCGTGTGACATCATACATCATCAAATCTTTGTTGCTTATAAATTCTCTTATCATATTCAAAGCACCAGTATAATTATATGTCAATCCAACAAAACAAATTGTTCTTTCTAAAGTCTACAATCTTTCCTATATCCTCTAACACTAAATCAATAAAATGTGTCATACAAGGAGTCGAATAGAAGTGTTGGCTTTTTACTTAGAGTAATTTACCCAAAAAAGAGAATAATAAAATTCACAAGAGTCTCATAATAGCTTCCGTTCAAACTGGAGACTTGGGGTAATTAGTAGTTTAAAACATTCAGAGGAAAGTTTTACCAGTGCAGACATAATTGCTTCCATTATAACTTGAATGACATTTTGTTCTCCAATTTCGTCCACAAGATAGTCAAACAAATCAAATGTATTTTCTCTAAATTTCATAAACATGGTTCCTAAAGAATAATCAATCATAAAATTGATTATTTTTGTGCCTTGTATCAATCAACACATGACATGATATAGCATATACACTCGTACTTATGTCCCTTCAATAAATCATTTGTGTAGTCCAACTCTTTTGTCAGTAACGAAACTCTCAACTCGTGATAACTTAGAAGGTTTAATTTAGGACCATATCTTACAAAAGCTTCAATCATCAATCTCTTCTTTTGTGAAATTTTAGACTTCTTGGCTTTGACAACTTCTTTGCGAATTTTGCTAGATACTCTATTCCCACTAGCATTTAATATCTTCTAGATCATCTTCCTATTCAACATCATCTCTAAGATTTTGAATATCATCATCCTCTAGTAAAATACCATAAGATTCACTTATTTACTTCTTTCTATCATTCATATAAGACTATAACTCTCGTTTTGCAATACTTTTTGCATTTTGATTCATTTTTGAAGTTCAACATCATCTTTAGTAAAATACCATAAGATTCACTTCTTTATTTCTTTCTATCATTCATATAAGACTACAACTAACATTTTGCAATACTTTTTATATTTTGATTCATTTTTTAAGTTCACTACTTGATGGTGTTCTGCATGAAAAAATGCCACCTCTAATAGTTATCACAAAAAAAAAAGGTCACGACATTAGGATCTTTAGATAGTTGTATTTTCAACATTGATCCATTTTTTAGTTTTTTGCTGATGATTCTTTTAAGTTACTCTCTACACTTGTCATTATTCCTAAGATGTAAAAATGATTGAACAACAAAGACAAATACATTAAAAAAATAAATTAATAACAACGGATCATGTAGTATCCTGCAACTACAGCGTGTTGTTTGTCCTAGTAGGGTGCTTAAATCAAGTTTATTTGCATATAACAGGGTGTCATAGGAAATAAGAGCAAAGATCAAAATTGCTGTGTTACTGTTAGCAACCTTATAGTGTATTGTTATGTATAAACTCCAAACAATGTACCTACCTAATAGCATTCCTAACAAAGTGCTCAATCTTTGCAGGAAATTGGAGATCGATCATTCATAGAGATCTTAAGTTCCTTACAATTTAAGAAAGTGCTCAAGTGGTAGTATCTTGCAACTATAGGGTGTTGTTTGTCCTAGTAGGGTGCTTAAATCAAGTTTATTTACATCTAAAAGGGTGTCATAGGAAATAAGAACAAAGATCAAAATTGATGTGTTATTGTTAGCAACCTAATAGTGTATTGTTATGTCTAAGCTCCAAACAATATACCTACCTAATAGCATTCCTAACAAAGTGCTCAATCATTTGCAGGAAATTGGAGATCATTCATAGAGATCATAAGTTCCTTACAATTTAACAAAGTGCTCAAGTTGTTGATATTACCTCCTATATACTAAGAAAGAGGAGATGGAGAAGATGACAATCGGTCATTAATTGGCAAAAGGCAGTGAAGTACCTTGATTGAGGAAGGCAACAACGCACGACGAATGAAGGTTGGGTTCTCCGACTCGGGTAGGGTTCACACTTGAGCGCTTGTGGTGGTGCGTGAGGCAGAGGAAGGTGGCGATCAACAACATAAGGCAAACGAAGAGGACAATTGATAATATATGGCACATGAACGATGCTGCACATGTCAGCAACATAGGGCAGAGAAGGTGCTGGGTTTCTTCCACTACAACAATGTAGGGTTTCTACGACTAGCATAAAGGGTTGAGCGCCAAATGGGGGTTAAGTTGTTAGATTAGTTGAACCTAATTCAACCAAGCTTCTATTGGCTCAAGCGCACGCTTAAGTCGCCCAACGCTTGGGCTTAGGCATGCCCCCGATTAATGCCTCTTTGAATCGACTTGCCCAAACTCTCTTCAAGGTGCTGGGGCCTCACTTAGCCTTGCTCAAGCACCTATTGAAAACATTGGCGCCTTTTAGTGTCTTAACTACACTACCTCCAAATGCAACGAAAACCTCACTTGGTCTAAATACCTACCACAACAACCACTCTATCTATGTCCCCAACAACATCAAGCTACACTACTAAAATTTTACCCTTAATAGCTTCTCAATCTAATCATAAGGCCTCATTCCATTCCTTTACTAGTTGAGAATGCAAAAATTGGTCCAACACGATGGAGATCAGCAAAAGGAACATAAAAAATAGAGGTGTATATTTTGGGTGGTCTTTATGTAAGGGTTTAGAAAAAATGGAAAAGATTTTCTTTTATACAGATCATGCATCTTTTTTGTGTACAAGAATATCAAGGATATCAAGCACTATAAACTTCTTCTAAAGCAAAGAGAAGAAAAAGAAGGGTGATGTACAAGAATTAGTAAGATTAAAAGGGTTGCTGAAGTTAGAGATATCTGACAGCCTTAATTGTATGAATTATTTGCAGTTCATGCCTGTTTTCAGAATTACCAAGAGATAAACCTTTATTGTTATTATTATTATTAAAATCTTTGTGTCTAGGAACATTTCCAACTGGTATATGAAACTAAAGGACTCAAGGGAGGAGGCAGGTAAAATGATAAGCCTATTTCTGAATTACACATCAGCAGAATGGACATTGGACGGGACGGAAAACAATTCTAGACTGGATTTTGCTAGTTCCAAATAAAAACCGAAATCTCAACTCAATGACTTGGATAGTAATGATCCAATCCAACTACGGTAGTCTGACCCCAAGGCAACACTTACATATTAAATCATATTGCATATGTTACATACATAATATTTGGGCATATTTATGAAACAATATTATACAAATTGTATAGTCAATTATACATATTTAAGTGAGAGCACTAGGCCAACCTTTTATACACATTTAAACATAATATTATAAGCAATATACATTACATATTATATAAGTATATATTTCCTATTTATCCACCCAAGTCTCTCTCTCTCTCACACACACACACACATTGCCTATCTCTCCCTCTCCTAATACATCAACCCTACTCTTAAACAGTAGCACCTCCATTCCCAAAAAATACCAATATTATAAGCAATATACATTACATATTGTGCAATTATATATTTATCCACCCAAGTCTCTCTCTCTCTCTCTCTCTCTCTCTCTCTCTCTCTCTCTCTCACACACACACACACACACACACATACATTGCCTCCCTCTCCCTTTCATAAAACTTGAAACCCTACTCTCAAGCAGTAGCACCTCCATTCCCCAAAAAAATCAACTCTACCGAATTGCAAATACCATTCTAGCTCAAATCATAGCACCAGTGGCTAATATATACAAATAAGTTTAAATATATAATATTTGAAACCCGAAGTCCCCTATGTGATTCCTACTCCACCCAATCTACGTGATTCACACTTGTCTGTCACAACCTCAGACTAGTCTTTCAGGATTGGACCATGACTGTGCTAATAACTTGTGAGTCTTGAGAAATGAAATCTATTCAGAAATTAATAAAAATAATAACTAAACTTCCGTTGGTCTTTCAAACACCAAAAATTGACACAGATGAGGCCTTAGCAGTTAGCACTTAGCTATATGAACAGCAGTATTATATATATTGTCATAATTCTGTCTTGCACAGCCTCCATATCAAGCACCTGACCTTTGATAAGTGATGCTTACGTATCTACTTAACAAGAAGTATTCCCAATGATAAAAAAATATTGTATATTTTTTTATAATTTGCTAAAATCTAAACGAATGCAACCATGCTGCAATTGGATATTAAAGGCAACAAAAATTAAGTGAAACAAATGCATGTACATACATGATATATACTGAGTGTATCCAAGAATTTCTCAAATGAATGAACCCATTCATGGTGATTCCAGACACGTGGTAAATCAACAGAAATTACTCGGTAGCCCTGCAAAGAATGCACCGATCATACTCTGGCAAGTGCCAACTTGTTTCATGCAGCAAAAGTTTGTGCAGATAAGATTGATACTATTTATTATATACAATAATACAAATGTCAACTACTAAAGCAGAATAGACTCCAGTATAAGAATAAAAAAAACAGATTCATTAACCAAAACTTTCATGTTCTGAAAGAACTGGTAACATGAACTACGTTCATGTCCTTTCCTATTCATATAATATACAAGACAACATTTCACCAAGAAAAGAGGGCAAGACAGATTAGAAACAAAGATACGTGCTTGCCTATTATCACTTGATGTTTACTACAATACAAATTTGAATATATGCTATTTAACATAAATAAAAGTAAAAACAATCAGAACTTCAAACATGGTTGGCCTTACCAGTCCGTACTGATATACCAACCAACCGTTGGTATGATACATACCAAAGCATACCAATGTACCGACACATGATACAGTGGGTCGTATGGACAAATTGGTATATACCACCCGTACCAATCCCCTGTTAGACCAATATGTACTGCCCATAATGGGAATACTTGAGCTTGAAACATGGTAAGACCAAGGTTTGACTTACCGGTCCATACCGTTGACGTCGCCTCGATCTTTCTCCCCGCGTGGGGAGACGCTCCGTCTCCTCGCGCGGGAGAAAAAGCGGCCGCGGCCGCGAGCAACCCGCAGGCGACGACGACGCACAGGCGACCCACGGGCGACGATGGCAAGCGGGCGAGTATTCTTTCTTCCCCTCTTCTTTTCTTTTTTCTTTTCCTCTTCTTCTTCCCTTTTTCTTCCTCAATTGACCGTCGACAGTCGATTTCTCTCTTAATCGACCATCGACGATCGATTTCTTCTTCAATCGGCCGCCGACAACCGAAATCGACCGTCGACGGTCGATTTTTGACGGAACCACCCGGTAGCGGGCAATCCGCGTACCGGTAACCTGGCGGACCGGTATGTACCACCCATACCAGGCGATACAGGTCAAAATTGTAAACCTTGGGTAAGACAAAAGTTGGTAATAAGAATGGCACTAAAATGGTGAAAGTATAAATCTATCAAATATGAGAATACTTGAGCTTAAAACACCTATCAAGATAAAAGAAAACCCTAAAATGCCTTAAAGAGAAAAGGCATTGTCATATCATTGGCAAGATAATCATCTAAAACCAAAATAAAGGAAAAAATGAGCATACTCAGAAAGCACCAGAAAAAGACCACACAATAGCATTTCCAATATGTTATGTCAATAATTAAAATCAGATAAAGCCAAATTTTTCATTCATGGAAGTTATCATTGTAAAAATCTTCAAAATACAACATTCATAATGCACCATCAAATAGTTGAATGTTTTATGTTTAAGGGAATTTATTACTTAGCAAGTGCATGGACATAGAAGGTGATGGAAGCAAGGTTTGACTTACCGATCCGTACCAACATATCAAGTTCATCTCGGTACCGGTACCGAGTGGTACATACAGTGCATACCGCCCGATATATTAAAATATAATATAAATATTTTATAATATAATATTAAAATATTAAAATATAAAAAAAAGAAGAAAAAGGGGCGACGTCGCCTCGATCTTTCTACCCGCGCGGGAGAAAGAGCACCCGCGACCCGCGGGCAACGACATCGCACGGGCGCTAGCGACCCGCGGGCGGCGACGACGCATGGGCGCTGGCGACCCGCGGGCGACGACGGCACGTGGGCGCTGGCGACCCGTGGGCGACGACAGCGCACGAGCGGCGACAGAACACGGGCGAGGACCACACGCGGGCGATAAGTATTCTTTTTCTCCTCTTTTCTTTTTTTTTTCTTCTTTTTCTTCTTCTTCTTCTTCCTCCCTTTTTCTCGCTCAATCGACCACCGACGGTCGATTTTTGGCTGAACCGCCCGGTAGCGGGCGGTCCGAGTACCGGCAACCTGGCGGACCGGTATATACCGCCCGTACCGAGCGGTAAATATCGAAATTGCAAACCTTGGATAGAAGGACTAACGAGGGAATCAAAGACCCAATTTAGCACTTAGATAACAACAGTTCACAACTAATACAAGATATAAAAGCAGTGTAAATTATCAAACTAAACTAAAGAAAATATAACATCAAAAATTACCACACTCCTACACATGACAACATGTAAGTGGCAAGTAAAAAAGTCGCTTTGATCAAGCTGATGGTGAAAATATGAAGGGTAACTTTTAAATCCTCATGACCAAGGTTGTTGCTCTGATGTCCCCTCATGATTTCGATGGAATAACTTGATATAGGTTTTATTGCTCATAATATAAGTTCATGATGATGCTAAATGTTACATCAAAGAAACAGGAAAAAATGTAATAATAAGTTAGAAAAGCATACATATAGAACATATAAGTAACAATTGGAACACAGTATATATGCATAAAACATGTTCATCCAATGACCTCGACATACTTTATATAGACCACACACACTAACTGGACATAAATGTTCTTTATCTTTCATTTCTTGTATTTAGAAAAACTAGTTATTGATGGGAAAACTAATGCAGGACTCATTTTAGAAAAAGGATCTAAGAGCTTTCCCTTTGCCTAGCTTGAAAATGCTGTTTTAACTTCATCTTATAGTTTTACTTTATCTCAAATTCTGTATCTCTATGCATATGACTTGCTCTCAGTTACAGTTCCATAGATGACAAATGATAGTCTAGCTTTCGTATTATGCATAAAAAAATTTGGTAATGCATAGCCGATTACATGTTGTGATTTGAATTTCAACTAGTCCACAACGAAAATGGAAGCTGCAGCATGCAAGAATTTTCTCAAGGTCCAGCTTCAAACATATTAGTGAAATCCTTGCAAGTGCCAAACCATCACTATATTATGTCCATATTTTAGTATGCACTGCGTCATAGACTCAAGATCAAAAAGATCTTATTCCTTAACAATTATTTTGCATTATCATAAAACGGAAAGGAGATTTTCACGAAGGCTTCAACTTCCAAAATCACACAGCTTTAGTATGAAAATAATTTTTCTAAAGGACAGTTGTCTGCAGTCAAATAAAAACAGAACAAGTGACAATATTTCTCCTGTATTACCTTCATTGAGAGGGACTTGATCTGTTTGTAATAGACGTCTGCAGTGCCTGCAATTCCAGGAATACAAATGAGAGGAGGCACAGCCTTTGGACCAAAGTCATAGTACCTCCATTGATTATTTCCAATCTGCAGTGTTAAAAGAAAATTGACAATACACAAATAGGCATCAAAAAATTTTGACAAACCAAACTACGATCAAATTTGTGATATGTAATATATACAAAATTATAACAAATTCAACATTGGCCACTATTACCTACTCTTGCATCATTTCAATTCTTATTAGTGAACCCTTCAACTAGTAAACAAGATATATCCGCAATCAGTAGAAAGATTTTTGCAGCATTACAGAGGATACATGCATCTAGCAATTTCTAGTATCAATGTCAATCTATGCAAACAATTTAGGGTTTTACAATTGAGGAATTAATGAGACAACGTGTTAAAAATGTGCCCTGGTCTTTAAATTTGGCATACTCACTTCTAATTCTAAAGTTTCTGCAGCATCGAAATTTTCATAATAGGCTAATTGATATCTATATGTTTCACTAAATGGAAGATTGCCTTTCCTATTTCTCTAACAACAATCTTTAACATTCAGAGGGTAACAATGAAAGCAACAATAATTGAATTGACACATAGAGAGAAAAATTGTAACATATCACTATGATACATTGCACCAATCAAAAAAAGGAAGAAATCAACTCAAAATATGATCTTAGGGCATTCCTGTAACATCTTGCAAACAATGGTTGCCTCGATGCCAAATCAGGCAATAACGACCACTAGAAACCAAACCCTTTGTGAAGCACAGAGTCTACAAATCAAGCAAACTTAACAACAGTTCTTGCGTATCTACCAATTCAACAGCAACACTATAAGATGCAACGGTTCCTGCATATCAATCGATTCAAGATCTTCCTAGAACAAAGAAAAAGATTCAAGAAAAGCATCACTATTACACTATATAATATATGAAAGAGGGCAATCGATTTAAGATATGATCTGAGGCAAACTTTAAACGTTTGCCGAACAACTTATACACCGAGACCAAATCAAGATGTACGTCTCCAACAACCGCTGGGAAAACCAAGCCATTTCGTGAACTACGATTCAAGAATTCGATCTACGCAACGCAAAGAAAGAAAAATCGCCACGAGATCCGACAGTTCTTGTTCGAGAACTGCAAATAGCCGCATCAACGAGAAAGCGAAATGACTACAGGACCCGTCCGTTCCTGCGCATCTACCGATTCAAGAACAACGAACCCTACACGACAACCAGGAACCAAAATCACTACAAGATCTGTCTACCGATTCGAAAACAACAAATCCTCTTCCTTCCGAAGACACCAAGAAAGATGCAGAGACTACTACGTTCGACACAGATCCTACCCGAGCAAACAAGAAGAGGAGGGAGGGGAAGGATCGTACGGAGATTTTGTGGAGCGGGACTTGCGACTTGAAGTAGACGTAATCCCCCGGCACCGGCGAGATGCCACCCTTCATCCCACTGTGAGAGAATAGTTGCAGAGATCGGAGATCGAAAGGACCGCGATAGGGAGGAGGAGGCTCGGTCGGAGTATGCGATGGCTGTTGCCGAATCTGTGGTTCGAACCCGAAGGGCAGGAAAGGGGATTGGTGGAAGTATATATATTTGGGATAGACTTAGTATTTAGAGCTCATTTTTTGTTATCTACAACAAGAACTTCAAATGTGTCTAAATTATTCTTTTTATGTATATATATATATATATATATTTATTTATTTATTTATTTATTTATTTATTTATTTATTTATTTATTTATTTATTTATTTATTTATATATACTTTATAAACTACTAATAAAGAAATTCTTGTCACTCTTTTTCTATAATAGTTTTTTTTTTCTTCTTCTCCATCTTTTTATAATAATCGGAGTTGATATAAAATAATAAAAAAAATCGATAATAAAATGGCATGATCTAAGATCGAAAAGAAAAGAGTAAATGGTTTTTCATATTTATTTATATTATTAATATTTTTAGGACTATATAGATTCGATAATAACTGACATCATCTACTTCGTCAGTTAGTTTGACATCATCTACTTGTCAGTTAGTTTGACCCAAATAAAATTATATTCTTGGCCCCTATAAAATATCCAAAATATTATCTTTAAGCTATTTATAAAATTTGGACTGATTCAAAAATGCTCAGAATATGTTATCTTCCGAGCAATTGCTAAATAATCAAATATTTGGATCGATATTTTGGGTATTCTAGATCTTAACACAAGTATAATATTAACTATTTTTTTCTCATTCTGGTATTCGTAGAAATTAATGATATAAATAGTCTGATGATGTTTGTTACATTTTTAGGGTTATGTATTATATAATAATAACCTAGATCATTGTCATTTTTTAGATCAATTATATTATCCAAAAGATATCATGTTTCAAGTTTTTAATCAAAGTATCCTCTTGGGCATTCATAAAATACTCAACATATATCATCTTTAGGACGATGAGAAATGTTAGCAACAAGTGAGATCTACGAGGAAAGAAAGAAAAAAATAAAAATAAAAAGATTATAAATAATAAATTATCATTTTAAGAGATTATAAATAGTAAAAAAATTATAAATAGTAAAATAAAGTTTAAATAGGAACCTCATTTGAGTAGGACGATGCACCTAACAAAATATAATGATTATTATATGAGCTGGCAGCAACCATGAGCCGGAATAACCATGACAGCCTCGATGCCGAAAAAGGAAGCGATGAGAAGGATTCCGATACCTAATAATTAATAAATATAAAATATAAATATAATTATTTATAAAAAATATATATTTTACATATGTTCAAACGAATTAAATAGAGTGAGTCACCAAAACCCTGATGCATCCTACCACTAAAATAAATTAAATATATATTTTATAAATATGACTACCTCTTATATAGAACCATTAAAATTACATCTTGTCTTAGTGTCTATTAGATCTTCATCTAATTACTCATTAATTCTGGATTATTGAATCTTTATCCAATAAACTTCTTTGGCCTCTTATTAGGCCTCATGGGAGCCCATCAATATAGAGTCTCATCAATAATGATATAGGCTAATTGGAAATCTATCATTGGAAGTCTAAGGACCAGATACACAACTAAGACTATAGATCAATCAGTAAACTTATTCTCCAATGAGCATCTGTAGTATATCCTTAGTGTCTTCACACAAGTGGCTATGAGACCAATCACTTCTATCATATGGATAAGTATACAATACACTAGTTTGTTCAGTTATCTCGATATCCCTCTTGAGTAACCTATGATCAGGATTATTTAGGATTTGTGTTTAAAGGTGAATCGATCTCATTATCGTGATCACATCACGATCCGATTCCAATTACACAAAACCAAGGACATCATAATATATATATATATATACACACACAATAGATAATATAATGTGAGAATATACTAATGACCATCTATAAGATTGCCACACAGAATTACCTTTTTAAGATTGGCTACCATTACCAATGACCATATATACTAGATCTGAAACTTCCAGACCTATAAATCCGCTTTTAAAGAATAAAGTACTTAAACAAGGTATCCTTAGTATCTCAAGTCTAAGGATCATATACACAGTTGGGACTACGAAATCATTGTCTGATGATGAGGTATCATTAACCATCTAGCATTCCGTAAGTGGATCATTCAGTGAACTCATTCTCTAATAAGTATCTGTACTATATTCATAGTGTCCCACTTGACCTAAAGTCATTCACCTATATGTTTGATCCCCATTAGACCCTGATGACACTAAGCAACGACTTTGTTAGTGAATCTATAATGTTATCCGAATGGAACTCTTTCCACTGCTATATCATCAAGAGCAATGATCTCTCTGATCAAGTGAAACCTACTTAGAACATGCTTGGACTTTCAATGAGACCTAGTATCTTTTGCTTGAGCAATCACCCTATTATTATCGTAATATAGGGAATCAGCTCCTCACTTCCTTTGTTGCTTCTGCCGTAGTAATGTACTTTGCCTCAATGGATGAGTTAGTAATAGTATCTTGCTTGTAACACTTCTAACTTATTGCTCCTCTATTTAGGATACACATATCCTAAGTTTGACTTGTTGTCATCGATATCAGACTGAAAACTCGAGTCTGTTAACCCTCAACCTTGAGGTTACCTCCTCCATACACAAATAAAAGATCCTTAGTCCTTCTCAAGTACTTAAGGATACACTTTACCACCTTCTAGTATTCCAAACCTAGATTCGTCTAATACCTACTCATAACACTTAGAACATGTGCTACATCAGACCTTGTACATAGCATAGCATATATGAGAGATCATTTCTTTATGAGTCTTTAGAGACATACTCCTAGAAAGTGATATTCCATATCTCATTGATATGAGATCTCTCTTGAAATTTTTTTTGCCAAATCTTTTGACAATGGTGTCTATGTACCTGAACTAGGAGAAGCCAAATATCCTCTTGGATCTATCTCTATAGATCTGAATTCCTAAAATGTAGCATGTTTTCCCTCGGTCCTTCATAGAGAAGTATTTAGATAACCAAGCCTTGATCATAGAGACCATTCCTACATCATTCCCAATGATTATGATGTCATCCATATATAGTATCAAGAAGGTGATAGTGCTCCCACTTATTTTCTTGTACGCACAAGGCTCATCTTCATTTGTAATAAAGTCATAAGATTTAATTGTTTTATCAAATCTTATGTTCTAACTTCGGGAAGCTTGCTTTAGTTCATAGATGGACTTAAACAATCTGCATACCTTATTTGGACTTTCTATCGATACGAATCCTTCAAGCTATATTATATATACCTCTTTCTCGAGGTTGCCATTGAGAAATACAGTTTTTACATCCATCTGTCAGATTTCATAATCATAGTGTGCTACAATTGCCAGCAAAATTCAAATAGATTTCAGTATAGCTATGTGAGAAGGTTTCGTCATAGTCAACCCCATGTCTTTGACGATACCCTTTGGCCATTAGCTTTACCTTATAGGTCTCTATCTTTCTATCTACTCTGATCTTCTTTTTAAATATCCACTTGTAAGCAAAGGGTACAATACCCTCAGGTGCATCAACTAGGTTCCAAACATTGTTAGAGTACATGGAATCCATCTCGAAATTCATCGCCTCTTGTCACTTCTTAGAGTTTATGTTCATAATAGCCTTCTCGTAGGTCTAAGGATCGATATCCTCAATGTCATCTCCCTTAATATATCTTACATATCTCTCAGGAGGGTTAGACACACTATTGGACTTACACAAAGTCAAAATATATATGCAAGGTACTTGAACAAACTCATCATGTGGAATTGTGCTTAAGCTAGGTTATCCATTCTTGCTCGATGTTGGTAAACCATATATGAGCATCATATGCATTATGAAAAAATAAAACAAAACTAGTTTCCCAAGTTTATCATATCGTCGTGTGATGATTGGTGTACAAAAAATTGTAAAACCAAAAAACTGCGTAACATGTGTTAGATATTTTACTTATGGAGATCATATATATACCTGAAAAAAACTAGATCCAAAGGATAAGATGAAGGAGTTCAGATGTCCTCTCTAGCGGTATCCACACAGTGGATGTGACGATTACGCTCCTTAGATCATTGCGGGATCTACCTCTCCATTCGTAGCACCCAAGAGTTATCAACCAAGGAGGAGTAGAGGCTGAGGAGAATTGGAGGGGTGGTTATCAGAAGCTCTAGCCTATGAACCCTTTAGTCCCCTCATATTTATAGAGGTCCTTTGAACTTAACCATAATGGATCTTGCCCTATTGGGTACTCTATCTCTATTCAACTATCCAAGCCTTTTAGATTAGTGGATCTCTATCCAAAAATCTCTTATTAGCTCTTATTGGATTTCATCTATAGGATCCAAAAATACAAGGCTTATTAGATATCCAATAAAACAAGGGCTCTGCGGATATCTCATATCTGAATCTTTACTTGTCGCAACATCCACCATATGTGTGTGACCCTCTAGGCCGATTACCGAGTTGGTCATGAGTTGCACCTATCAAAATTCCTTCTGACTTAGTGAATTATTATCTCATAATAAGTCACTCAACTCATTGACTATGGACATACTAGATTACTACGCCATAGTCCCTAGACGGTACAGGAGGATCTATCCATTGGACCTATCTATCATCAGTCATCATGTATCTATAGTCCCTCATCTATCTAATATCATGAGTAATTCAAACTAAAGATCGATAAACTCATATTTAGCTAATGAATGCTGAAAATAAACAGGAGAGAAATACTCATAATTTATAGTGGTTCGACCATAATCTTGGCCTACGCCCACTTCCCGAGTCCTCTTTGTCGAGGCTCATCGGAGTCCACTACTAATCTTTTATAGGTGAAGATCAAACCCTTACAAGCTTTCAACTTACAAGGGAGACATTTTACAAGGATTACAACACTGGCTCACTCCCTTCCCCCATATTCTTTCTCTTGCACATTTTTAGCACACTTTTCTTTTTCATAGATTTTTGCTTAATGACTTATGTGAATTCTTATACTAAATGCAAGAAGACTTGGGGTATTTGTAGACTCCAATTGGCTTCAGAAGAATGGAGCCAAAATTTAAACGTATCCAAAAAATTTGGGTACAAGCAGTAAAACTGCTGGCACCGGCTGTACTACCATCGAAAGCTGCTCGAAAAACTAGGCGGTTGTACAACTGCTAACCTGGGTGGTACAACTGCTGGCCTGGGCAGTACAACTACTGCTCACTAGCGGTATAATCGTCGGGAATCCCAAAGAAGTGATTCCCTCCACTTTTCCAATCCTGACTTGTACCTTATGTTGATCAATTCTCAAATCAACCAATTAAGCTCAACCTAAGCTCAATCCATCCTCATAGTGGACCTGATTGCCTCACATTGAGTTGATTTGGATTCCTTCTAAATTAAACTCAATTTTGACTCGAACCTAACTACAACTCAATGATTACAACCATACAGGACCATCAAGCTTAATAAACGACCTAACCCCCGACAATCTGGCAACCTTCGACATTTTTATGGTGAGTCTTATGGTCTTCTTCCGGCGATCTCTTGGCGTGTTCCTAGCGAGCTTCCCGATCTATTCGACAAACTCCCGTGAGTTCCCACAGCAACATCCGAGTCTTGGCCCGATGCCCAAACTTGATCCTGGCCCAACATCTGGTTGTAACTCCTTTTGTCCATCATTGTTAAACCTGCATTATTTTCTTTAACACACATGTTAGATTAAACACTCATCAATTGATTTCATCATCAAAATATGAGATTCAACACGTTTATTAGGTATGGTACTATCATGCCTCACACGAAATCCATCTAAGTCTCGTTCTAATCAGATTCTTCCAAAGATCTCCTTCTCTCTCAATCTGAACGACCCTAGCCACATATTTGCTTAAACAACATAGGATATTTCTCTCATGGTACTGAGAGTTGATGATCCTCTATTGACACTCAATTGCCTTCGTAAGGCTGGCTACCAATCTCGATAACCAGTTGTACTAGATCTGAAACTTCCAAACCTGTAAATCTGACGTCAAAGAAAGGAGTAATCAAATAAGGCATCCTTGGTGTCTCAAGTCTAAGGACATGACACACAACTGGGACTACGGAATCGCTATCTGACGTCATATATCATTAACAATCTATGCGTTTCAATCTCAACACATGTAGTTTTTAAGCCAATCATCACACGATGAACCTGACTCTAATACCACTGTTGGAAAACTTTGAGAGCACCACATACACAATAAGAAAATAAAACAAAAGGTTTCCCACATTTATCATATTATCGTGTGAAGATTGGTGCAAAAAAAAATCATAAAATTAAAAAATTTGCACGTTGTTTAGATGTTTTACCTAGGGAGATGTTAGGACTCTAGCTAGGGGAGACCTAATTTAGTTTCATTAAAGAGGGCAAACATGTAAATCCTAAGGGTATTCATGTAAGTCCAATCTAGTCAGCCCCTATTAAAGATTTGAGGAGGTCGACTAGGTTACGATTTGTTTGGAAGAAGATATTTTGAGGGAAGAATAAGATACATGTTACCCTAATTAACCACCCCTTATCCTAGTTAAAGAGAGGTTGGTTGAGGAGAGGTTAAGTTAGAATAGGATTAGGATTAGTTTAGAGGTTGCTTCTTAGAGTTTGAGTTTGAGTTATTAGAAGTAGGAGTTGCTTCTTAGAGTTGGAGTAGGAGTTGTTAGGAGTTGTTAAGAGTAGGAGTCTTAAGTAGGAATCCTATTTGGAGTTGGGGTTTAAAAGCCCTACAAATAGCCTTGTATTCTCCCCTCTTTCATCATCAATAGATCAATTATCTTTCTGCTCATATAGTAGAAAACCAAGGAGGGAGGAACCCCTATAGAGTTCCAAGGAGGCCGATCCCCTATAGAGATAATCCCAAGCTTAGAATCCGTAAGGGTTCTAACACTTGGTATTAGAGTAGTGTTCTTGGTATCTCGCTGCCCTTCCATAGCCATCCATCAGCCCTCCATAGCCATCCAAAGCAATTCCCATAATTGCTTGAAGATCGTCACCAAATTTCATCGTCATCTCCACTACCGCAGATCATCTTTTGATCTCCCTGTAAATTACAACAGGTTCTTGTTTCCTACCTTACTACTACTGTAATTTAGTTATCCCTATTCAAAAAATCCAAAAAAATTTGTTCCTATTTGCTGCATAAACTTTTCGTCATAAAGTTTCCATCTTTGCTGCAGAATTCCAACAGCACACCCTTGACTATTTGATTTGCTGCTGCATTTTTACTGATCTAATCTCTATAAAATTTTTACGACGACTTTAGCACTTCCTATCTTTAAATTTTATTTTAGTTTCACAAAAAATTCTCAATATAAACCACTGATCTTTTATGTCCAAACTGCTACACTTTAGACGTAAAAATCTGTTGTAGTACCTTCCTGTGATCTTTGATTTTGTCGAATCTTTTGCTATCATTTTCTTCCACGAATTTTTTATCAGCATTACCTTTCCCTTACCAGCAGATTCTCCTTAAGTTTTACTTGAATCCTTATTTTGAACTGCTAAAAATATCGTCTACACTGCTGAAATCTTTCGACGACAAAATTATGTCGTAGTACCTTCTCGTATTCCTTGATCTTGCTGAAACTTTTGTTGCTGATTTCTTCCACGAATTTTTTTACAGTGTTAACTGTCCCTTGCTAGTGAATTCCTATTGAGTTTTACTCAATTCCTTGTTATGAACTGTTACAAAAAATTGTGACTATACTACTAAAATCTTTCGCTGAAAAAATTCTGCAGTAACACCTTCTTACAATCTTTGATTTTGTTGAAACTTTTGCTATCATTTCTTTCCACGAAATTTTTGATGACTTTACCAATAGATTCTCTTTGAGTTTCACTTGAATTTTAATTAAGAATTTCAGGAAAAAATTATGTCTTCACTATTGGAATTTTTTCGATGAAAAATCTGCTACGGCACCTTTGTCTTTCTTCTTCTTCTTAACCCACCGAAACCCAACCATCTTGTTGCCACCACTAAAGACGTCTTTATGGCATCCCTTTAGCCTTAAGATGCAACCATATTAATTTATTTTTATAACTCAAACAACACCTAAAATAGCAACCTATCGTTGCCTATCGACGTAGAATTCTGTAGCACTACCTTTCGGTGTTTTTTGTTACACCGATATCTGATCCTTACCGAAATTGTTGCTACCACCCACGTCATTTTTAGTGCACCCCTCTAGCCTTAAGATGCAGCCATGATAACCTATTTCCATAATCCACAACCAACTCAAATCATAGCCTAAACAACGGTCTTCCGCAGCCACCGAACCTTCCACTAATCCTTACCCTACGCAGCCACCAATCCTACAAAATAGGTCGCTGCCATCAACAATAACCCTAAGCCATCCCTATAACCCTAAACCTCTATCACCAAACCCTCCTTATAGCCCCTATAGTAGCCCTAAATCACCACCCTGATAGCATCCGAAAAAATAGCAACATGTCAGCCCTAAACCGTAGCCATCTACCTATGATCCACCATCCCTTTTGGCCACCAAACCATCCAACCGTTCCATTTCACTGACCTAATAGTAGGAGAGGGACATTGGCATATCATATCTAGAGGCACATGTAATGGCATCTTAAGGTTTAATCGATGTCAAGTTGGAGGCGTTTGAATCACGCAAGGAGGACAGATTGCATGCCTTATTCGCCGAATTCGGATTGAGCCGATCTCCGAGCCCAATAAAATTCCAGCAAGGTCAAAGTTTAGAGAGGCCTCTCAAAAAGAAAGAATGAGCCACTGATATGAGGCAGCCACGCATGAGGGTGGACTTCCCTCGATGGGAAGAAGGAGACCCGACTGGATGGATTTTGCGCGCCGAACATTACTTTCGTCATCACCAAACACCAGAGGATTCTATGGTGGACACCGCTATCATCTACATTGAAGGAGATGCTATATGATGGTACAATTGGCTTAATTGAATACAACTATGAGGCTTCAATGTGGATACAATTCAAGTATACGCTACAAACCGCTTTGGGCTGACCAAGTATGAGAATATCAACGAACAACTTGTCAAGATCTGACAAACCTCCATGATCCAAGAATACCATACCAGGTTTAAGAAATTATCTTACTTTGCTCATGATTGGTCTGACAGACAATAATTGGGGGTGTTCATTGAAGGATTCAAGCCGAAAATTAAAGGAGAGGTTAAAGCGTGGCAGCCCCCAATCGTGAAGGTCACAATATCTTTCGTCCGAATCCAAGAGGAATGACTGAACCAAGATGCTTGGAGGATGAGAACCACTCTTAGACCAGCAGCATATAAATCTCCCTCTGCTCCCAGCCATTCTTCACTGCCAAAAAAATTGACGAGAGAAGAGCTACACGATAAATCGACGAAGAGCCTTTGTTGGCATTGCAACGAACTTTGGAGTCACAACCATCACTGCAAAAAGGGGGAGCTTTCCATGATAAAATCTATTAAAGAATCTGAAGAAGAGGTCTAGGAACTTGAGGAAGAGAACATGAAGGAGGACCCCTAGCTAACCGATTGTACGACTCACGCTTTAGCCGGCCATACGAACCCGCAAGCAGCAAAAGTTGAAGAATCCTTTAAGCAGCAACCCATCACCATCCTCACCAATAATCTTATGAATGACAAGGGAGAACAAGTGACCTTATGCGAGAAACATGGGAGCGAAGTAATGACGATCTCGACGCAACGCTTGCAGAAGCTTGCTGAAATTTCAGGCGCCTCCAATGAATCGATCTTCATATGCTGATCTTGCAGGAGGCACCACTAGCACATAATCGGCCATATTGCTGTCCACATCCATAGAGGGTCAAAGCTAAAAGGATCGTCTAGGAGACAGATCATTCGACCACGGCCTTCCCTTGCAAGGACACTTTATCTCCAAAAGCTTTACCTCTTTGTCTGCAAGTATAAACTCTTCCTGAAGTGCCACATCTAGCCGAACCAGTTATGGCTTCTGAAGCACTCCTAGATATCATGCTACTTCCATGACTTCTCTAAGGAGTGGACCATAATGCTCAAAGTCTTCCCTAATGATGACCATCGATCCACGACCTACAACCACAAGAAGATTGAGTCCCTCCAATGACAATGCCAGCATGGAATCTGTGACACCAAACTTTCTTGGATGGAGATTAAAATTCTGAAGGAATAGGAGGAAGGCATCCACACGTCCAGTATCTACAGGATCCTCACAATCATGACACCATCTACATCAATGCTAGCATTACTCGATCGTGGCAACATGTTCGCAATTGGAGCAGACATATCTGGACTTAGGATCGGCACCACCCTCATGCAAGATGGTTGACTCCTAATGTACACCGAGGCTCTCCCTACATTTCACACGATGCTTTTGATCTATAAAGGGATACTAATTACTACTGAATTTAAAGTTTGGCATGATACAGGTCAATAGCATAAAGGAGAGATGAAAATAGGCTCGGTAAAATTGTAGCTCCTACCCTCCTTGGACTCAGAATGGGCTCACACCACCAGGGACCTTATCAAAGGGGAGCAATTATTCCAAAAGAAAGCTCGGTTACAATTAAAGAACAACCAAGTGGCAACCCATGCAAGAAAGAAACAGCCCCCCGATAAATATCAGAGTAGAAGAATGTTTTCCATTGAATATCGAGTTTCCCTTCATCTCTAGCCCTACCAGCAAAAAATTCGAGCCTCAAGGAAATGGTCCCCCTGCTACTTTGGCCCTTGCAAAATTGGGGATCACAATGGAGCCGTGACTTATGGATCAGATCAGTACATCAATTTAAAAATACAATTGATCCTCCAAGTATCTCATCACAAATGGAAGTTTAGAGAGGATAACTCAGCCCCGATTTATCCACCGACACCCAAGTCGATAAGGAGGCCTAGGTTCAACTAATGATTGCATGGGATCACGGGATCGTGATACATCACCGTTCAGTCACTACTGTTAATGTTGGACCCCAGGAGCAGGATGTGCCTATTATAGGGTCATGAGGGAACCTCGTGAGGAATTATAGATCATGACCCAGAGACATGAAACTCAGCCTTGAGGACAAGACTGATTTAAAGAGGGGTCTACTAGGACTCTAGCTAGAAGAGTCCTAATTTAGTTTTATTGAAGAGGGTAAACATGTAAATCTAAGGGCATTCATGCAAATCCTATCTAGCTGACCCCTATTAAAGAGGTGAGGAGGCCGGCTAGGTTAAGATTAGTTTGGAGAAAGATATTTTGAGGGAAGTATAAGATACATGTCACCCTAATTAACCACTCCTTATCCTAGTTAAAGAGGGGTTAATTTAGAATAGGATTAGGATTAGTTTGGAGGTTGCTTCTTAGAGTTGGAGTTGGAGTTATTCGAAGTAGGAGTTACTTCTTAGAGTTGGAGTAGGAGTTGTTAGTAGAAGTCTTAAGTAGGAATCCTATTAGGAGTTGGGGTTTAGAAGCCTTATAAATAGCCTTGTATTCTCCCCTCTTTTATCATCAATAGATCAATTATCTTTCAGCTCATGTAGTAGAAAACCAAGGAGGGAGGAACCCCTATAGAGTTCCAAGGAGGCCGAACCCCTATAGACATCACCCTAAGCTTAGAATCCGCAAGGATTCTAACAGGAGATCATATATATCTGAAAACCCAAATCCAAAAGGAGAGAATAAAGGAGGCCAAATGTCATCCTCTTTAACCCCTGTGTCACTCAAATATAATATGAGACAACGGCTTTATTAGTGGATCTATAATATTATCTTTGGATGGAACTCTTTCCATTGCTACATCTCTATAGGCCATGATCTCTTTAATCAGTTGGAGCCTCCTTAGAACTCTTTTGATGAGACCTGGGTCCTTTGCTATAACTATTGCCCCGTTGGTGTTGTAATATATGAGAATCGACTCCTCGTTGCTCGGTATGACTCCTAAATCCACGATGAACTTCTTTATCTAGACTCGCTCCTTTATTGCTTCTGCTATAATAATGTACTCCGCCTCTTTGGTTTAGTCAGCAGTAGTATCTTGTTTGGAACTCTTCTAAATTACTACTCCATTCAATGCGAACATAAACTCTTAGTTTGACTTGCTCTCATCGACATTAGATTGGAAACTCGAGTTCATGTAGCCCTCAAATTGGAGGCTACCTCCATCACACACCAATAGAAGATCCTTAGTCCTTCTCGAGTACTTAAGGATGCACTTTACTTATTTTCAGTGTTCCAAACCTAGATCCACTTGATACCTGCTTATGACACTCAGAGCACGTGCTATACTTGGGCTGATATATAGCATAACATACATGATATACTCTATCGTTGAGGCATAGGGTATCCTATCAATGTTTGCTCTTTCTTTAGGAGTCTTTGGGGATATACTCATAGAAAGTGATATTTCATCTGTTATCAGTATGAGCCTCTGATAGAACCCCAAAAGGAGCTCTATAGGATTTGATCTTTGAGAGGGATCAACCCTTGGAATACTATAGGGGTTCCTCCCTCTTAGGGTCGGCCAACAAGGGTGAAATATAATTGATCTTGCTTGATTGAAAGAGGAGGAGGCTACATGCTTATATAGGGCTCTAAACTCTAGCCCAAGAGGGGATGCTGCCTAAGTAAAATTACCCCCTTGCTCCTCCTATAGCTGCCCTGGCTTAATAGGGATGGGCGGCGGCTATGATGGCACCAAGGCCTCCTACACTTACTAGAAACCTTGGCCGACCAACCCAATAAAGGGGGCGACGACCAGTAAGCCCTAAGGCCCAAAATAAACCATAGCCACACTTCTTTATAGAATAGAAGTGACTAGGTGAGGTTTTATTGTAATCTCACAGGGTTCTTATTAATTACTTCTAGGGTGATTATGACTCAACCCTGCTGGAGTCCTATCAAGCTCGCCCTCTTTGAATCAGCTTTATCCTTAAGGCTGAGGATCCATAAACTCTAGGAACCGGGTCTTCAGCTCCACATTAGACTCCCATGTGGCATCTGTAGTAGGCGTTTCCTGCTCTTGCGATCCAGCCTCAATAGTAGTGGTGGGACCGTGATGTATCTTGATCCTATGATCCTATGCGATCATCAGCTGAACTTTGGCCTTCTCATCAGCTTGGGTGTCAGTTAGAAGGATTTAGGCTGAGTCATCTTATTTAAATTTTCATTTGAGGTGGGATACCTAGAGGATCAACTGTAATCTTGATTAGGTGCACAGATCTGATCTCCAAGTTAGGGCCCCAATGTGATCCCTAATTTTGCAAGGCCAAAAAAAAATAGGAAAACCACTTCTTTAAGGCTCGACTTTCCTGCTGATCGGGCTGAAGGTGTAGGATTTTTTGTCCATTCTAAAGTTTATCGGGAGGTCGTTTCTTCTTTGCATGTGTTGTCATATTGTTAATTTTTAGTAATAGTCAATCTTTCTTCTGGAATTGTGATTGTTCTTTAGTATGGTTCAAGATGATGGGAGTCCAATCTGGCATGAGCATGGATTGTAATTCTTCTAGGCTTACTCATCTTTCATATCGTGGGTCATCTTGCATAAAGGTGACGTCGATCTCAACTCTGGATGTGTTTGCTCTAATAATAAATATTTGACCATGATTTGGTGTGGACGATATCATGGTCATGAGGGCTATAGTTCCACTCGACCAAGGTGGTGCATCTTTCTTAATAGTGAGAGGGATACTTCGTTGAGTCTTGCAAATAATCATTCTCTTACTGTGGTTTCACCACTGGAGGGGCTCAATTTTCTCACGGTCTTGGGCCATAGATCGGAGGTCATCATCAAGGAAGTCTTTGAGTATCATGGTAAGATCCTGGGGAAAGTTATGGAAGTCACCTGAGATCTGGAAGTGCTGCATCAACAACCATGGTGAGTTTGGCGGGATGTAATACATCAGAAGTAACTTATCCCTAGGAAAAAAGATGTAGGGATGTGTCGTAGTGGAAAATAAGTACGGTCGGACAATCCGTGTTTTTGTCATCTCTTGGGTAACCCTCTTAGTTTTGATCTTCTATGGGCAGCATTCAAGCCGAGCATTAGCTGGTGGTAGGTTAGCATAGGGGAGTCGAGCATCTTGATAGGAGATAGTAGGCTTGGTTTGGTGGAGACTCCCAAAATTTTAGCAAGCTGTGGGAGAGGGTTCTTGTCTTCAATCTCATTTAGCTTTATCTCCTGAAACCCTTGGATTTGAATCGATAAACTGCTGGATTCTTCTTTTGGTATTATCCCAAAGTGTTGTGTTGTTGTCATAGTCACTTGGCTCCCTTGTGGAACCATATATTTTCCTTTGCTAAAAAATTTCATGGTTAGCTTAAAAAAATTCCAAAAAACATCTTCAATCGTGGACAACCAATCAATGTCGAGCACTATATCAAAACCATCAAGAGGGAGGAGGAAGAAATCAACAACTACGTCTTGCTCCTATAGGATCAGTTTTAACCGCGTGCACTTTCGGTTGCACTTTAGAATTTGGCTATTAGCTGCATTGACTCCAAACTGATAGGAATCCAACAAGGTTGAGTACTAATCACCCTAGAAGTAATTAATAAGAACCCTGTGAGAGTGTAATAAAACCCCACCTAGTCACTTCTATCTTATGAAGAAGTGTGGCTAGAGTTTAATTTGGGGCCTTAGGGCTTCCTAGCTACTGCCCTCCTTATTGGGTTGGTTAGTTAGGGTTTCTAGCAGAGGGGCGTGGCTTGTGCAGCCACTTAGGCCGTCACCCCTTTTATTTATGCATGGTAGCTATAGGAGGGGCAAAAGGGAGAATTCACTTAGGAAGCACCCCCCAATTGCTAGGGTTTGGGGCCCTATATAAGCATGTAGCTTCCACATCTTTTAAAAAAGCAAGATCAATCTACAATTCAGCCATATGGCCGACTACTAGGAGGGAGGAAACCCTATATCGTTTCGAGGGTTGATCCTCCTCAAAGATCAAAATCCATAGAGCTCCATTTGGGGTTCTCTCATCTGATATCAGAGCAGCGATCTTGCTACCCCTGTAGCCATCTCAGCTACTTCCATCTTCCCAAGCAATTCCCATAATTACTGCGACACGCGCCTCCACCTTCCACCTCAACCGCAGATCAAATCAATCTATCACTGCCCCCTATGTTTGATCTGGAGATCTGATATATTTTTATCACTCATGCCTCTTTAATACTGTAAAATCCTTTACCTTATACATTGAAAAGTTTTTTCATACTTTTATTACTGCAAATTTTAATCGTCGCAAACGTTATTGTTATTGAGAAGGCGAAACGTTATAGAAATTTTCAATCGCCTATTTGCCTCTTAAAACTAGTTAACTGCTGCTCCTTTTTGGCTAAAATTTTTATACAATTTCATAGATCATCTTAGCTTTCATCTAAGATTGATCTCTGGAAGAAATTCCTTCTGAAACTGGAATTATAGTGCTGCAATTCTTCATCGCACAGTGCTGAAATTTTATGATAAAGAATTTGACTTCCGCATGTTGGCCTCTTGAAACTAAACTTTTGTTCATCCTTTTTGGCTGAAAGTTTTACACAATTTCATAGACTGTCTTAGCTTTCATCTAAGATTAATCTCTAGGAAAAATTCTTTCTGAAACCAGAATTATAGTGCTGTAATCCTTCATCGTGCAGTGTTGGAATTTTACAACAAAGAAACTGCCTTCCGCCTTTTTCCCTATTTTCCTATCGTTATACCAAAATTTTATTAAACTTTTTGCTAATATCAACCACATCTAAACCGAGGATTTTTGCATACTTTCCTTGAGTTTTTCTCTGAAATTTATATCAAGAACTCATAATTTCTTTGACATAAATTCTGTTCGATAGAACTGCATGTACGTCGCTGTCAGATTTTTACTACGATTTTTCCAGATTTGAAACTCTCTTTTCCTCATCTTCCTCCCTTGATACCATAGCCCAAAATTTCATAATTTTTGGCTAGAATTTTCATCAAGAAGCTTCTGTTTCTTTGATGACAATTATGCTTTTGCAAGGCAGCATACGTTGCAACGAACTTCATCGAATTCTATCAATCCTTCGCTGCCATCTCTTCCAGATATGAAACCATCTTTCCTTAACCTTCACCCTCTACTATCACCAACCAAAAACCCTATCAAACCATAACAAAAAACTCATCCCAATCAGTCCCAAAAAATAGCCCTAACCGTAGCCTACTTCCTTACCGATCCACCAACCTTTTTAGCCCACCTTCGTTATCGATCCACCTACCTTTGCTGCCATCTATCCCAGATCCAAAATCCCTTTTCCTAACCTTCATCCACTGCTATCACAGCCCTAAAACCACACCAAATCATAGCTAAAACACCACAAAACCATAGCCCCTAACCACACCCAAAACTACCATAAAACTAACTCAAAAAAAAAAAAAAATCGTAGCCTTTGGTCCACCAATCTTTCATCTACCCAACCTCCCTTATCCCTTCAACTGCAGCACGCATCCCTCACTGAACAATGCTGCCAACAATGATCTCTCACTGCCAACCTCCTTGATCGCAGCCAACATCGATCCTTTGTGGCAAAAAAGCTACCAGCAGCGATCTTTCGCTGTAATCTGTCTACATCACAGTCGCAATAATATTTCACTACCAACTGTCTTGATTGCGGCCAACAACAAATTGAACATGACCAGTAGTGGTCTTTCGCTCCTTATCGCTGTTGTCCTCCTCCGCAATAGTCGTGCACACCGCTGCCCCGTCTTCCTCCTATTGCAGCCACACCCTTGCTGCGACCACGCCACCTGCAACCACGAAGTCACAACGCAGCCTAGCCTACGTCGCTGCTGCCCTCTTCTTCCTCCACCATCGCTGCTACCTTTTGACTCAGATATCTTGGCTGCCATCTTCCGATAGATATCAGCCACCTAAAAAATTGCAGCCTTGACGACATTGCAGCATCACTATAGAACTGAAGCTGATATTACTGCTACCATCTTCTTCCTCCACCGTTGCTGCTACCCTTGGCTGCCATCCTTCACTTGGAGACTTTACAATCACAGCCCCGACATTACTGCCATTTGCTGCCTTCACCCTGAAGATTGTAGCTACACTCTTCAGTTAGTTTATTTGATAGGTGGGAGATCCTTACGTCATGACATTGATGGACTTATTCGAAGCTAAATTGGAGGCTTTTGAGACGTGTATGGACACTAAATTACATTCTCTCTTCGAAGAGTTTAGATTGGGCCGATTATCGAGCCCAATAAGATCACAACGTGGTGCAAATTCAAATTGTAAAAGGAACCTTGATGAAGAACTAGCGATGATCCATCAAAGAGTACCAAACCAGGCTTGAAAGATTATCTAATCAAACTTACGATTGGTCTGAAAATAGATATTGAGGACTTTCATTTAGGGCTTGAAATCGAAGATTCGGGAAGAAGTTAAAGCGCGACAGTCATACACACTTAAGGCAACCATCTCATTCGCACGACTATACAAAGACAAGCTGAACCAAGATATTCAAAGGACCAAAGCCATCACACGACCAGCATCACAGAGACCCTCAGCCCCATCTACCACCAGCCGGTCACCTCAGCCAAAAAAGTTAATAAGAGAAGAGCTTCGTGACAGATCGACAAAGGGCCTATGTGGGAATTGTGATAAATTGTGGAGCCTAGAAACTAATGTAAAAAGGAGACGCCGTTAATAATTGCGCCCACTGAAGAACCCAAATTTGAAGATATGACTCTCGAGCCCAAAGAGAAGGATACATCACAAACGGCCACCCGCACGGTCCCTACCTTAGCTGGCTACACCAACCTACAAAAATTGAAGATCGAAGGGTTTCTCGAGCAGCAGCCCATCATCATCCTCATCGGTGCTGGGAGCACACACAACTTCATGAGCAATAAGGTTGCTGCCCACTTAATGCTCCAAAAAGAAGATTACAATGGGTTCGAAGTCAAGGTAGCTAACGGCTAAATTTTGAAGTGCAACCAGAAGTGCCCGCGGGTTAAACTGATCCTACAGGAGCAGGACGTAGTTGCTAATTTTTTCCTCCTCCCTCTTGAGGAGGAAACATAGCATGCCGTATTAACGGCTTCAGCCCAAAAATATTTGAGTAGATTATGTTCATTTAATATGGTTCTAGCCATTTCTTATAAACTCCTATTTTTTCTTTCTACTACTCCATTTTGTTGTGGATTTATTGGAGTAGAGAAGTTATGGATACCCATTTGATTCACAAAAATTTTGAAAGTCATTATTTTGAAATTCACTTTCATCATCACTACGTAATGATGAAATCATAAATCTTTTTTTATTTTGAATAATTTTATAAAACTTTTAAATATATCACTTTTGTATGCCAAGAAATAAGTCCAAGTATAGATACTATAATCATCTACTATAATAAATGCATATTTGCTTCTACCTAAACTTGTAATGTCAATTGGTCCAAATAAATCCATATGGATCAATTGAAGTGGCCTAGAGGTACTTATTTGATTTTTTAGCTTGAAGCTACTCTTTATTTATTTTCCTAATTGACAAGTATTACATACTTTATCTTTGATAAATTTTAGGCTTGGTAATCTTCTTACTAAGCCTTTAGTTGAAATTTGGTTTAGAAGTTTCATGCTAGCATAACATAGTCTTCTATGCCAAATCCAAGCATCATCATTCAAGGCCGAAAAATAAGTTTCATCATAAAATTTTTCAATACTATGGTATACACATTATTGTTTTTTTGTATGACAATTCAATAATACATGCATTAGGTTGAAATTTAACGATATAACCTTTATCACATATTTAGCTAATGCTAAGCAAATTGTGTTTCAAGCCTTCAACCAACAATACACCTTCAATCAAAAAGTTTGATATGTTACCTATAGTTCCTTTCCCAATGATTTTTTCCTTTGTTGTTATCTCCAAAGGTGACATCTCCCTCACTTAAGCTAGTGAGCTTAGAAAAATAAGTTGGATCTCCGGTCACGTGCCTTGAGCATCCACTATCAAAATACCATTTGGTGCTTTTAGCTTTAGTTTGGAGACAAACCTACAAGAATGATATTTTTGATTTAGGTACCCATTTTACATTGGGTCCTTCATTAAAAAACTTTATATTTCTTTTCGAATTATTTTTTGTTGTAAGAAGTTTCCCGGGGAACCCAAACCAATTGGTATGGACTATATTTTTTAAATAGATATTTGTTTACCTTATGTCCTAAACTTTTATAAAAATTATATTTGATTTTTGATGGTAAATTAAGGTAGGTCCTTTAACAAAAATAGTTGGTTTTTGTTGAATGTTACCAACAAAACCTATGTCATTTCTTCTATTAATATGACTCTCATATTTAGGGATTTGTTCTTAATTTCAAAATTTTCTATTGTTGTCTTAAACATGATATTTTCTTCTTTAATATAATCTAGCAATTCACATTTAGAATAAGGGTTATATAATACTAATGAAACATGCATTTTATCAAATCTACCAACTAACGAATCATGTTCATTTTTAAGCAACTTATAAGATTTGCTAATTTTTCTAAACTCATCAAACAATTCATGGAATATATTTAATAACTCTGAAAAAGAAATGCTTAATGAATCACTAACCTCATCTTGTATCACCATTAGAGCATAGTTAGCAACTTCTTCTTTGGATTGGTCTTCTTCATCCGATGAGCTTGAGTCATCCTAAGTTGGCGAAAGTGCTTTCTTCTTGTGTGGCACCTTCCTCTTAAATTGAGGACATTCATTTTTGAAATATCCCAATTTTTTGCGTTCATAGCATATGACATTGTCCTTCTAAATAACTCATAATTATGAACTAAAATGTTAATATTAGATTCTTTTATTCTACTAGTCCCCTCGTGTGTGATTTCTAGTGTGTGCTAATATCAAAAGCCAATTTACAAATGGAAACATGATTAAACTTGTTTTTGTCAAGAGAACAAAATAAAGCATTCATAGCCTTTGCATTCAAAGAAAAATTCTTCATTTTCAAATCATTCATTTCATTCATTGGTTTGAAAGATTTTCCAAAGCTATTCTCTACAATGTGCCATAAATCAGGATCTATGAAAATCAAGAAAATACGCTTTCTAGTTTTCCAATAAGTGTAATCCATCCCATTGAACTTGGGAGGACATGAAATAAAATGTCCCTCATTTATACCAAACAAAGCCATTACTCAAGTGGGTGTTAATCTAATGAGTAAGTACCTTGCTCTGATACCAATTGCTAAGATCAATTGGCACTAAGAGAGGAGGGGTGAATTAGTGCAAAAGTGAAAGTACTTGATTCGTAAACTTTGCTAACAAAAAGTAAAGAAAGAAAATCAGAAGCATCTTTTAGTATTTCGTTGATAACGATCAAGAGACCAATTTAAGATAAGTCTTAAGAATGAAGCTTGTATTTTTATAAAAACTAATTCAGAGCAATGTAAAACAATAAACAAGAAAGTAAAGATCACTCACAATTTTATAGTGGTTCGGCCCCAATCTTGGCCTACATCCACTTCCCAGGTCATCTTCATCGAGGCCCATCTGTGTCCACTAATGATATCCTTTGGGTGAAGATCAAACCCTTACAACCTTTCAACTTACAAGGGAGACAAGAATTACAACACTTGGATCACTCCATTCCCATTTTTTTCTTACACACTTTTAGCACACACCCTTTTTATCACAGATTTTTACACAATGACTTGTGTAAATACTTGTGTTAAATGCAAGAAAACTTGGGGTATTTATAGGGCCTAATTGGCTTCAGCATAATGGAGCTAAAATTCATACGCCCTTAAAAAAACCAGGTACGGGCGGTACAACTATCGACGCTGGCGGTGCAACCGTCGAAAGTAACCCTAAAAATAAGGCATGGGCAATACAACCGCCGACCTAGCGGGTCCAACCGCCATCAACCACCAGAAAATGTGGGCAATGATGGTACAACGACCGCTTACCGACGGTTCAACCGTCGAGAATCCCAGAAAAGTGATTCCCTTCACTTTTCACATCCCGTCACATACGTTCAGCTGACCACTTCCCTAGTCAACTAATTAAACTCAACTTAGCTCAATCCAACCCCATAATTGAATCGGTTACCCCTTTGAGTTGATTTAGATTCCTTCCAAATCACACTCAATTCAGACTCAAACTTAATATATGACTTAAGTATTACAATCATAGATGACCATCAAGCTTAAGTAATGACCTCACTCCCGCAATCTGGCAACCTCCAGCATTCCTTGTTACGAGTCTCACGATCTTCCTCTGGCAATCTCCTGGCATGTTCCTTGCAATCTTCTTGATACCTTCGGTAAAGTCCTAGCGAACTCCCGGTGAGCTCCCATCATATCGTCCAAACCTTGGCCCGATGCTTAAGCTTGATCTTGAGTCCATGTCTGGTCTATAAATTCTTTTCACCGTCATGGTTAAACCTGCATCACTTCCTCTAACAACACATGTTAGCTTAAACACTCATCAATTGATTTTATCATCAAAATTTAAGATTCAACACTAGTCTTGATGAGGATGGTGATGAGCTGCAGCTTAATAGATTCTTCAACTTTTACTGCTTGCGGGTTCGTATGGCCGGCTAAAGCGTGAGTCATGCAATCGGTCGACTGCGGTTCTTCCTTTATGTTCTCCTTCTTAGGTTCATGGGCCCCCCTATTTAGATTCTTCAATAGGTTTTATTATGGAAAGCTTCACTTTTTGGCAGCGATGGTTGCTGCTCCAAAGTTCATCGTAATACCAACAAAGTCCCTTCATCGATCTATAATATCCCTCATTTCTGAAATATTTATAATGATATATTTTAAATTATTTATGAGGACTCATTTGTAAAATTTAAGGATTTATTTATTAATTCTCATGATTAAATAATTTTATATTAAAAGTTGATTGCTAGGGACCTAAGTGTGAATCTTAAAAAAAATATAAAATAAATTATAAAAGACTCACATTAAGTTAAAAAAAAGAAAAATAAACATGGTGAGGACATGTGTCACTACCTTGTTTAAAGTAGTGCCACTTGTGCATGTGCATGGGTGACACATAAGTATATTACATGCATGTTTACCACCTATCAACACATATGTTAGCTTAAACAATTAACAATTAGAGAAAAAAAAGGGGTGTTTTGGGTGCAACGTGAACTTGAGGAGAAGAAGAAGAAGAAAGAAGGAGAAGAAGAAGAAGAGAAAGAAAGAAGAAGAAATTTTGGGATTTTGAGATTGTGGTCTAATCCACACCCTTGGGACTAAAATATTCGAAGGCAAGTATTCTATCTTTCTCCTACTGAAATTTATCTTTATTTTTGCCTTGATTTATGAAGAAAATTCCAAACAAATCCAAAATATTTTGTTGGCTGCCTAAGTATGAATCTGTAATATTATCAGGATTATGACCTATCTATCTTATTCTTGCTGTAACTTTTAGTACAGACCTCAAATTTAGACAAAACTTAGTTTTTTCTCATATAGATTCACATATTTTTCTTTTAAACCTAAGTTTGAAAAATTTGGAGTTCATTTGCTAGCCCAAACGTTTACTTCAATTAAGTATACAAAATCTATAAAATCGAATCTATAGCTCATGACCTTTAATCACTATATTGCTTATATCTTCCTGTTGGAGTTCCCGATTTATATAAAACTTAATTTGTTAGAAATTAGACTCTTAGATATTTCTATTGAACCTAAGATTGAATGATTTAGAGTTGAAATGGCTATGAAAACCCTATGTTGATGGACAATATGAATTCTGCAAAATAGAGACTGTGATTCCGGACCTTTAGTTGCAAAATCATCAATAACTCTTTGTAGAGACCTTAAATTTGTATGAAACTTGTTCCGTATGAAACTAGACTGATTTATCTTTTGAACAATGCCTTTCTTGAGTAATTTGGAGTATGTTTGATCATCTAAATAACTTTATATTTTGTCTTTAGAATTCAGCCAGAATAGGGATTGTATCAATTCTGCCTATACTTGCTTCTTCCATTTCAAAACTGAAATCTCTAATGCTCTTATCCATGATTTTCTTACATATCAGAATATTTTATGTATTAATTGATATTATATTCTATTATTCTGTTTAGGCACATGTATGATTTATTGTTCCGCATGTGCTTCCGATATATGCCAAATTCATTGCTCATGTCCTTTTGTACTCCGGTGTTTGTGGGACAATGTAAATCTTTACCAGAAATGGTAAAGGGAGTTATGCTTAGAGCTCACATGCTCCATCGGCCCCCTATGACTTCACTCAGACGTGGGTGCATGGAGCTGATAGACACATGAGACTTATGTTTGGTGGTCATTCAGCGATGGATGTTCCACGTTATGTTTATGGTCCCACTTCGCCCTCTATGTTTTTGATATGATATTCAAAGCATTTCTTTTGAGTTATTTGTATGCTTTGGATAAGAATAAAATGAATGTTATATCTGAATGATATTTAAGCTTCTGTTCGTTACTTGTTCATTTGATATGCTTTTGAGAATATTCATACACCATTGATATACTTTCGGAAAATGTCCTATACCTCCTTGATATGCTCCGAAATATTTTATATTCTCATTGATAGGCTCCAAAATATTTCGTTTGCCATTGATATGCTGCTTGACATACTTATGCCTATGATATTCATCCAACTTCAAATGTGACATACGAGCTTAAGTTTGATATTTGTTCCTTTGACATGTTCCGAAGTATTTCATGTATTATTGATATGCTCCTAAAACTTTAAATGTCATTGATATATACCAAAATGCTTTTGATTGCCATATATGCTTGAATTACCTTCCCAAATTATTACGGATTTAAGTATGCTTCGACCGAGATGAACCTTGTGGTTGTGAATCTGATTTGATGCTATGTGTGAAGACTTTTGTATTCCCTACCTTGCACTCTTATATCAGGTTCAATTTGAAAACACCTTTCCTTGATCTGAACCTATTTGATACTTGCTGGGCTTCTTAGCTCACTCTATTGCTATATAATCTTCTTCAGGTTAGCTTGACATTTATTAAAATACTTGATATGAGGCTAAAGTAATGGGAAAGCAAGAAGTTCTTAGGCTAAATGTTCATTTGACAATATGTTATCATTGTATGTGTACACCTTGGGTCTAAAGTAAAGTTGTAGACATATTTTGAAGAGGGATAACTATGTAATATTTTTTAAACTACCCTCTTGTTTGGGATCTTGAATGTTAAACTTGCTGTATAATATATGAAGTGGTGGTGTCTGGTTGTTTTCCAAAGCCATATGGATTTTATCGCATTAGTGGACTTTATGAATGTGGATTATATTTAGCTGCATTGGTTTTAGATCGATTTTATGATTCAATAAGAGAATGTGAAGATATTAAAATCTGCACAAGTTTCTATTAAAATGATCCAATGACTGCATGTTATTCTTAGTATCCTCAAATGATACTATTATTGATCTTAGATGGATTATGTTGTTGATAATATTGTTAATTTTTAAGATAAGGTTACACCTCTTGAATGTGTTATAATTCGGGAAGGACGTGATAGAGATGGTATCAGAGCATGATTTGAGGATCACTAACACATATTGATAGATATATCATATTAGGAATATGTGTTGAGGTTTAGTATTTTTTTTTGAATGATTGACAAACAAAAAGATTTGAGAGAGGTCTAAGATCAGCGATAAGGAGTTGGATATCAGCCTTAAAAATTCCTTCATATGCTGATGTGGTAGAAAGGGCCTT
Organism: Ensete ventricosum; assembly: GCA_029747655.1. Classification (NCBI taxonomy): domain Eukaryota; kingdom Viridiplantae; phylum Streptophyta; class Magnoliopsida; order Zingiberales; family Musaceae; genus Ensete; species Ensete ventricosum. The sequence continues at coordinate 29,580,957 of JAQQAF010000001.1, read as the reverse complement.
AATTATTGAAAGATACTTGTAGGAGATACAATAAATTATGGGTAAGAACTACAGGGACAAGTTTACAAGCAAAAGTAAGAGAGTAAATAAATAATTTAATCAACTTATCGACTATAGACGTACTAGGCCATTATGTCATAGTCCCCAAACGGTACAGGGGGATCGAATCCATTGGACCTGTTTGTCCACAGTTACTGTGTATCTATAATCTCTCATCCAACTAATATCCCAGAGACCGTATATTGGACATGGTACTGTCAGGTCACATACGGAATCTATCATAGTCTCGCTCTAATCGATTCTCCCGGAGAACTCTTTCTCTCTCAATCTAAATGACCTTGGCCAGGGATTTATCTGAGCAAACACATATGAGATATTTCTCTCATGATACCGAGAGTGGATGATCCTCTATTGACACTCAATTGCCTTCGTAAGGTCAGCTAACAATCCCGATAACTAGTTGTACCAGATCTGAAACTTTTCAAACCTGTAAGTCTAGCGTCAAAGAAAGGAGTACTCATACAAGACATCCTTGGTATCTCAAATCTATGAACCAGATATATAACTGGAACTATGGAATCGCTGTTTGATTTTAGGTATCATTAACCATATAATATTCCATAAGCGGATCAATCAGTGAACTCATTCCCCAATTAGTACTTGTACTATATCCTTAGTGTCTCCACACAAGTGGCTATGAGACCAGCCGCCTCCATTATATGGATGGGTATATAGTACACCGGTCTGTCCAGTTATCTCAAGGTCCCTCTCGAGTAACCTATGACCGGGATTATTTAGGAGTTGTGTTTAAAGGTGAATCGATCTCATTATCATGATCTCATCACGATCCGATTCTCATTGCACAAAACCAAGGATATCATAGTATATATTCTACAGATAATATAATGTGAGAATATGCCAATATTAATAATAAGTAAAAAGATCACACAACATGTCACACGTGCCATCACTCACATGATTGACTTGCAGGGCACTTGTAACCAGTAGTTGTATCATTTGGTATCAGGTACACCAAAATTTAATTGACATGGACAAACTCCTACAGCTGTTGAAGGATAATCTCTCTGTCGCTCAAGACAGAATGAAGCAACAAGCCGACACACATCGAAGCGAAAGGAAGTTTTCAGTAAGAATTGAGTTTATCTTTGCCTACAGCCATACAAGCAACTATCCATCAACACACGAGCCTCGATGAAGCTATCTCCTCATTTTTTTGGGCCTTATCAAATCACAGAGCATATTGGAGCTATTGCATACAGACTTAAATTGCCGGAGGATGCCAAAAGTCACCCTGTCTTCCACGTGTCTTATTGATGCCTAAGTTGGGAAAACATGAGTCAGCCCAGACTCAACTGTCGAACACCATTGATGATGAAAATATTCAAGCTCAACCACAAGTCATCCTTGACTGACGAGTTGTGATGCATCGCTGACATCCCTCTACTGAAGTACTAGTGCATTAGAATAATTTACCTCTTGAAGATGCCATATGAGAATCATATGAGAAGCTAAAGACCTGATTCCCTGAGTTTATGGAACCTCAGCCTTGAGGACAAGGCTGATTTGAAGAGGGTGGGCTTGATAGGACCCCAGCAGGGCTGGGTCCTACTCAACCAAGTAGTAGTTAATAAAAACCCTGTGAGATTTTGATAAACCCCACCTAGCCACTTATATCCTATAAAGAAGAGTAGCTAGGATTTATATTTTGGGCTTTAGGGCTTTCTACCTACCACCCCTTTACTGGGCTGGTCAGCTATGGCTTCTAATAGGGGCACACGGTTTGTGCAGCCCTTTAGGCACCGCCCCCTTAACAGGGCAGGTCAGCTAGAGGAAGTGTAAAAGGGAGAATTCACTTAGGAAGCAACCCCCTAGGCTAAGGTTTGGAGTCCTATATAAGTTTATAGCCTCCACCTCTTTTTATAGGCAATAGATCAGTTTTCATTCAGCCATTTGTCCAACTACAAGGAGGGAGGAACCCCTATAGCGTTCCAAGGGTTGATCCCCCACAAAGATCAAATCTTCATAAAATTCCTCCGAGGTTCTATCAAAATCATACTTTTGAGTAAAATTAAATATTATTTTATAATTTTAAAATATATGCATGTGAATAACTATACAAATATCTAAATATAATAACTGGAATTTAAGAATCACTAGCAATAAAAGTTTATCAATATATCATATGAGAAACTATAATAGAAATCACTAGCAATAAAATTACTAGTAATAAAATTAGTGCAAGTGCTGCATACTCGGTTTAAAGAAAACTTTTCGTACAAATAACAATGAGATTGGAAGCATTTCTTGGAATTTTAAATACATGAACAATTCAAACTAAAGACCGAGAAACTCTGATTTAGCTAATGAATGCTAAAAATAAACAGGAGAGAAACACTCACAATTTATAGTGGTTCGGCTACAATCTTGGCCTACGTCCACTTCCCGAGTCCTCTTCATCAATGCCCACCAGTGTTCACTACCGATCTTCTTTGGGTGAAGACCAAACCCTTACAAGCTTTCAACTTATAAGGGAGACTTTTTTACAATGATTACAATACTTGGCTTACTTCCTTCTCCATTTTCTTTTTCTTGCACACTTTTAGCACATTTTTTCATAGTTTTTTGCCCAATAACTTGTGTAAATTCTTGTGCTAAATATAAGAAGAATTGAGGTATTTATATCAATTGGCTTCAGAAGAATAGAGCCAAATTCAAATGTATCTAGAAAATTCGGGTACAAGCGGTATAACCGTCAGTGCCGACAGTACTACCACTGAAAGTTTCCTGGAAAACTAGGCAGTGATGATACAACCGCCGACCTAGCTGGTACAACCATCGCCCACCAGTGGTACAACTGTCGCCCACTGTCGATACTACCGTCGCCCACCGATGGTACAATCGCCAAGAATCCCAAAAAAGTGATTCACTCGACTTTTTCAATCCCGACTTATACCTTCTGTTGACAAATTCTCAAGTTAACCAATTGAGCTCAACCTAAGTTCAATCTATCCCCATAGTGGACCAAGTTGTCTCACGTTGAGTTGATTTGGATTCCTTCCAAATAAATTCAATTAGGACTCGAATCTAGCTATGACTCACTGATTACAACCAGACAAGACCATCAAGCTAAACGACCTAACCCACGACAATCTAGCCACCTCCGACATTCTTGTGGCAAGTCTTACGGTCTTCTTCCGACGATCTCCCGGCATGTTCCTAGCGAGCTTCCTGATTCCTTCGGTGAACTCCTAGCGAACTCCCGGTGAGCTCCCACTGCGTCGTCCGAACCTTGGCCTGATGCCCAAACTTGATTCTAGCCCAACATCTAGTTGTAACTCTTTTTCTCCGTCGTAGTTAAACCTGTATTACTTCCTCTAACACATATGTTAGATTAAACACTTATCAATTGATTTCATCATCAAAACCCGAGATTCAACAATCTCCATCTTTTTTATGATGACAATCAATTGATGATTGGAGTTAACCTTAACTTGATGATTGGAGTTAACCTTAACTCCCCCTATTTTCATGCCATAAACCACATAATGTAAACTTAAATTCAAGAGAACCACACTCTTGAATTCGAAGTATCATGAAATGAGTTTTCAAGCAATTTTCATTAATATTTCAAGGATGCAATGAGACACTCATACATCAATTTCAGAAATGATATAACATCAATTTCAATCAAAAATTTGCTTTAAGTTATCAAGTCATCAACTCATCAAAGATTTTTAAAGTATATAACATGAATTTCAAAATTATGTATCAGTCATACATTTGAAAATCTCTCCTCAAGTCATTAATCATTTCTCCCCTTTGTTTATCAACAAACAAAGAGAAATGCCCTTGTTAAAAATTTTCTTACATGTGTCATCAATATCTATTTTTCTCCCTTTGTCATCAACAAAAGGTGAAATGTAGAGCTAATACTTTCAAGGCACATGTATCATTGCTCCCCCTTAGTAAAATAGGATATGAGCCATAAAAAATTCCTCCGCTTTATGAATAAGAAGGAAGGAAACAAGGGAGTTGTAAAAGCATCATTAAGAAGAGCTCTCAATCTTATAGAAGTGAATTTTGAAAAGAATATTTCAAAGATGAGCTCAAAATCCAAGAATTCCAAGAAGATTAAAAAATCTAAGAGATACTAATGCATTTAAATTCATCTCATGTAAATTTCAGGAAAACGTGACAAATAAATCCAAAAAATAGCAAATCATGCATTTTGATAGTTTAGCATTCCTAGCTCTCTTCTAATGAAGTTAAATTGCTCTTCATTTAATGGCTTAGTAAAAATATCTGCTAATTGATGCTTAGTATCAATAAATTCTAAACATATGCCTAATATTAATATATTTAGTTCTTAGTGTTGAACGGAATTTCTAGTTAGACATATTGCACTTGTGTTATCAAATTTTATAGGGATATTTTTTAAATAAATTTCATAATCTTCTAATGTGTTTTTTATCCGAATAACTTGGGCACAACATGCACTAGCTATAATATATTCAACTTCAGCTATAGATAAGGCAACTGAATTTTGTTTCTTGGAAGATCAAGAAATAAGAGCATGTCCTAAAAATTGACATGTCCTAGTAGTACTTTTTCTATCTATTCTACATCCTCCAAAATTGATATCCGTATAAGCAAGTAAATCAAAGTTTTTAGATTTTGGATACTATAACCCTAAGTTAGAGGTTCCTTTTAAATATCTAAATATCAGTTTAATTGCTTTAAGGTGAGAAAGTTTAGGATTGGATTGAAATCTTGCACAAAATCCAATACTAAATATTATATCTGGTCTAGTAGTAGTTAAATACAATAAGCTACCTATCATTCCTCTATATATTTTTTGATCAAATTTTTTTTCCTCATTATCTAAGTCTAATTTTGTATATATGCTCATGAGTGTATTTATAGCCATAGCATTTTTCATACCAAAATATTTTAACAAGTCTAAGGTATATTTATTTTGATTAATAAAGATACCATCATTCAATTATTTTATTTGCAATCCTAAGAAAAAGGTTAGTTCACCCATTAGGCTCATCTCAAATTCTTGACTCATACTCTTGGCAAAAGATTCACATAGGGATTTATTTGTTGAACCAAAAATTATATCATCAACATAAATTTGAATCACCAGAAAATTATTTTTAAAATCCTTAAAAAATAATGTGGTATCAACCTTGTCTTTCAAAATTTATTTGAAATAAGGAAAGAACAAAGTCTTTCATACCAAGCCCGAGGGACTTGTTTTAATCCATAAAGAGCTTTAGAGAGTTTGAAAACGTAATTTAGAAGAAGACTATTTTCAAAACCAGGAGGTTAAAATGAAACTATTAAGAAAAACACTTTTAACATCCATTTGAAATAATTTAAAATCGATGCAAAGGCAAGGAGCATCCTTATGGCTTCAAGTCTAGCCAAAGGAGCAAAGATTTCTTCATAATCGATCTCTTCTTCTTGGTTATAACCTTTGGCCACTAATCTAGATGTGTTTCTAACCATGATACCATTTTCATCTTGTTTGTTTCTAAAAACCCATTTAGTATCAATCACTAAATAATAATTAGGTCTAGGAACAAGCTCTCATATCTCATTCCTCTCAAATTGATTTAATTCTTTATGCATTACAATAACCTAAGAGTCATCTATTAGGGCTTCATTAATGCATTTTGGTTCAACTTGAGAAAAAAATATGACATTAGCACAAAAATTTTTAAAAGAAGAACGGATTTGAACACCTCTTGATGTATCTCTTATTATAAGCTCCTTAGGATGAGCATTTAAATACTTCATTCCTTAGGTAAGGATTTGGAAGTAGATTCATCCAAGTTGCTTTTAGGAGAGTTATCATTTAAATTCAAAGTGTCAAAACCAAATTCATCATCAAAATCAATTTTCTTATATTCAAAAATCTCATTGAAAACAACATGAACAAATTCTTCATTTACTAAAGTTCTTTTTATTGAATACACGATAACCTTTTGAAATAAAAGAATAACCAAGAAAAATGCCTTCATCGGATTTTACATCAAATTTTCCTAAGGCATCCTTTTCATTCAAAATAAAATATTTATAACTAAATATTTTAAAATAAGTATTGGGTTTTTTACCATTCCATAATTCATACGGAGTTTTAGTGAGTAATGGTCTTACAAGAACCTATTTAAAATATAGCATGCCATGTTAACGGCTTCGACTAAAAAATATTTAGGTAGGCTATATTCATTTAACATGGTTCTAGCCATTTCTTGTAAGCTTCTATTTTTTCTTTCTACTAGTCCATTTTGTTATGAATTTATAGGATAGAGAAGTTATGGATATATCCATTTGACTCACAAAAATTTTGAAACTCATGGTTTTGAAATTCACTACTATGATCACTACGTATTGATGAAATCATAAAACCTTTTTTATTTTAAATAATTTTATAATATTTTAAAAATATTTAAAAGAATCACTTTTGTTTGCCAAGAAATAAGTCCAAGTATATCTACTATAATCATCTACTAAGACAAATGCATATTTGCTACCTCCTAAACTTATAGTATCAATTGGTTCAAATAAATCTATATGGATCAATTGTAGTGGCCTAGAGGTGCTTATTTGATTTTTTGACTTAAAGCTACTTTTTATTTGCTTTCCTAATTGGCAAGTATGATATATTTTATTCTTAATAAACTTAAGGCTAGGTAATCCTCTTACTAAGTCTTTAGTTGAGTTTTGGTTGAGTAATTTCATGCTAGCATGATCAAGTCTCATATGCCAAATCCAGGTATCATCATTTAAAGTCGAAAAGTATGTTTTATTATAAAAAATTTCAATATCAATAGTATACATATTTTTGTTTCTTAAGTCAATCAAAGATTTATTCTTGTATGTCATTTCAATTATATAAGCATTAGATTCAAATTTAAGAATATATCCTTTATCACATAATTGGTTAATACTGAGTAAATTATGTTTTAAGCCATCAACTAATAGCATATCTTCAATCAAAATATTTGATATGTTACCTATGGTTCATTTCCCAATGATTTTTCCTTTGTTATTGTCTTTGAAGGTGATACTCCTTCATTTAGGCTAATGAGCTTAGAAAAGTAAGTAGGATATCCGGTCATGTGCCTTGAGCATCCACTATCAATGTACCATTTGGTGCTCCTAGCCTTAGTTTGGAGATGAACCTACAAGAAAAATGATTTTAATTTAGGTACCCATTTTACTTTGGGTCCCTCGTGAAGAGCTTTACCTAATTTATCTAAAGGTCTTTGGTTGTTTATGGCTCCTTTAGGAACCCAAATTAATTTATGTGGACTATACTTCTTAAATGAACATTTATAACCCATATGTCCTAATCTACAATAAAAGTTGTATTTTATTTTTGGTGGCAAGTTTAGAGTGGGTCCTTTAACGAAGGTAGTTGGCTTTTGTTGGGTATTGCCCACAAAGCCTATGTCTTTTTTCCTATGAACATGACCCTTATTTGTAAGGATCATGCATAGGGATTTATTCTCTATCTCAAATTTCTCTAATGATGTTTGCAATACAATATTTTTCTTTTTAAGTTCTTCTAAGCTTTTACATTTGGTGCATGAACTATGTGATGATGATGCTACATGTATTTGTTCAAATTTACTAACTAATGAATCATGATCTTTCTTAAGCAATTATTAAGACTTGCTAATTTTTCTAAACTCGTCATCAAGCTCATAAAAAATATTTAATAATTTAGCAAAAGAAATATTAGATGACTCACTTACCTCATCATGGATGGCCATGAGAGCATAGTTGGAAACTTCTTCCTTGGAGTAGTCTTCTTCATCTGATGAGCTTGAGTCATCTCAAGTTGCTAAGAGAGCCTTCTTCTTATAGGATGTCATTTTCTTTAATTAAGGACACTCATTTTTTAAATGTCTAGGCTTCTTGCACTCAAGGCATATAATATTGTCTCATTTCAATTTATTTTTAATTTTATGATTTTTATTCTTTTTCATAAAAAAATTTATCTTTCTTGTCAATACTGCAATGTCATTGTTCTCATCACTTGATGAGTCATCAGCAATTCTCAGTGCCAAATCCTTCCTATTCTTTAGAATGGGTTATTCAAGTTTGTCTCGAGCTTTAATGCTAAGTTCATAAATCATAAGAGAACCAATAAGTTCTTCAAGAAGAAGATTATTTAGATCTTTAGTCTCTTGGATTGTAATTACTTTAGGGTCCCAACTTTTTGGAAGAGATCTTAATATTTTACTAACAAGTTTAAAATTAGAATAAAATTTACCAAGAACTTGAAGACCATTCACGACATCCGAGAACTGGGTGCACATGTCTCCAATGTTCTCACTTGGTTTCATTTGAAACAATTCATAACTATGAACTAAAATATTAATTTTGGACTCTTTAACACAACTAGTGCCTTTGTGTGTGATTTCAAGAGTGTGCCAAATTTTGTAAGCAGTTTCACAAACAGAAACCTGATTAAGTTCATTCTTATCAAGTGCACAAAACAAAGTATTTATTGCTTTTACATTTCAAGAAAAATTCTTCCTTTCCAAATTATTCCATTAAAACCATTCTCTACAATGTGTCATAAATCAAAATCTATAGAAATCAAGAATATACGCATCCTTGTTTTCCAATATATGTAATCCATCCCATTGAACACGAGAGGACGTGAAATAGAATGTTCCTCATTCATGCCAAACAAAGTCATTTACTCAAGTGGGTGTTAGTCAAATCAGTAAGACCTTGCTCTGATACCAATTATTATAATCAATTGGCACTAAGTGGGGGGGGGGGGGGGGGGGGGGGGGTGAATTAGTGCAAGTGTTGAATACTCAATTTAAAGAAAACTTTTCATTCAAATAAAATCAAGATCGGAAGTGTTTCTTGGAATTTTAAATACGTGAGCGATTCAAACTAAAGATCGAGAAACTCTGATTTAGCTAATGAATGCTGAAAATAAATAGGAGAGAAACACTCATAATTTATAGTGGTTCTGCCATAATCTTGGCCTACGTCCACTTCCTGAGTCCTCTTCATCGAGGCTGACAAGTGTCCACTACCGATCTTCTTTGGGTGAAGACCAAACCCTTACAAGCTTTCAACTTACAAGGGAGACTTTTTACAAGGACTATAACACTTGTCTCACTCCCTTCCTCATTTTCTTTTTCTTACATACTTTTAGCATATTTTTTCTTTCACAGATTTTTACCCAATGACTTGTGTAAATTCTTGTGCTAAATGCAAGAAGAATTGTGATATTTATAAACCCCAATTGGCTTCAGAAGAATGAAATCAAAATTCAAACGTATCGAAAAAATTCGAGTATGGGTGGTACAACTGCCGACACCGGTAGTACTACCGAAAGCTACTAGAAAACTAGGCGGTGACGGTACAACCGCCGACCTGGGTAGCACAACTACCAGCCTGGGTGGTACAACCATCGAGAATCCCAGAAAAGTGATCCCTCTAGTTTCCAATCCTGACTTGTACATTCTATTGACCAATTCTCAAGTCAATCAATTGAGCTCAACCTAAGCTTAATCTATCCCCATAGTGGACCCAATTTCCTCACATTAATTGATTTGGATTCCTTCTAAATCAAATTTAATTCGGACTCGAACCTAACTATAACTTACTTATTACAACCATAGAAGACCATCAAGCTAAACGACCTAACCATCGGCAATCCGACAACCTCCGGCATTCTTGCGGTAAGTCTTATAGTCTTCTTTCGACGATCTCCCAATGTGTTCCCAGCGAGATTCTCAATTCCTTCATTGAACTCCTAGTGAACTCCCAACGAGCTCCCACTACATCGTCCGAACCTTGGCCCGATGCCCAAACTTGATCCTAGCCCAACATCTGGTTGTAACTCATTTTCTCCATCGTAGTTAAACCTGCATTACTTTCTCTAATACACATGTTAGATTAAACACTTATCAATTGATTTCATTGTCAAAATCTAAGATTCAACACAATCATTCACCACCTACATGTCGCTTATAATCGTCCATCTACCATTTGCATGTCGGACCAACTCTTCCAACTAACAAACCTTGTCGTCATAGTCTTTAACATCATAGCGTCCAACCAACCTCCCTCTAACAAGTGCTTAGTTGCATCACACATGGCCAACACATAGCCTTCTCACTCCGACATCCTCTACAAAATTAGTGACTACCGATGTCAATGTTGATGCCGATGCTAGGTAGCGCAACCCAACGAGCCCCCTTTTCTCTTCCTCCATGGTGGCTTCTCCTTCATGAGGGTTGCCATCCACCACCACGAATAGCGATTTGCGATGGCTTCGTCCGTCGTTGTAACATGGAGTGGTCGAACTAGCTTACTATGCATCGTCGACCATTACCACACAGCCAAGCGACTACCACCCTTAATAGGATTGTCACCCTTTGTTGTACTATCAATGATAGTTACTGAGCATCGATGTCGAGTGCTCACGTTGTCATCCACTGCCTATAAAAGTGTTATCGCATGTAGCAGTACCGCCTATGTAGTGCACAATGCAACCGTCATCGCATTGCTTGGCCTTGTGTGACCATCAGCCCTACTAATAATAAAATGCTTATCCATTTTTGATGTGGGACTAATCGAGGTATTATAATTTTTTCCACTCAAAAGTTTAACGTTCTCGTCAAGGCTTAATATAACCTAGATCAAATCCTAGCATGGTGTATATTAGACATAGCCTGACTCCATATTCGTTATAAGTCCTTTAACTATATCCACGCCTTTCCTACTTGATACCAAATGACACTACTTGGGCCTGATAGGCTAATTGACCCATCAACTGTATTTGACCTAAATCACTAGTCAAAATATTTAAGCCAAAATTAATAATAGTATATTTATCAAAACCTTATAAGCTAATCTAAGTTTTGTCTACTTCATGGGACTAATGAAGGTGTTACAAACTAGCATTGCTTGCAACCTAGGGCAACCTAGGGATCAAACAATGTATATGGACCCAAGGGCTAGGGCTTAGCATAATTAGATCATATAATACAAACATCATACGATCTAAATAGAAATAATAATTTGATATAATCAAAATAGTTTTAATGTACAAATAGATCAAAGATAGATCTAATATATAAATTGATCTAGTTTCTTTAACGATCTACAATAACTTTGATTTCAATGATATAGGTTTGATACCAATTATAAGAAATAAAATTATTATGTGAAAATTGAATATCAAGATTGAAATCAAGTATTGTAGATCTAATATAAAAGGTGTATACCTTTGAACATAATAAATCAAATGTGGCAAAGCAATTTACCGTGGTCTATTTGCGTCATGAATCTGCATAGAAAAAAAATAAGACCCTTATTCTCTTTTCTTTCAGGACCACTATATTTGTGGGAATAGGGACTTATCAGAAAATAAAAAACAAATCCTTAGAAGGAACTACCTTGATATACGACCAAATGGTCTATGAAATGTAATTAGAGAGTCTCTCCCATCAAGATCATCTCCTATGGAATTCGATCATAGATTTAATTTTTATTGACTAATAACCGTAATCAAAATCTAATCATATCTATAATATATCTTACCTAGTTAAATAGGATCACATAATCTAACAAGAGTTACAACGAGCAATGAAAGGGCATGGGCAATGATGATCTAGGCATAATTAATAATCCATTTCTATTCTATAATTCTTTTCATTACCCCGATGAGTGGCTATCAGGGAGATGGCGAGTGGTTCGAGTGTGAGCAATAGTGAGAGCTAGTGGTTCGAGTGTGAGCAATAGTGAGAGCTATGCAATGAGGATTGCAGCGTTCCTCGTGTGATGGTTTCTCATGCGAACCCAAGGAACTAGTCCAGTTTAATCTTGATCGACTTAACTCGAGTTTGTTTCCAATTTAAGTCACTTTCTACAAAGATTATTTTGATTATTTTTTTCTTTGTGTAATGTCACATAGCTATAAATATTTGAAGTTTTTATAAAATCAAAAGATAAAATAAAATTACTTCTAAGGAAGAAAAATGAGTCTAATTATAGTACTATATCCTCTATAATTTATGTATAATAAAATAATGGAAAACATAAAAATATATTTAACTAAAAAGGGTCATGGATACGTATTGAACATCTTATCTACATCGCTCTGTAACACTGTGGATGATTGAATGATTTTTTGTTTTACAAAAAATCCAATGAAACTATGAAGTCATAGTAAAAGAGAGGTTCAGTGTAAAAATCTATCCAAGTTTTGATGTGACTCATTTGTCCGAGTTGACGTAAATTTGGGGTTTCGGGTTGATGTTGTCAAGCTAGTTTATGATGTGATTTAGGATGAAAGCAAATGTGGTCGATGCACTCTCATCATAAAAACGCTTGGACATTAATTCCTAGATGGTTGGAGAGAGGAGAAATACTCATAATAGGCTAAAAAGCTTAAAAATAAATTTTACACACACACATACATACTCTGTCTTAAAAATAAATAAATTTAAAATTTATTCTTTTATTTATATAAATTTAAAAATGGCATATATGCTTTTGTTATTATTATTTTTGTTTCAATATTAGGTTGAAATTTTAAATGAGATGAAGGTGTTGGTGAGCTTAGTTAGTAAAAATTTTGATTTTTTTTATAATATTAGTTGAATCATGTGTTCGCCTTTACCCATTGCAACAAAAAAAAATAAAGTTGAATGACATAGATATTCTTTAATCAATTTTTTTTCAAAATTGATAAATATATTAAATTATCACGGATCTAATAAAGGAACTGTGTGTTGGGCAAATGATCCAGATTCAGCTCATAATAGGATTTAGTGAAGCCCACAGCCCATAACCTCACTTATATTAACCTAAAATCTAGATTAGATGGCTAGGGTTGAAATTAAGAGAGCAGTGGCGACCGAAAACGTGGGTGAGAGAAATAAGACTGCAGATTGACAGTAGAGGCCAGAAAATAAGAGATCCAGGAAAGGGAAGAAGACAAGGACAGAAAAGACTATTCTCAATCATTCAAATCTAAGGTTAGATCAGTTTGCAGTAGATTCTTACTGTGATCTCTTGGGAAGGTTTTGGATATTATGCTTAGGATTATAGTCCTTGTATCCATGTGATTCTCTTGTGGCTATTGCTTTGGGTTTGGGCAAGAAGTCTTGAGATCTGTATATTCATTATTTTTATAGTGAATTTTCTCTCGCTTGTCCCGTGGTTTTTACCCTTCGAGTTGAAGGGGTTTTCCACGTAACTCTTGGTGTTCATCTGATTGTGATTTCTGTTTGATTTCGCTGTGTGTGATGGTCAGCTAGTATTTGTTCATATACAAAATTTATTCCTATTTTATTCCCATCAACTGGTATCAGAGAAGGGTTTTGGTGGTATTTAATCTTTTGTATCTGATAGTGCAAAGCCCACATCTGTGACAAATGATGAGTGGAAGAGGTTAGATCAAAAAATAGTTGACTTTATTCATCAATGGCTTGATGATAGTGTATTTCACCATGTTTCTACTGAATATTCTGCTTACTCTCTTTGGAAAAAGTTAAAAGATCTTTATGAAAGAAAAACAGCTGGCAACAAAGCTTTTCTGATCAGAAAACATGTGAACTTGAAATATAAAGAGGGTACTTCTATTCCTGAGCATTTGAATGAAATGTAGAGTATTACTAACCAGTTATCCTCTATAAAAATGTTGATGATGAGTTGCAAGCATTGTTACTTCTCAGTTCTTTGCCAGAAAGTTAGGAGACACTAGTGGTTTCCCTCAGTAATTCGGCACCAGATGGTATTATAACCATGAGTCAAGTAACAAGCAGTTTGTTGAATGAGGAGTTAAGGAGAAAAAATTCAGCAACTTCTCAGATTGATTCACAGTCTCAGATAACAGAGGAAGGTCAAAGTCAAAGGGTAGAAGTGGTTCACGCGTGGGTAGAAGTAAGTCAAGATCAAGGAAAGCTATTATTTACTATAATTGTGGTGAGAAAGGATATTACAAGATTCTGTGCAAGCAACCTAAGAAGAATAAGAAGAGGGGGGAAAGAAGTGGAGAATACAAAGTCAAAAAAGAATATCACATCTATAGTACAAGGTAGTGATTATTTGATTTTGTCTATTTTTGATGATATTTTTTCTTGTGTGTGCCAGGATCTCGAGTGGATAATTGACATAACTGCTTCTTATCATGCTATACCACGGAGGGTGTTCTTTGCTACTTACAGGTCTGGAAATTTTGGTGTTGTCAAGATGGGCAACTATGGCACAGCAAACATCATTGGCATGAGAGATATCCATATAAAGACCAACTTTGGTTGTAAGTTGGTGCTTAAGGACGTGAGGCATATGATTGACTTAAGACTGAATTTAATTTCAGTTGGAAGGTTGGACGATGAAAACTTTGATGTCAGATTTCACAAAGGGCAGTGGAAGCTCAATAAGGGTTCTCTTACATTATACAGATTGCAGGCTAAAGCTTGTGGTGAGCAGTTGAATGCTACAGAGAAAGACTTCAGCATAGAGTTATGGCATAGGCGACTAGGACATATGAGCGAGAAAGGGCTGCAAGAACTTTCTAAGAGAGAGATATTGTCATACCTCAAAGGTACACGTTTGAACCCTTGTATTGATTGTTTAGCTGGTAAACAACATAGAGTTTCCTTTGTTAGTTCTGCCTTATCTAGAAAAATGCATGCCTTGGACTGTGTCTATACAGATGTGTGTGGTCCTTTGAGGATAAAAACTTATGGTGGATCTGTTAATGTTCCTAGTATCAGTGGTGCACTTTATTTTGTTTCTTTTATATATGACGTTTCTAGAAAAGTTTGGGCCTATGCTTTGAAGACTAAAGATCAGGTTATTAATGTCTTCAAAGAGTTTCATGCCAGAGTTGAAAGGGAGACAGAAAGGCAATTGAAATGTATAAGATCAGATAATGGTGGTGAGTAAACAGGATTGTTTAATGATTATTGCAGGTCACATGGTATCCAGCATGAGTTGACAGTCCCTGGTATGCCTCAGCATAATACAATGACAGAGAGGATGAATCACACCATCATGGAAAATATCAGATATATATTTTCACAGGCCAAGCTACCCAAAAGGTTTTGGGATGAGGCTTTGAGGACTGCAGTTGATGTAATCAACTTATCACCATGTACAGCTCTAGATGGTGATGTTGCAAAGCATGTATGGTCAGGGAAAGATATCTCCTATAGGCATTTAAGAGTGTTTGGTTGTCGTGCATTTGCACATGTTCCAAATAATGAGAGGCCCAAGCTGGATGGTAAGACAAAAGAGTGTATTTTTCTTGGTTACTCACGTGATCAGTTTGGTTACGGGCTTTGGGATCCAGAAAAGCAGAAGGTGTTCAGAAGCAGAGATGTTGTCTTCTTTGAGGATCAAACCATTGAGGATTTGAAGAATGATGCACCAGCTAAGACTTCTACAGAGAGATTTGTAGACTGTGACCCAGTTATTCCTCCAGTATCTCAGGGTGATGGGGGAGATGTGCAGGAAGATGGTGTAGAGTCAGATGTTGATCTACCTGTAAGACATATTGAATAGGAAGAAGAAAGAGAGCAAGTTCCCACAGAACCTCAGTTAAGAAGATCTTCTAAACCACGTCAACCTTCCAAAAGATACTCTACAGATGAGTATGTGATGCTTATTGATGCAGGTGAACCAGAGAGTTACCAGGAAGCAGTTGAAAGTGAGCAGAAAAAGAAGTGGTTTATTGCTATGCAGGAAGAGATGAATTCTCTACAGAAGAACCACACATATGATTTAGTGCACTACTAGAGGGAAGTAAGGCCTTGAAGAATAAGTGGGTTTTCAGGTTGAAGACTCAAGAATATTATTCTCAACCAAAGTATAAAGCTAGATTTGTTGTGAAAGGCTTTGGTCAAAAGAAAGGTATTGACTTTGAAAAGATTTTTTCTCCTGTTGTTAAAATGTCTTCTATCAGTGTTGCTTTTAGTATTGATGCTAACCTAGACTTAGAGATTGAACAGTTAGATGTGAAAACAGCTTTACTTCATGGTAATTTGGAAGAGAAAATTTATATGGAGCAACCAGAAGGCTTCAGAGCAAAGGTAAAGAAAATCTTATCTGCAAGTTGAAGAAGAGCTTGTATGGGCTGAAGCAAGCTCTAAGACAGTGGTATAAAAAGTTTGATTCATTTATGATTGAAAATGAATATAAAAGAATAGCTTCAGATCATTGTGTGTACATCAAACGGTTTGGCGAGAATTTTATTATTCTCTTACTTTATGTTGATGATATGCTTATCCTTGGGAAAGATATGTCTATGATTAGCAGGTTGAAGAAGGAACTGAGTGAGTCTTTTGCAATGAAGGACATGGGGCCAGCAAAGCAAGTACTGGGCATGTAGATTTCTCGTGACAAAAGAAATAGGAAGATTTGGTTGTCATAGGAGAAATACATTGAGAAGGTATTGGATAGGTTCAGTATGAGTAATGCAAAGCCAGTTGGTTCTCCTCTTACAGGTCACTTCAAGTTGTGCTCAGATCAGAGTCCGTCAAGTGATGAGGAGAAGGAGAAAATGCAAAAGGTTCCTTATGCTTCAACAGTTGGAAGTTTAATGTACGTAATGGTATGTACGAGGCCGGACATCGTATATGCAGTGGGTGTTACTAGCAGATTTCTTGCAAATCCAGGTAAAGAGCATTGGGCAGCAGTGAAGTAGATTTTTAGATATCTCAGAGGAAGTTCTAAAGTTTGTTTAAGCTTTGGAGGTGGACCACCTGTGTTGACAGGTTACACAGATGCAGATATGGCAAGAGATATTGACACAAGGGAGTCCACATCAGGTTTTATACTTACTTTTGCGGGGGAAGCTGTGTCATGACAGTCCAGATTGCAAAGGTGTATTGATCTCTCCACCACAGAGGCAGAATATATTGCTGCTACAGAGGTTTGCAAAGAAATGTTATGGATGAAAGGATTCTTACAAGAATTGGGGCTGAAACAGGAAAACTATGTGGTGCATTGTGACAGCCAGAGTGCCATCCATTTATACAAAAACTCAATATTTCATTCCAAGTCAAAGCATATAGATGTCAGATATCACTGGATCATAGAGGCCAGAAAATAAGGGATCCAGGAAAGGGAAGAAGACAATGACAAAAAAGACTATTCTCAATCATTCAAATCTCAAGTTTTGAATGATCTCAAGTTTGCAGTGGATTCTTACTATGATCTCTTGGGAAGGTTTTGGATATTGTGCTTAGGATTATAGTCCTTGTATCCATGTGATTCTCTTGTGGCTATTGCTTTGGGCTTGGGCAAGAAGCCTTGAGATCTGTATATTCATTATTTTGATAGTGAATTTTCTCTGGCTTGTCCCGTGGTTTTTACCCTTCGAGTTGAAGGGATTTTCTACGTAAATCTTGGTGTTCATCTGATTGTGATTTCTGTTTGATTCCGCTGTGTGTGACGGTCTACTAGTATTTATTCGTATATAAAATTTATTTTTATTTTATTCTCATCACTATGCAGGCCTTTAAAAGGGAGGAAAGTTATATGAAAAAATAATTCTCCCACTAAAGAAAACAAAACTTATGAATCCTAGCATTTCTAATAGCCCCAATTGTTGTCTGATTATATTCTTTAGAGCAATGCATTACATGTGATTAATTTCCGTAGAAGGATCTTGATATCCACAACAATATTTGAAATAAACCATGGTGGATCTTTGTTGGTGATTAACAGTTGATGAAGAATCATAGAATCAGCAATGGTCGGTTTGTAGTCCCAATTTGACTGTTAAAACTTCACATTTAGAGTCTGATTTAATATGTTCAAATTTTTGTAAAGTATCACAATAGTTTTCTTTATAATATCTAATAATATACCTAATGCCTCCATCGTAATCTTATGAAAAAGAGGCTCTATCAATATTTAGTTTGAACCAGCCTCGGTTTAATCCCTTTAGATAATATAGATCTCGTATAAATAGTTAGTATGAACTAAAATTTGAGATCAAACTCATTTTATAGAAAGCTCTTTCTTATTAAAAAGGATATCATTATGCATCTTCCATATAAACCAAAACTGATTTGCTGTAGCATGTTGACGTAGATTCCAGAGTATAAAAGAAAAGGAACGGTGAAAGAACATATGGTCAGTAGATTTAGGAGTGGTGAGGCAAAAGGGATTGTTGGTTTGAATATTAAAATGAAAATGAAAAAATCCGTGTGTAATTGGTAAACATTTGTATCGTAAATTTCAATAGAAGGTATGGTAAACCTTTGGGATTACTAGGATACTATGCTAGCCGTGCCAACAGCGTTCAAGGTCGGATGGATGCCATAAATGATTGACACCTTTTGTAGTGTCTTTTCCAAATGAATACATTTATCATCACAAGGATTCTCAACAATACTAAAGGCATCAATAGCAGAAATCAAATCAGGCATGCATATATTCGATGGTAACAGGATATTTCAGCTATCAGATTGAAACAACACATCAATCTTACAATCTACCTTCAACATGTTAAACATTTTGACAATTGTGACAATAAAATTATTTAAGTATATTTTAGGTGTCATATATTTATCTTTCTAGCTCTATATATCTATTCTCGAGTTCTATATTACTATTCGTTAGAGGTGTATAGGTAGGGTACTTAATATATGGAGGAATATAAAATAAGATACTAATATTTGTAAGAACAAATATATTGGCCAAAGCCCTGCTTAACCCCAGGTTAGCTCCTCCCAGTGTCGGTTAAATTGGCCTAACACTGTTTGTAATAGAAGTTGAGAATATGATCATCCTACACTCGCAACAACAACAACGTAATCCAATATTCTACACTTTGCTGAAATGTTGACCAACTTTAGTCAATTAATGCTTGATCCTTGACAATTTGCTAAGACATAATAATATAATAAGGCTAGTGGGTTCATCCTAGTCTATAGCTATCAAAATCCAAAAAGAGCAACACCAGATGTGAATCATGGGAATTTTTTTTTTTTTTTTTTGCTTTGTTGATTGACGATCACAAGAAAATTGGGTCTCCTTCCAACCAACAGCTTCATCCTTTTTTGGTGTCGACACATCCCCCAAGTCTTCCCTACTTGACACATTTGTACACGGAAGGAAGAATCACATTCAAGCCTTTGTCTCATTCACCCATCATATTGTCTACACCAAATGGACAATATCTTCTTCCATGCAATCATGTCCACGGGAAGTGGAGTGGAGAGAGAACCTGATTCCACTATAGCTATGTTTTGTCAAGGATGGTTTGCATGGAAAGAATAGGATAGGATAGAGATGTATGTGTGAATACATTAGGATTCCACACCACAACAAGAAGTTTCCTCTATGGTGGATGGTTGTGGATCTGAAGACCGAAACAAAGCAGTTCGTTCATTTCAACTTTGGTAGGAAGACGACAGCATAACGTCTATAAGACACCTGTAGATTTACTTGAAATGGATTCATCTCCGGTTTTGAAGTGTTAGATGATGGTGTGGTGGACCAACCCCTGTCCCCGATGAGGTCATATCGAAGGTTCCCAGTCTTTGCTTGGGGTTGCCAATAGATCGATTCAAGCTGTCGATTTGAAACAAGTTTGAAATGGAGAAGGGGATTTGAAGTTTGAAATCTTTACCTGTTCCGTCATGTAAAATTATGCAACTTTTTTTTTTTACAAGAATAATTTTCATTTGTAATATTAAATGGCGTAAAAAGCTCATGTGGACTCAAATGATGCACTAACTACTCAAACATCTCAACGGACATAAACAATAATACATTACTTATCTTATAACTATAGTTATTATAAGGAAAGAGCATGAAATACCGTATAAGTGTCGACGTTTCACTTCCTCACAACATCATTATCTCGATACTATATTAACTATGTTAGAATGTATTCTCGGACCTTATATAACATTATACTTCTAGTTGTATTCAAAATCTACATGCATAACTATAATAGAATGTCACATTTCAAATTTTCATTACTAGGAGTACAATAAAAAATAGATAATCCTAAGATTAAAATATACTAACTTGTTAAACAGAAAGAGTTTTTTTTTCTCTATACAGTGTCTTTTACATCTGTACATAATTATGATCTCTAAGTAAAGAAAAAATATAAACATAATATGTCTAAAATTTAGACATACAAAATACCCATAGGTCATTATCCATATCTGTATTGGGCATAGACTTACACATGCTTATTTCCCCTACCCAATCATTTGAGTGGGATACTAGTATCCTTACTTACAAAGTAGGGGTCTATAGTAAGTAATCACTTAGTAAGCATAATTCTTTATAGCTTTATTCATATGAGCATACATCATGTCATGTATATAACATTTCAATCTCATTAGCTAAGACATTTAATGGTAAACTTCTCATCCTATAACTTAGCAAGCATAACCCTATAACATAGCATATGCAAAATAAATAGATAAATTTTATATCAAAATATTTGAAATGATTTTATGCATATGTAGGAAGCCTCACAAATGCATAGTCTTCTATACATCATAACATAACAGATACATGTACTCCTATATCGGATGTCATCGTATTATATGTGCACACTCTCACACTATACATCATAATACATACATACTCTCTCACAACGCATGTTAAAATATATATATATACTCTCATACTGTATATCATAAGATATACATGCACTCTCACGCCGCATATCATAGCATATACATGAATTACACATTATAATATATTTATATACTTTCATACTCTACGTCAAAGAAAACACTGCACTTCCACACTACATGTCATTGTATATGCAAGCATATATATATATATATATATATATATATATATATATATATATATATATATGTTTATATATATATATATATATATATATATATATATATATATATGTATATATATATATGTATATATATATATGTATATATATATATGTATATATATACATATATATATATATATATATATATATGTATATATATACATATATATATATATATATATATATATATATGTATATATATATATATGTATATATATATATATGTATATATATATATATATGTATATATATATATATATGTATATATATATATATACATATATATGTATGTATATATATATAAATATGTATATATATGTATATATATATATATATATATGTATATATATGTATATGTATGTATAGATATATATATATGTATAGATATATAAATATGTATATATATATATATGTATACATATATAAGTATGTATATATATACATATATACATATATATATATATATGTATATATGTATATATATACATATATACATATATATGTATATATATATATAAATTATGCATATAATAATTTATATGATCATTATTTTATAATGACTTAAACTTATACTTACCTAATTGAACTAAACAATGAAGATGCTAAGTAAATATCATATTCCTTAATAATTGAATATGCTAGAAAGTGATACACGTATCAAATTACGAGCATAGGTGAGAGATTTTAATTATACTTCTTCAATTACTGATTTATAATAATTTATCAAAAAAATTTGATAAGATCCCTCATAAAATAGACTATACTCAACTTAAAAAGTCATCTAAATTCCACCACTAATTTCTCAACAATTCACTCTATAACCAAATAAACTACTTAGTATCAATCAAACCATCGCACCAATTCTACAAAAAAAAAAAATTGTCACTATTCTAATTGACCAAACGATCATGAATTATTATAAAATTTTGTACAAAAAACTAGGAATACTATAAACTTAAATACATACTAATTTCAGCTTAAAACATAATCATTTGGATGCTAAATTACTCTCCTAATTCAACTACCAATACCTATTCTGTTCTTTTAAAATTAGGTTAGGAGTATCTAAATTTATAAACCTCATATCTTACTATATAGAGGTGGTACTTACTCAATTCCAAATCTTATAGAATCCTCACAGAATCTAATAAAACATATCAAAAGGATTGAACCTAATCATATCTATAAGGAAGTCAATTTAGCTCTAATAGAATCCCTCAGAAATAAGAGATTATGAGTACCTCATATTAGGACATTAATAATTCTAAGCATCAATCTCATATTAAAGTAATACTAGAAGCTTTATAATCATAAGAGACTCATACAAAGAATAACATATAAATTTGAAGTCTATATTACTAAAAAATAATTGAAAAAATCATCCTAAAATCTATAAAACTAAAACTTTAGATATTACAAGAGAAGAATTGAGTTTTTCTTATCTCAATCTTCTTTAGAGCTGGGGTTTTTTAGTCTCCATGAGAAAGTTAACAAAATGGCTAAAGAAGTATAGAATGGGTTATAAAGATGTATAGAATGAGTTATGAGTTATCAGATTGATAAGGAGGATGAGGCTAAAATAAGATAATAAGATGTTACTTTAAGATCTATGGTTCAATCCCATTAGGCTTCATTTTAAGTTTTGTTTCTTTTACTAATACTATTTGAGTATTGTAGTAACTTCAATTGAGTTTAATTTGGTTTAATAAAGATGATAGTTTTGGTCTAAACTCATCCTTCAAACTTACCTATGTATCTTAACATTTAGTATAATAATCTTCTTTGATTTACATATTTATTTATTTATTTAGCTATGCTTAAATAGCTTATGATGCTAGCATTACATAATGTCTAAAACTCAAGCTTCCTTATGTTAATTATAGGCAAATATTTTCAAACCTTGAGATTCACTTAAGGTCGATTTAAATTTAACCATCACTTCTAGAACTATATGCATGTTTATTATCATAACTTAACCTCATATTCAAGTTCGATAACACATTTTGGTTTGTTGCACTTGGCTTAATGTAAACATCAATGTTTATGCATACTCAATCAATATCTTATAAAATACTGATAATAATATTTTTAAAAAATATATACTTTAATTTTAAAAGTTGAAAACATGATATTTATCATATTTATGAAGCATAGAAATCATAAATCATATCACTAGGAAAGGGTAACATATACATATTATTTGTATTTCTATTGATATACTAGTTATAATTTGTGTGACTTGGACACTTTACCTTACTAAGATCGAGCTATATGTTTATGGTCTAAGTAGCTCCATTATTAAGGTGACAATAAAATCACACTATTTTATCTCTCGATATCAAAAAAATATTAATTGTCATTTTCTTATCTTAGGTTCACTCTGTTGCTTGAGACATCTTCTAGTATTACATAATTTCTTAATATCTTTCTTAACCCCAGATCATGATTCTAATAGTGTATCTCCGTACAAGATTATCATCTTCATTCATAAAAAGTGAGGACTCTCCTTTTTTTCTCATGAAAATGATGGTTATGCCACCTCCATTTCATCATCTTCTTTGCTCAGATTTATAAATTGTTGAAATAAAAAAAAGTATTAAGGAGTTATTTGAAAAGGTAATTTTGTTTGTAGTTATTTTGGTAGTTATTTTTTCAAATATTGTATATTTTGCAAAAATATCTGTAAATAGGTATTTGAGAGTAAAAGCCTAAATCATCTCCTTTTGATTCTTCTTCTTTCATAATAATTCTACAAGTGATTGAATTAGATATTTTTTAATTCCCTCTTGAAGATTCTTTATCAATTTTGCTCAATACAGATCTTTAAAGGCTTGTCATATCTACTAAAATTATTTTGCATCAAATCCTTAGCAATCTTGTTGAGAAGAGGGTTATAAACATCATTTTGAGGAAAGTGTTTATGCACATCTCAAGCCTAAGTATATTTTCTGTATTGTTCTTGATCTTATTTTTTTGTTATTGGTTTCTATAGTGTTCTTTTATCCTCTTCTTTCTTGTGTTTTCCAACAATCTAAAAATGATATATTGTGAGTTTCTACAAATTCATCATGGAGGCTACAAACACCATCAAATTGCTTAATCAAGATTATGATCATTTAGATCATTTTGATGGAACGAATTTCACTTGTTGGCAAGACAAGATGAAGTTCATGTTGACTACTTTGAAGATTCTCTATGTGCTTGATTCAAATCTTCTACCAATTCTTGATCCAACTGTCAACAATGACACCAATAAAGTCAAGGCTGAACGAAAGAAGAGAAATGAAGATGACGTTATGCATAGAAGATTCAGACTAACTTTATGATCTTTATATGATGGAACCATCTGCAAAATCAATTTGGAATACTTTGGAATTCAAGTATCAAGCTGAGGGAGGAAGGTACAAAGAAATTTTTAATTTCTAAATATTTTGATTAGAAGTTTGTAGATGACAAGCCAATCTTGGCACAAGTACATGAGTTTCAGGTCATTGTTAATTAATTGAGGGCTGAAAAAATTGAACTTCTTGAACCCTTTCAAGTAGGGGCTCTAATAGCCAAGTTACCTTCAACTTGGAACGGGTATAGGAAGAAGATTTTGCATGACTCCAAAAATATTGATAGAAGATAGGATAAAGTTATGATTTAGATATGATTTTCACAACTGAATGAGGAAATCACATAGGTTAGTTGAGAGAAATGCTCCTATCTTCACTTGTATAAATTGATGATGAATCAATGAACTCAATGGGCATTTCATTACTTCTTCCTATTTCAACATGGTATCAGAGCTCCTCTCTCTATAAGAGATATTATCTTTCTTTTATTCACTATCTAACGATATTTTTTATCTCTTTTTGTTGTCAAACGACAGCCTCTCATCGACGTCAAATCCACTCTCCACGGCTTCTGTGCGTCGGCTTTCCTTCTTTATCCACTATCAAATGACAGCAAATCTATGACCATAGTGCTTCTCTCGCTGCCCTCGTACCCTCTTCCTCAATAGATATTAGTGACATCGTCAACCGCAACATCATTGTCTCTCCCTCCCTTTTCCACGATTTGCATTTAGCTGCAATGAGAGGATATACGATCTCCCTAGGTAAAATCAATCTCTCACACATCGTGATTTTATCAATTTTTACATTTTTCTCGCGATCCTAATATTTTGTATGACAATTTGATCTGCATGGGAAACCAATTTTTGTTTTGATTTTGGCTGCGTATGTGATACATGCTGGTTACAAGTGCCCTGTAAGCCAATCACGTGAGTGATGACACGTGTGACACGTTGTATGATCTTTTTGCTTATGATTAATATTGACATATTCTCACATTATCTAGTACATATATTGTGATATTTTTGGTTCTGTGCAATAGGAGTCGGATCGTGATGAGATCACGATAATGAGATCGATTCACCTTTAAACACAGATCCTAAATAATCCCGGTCATAGGTTACTCAAGAGGGACATTGAGATAACCAGACAGATCGATGTACTATATACCCGTCCATATGATCGATGTACTATATAATCGGGCAGGTCGGAGGGGTGGCCGCCCCTTGGCAGGGCAGCTGCCGGCCGCAATGGGCAGCGGCGGGTGGCAGCACAGTGAGGGTGAAGGAGGGCTAGGGCAACTTTTTTAAAAAGATGGTTATGCCCCTCAGCATTTGGGAAATTCCAGCTCTGTCCTTGTGTATAGAATTCTGAAAATATCCTCAATAATTCTGAAAATTATGAGGACTATCCTCTCATCTAGAATTACTAAAATACCCTTGACAATTTT
Source organism: Ensete ventricosum (assembly GCA_029747655.1). NCBI lineage: Eukaryota > Viridiplantae > Streptophyta > Magnoliopsida > Zingiberales > Musaceae > Ensete > Ensete ventricosum. Next base: position 29,555,315 of record JAQQAF010000001.1, on the reverse strand, counting down.
GGAACTTTTGAGCATGTCCTGATTTCTAAAAAAATAATTAATTAAATAGTTTAATTAATTATTATATATATCTAGTAATCCTACATATGATGTGATGTACATATGATGTATGATGTGAATGGAAGATCATGAGCCATATGTTGTGATGTGTGTAATTGTGATTATTATTATTATTGGGGCCTGCGAACCTACGTTTTTCTTGTTTATTGTTGGGCCTGCGTGCCTGTGATTATTTATAATTACCTGAAGAGGCGCAGCGGGAGCGTGGAGGTTACAGTGGGACCCACGATGCCGTGGCGGGAGATCACGATGCTTGGTGATGCAACGATCTGACGGAACCGATGATGACGAGATCAACAATCACAGGGCATGGAGATGCGTTAATGCACACATAGGTTCTATTATGAGTGATTAGGCCTATTGGCTCGGGCTTAATCATATTTGGTGATGGCTCATGATCATCCGGTGTGGCTTGCATATGTGATGTGTTATACACCTACTAGATATATGTATATATATATTTGCATGCGATGTAGATATATATTAAATATGTATGTGTGTGACACGACATATTAGGAGACTGATACGAAACAAAAACCCCTCCTACGATAATATTAAGTTGGTAAGCGTGAGGCAATAAGATTGACCCACGTGGCCTTCCATCGTTATAGGAAGAAATTGAATCACGACATAGGTCGAGTTGGTCGAGTCCCTCGAGGCTCACCTATATATGTGATCGAGTTCTTGCCTACGACATAGAGATGTCACCGGTGACCTGAGGACATGATATGCTTGGGCGAGTCCCTCGAGGGCATATCATCGAATCAGACTCATCTTGTAATGATGGTGATGACTTAACTGAATGTCATGGTTGGTCAAGTCCCTCGAGACCATGATGATTCGGAGGCCGAACTATCACGAACGGACGTCGCTCAACCGCAACATCTTCACTTCGTGAACCGTTCGTTGCTTTTTCTTGCTTGTACATATGTTTGGTAGCTTGTTTTGCCTTGAGTTTATGTGTTTTTACCTAAGAAATGTGAGCGAAAGTAGTGTAGAATGCTGCAGAACGGTCGTTCGCTGCATAAAGCCAAAATAGCCCAAAACAACCCTGTTTTTGGGTCTTTTTCGTGTGCCATGGCAACCTTTCTGAGCGGTGTTAAATATCAGCCATTTCAGCACCTTGAAACCCCCCGGGTGGCACCGGGATGGATGGGGCTTCGGGTATATGTCGGGCGTAGTCGTTCATCAGCAATTGAACTTGTCTTACGTCCGATACCTTGGGAACCATCGTTTGCGGACTTGCGATCGTTCCTACAACCCTCCAAAGTCCTATTTCGCTCTCTCTCTCTTTTCTCAGCTGCACTCAAGGTGTTCGACAAATTGCTTGTATAGCTTTCTGCTTTGCGAGACGCCGGGACGTGTCCGTCGCTCGCTTCTAAACTAATCAACTTCTTCTTTGCAAGTCCTACGGGACCTTAAGAGGTTGTAAGAGGGCTGACCCTGTACTGACATATAACACTTTGGGTGTTTCATGACTTAGGCAATCCCAGCTAAGTCCAAAACAATGGGCAAGGTTGCTTCACGACTTAGGCAATTTCAGCTAAGTCTTCGGGAGGGCCGCACGGCTTAGGAAAATTCAGCTAAGCCCGTGACAGTGTGGTCTCAGAGCGGGCAAGCAATTCATACGAACAGCGAAGAAGATTCATAATTTCGCCATGGTGAGACATCGTGGTGAATCGAGCAAGATGGGGCAAGCGGGACCCTTGCTCCAAGCAGCCGCAGGTGGGCTGCAAGTGCAAACTTGCTCGCAAACTGCTGGAGCCGCTTATGAGGAGCGCGGTAGTGAACAAGACGAGCGTGAAGTTGGGTATTCTCCTCGAGGGGAGGAGGCGCCATCTGGAGTGCCAACCGGGAAGAAGGGTCATAGAGAGAGACTTACAATGGCGGAAACCCGCCTCGATGTTCTTAAAGCGAGCGTGGAGGAACTCTACCAAGGCCGAGGAAGGCTACTTGGGGTAGAGAGCTCGCAAGAAGAAGCTGAAACTCGGATCGAGAATGTTGAATCCTTGATTGATCAACTGACAGAGGACACCAAAGATTCCGTACGACATCTACATGAAGTTGTGGCGGAACTCATGGCTAAGGTGATGGTGTTAACAAGGACTCTTGATGCGGGAGGGAACAACACCCGCGCTGCGCCACCACAACACTTCAGAGCACCGAAGCCGCAGTGTTATGGAGGTGCTAGGGATGCCAAAGAGCTTGAAAATTTCTTGTTCGACATGGAACAGTATTTTCATGCTACAAGGCTCGATTCTGAAGAAACCAAAGTTGCGATAGCAACAATGTATCTGAATGGGGATGCAAAACTTTGGTGGCGGACCCGTTGGGAAGAGATCCAACAAGGCCGATGTCGAGTGGATACATGGGGAGACTTGAAGCGAGAGTTGAGAACTCAGTTCTTGCCTGAGAACACAGAGTTTGTCGCAAGAAGGAAACTGAGACAACTCTGCCAGACTACAACAATCCGAGACTATGTGAAATAATTTTCAGCACTATTGTTGGATATTCGGGACATGTCTGAGAAAGACAAGCTATTCAGCTTCCTCGAACAAGAACTACATTGGAGGAATGTCACCGACGTAGTCGGGGCAATTGCAACCGCGGAAAGGCTGACTGACTTTGTTTCTTCGGAGGATTCGAGAAAGAAGAAACATTCTTCGGGAAATCGCCCATCTAAATACTCTCGAGTGAAGGGGTCTGGGGGCGACCAAAAGAAGAAGAATTTCCACAAGGGACCGGGCTCAAGAGGTAGAGTCTCCAAGTCTAGTAGATGCTTCTTGTGTGGAGGACCACACAAAGTGAGAGAGTGCCCATAAAAACATGCACTCAATGCTTTAACAGCATCGGTTCTATCCCGTAAGTCAGACAAGGGCAAGGCTATCGCCCTTAGTTCGAGCAGTTTTGACTCCAGTAGCGACAGTGAGGCGTCGCAAGGACCTAGGATGGGAGCAATGCGTTTGTTGAATGCGTTGCAAGGTCAAGTGGGGGAGAACACAAAGGCAAAGCCACTGAAGGCAGGAAACAGCGAGTTGATGTATGTGGACATCAAGCTTAATGGCCGAACAACCCGTGCAATGGTGGACACGGGCGCGACCCACAATTTTATTACCGATCGCGAAGCTAAGCGACTGTGATTACTCTTGGAGAAGAGCCCAAGTCGTATGAAGGCGGTGAATTCGGAGGCCAAGTGGATCTCCGGACAAGCGAAAGGGATCCCCATCAAGATCGGGACATGGAGCGGGAGCACAAACTTGATGGCAGTGCCACTAGACAACTTCCAAGTGATTCTCGGAATGGAGTTTATGCACGCAGCGAAGTTGGTGCCAGTACCGTTCCTGAACTTCTTGTGTCTAATGGGAGGTGATGATCCCTGCATAGTTCCAATTTCTCGGGGAGGAACCAAGGACCTACAACAAATATCGGCTTTACAATTGAAGAAAGGGGTACGAAAAGGTGAATCAACCTTTGTAGCGGCTATGAAGCTAGAGACACCTGATGGGGAAGCCATTCAGGAACCTGCTATTGTGGCGAACATCCTGAAGGAGTTCTCAGATGTGATGCCAACAGAGTTGCCGAGAACTCTACCATCACGCAGAGGCGTGGATCATCGGATTGAGATGGAGCCGGGAATTAAGCCTCCAGTGAGACCACCATACCGCATGGACCCTCCAAAGTTGGCGGAATTGAGGAAGCAGTTAGATGAACTGCTAAGCAATGGTCTTATCCGCAGTTCCAAAGCACCTTTCGGAGCTCCAGTCCTCTTTCAGAAGAAACAAGATGGGAGTCTCTGATTATGCATCGATTATCGAGCCCTTAACAAGATGACGGTGAAGAACAAGTACCCTATCCCGCTCATCACGGACTTGTTCGATCAATTGGGCAAAACAAAGTACTTCTCCAAACTCGACCTTCGGTCAGGGTATTGGCAGGTGCGCATTGCAGAAGGTGATGAGGCAAAGACTACCTGTGTGACCAGGTATAGAGTATTCGAGTTCTTGGTGATGCCTTTCGGCTTAACCAATGCTCCGGCCACATTCTGTACTCTAATGAACCAACTGTTCAAGGAGTATCTGGACAAGTTTATGGTCGTCTACTTAGACGATATCATCATCTATAGCCAAACACTTGAGAAGCATATTAGACACCTCCGAACAATTTTCAAAGTTCTCAGGGAGAACACGTTGTTCGTGAAGAGGGTAAAGTGCTATTTCACCCAAACGGAGATTTTATTCTTGGGGCATCGAGTCGGCCATGGTTCCATCCGAATGGACCAGTCTAAGGTGCAAGCTGTGGTGGACTGGCGAACACCAAAGAAGGTGCCAGAGTTGAGATCCTTCCTTGGGTTCGTCAACTATTATCGGCGCTTCATAGCTGAGTATTCGAAGCACGCAGTTCCGTTGACGGAGTTGCTAAAGAAGGAGCAGTCCTAGAAATGGTCGGACAAATGTGAGGTGGCATTTCAAGACCTAAAGACTGCTGTGTTGGAGGAACCTGTACTCAGATTATCGGACTATGGAAAGTCTTTTGAAGTCCATACAGATGCTTCTGATTTTGCTATTGGAGGAGTTCTTATGCAGGAAGGTCATCCGGTGGCCTATGAGAGTCGCAAGCTCAATGAGACCGAGCGGCGATATCCTGTGCATGAGAAGGAGATGATAGCGGTGGTCCACTGTCTACGAGTGTGGCGACACTACCTTCTGGGAGCACCATTTGTGCTAAGGATAGACAATGTCGCATTGAGTTACTTCCAAACTCAAAAGAAACTCTCCCCAAAGCAAGCACGATGGCAGGACTTCTTGGCTGAGTTCGACATGGTAATGGAGTACAAGCCCGAAAAAGCAAATGTCATGGCCGATGCATTGAGTCAGAAAGTGGAGCTAGTGAATGATATACAGTTGGAGGGCGGAGGCCAAGCAAGTCAATTGCGCTCCAACTTCCTTTCCAGGATCAGGGATAGACTGCACTGAGATCCTCAGGCAGTAACTCTGATGCAACTCATCAAAGAGGGTAAGGCATGATGATTTTGGGTCCAAGAGGGACTCATCTATACCAAGGGGAACAGAGTTTATGTTCTGCGAGCGGATAACTTGAGGCGTGAACTCCTGAAAGAGTGTCACGATTCCCTTTAGGTTGGACATCCGGGTATCCACCGAACAATGGCTCTCGTGGAGAGGGCCTTCTATTGGCCGAAAATGGGGACAGATGTGGAGGAATATGTTCGAACATGCCTTACTTGTCAACAGGACAAGGTAGAGCAGCAGAAGCTAGTGGGACTTTTGGAGTCGCTGCCCATACCAGAAAGGCCTTGGGAGAGCATTTCCTTGGACTTCATATCAAACTTGCCCATAGTAGGGGGTCTTGGATCGATACTCATGGTAGTTGATCGATTTTTGAAGTATGCAACATTTATTGTTGCACCCCTACATTGCTCAGCGGAGGAGGCGGCTAAGTTGACGATGAAGAATGTGGTGAAGTTTTGGGGAGTCCCACACAACATCATTAGTGATCGAGATTCTCGGTTCTTGGGATGATTCTGGACCGAGTTGTTCAAGTTGTTGGGATCTAAATTATACTTCTCCACAAGCCTCCACCCCCAAACGGATGGCCAAACAGAAAGAATCAACTCGCTCTTGGAGCGATATCTGCGGCACTACGTAAGTGCTAACCAACGAGATTGGGTGAAGCTGTTGGACATAGCCCAATTCTCCTATAACTTGCTGCGGAGCTCTGCATCCAACAAGAGCCCATTTGAGATTATTACGGGACAACATCCATCAACTCCTCACACCCTGGTTATTGGCTATACAGGGAGTAGCCCATCAGCCTATCACTTTGCAAAGGAATGGCATCACAATGTAGATATTGCGCGGGCTTACTTGGAGAAGGTGGCCAAGAAGATGAAAAAGTAGGCAGACTTGGGGAGGCAACCACAAGAGTTTAAAGTGGGCGACATGGTGTTGGTGAAGCTCCAACCAGCATCACTCCAGTTCTTTAGGCACAGAGTGCACAAAGGATTGGTGCGCAAATATGAGGGGCATTTCCCAATCATCAGCAGGGTAGGCAATGTCTCATACAAGTTGCAACTGCCTGCATGGTTCAGAATTCATAACGTCTTCTATGCGAGCAACTTGAAAGCCTACCACTCAGATCCACAAGATGATTCTCGAAATGTTCCAACTCGACTACCCCCCACCAGAGCCTCTTACGAGAAGCGAGTTGAAACTATTCTGGCGGATCGCAAGATAAAGCTACCCAATGGAGCACAGCAAATGGAGTACTTGGTGAAGTGGCAAAAGCTTCCTCAAGCAGAAGCCAGTTGGGAGCCAGAAGATGCCCTACGACATGAAGAAGCTCGCGTCAAAGCCTACCAACAAGCGTCGACGAGGGCGTCGACAGTTTAAGTGGGGGAGAATGTCACGAACGAACGTCGCTCAACCGTAACATCTTTGCTTCGTGAACCGTTCGTTGCTTTTTCTTGCTTGTACATATGTTTGGTAGCTTGTTTTACCTTGAGTTTATGTGTTTTTACCTAAGAAATATGAGCGAAAGTAGTGTAGAAGGCTGCAGAACTGTCGTTCGCTGCACAGAGCCAAAACAGCCCTATTTTTGGATCTTTTTCATGTGCCACGGCAACCTTTCTGAGCAGTGTGAAATGTCAGCCATTTCAGCACCTTGGAACCCCCCGGGTGGCACCGGACTGGATGGGGCTCCGGGTATATGTCGGGCGTAGTCGTTCATCAGCAATTGAACTTGTCTTGCGTCCGATACCTTGGGAACCGTCGTTTGCGGACTTGCAACCGTTCCTACAACCCTCCAAAGTCCTATTTCGCTCTCTCTCTCTTTTCTCAGCTGCACTCAAGGTGTTCGACAAATTACTTATATAGCTTTCCGCTTTGCGAGACGTCGGGACGTGTCCGTCGCTCGTTTCTAAACTAATCAACTTCTTCTTTGCAAGTCCTACGGGACCTTAAGATATTGTAAGAGGGTTGACCCTATGCGGACAGATAACGCTTTGGGCATTTCATGACTTAGGTAATCCCAGGTAAGTCCAGAACAGTGGGCAATGTTGCTTCACGACTTAGGCAATTTCAGCTAAGTCTTCGGGAGGGCCGCAATGGTGCCATACGGCTTAGGCAAATTCAGCTAAACCCGTGATAGAACGTGACGGGAATCTTAAGGAGTTGTGATTGGCAAGAGTTGCCTACCTTTTGGGCTTAGTGCAATTGGCCGAGTCCCTCGAGGTTGCACTAAGATGCCAATTGGATCCCGATCCCCATTAGGAGTCTACCGGAGACTTCCGTCTCACGTGTCGAGGGTACCACGTGATTCGCTAAGAAAATAGTGGGAGTACATTAAGATAGAAGTCCATATCTTAATTAGTATTTTCTATGAAATCTGCATGTTATTTATTTTTGCTATATCTTGTTTTGTCAGAAATATGTCGCTAACAAACCCCCTACGTGGCATACTTGATGCCAACCGTCTCACCGGTCCAAACTATACACGTTGGCTCCGTAATTTGAGAATTATTCTCATGGTAAAGAAAATTGTAAGCGTCCTTGATACAATCGTGCCCACGCTAGAAGAAGGGGCAAGCGAGGATGAGATCGCTCGCTATGCGAAGTACATAGATGATTCCACGTTAGCAAAATATTACATGTTGTCCTCCATGACTCCCGAGTTACAAAGGCAACATGAGAGCATGGATGCAGATTCTATTCTTCTTCATCTCTGCCAGCTGTTTGAGAAATAGGAAAGAACTCAAAGATATGAGATATCTAAGAAACTCTTCCAAGCTAGGATGACAGAAGGGACATTGGTTGAGAACCATGTCCTAAAGATGATATAGTGGATCGAGAAACTCACAGGTCTGGGAATAGTCCTAGAGGATAACTTGTGCGTTGATCTTATACTTCAGTCCCTACCAGATTCCTTTTCTTACTTCATCATGAATTTTAACATGAGCAAGTTTGAGGTAACTCTCCCTGAGCTCCTCAATATGTTGAGGGAAGCTGAGAGTGCCATCAAAAAGGAGAAGCCAGTTCTCTATATTGGTGAGACCAAAAAGAAAAGAAAGGCCAACAAGATCCTTAAGAAAGACCAGGTAAGACAAAGGTTGCCAAGAAATACCCGGCAAAGGATAAAGGACAATGCTTCCACTATGGCCAAGACGGACATTGGAAGAGGAACTGTAAGGACTACCTTGCAAAGAAGGCGAGACAGAAGCTTGGAGAAGCTTTAGGTATATTCATGATCAGTCTCCACTTGTCAGATTTTCATGATAACACATGGGTATTGGATACCGAGAGTGTTTATCATATCTGTAATTCGTTGCAGGTTCTGGCAAAACCTAGGAGATTGGCTAGAGGCGAGATGGACCTCAAGATGGGCAATGGAGCAAGAGTTGCTGTTGGAGAGGTCACCCTACATCTGCCTGGTGGAGCTATTATTGCATTAGATGTATGCTATTTTGTCCCCTCTATCATCAAAAATATTATTTCTATCTCTTGTTTGACAATTAATGAATATAAATTAATTTTTGAGAATAATAGTTGTTAAATAATAATGGATGATAAGATCATCACTAGAGGGATCCTAATAAATGACTTATATATGTTAGACACTTAACATATCATGAATATAAATATGTCTAAGAGAAAAAGAGATGAGGTGAATAATGCATACCTATGGCATTGTAGGCTAGGTCATATACATGAGAGAATGATTCAAAAGTTGTTGAAAGATGGATACTTAGATCCATTTGACTATGAGACATATACAACTTGCGAACCTTGTCTTTGTGGGAAGATGACCAACTCTCCTTTTAGTGGAACTGGAGAGAGAGCCACCGAGTTATTGGAACTCATACATAGTGATGTATGTGGTCCCATGTCGACTCAAGGTATAAGTGGTTACTCATACTTCATTACATTCATTGATGATTTCTCTAGGTATGGACATGTGTACTTAATGAAGTACAAATCTGAGGCCTTCGAGAAATTCAGAGAATATAAGAATGAGGTAGAGAATCAAATTGGAAAGAGTATTAAGACTCTTCGATCAGATTGAAGAGGAGAGTACTTAAGTACGGAGTTCACCTATTTCCTTAGGGACAATGAGATTCTATCCCAGTGGACACCTCCTTATACACCTCAGCTCAATGGTGTATCAGAAAAGAGGAATCACACGCTGTTAGACATGGTGTGATCCATGATGAGTTTCGTTGACCTACCCGTCTCATTCTGGGGGTACGCCCTAAAGACTGCAGCTTACCTTCTGAATAGAGTTCCATCAAAGTTGGTAGTGTCTACACCATATGAGATATGGAAAGGAAAGAAGCCCGATCTTAAAATTGTTAAGATTTGGGGCTGTCTTGCCCACGTTAGAAGACACAACCCTGATAAGTTGGAATCAAGGATAGAATGGTGCACATTTGTGGGATACCCAAAAGAAACTTATGGGTATTATTTCTATCATCCAGAGGACCGAAAGATCTTTGTTGCTAAGAGAGCTGTGTTCCTTGAGAAGGAACATATTCTTGGTGGAAACAGTGAGAGTGAGATAGAATTGAGCGAGGTTGGAGAACATAGCTCAAACACCATTCTAGAGCTCGAGTCTGTTCAGGTACCTAACACACAAATTCCAAATTTACGTAAGTCTAGCAGAGTATCTCACCCTCCTGAAAGATATTTGGGCCATATCAGTAGAGATGACTCTCAGGATGTTGATCCTCAGACCTACGAGGAGGCTATTATGAGTATAGACTAAGGGAAGTGGCAAGAAGCCATGAATTCTGAGATGGATTCCATATACTCTAACAAGGTTTGAAACCTTGTGGATACACCTGAGGGTATTGTACCCATCAGTTGCAAATGGATCTTCAAGAAGAAGATTGGAGTGGATGGAAAGGTAGAGACCTATAAAGCAAGGCTGATAGCTAAAGAATATCGTCAAAGATAAGGAATTGACTATGACGAAACATTTTCACCTGTAGCCATGCTTAAGTCCATTAGAATTATTTTGGCTATTACAGCACACTATAACTATGAGATCTAGCAGATGGATGTCAAAATGACATTCCTTAATGACAACCTCAAGGAAGAGGTGTATATGATACAACCATAGGGATTCATATCCAAAGAGAGTCCAAATAAAGTGTGCAGGTTGCTTAGATCCATTTATGGATTGAAGCAAGCTTCCCGAAGTTAAAACATAAGATTTGATGAGGTGATAAGATCTTATGACTTCGTTAAGAACGAAGATGAGCCTTGTGTGTGCAGGAAAGTAAGTGAAAGCGCTATCACCTTCTTGGTGCTATATGTGGATGACATCTTAATCATTAGGAATGATATAGGAATGCTCTTCATAGTAAAGACTTGGCTATCTAGGAACTTCTCCATGAAAAGACTTAGGGGAAATATCCTATATTTTGGGGATTTAGATCTATAGAGATAGATCCAAAAGGATACTTAGCTTGTCTCAGTCTAGGTACATAGACTCTATTGTCAAAAGGTTTGGCATGAAAAATTCCAAGAGAGGTCTCATACCGATGAGACATGGAATATCACTTTCTAGGAGTATGTCCCCAAATACTCCTAAAGAAAGGACAGACATGGATAAGATACATTATGCCTCAGTGATAGGATCTATCATGTATGCACATGCTAGACCTGATATAGCACATGCTCTGAGTGTCACGAGCAGGTATCAGGCAGATCCAAGTTTAGAACACTGGAAGGCAGTAAAGTGTATCCTTAAGTACTTGAGAAGGACTAAAGATCTTTTACTAGTATATGAAGGAGGTAGCCTCCAGGTTGAGGGATGCACAGACTCAAGTTTTCAATCTAACATTGATGATAGCAAGTCAAATTCAGGGTATGTTTTCACCATGAATGGAGGAGCAGTAAGCTGGAAGAGTTACAAGCAAGATACTACCGCTGACTCGACCACAGAGGTGGAATACATTGCTGTAGTAGAAGCAGCAAGACGAAGGGGTGTGGATGAAGAAGTTCATCAAGGATTTGGGAGTCATACCAAGTAGCGTAGAGCTGACTCCCATATATTGTGATAGCGACAGAGCGATAACTCTAACAAGGGAACCCAGGTCTCATCAGAATTGTTCTGAGGAGGTTTCATTTGATTAGAGCGATCATGACCCGAAAAGATATAGCAATGAAAATAGTTCCATCCGAAGATAACATTGCAGATCGACTAACGAAGCCATTGGCTTAGATTATATTTGAGCGTCACAGGGGTTTGATGGGGATCAGACACATAGGTGATTGGCTTTTAGTCAAGTGGGAGATTGCTGGTTACAAGTGCCCTGCAAGCCAATCACATGAGTGATGGCACGTGTGACACGCTGTATGATCTTTTTGCTTATGATTAATATTAGCATATTCTCATATTATCTATTACATATATATTGTGATGTCATTGGTTCTGTGCAATAGGAGTCGGATCGTGATGAGATCACGATAATGAGATTGATTCACCTTTAAACACAGATCCTAAATAATCCCGGTCATAGTTTACTCAAGAGGGACATTGAGATAACCGGACAGATCAGTGTACTATATACCCGTCCATATGATGGAGGCGGTTGGTCTTATAGCCACTTGTGTAGAGACACTAAGGATATAGTATAGGTGCTCATTGGAGAATGAGTTTACTTATTGATCCGCTTATGGAATATTATATGGTTAATGATACCTAATGTCAGACAGCAATTTCATAGTCTCAGTTGTGTATCTGGTTCTTAGACTTGAGATACCAAGGATGTCTTGTATGAGTACTCCTTTCTTTGACGCCAGACTTACAGGTTTAGAAAGCTTCAGATCTGGTACAGCTGGTTATCGGGATTGGTAGCCAACCTTACGAAGGCAATTGAGTGTCAATAGAGGATCATCTCGGTATCACGAGAGGAATATCTCATATGTGCTTGCATAGACAAATCCCTAGCCAGGGTCATTCAGATTGAGAGAGAAGGAGTTCTCCGGTAGAATCCGATTAGAGCAAGACAAACTGATTTCGTATGTGACCTGACAGTACCATATCCAATATACAGTCTCTGGGATATTATTTGGATGAGGGATTATAGATACATGATAACTGTGGACAGACAGGTCCGATGGATTCGATCCCCCTATACCGTCTGGGGACTATGGCGTAGTGGCCTAGTACGTCCATAGTCGATGAGTCGAGTGAATTATTATGAAGATAATAATTCACTATATCAGAAGGAGTTCTAATGGGAGTGACTCACGACCAGCTCGGTATCGGGCCTAGAGGGTCACACACATATGGTGGATACTTCAGCGAATAGAGGGTTGGATGAAGATCCAATTAGCCCCTATTCTCATTAGATGAGACCCTATATTGATGGGCTCCTTGATTAAGGTCCAATTATAGGCCTAAGGAGATTATTGGATAGAGATCCAATAATGCAAGATTAGTGGGTTATTGGATGGAGATTCAATACCCACTAAGGAAGGAGCCCTAGGGTTTTGGTGGCTCTCTATAAATAGGAGGGGAGACTTGGGGTTGATATGCAATAGCTTTAGCCACCACCTCCTATTCTCCTCCCTCCCTCTGAGCAAGAGTTGCAAGATCAGAGAGGAGGAGTTTCGCTGTAGAGATCTATCGTGTGGATATCGCTAGAGAGGAGGACGCTTGACCTCTTTCATCTTCTCCATCCGGATCTGGAATACAGGGATATACAATCTCCCTAGGTAAAATCAATCTCTCACACATCGCAGTTTTTTAATTTTTGTGGTTTTTCTCACGACCCTAATCTTTGCACGACGATTTGATCTATGTGGGAAACTGATTTTTGTTTTGATTTTCACTCTGCATGTTATGCACCCGCTGTAGGTTTCCCAACAATACACCCGCTGAGGTTTCCCAACACCAACTGCTCTCATCGCTAGCCACGCTCATCGCCAGCCACACCCTCCTCTGCCACCACAGCCGTCTCCACCCTGCTGCTGATGCTTCCCACTGTGCGACCGAAGGTTGGAAAGCTGCAGCACTCGCTGCCATCTTCCACCGGATCTGCTGCTCCTCCGTCCGCAGGACATCCTCAGGCATCGCTGTTCTCCACTCACAACAACCTCGTGTCACCGACCGTAGTGCTCGAGTAGTAGAGGCGGTTTTGCCCTATCTCTAGATTCATTGGCATCAGTTCCAGATCTGCGTCCTTCACATGAGCTTGATCTTACGGAGGTATGATAGTCCGATCTTATAGAGGCATGATAGTCCGATCTAATCGGATTTTTGAACTTGACTCCAACAAAATCGTCTCCTCCTTCTTAGCCAGGATGACATCGTCGTCGAAGTCAACTGCCATCAGATCTTCACCGCAGTTGACAACACAACGGCTTCCTTCTCAGCTAGGCTAATATCACCGTCAAAGTCAACCGCCGTAAGATCTTCACCACGATTGACAACACAGTGGCTTCTTTCCTTTAGATTCATTATCATCGGTTCAAGATCGACATTCTTAGTTCAAGATTGGCGTCCTTATAGGAGCTCGATCTTGCGAGGGCATGATAGAATATAAGATTAAGTTATGATTTAGATTTGATTTCCCCAACTGAATGAGGAAATCATGTAGGTTAGTTGAGAGAAATGCTGATATCTTCACCTGTATAAATTGATGATGAATCAATAAACTCAATGGGCATTTCATTACTTCTTCCTATTTCAACAGATATCACTTTGGAGCAAATTCAGAAACATCTTCGTATCGAGGATGAATCAAAGATGAGAGACAAGAGTGAGAACTCTTTTGGTAATACAAAAGCAAATGCCGTGAAATCAACCTAAGAATTCCAACAAAGGCAAGTAAAAAAAAAAGAATCATCTTGGTCCCAAAAGGGATCAAGGAAAATTTAAGAAGCCAAAGAGTGGAGGCTGTTTCATTTGTGAAAAACCTGGTCATTTTGCTAGGGATTACAGATTTAAGAAGGCCAGAAATCAAAAGTCAACTTTGTTGAGAGAGATGATGATCTAGTCACTATGGTGAATGAAGTGAATATATTTCGCAAGGTTTTTGATTGGTGGTATGATACTTGTGCTACCGTCCATGTTTGCTATGATAAAGCGCTCTTCAAGACTTACAAAGAAGCCATGGATGAGCAAGAGATTCAAATGGGAAATGAAGTTCGTTCTAAGATGATTAGCAAGGGAAATGTGGAACTCACTTTCACTTCGGGAAAGAAAATCACTCTTACTAATGTTCTTCATGTACCATATATAAGTAAAAATTTAGTAAGTGGGAATCTCCTTGGCAAACCTGGAATTAAATTTATATTTGAATGTAGGAAGTTAATTCTATCCCATAATGAATCTTTTATTAGAAAAGGCTAGTCTGCTGATGGAATGGTCAAATTATCTATTGTTGACAATGATTATGAAACTAATAAAGATGTTATTTTTATTTTATTATTGATTCTTATTCATTATGGCATGATAGATTAGCACATAGTGGAACTAGCACCATTAAAAGAATGGTTAAGTGTGGCTTAATAAATTGTCATTTTGATGATCTTAATCAATGTGAAATTTATGTTAAATCAAAGATGACAAAGAGACCCTTTAAAAATATTGAAAGGCATACTAATTTGTTAGATTTAACACATTATGATATATATGAATTGAATGGTATGTTAACAAGAGGAGGCAATAGATATTTTATTACTTTTATAGATGATATGTCTATGTTCTTTATTGAAACATAAAAATTGCTGCTTTTAATGCTTTTAAAGTATATAAAGCAGAAGTTGAAAATCAATTAGGGAAAAAAATTAAAATTTTATGAAGTGATAGAGGAGGAGAATACTTTCCTAATGAATTTAACTTGTTTTGTGAACATGGCATAATTCATGAATGTTATGCACCTAGAACACTTGAACAAAATGGATTAGCAGAAATAAAAAAATAGAACTTATCTAGAGATCATAAATTCTATGTTGTTGCATGTTAATTGCCTTATAATTTATGGGGAAAAGCTTTATTGTCTGCATGTCATATTTTAAATAGAATTTCTTATATGAATTATGGAAGGGAAGACAACCTAACATTGGCTATTTTAAAGTGTGGGAGTGTCTTGCATATTAGAAGAATAATGATCCTCAAAGGACAAAGTTGGGGCCTAGAGGAATCAAATGTGCATTTCTAGGTTATGCCTCAAATAGCAAAGCTTATAACTTCTTAATTTGGAGTCTAATGTCATAATAGAATATCGAGATGTGGAGTTCTTTGAACACTTATTGACTTCAAGTGATAGTGTTCATTATCCAACTAGTGAAGAGTCACTAATGAGATATCTCAAAAGGTTGGTGAGCAACCTAATATTCCTTTGATTGGATATCAATCAAGTTTACAAAAGGTTAGAGAGCAATCTCGTGAATTAAGGAGAAGCAATCATGTATACAGAAAGTAAAGACATTAGGACCAAATGAGATTGATTCTCAAAGTATTTCCTTTTACCTTGTAGAAAGAATTACTGGGAGGGTCTTAAGAACAATTCCTTTTGTTTTACAAGTGGAAGATGATCCTAAAACGTTTAAAGAAGCTATGGTCTCTCGTGATGTTGCTTTCTAGAAAGATGCTATTAATGACGAGATGGACTCTATTATGTTAAACCACACTTGGGAACTTATTGATTTACCTTCTGCCTCTAAACCTATTGGTTGTAAATGAATATTTTACAAGAAGTATCATATAGATGGTACTCTCCAGACATTCAAAGCAATGTTAGTTACTAAAGGATTTCGAAAAAAAGGAAGAAATATATTATTTTGACAATATAATCATGTTGCTAGGATCACATCCATTAGAATTATTTTTGCTTTAGCATCGATTTTTGATCTTTATATTCATCAAATGGATATCAAAACAATATTTTTAAATGGAGACCTTGATGAGGAGGTATATATGGAACAACCCGAGGGGTTCGTCCAACCAGAAAATGAACATAAAGTGTGTAAACTTATTAAGTCATTGTATGGTTTAAAGCAGGCTCCAAAACAATGGCATGAAAAATTTGATGCAACAATTCTTTCTAATGGATTCGTTTATAATGTTGCAAATAAATGTGTTTATCTCAAAACTTGTGATGACTATATGGTGATAGTTTATCTTTTATGTTGATGATATGCTAATAGTGAGCAATGACATGTAAGGTGTTATAGAAACAAAGAGGCTTCTATCTTCAACATTCAAGATGAAATATCTTGGGCAACTTGATACCATACTAGGTATCAAGATAAAAAGAAATAATGAGGGATGTGTTTTAAGTCAAACTCATTATATAGAGAAAGTACTAAAGAAATTCAGTCACTTAAAAATCAAAGAAGCAAATACCTCATTTGACCCAAGTACCAAATTTCAAGAATGTTGAAAGAATAGTGGCTCAATTAGAGTATTCAAGTGTCATCGGAAGTCTTATTTATGCAAGCAGTGCACAAGACCTGATATAGCATTTGCAGTTAGTAAATTGAGTAGATTTACTAGCAATCCAAGTGTGGAGCATTGGAAGGCTATTAAAAGAATTCTTAGGTACCTTAAATGGACTAAAGATTATGACCTACAATACTAAAAATGTCTTGCTATTTTAGAAGGATATACTGATGCAAGTTGGATATCGAGTTTAGGAGATAACAAATCCATTACTGGTTGAATGTTCACCATAGGAGGTGGCGTTATTTCTTGAAACAAACGTGTATAACTCACTCAACTATGGAAGTGAAATTTGTTGCTTTAAGGGAAGCAAGAAAAGAGGTTGAATGGTTGAGGGACTTTCTATTAGAAATTTTATTGACTTCTAAAAGTATGAATTTAATTTCTATACTCTATGATAGTCAACCTACTTTATCTCGTGCATATAGTGAAATATACAATGGAAAGTCAAGACACATAAGTCTTAGACACAATTATATGAAGAAATTAATCAAGAGTTGGATTATTTCACTCACATTTGTGAAAACAAGTGAAATTTTGGTTGATCCATTCACGAAATATCTTACAAGAGAAGTTGTAAGATCAACATCAAAATGGATGGGGCTGAAAGTCCTTGAATAAAAGATCCACCAATGATAGCAACCCTACTGTTATGACCCTAGCTGGGTCGGGTCCTAGGTTTACTGAGTCATGATATCAATAAAACTCTAAGACGTGTAATAAACCCTAAATCAACCGCCACCCACCTTGTTTGAAGAGGTCGGCTATGGTTAGAAAGGAGTCCTCATGGAGTGAGGGTCTCCTAGCCACTGCCCCATCTATTAGGGAGGCTAGCTAGGGTTAGAGAGGGAGAGTTCCATTTATTTATGACTCTCTCTAGGGCTGATTAGGAGTTAAATTAGGTGTTCGAGTCTTAGTTTACTTGGTGGAGTTTCACTAGGAGTTGAAGTCTTCCATTAGGGAGGAGTCTTCATAGAGTAGGAGTCATATTAGGAATAGGGTTTTGAGAACCTATATAAATACTTGTAGCCACCACCTTTTTTTATCATGGATAGATCAATATTTCTTCAGCCTTGTGCTGAATACCTTGGACGAGGGTACCCCTATAGCATTCCAGGAGGGCCGATTGATAGGAACCCAAAGGTTTCTATCAATGCTCTGATACCAAGTGATAGGAACCCTTAGGTTTCTATCGAAAAGGAAGAGGGATAAACGATCACTTCGAGGGGATAGGGCCTCCTTGATCACTTCGAGGGGATCTGTCTCCTTAATCTCTATAGGGGATCGACTCTCCTAGGATTTTGCCTATTGGATAAAACATAACTTTGTTATTAATTGCTTAAAATAGAAAAGTTACATTATTATTTATAGTGTTCTATCAAGAGTCCCTCTAGGCATGAACTTAGAGTCCCACTAAAGTTGGACTCTTAACTGAAAATAATAACCAACTTCATCCTAACTAAATATAATAACTAACTCCAACCAACTCATGACTGACTCGATTGGGCTCACCCGGCCCATAACTGACTTCGATTGAATAGACCAACATGACTCAACTTAAATTAATTATGAACCGATGGACCTGACCCTGTTAGGGCCCTATTAGACCCTCCATCTTCAAATCAACTTTATCATTAAAGTTGAGCAGCATCAAATTTTGAGAGTACTTCGGTCTATGATATTTACCACGCATCACAACTCTAAGTGATAGGAACCTAAAGGTTTCTATCGATGCTATGATACCAAGTGATAGGAACCCAAATGTTTCTATCGATGTTCTGATACCAAGTGATAGGAACCCTTAGATTTATATCAAAGAGGAAGAGAGATAAATGATCACTTTAAGAGGATTAGGCCTACTTAATCACTTCGAGGGGATCTGCTTCCTTAATCTCTATACGGGATTGGCCCTCCTAGGATTTTGCCTATTGGTTAAAACATAACTTCTTTATTGATTACTTAAAATAAAAGGGTTATATTATTATTTATAGTGTTTTACCAAGAATCCCTCTAGGCTTGGACTCAAAGTCCTACTAAACTTGGACTCTTAACTAGTTGATAAACTCATAACTAAAAATAATAACCGACTCCATCCTAACTAAAAATAATAATCAACTCCAACTAACTCATAATTAAATCGATTGGGCTCACCCAACCCATAACTGACTCCGATTGAAGATACCAACACGACTCAATTTGATTAATTGTGAACTAAGGAACCCAATCCTGTTAGGTCGTATCACCAATCCCCTATAAAAAATCAACCCCCATGCTTAGAATCTGCAAGGGTTCTAACATTTGATATAAGAACAGCGTTCTTTGGTGCTTCGCTGCCCTACCACAATCGCGCAACATTTTCATCTAGCCGCTCAAGCAATTCCCACAATTGCTAAGATCGTCGCCAACTCTACCATCATCACCAAATCGTAGCCTATTACAGCCGCAGCCTTCCATCTCCCACCCTTATCCTTCGCAGCCATTAATTTATCCACCAACCTATGCTCTTAATGCATCAATAGAAGAAGGACCATAACATCTCATATCTGGAGATGCATGCAATGGCATTAGAGGATTTAATCGATGCCAAGTTGGAGGCGTTCAAATCGTGCATGGGGGACAAACTATGCACCTTGTTTGCAGAATTTAGAATTAGCCGATCTTCAAGTCCGATGAAATAGTAGTAAGGTGAAGGTTCAGATCACAAAGAGAGCCCCCTTGAGAAGGAAGAACAAGCCACGGATCTAACACAACCATGCATGAGGGTGGACTTCCTTCGATAGGAAGAGGGAAACCGGAGGGATGGCTTTTGTGCGCAGAATGCTACTTTCATTTTCAACGAACTCCTGAGGCTTCTATGGTCAATGTTGCTACCATCCATCTAGGAAGAGAAACTATTTAATGGTATGATTGGTATAAGTACACCCATTGAGTCCCAACATGGAGACAATTCAAGAGGGGACTGATACACCACTTTGGATCGTCCGAGTACGATGACATCAATGGTTAACTTGTAAAAATTCATCAAACCTCTACAGTTCAAGAGTATCAGATTAGGTTTGAAAGTCTCTCTAACCAAGCAAGGGACTTGTTGAAAAAATAACTATTGGGGACTTTCATCGAGGGGCTAAAGCCGAAGATTCGAGGAGAAGTCAAAGTGTGACAACCCTATATGCTAATGGTGGCTATCTCTTTCGCACATCTACATGAAGAACAACTAAACCAAGAACATTGGAGGACCAAAGTAATCACACAACCAGCAGCACAGAGACCCTCAACCCCATCTACTACCAACTGGCCACCTCAGTTGAAGAAGTTATCGAGGGAAGAATTTCGCGACATATCCACGAAGGACTTATGCTGGCATTGCGACGAGTTGTGGAGCCGCGACCACCGTTGCAAATAGGGGAGACTTCTCATGATCAAACCCATTGAAGAATCTAAATATGAAGAGGAGGACCTCGAGCATGAGGAGAACATGAAGGAGGACCCACAGCTAACCGATTGCACGACTCACGCTCTAGCCAGCTATGCGAACCCGCAAACAATAAAAGTTGGAGGATTCCTTAAGTAATGGCCCGTCACCATCCTCATCGTGTCCAAGAGCACCAACAACTTTATGAACAACAACCAAAAGTGCTCGTGGGTGACATTGTTTCTATAGGCCAAAAGATCATTGCTGATTTTTTCCTCTTCCCACTTGGCGATTATGAAGTAGTGCTCAGCATTGAATGGTTATCCATGATAGGTGATGTTTCCTAGAACTTTTCAAAGCTAACATGAAATTTTTTAGCAAAGGAAAACAGGTGATCCTATATGGGAAACGAGGGAGCGAAGCAACTACGGTTGCAACACAGCGCTTGGAGAAGGTAGCACAAAAAGAGTCTAGTGACTTCTCAATTCAAATTCAAGAATTTCAGGAGATGAAGCCAAATTCAAGAAAACTCTCCAACATCTTGCTAAAATTTCAGGCGCCTCCACCAAATCGAGCCGAGGACCTCCTATTAGGCTGTTCGACCCCCCTATACTGAATTGGCCACCAGCTGATGCTCAGGCAAATTATTGCCTATATCCTCAGAAGATTGAAGCTTAGAGGATCGCCCAGGAGATGACTACACAGATTATTCGGCTACGCTTTTTCCTCGCTACGACACTTTAGGGACAAGTTTTTTCTAAAGTACTCTATCCTGTCGAACCCACCATGGTTTCTGATGCGGTACTTCCAGATCTCGGGTGACTTCCACGACTTACCCTAGGAGTGGACCATGATGTTCGAAGTCTTCCCTGATGATGACCTTCGATCCACGGCCCGTGAACACAAGAATATTGAGTCCCTCTAATGGCAGAATCAGAGTAAGAAAGGGATCATTTGCATGACTCAACAAAACATGAACATCGCCCCTCTCACCGTGAAGAAAGATGCCTCCCCTTAGTCATGTGGAACTACAATCCTTACGACCATGATGCCATCAAAACCAACACTAGCATTTCCAAATCGTGGTCAGATGTTCATGATTGCAGTAGACACATCAATAGTTGGGATCAACATCATCCTCATGCAAGATGATCGACCCCTATTCCAATACTAGTTGCTACTGAATTTAAAGTTTGGCTCGATACAGGTCCACGACACGAAAGAGAAGTAAGCCCAGAAAAATTACAGCCCCTGCTCACGCCTGATCGGGCTCTCATCATTATAGACCATACTAGAGGGTAGACATCATTTCAAAAGAAAGAATTGCTACTACTAAAGATCAACCACATGACAGCCCATGCAAAGAAGAAATGACCTCTTGACAAACTTCAGAGCGAAAGAAAATTTGAAGATCGAGCTTTCCTACACTTCTAGCTCTACTAGCATGAAATTCGAACCTCAAGGAAGTTGTCTCCCCATTATTTTGGACCTTATAAAATTGAGGTTCACATTAGAACCGTGACATATGGATCGGATCGACTTCACCAATTCAAAATTACAACTAATCCTCCAGGTATCTCACCATAAATAGAAGTTTAGAGAGGATTACTTAGCCTAGATCCATCCACCCGACACCCAAGTCAAAGAGGAAGCCCAATTCCAACTGAAGATTACATGGCATCGCAGGATCATGATGCATCATCATCCAGACACTACCACCAATGAAGAGATACAAGACAAAGCTGAACCATGGGATCGTGATGTGTCTACCACAGATGCAACAAGAAAGCCTCGTGACAAGCTACAGACTTGGACCCGGAGATTATGGAGCCTCAACCTTGAGAACAAGGTTGATTTGAAAATGGCAAGTATGTTAGGACCCTAGCTAGGTCGGGTCCTAGGTTCACTGAGTCATATCAATAAAACCTTGAGGCATGTAATAAGCCCTAAATCAGTCGCCACCCACCTTGTTTGAAGGGGTCAGCTATGGTTAGAAAGGAGTCCTCATGGAGTGAGAGTCTCATAGCCGTCGCCCTCACCTATTAGGGAGCTGGCTAGCTTAGAGAGGGAGAGTTCCATTTATTTAGGACTCTTTCTAGGGCTGATTAGGAGTTAAATTATGAGTTGGAGTCTTAGTTTACTTGGAGTATGAGTTTCACTAGGAGTTAGAGTCTTTCATTAGGGAGGAGTCTTCATGGAGTAGGGTCCTATTAAGATTAGGGTTTTGAGACCCTATATAATCACTTGTAGCCATCACCTTTTTTATTATGAATAGATTAATATTTTTTTAGCCTTGTACCAAATACCTTGGAGGAGGGAATCCCTATAGCATTCTAGGAGGGCTGATCCCTTACAGAGATCAACCTCCAAGCTTAGAATCTGTAAGGGTTCTAACACCTACTTAACAATATGAAATGAATAATGAAGAGTTCAAAGGGTAAAAATAAGTCATTGATATGTGGAGTGGTTCATCACTTTAAAATATTTTACTAGTCCTATCTAAAGATGTTAAAGTGCTGGTTGCCACTGAATGAGGGTTGAGTTAATTATACTCTTAATGAAGTTTAGTCAGGACAAGTATCTCAAAGAGTAACAAAAATACTATAAGAGCTTTACCTATATGAGTTTAGAATTGGTATCGCTTCGAATGAGAGTTGGAGTTTCTTTCATAAAAGTTCATTAACTTGGATGAGCCCAATGCTATATTAGGGCTAAGAGATAATTTGTGAGGAATATGAGGATGTTGTATTTATATGTATGGTATTGACATTAGGAATAACAAATTCAAAGTTTTTATGCTATTTGAGATTTTGACTTTATTTTGTAATGCTTACATTAAGGTAATATTCAAATCGAAAAATATATTACTTTATTCATAAATACTATTTAATCACTTAGAGAAAATTTTTGTATTTAAAACAGTGGGAGATTGTTAAAAATTATTCAATTTTTTTTTTCAAAAGAGTTATTTGAAAAGTTGGACTTCTTTGTAGTTATTTTGATAGTTATTTTTAAAAGGTTGTATCTTTTCCAAAAGATATTTATAAATAGGTATTTGAGAGTAAAGCCTAAATCATCTCTTTTGATTCTTCTTATTTTATTTCTCCAAGTGATTGACTTAGACATAATCTAATTTCTAAATTTATTATTGTTTGCTTCATACATATCTTTTAAAAGTTTGTCATAACTACTAATTGCATCAAACTCATGGCAATCAAAGAGGATACAAATATTATTTTTAGAAAAATATTTATACATGTTTCAAGCCTAAGTATATATTTTTATATTATTCTTGATCTTATTTCTTATTATTAGTTTTCATAGTTGTTTCATCCTTTCTAAACAGGAACCCCTCCGAATGCTCCTAAGGGTACAAAAATAGATAATCTTCAATTTTGTTTTATCTCATAACTTTCTTATCTTCATATTTTGAGCTAGTCAAACAGAGCGCCATGCCCTCTTTACTGGTCAACTCCATCCGATTATATATATATACATATTACATCCATATTTATTTGATGAGTTTTAATAGAAATTATTTTTTTGAGTGATCCGGCCATCACCGAAGTTGGAGAGGACATTATACAACAAGATTTAAGAACTCTGACACCCACGACAAGATCCGAGAGCAATCTAATAACTGCTTGAATTCCCTGTCATCGACCTCTCGGGCTACCTCGCTGGTCCACCCTGTCCTCGTCTTTTTTGCCATTTCTCTTCTTGAGGCCCTGCCCTACCCATCTTTTCGTCCAAGAAAAATGTCTTCTTTTACTCCCCTCACTTGGC
This sequence comes from Ensete ventricosum, assembly GCA_029747655.1. Taxonomy (NCBI): domain Eukaryota; kingdom Viridiplantae; phylum Streptophyta; class Magnoliopsida; order Zingiberales; family Musaceae; genus Ensete; species Ensete ventricosum. The sequence goes on along the minus strand of JAQQAF010000001.1, from coordinate 29,531,587 downwards.
TTTCTCTGCCACCTTCTTTCCTTCCCACTACGAAAAAGAAGAAAGCCTCCACGCTTGATTCCTTTCCCCTTCATCCTCTTCTCCTCCGAGAGCGCCCCGGCCCAGAGAGGTCTTCCCCTTCCTGCAATGGGCTCAGCTTCACCCCGCAGCCATGGCTTTCTCTGCTCCCTCCTCCTCCTCTTCTTCTCCTTTGTCGTCCACCAGAAGCCAGTGCGTGGGAGTGATGAGCTGAGAGCTCTCATGGAGTTGAAGGTTTCGTTGGACCCGGAGAACAGGCTCCTGACCTCGTGGACCAGCGAGGGGGAGCCCTGCCGAGGTGACTTCGAGGGGGTGGCCTGCGACGAGAGCGGGAAGGTGGCCAACATCACTCTCCAGGGGAGGGGGCTCTCGGGCTCCATCGCTCCGGTGGTGGCGGAGCTCGAGGGCCTCACGGGGCTCTACCTTCACTTCAACAATATCTCCGGGGCGATTCCGAGAGAGATTGGGAACCTGTCTCAGCTGACTGATCTCTATCTCAACGTCAATAACCTCTCAGGCAGCATCCCGGAGGCGATTGGCAACATGGGTGGCCTCCAAGGTGAGTCCAATATAGCTAACTGACTGCAGTGCAGTAGGGATTTGTAGAACCTTACGATGCTTGTGGAGCTCTCTTACATGTCTGATGCCAGCTTTCATCCTCCTTTCCATTTCCTTCAGTCCTCCACCTTTCTAATAACAAGCTGACTGGGAGCGTACCCCCCAAGCTGGGGCTTCTGAAGAATCTCAACATGCTTGCCTTGCAATCAAATCACCTAAATGGAGCAATACCTGCGACCTTGGGAGATTTAACCGAGTTGACATGGTTGGTTGTGAGCTTCAACCAGCTGTTCGGTTCAATCCCCGTCAAGCTATCTCAGCTTCCTCAGTTGACAGTATTAGATGTTCAAAGCAACTTGCTTTCCGGCAACGTGCCTTCAGGTCTATATCTTCCCACGACCCCCTTCTAATTTTGATTCTTGTGTACCTCCCTCAACTCACATATGAACTAAGATCACACTTGTTATGTCTCAAGAACTCAAGAAACTGGGCGGAAAATTCAAATATGGGAACAACACCGATCTGTGCGGAACTGGATTCACCGATCTGAGGGCTTGCACTTCTGCTGACCTCCTCAATGCGAGCAGACCTGAACCATTTAGCGCCGGCCTGGCACCTCAGGACATTCCACAATCCGTTAATATCTCTGCAGATTGCAGTGCAACCCACTGCTCCAGCTCTTCCAAGTCCACCAACGAAGTGATCGTCGTCGCGACCACCATAGTTGTCTTTGGAGGTATGGTTTGTGGACTAATGGCCTTCCTCTGGTTCCGGCTCCGGAAGCAAAAGATTGGTGGTCTGTTTGAGGTCTCAAACAGTCTGCTTAGCACTGATCCGACCAAGTTCTCCTATCGAGCTGCTTCTCCACTGATTAGCCTCGAGTACTCCAGCCACTGGGATCCTATGACCGATGAGAGGAGCGGCATTAATGGGCTCTGTCAGGAGGTGTCTCAGATCTCCAGGTTCAATCTGGAGGAGGTGGAGTGCGCGACTCAGTACTTTTCGGAGGTCAACTTGCTGGGGAAGAAGAGTAGCTTTGCAGCCACATACAAGGGGATACTGCGAGATGGAACCCAGATTGCAGTCAAGAGAATCAACAAGACGAGTTGCAAGTCGGAGGAAGCTGAGTTCCTGAAGGGGCTGAGGACACTGATGTTGTTGAGGCATGAGAATCTTGTTGGATTGAAGGGCTTCTGCTACTCAAGAGCGAGAGGGGAATGCTTCCTTATTTATGATTTTGTTGCTAATGGGAGCCTGTCGGAGTATTTGGATGTGAAGGGAGATGGGATTCACAAGGTTCTTGACTGGTCTATGAGAGTCTCCATCATCAAAGGCATTGCCAAAGGTATAATCTTTTTGCATTTCTATCAATAAATGATGTTGATGATATTATATCAAGGAATGAACATGACTGGATGTCGTTGGATTCTTGCAACAGGCACCGAGTATTTGCACAGCGACAGAGCAAACAAGCCATCTCTGCTCCACCAAAACTTATCAGCAGCCAAGGTTCTCATCGACCATCAATTCAACCCTTTGCTCTCTGGCTCTGGCCTGCACAAGTTACTGGCAGATGATGTGGTGTTCTCATCCCTCAAAACAAGTGCTGCTATGGGTTACTTGGCTCCCGAGTACGCCACCGTCGGCCGGTTCTCAGAGAAGAGTGATGTGTATGCCTATGGGGTCATCGTGTTCCAAATTCTCACCGGGAAAATGAGGACATCTCACTTGAGACCAGAAGCCGAGTCTGGTAAACTTGAAGACCTCATTGATGAGAACCTCCAGGGCAACTACTCGAAGCCGGAGGCAGCTACTTTAGCAGGCATTGCATTGCTCTGCACTAGCGAGGTCCCGAGTCAAAGACCCACGATAGAGGCAGCGCTTCAAGAGATACGCAGCGGCAGCAACTGCTGTTGCAGATCTAAGAACTAGTTGTGTTCATGTTGCTTTTCATTTGAGTACATAGTTCCTTGATCTTGTGACATGATTTATCGGTACCTGACTTGAGAGTTTTAGCTGAGGGTAAAAGTTATTGTCCTCTCATGGCTACTGAGAGAAGCTGATAAGACTAAGTTTGTATTCATCTAATCGCCACAAGTATTATTCTCTTCTTTGCGGATGAATCCATGCAGAATGAGCCAAGAAGTTCGGTCAACACGTGAGTCCAATATGACGTCACTACTCTGCAATTTTTGTGCGGTTTAACCGGCAACTGACCAACGCACGCAGCTTGTGGCCAGAGTGTTTCTCAGGGTAAAATTGCTCCGTATGCCAAGCTTGTTGAATCTAAGTTAATTATCCCAACACATCCCCCATATATATATATATATATATATATATATATATATAATCTTTTTATGGAATAGTACTAAGAACACATAAGAATTCATGATCAAGGAACAAAAAGAAAAAAGAAGGTAAAAAGAGAATAAAATATGCATACATTCCAAAAAAAGCAGCAGTAGCAAAAAACAATAAAAAAACAAAAAACAAAAGCAACAACAACAACAAATCAATAATTTCATGTCCTATTTATTAAAAAGTGGATGAATTATTTGCATGGGAGCTTATGTTTTTGTGTTCTTGGTAGAAATTTCCGGGAAGGAATTCCTGGTGGATCATCACCCAATTTTGTCTGTGCACATCAGTTCAGATCCATTACTTATGCTATTCAACACATCAACTTGCTGGCAAAAGCTTGGTTTTAAGGTGGTAACTTTGGTTCTACTTAGCAAGGAAAACAATAACCAGTGGCAGATGATAAGAAGAATTGCCCCCTGGTATTTTCCTTTGCACTTCATTCCTCCACTATGGATGCATGCAGGCATGTGGATTGAGTACCAGAAATCTAAACTCATTGCTGCACTTTGCACTAGTCCACCATCTCTTTTTCCACTTAAGCTTCGGAAAACTTGAGTTGCTGCATCTTCCACATGCTATTATGTTGAAGTCAGAAGCTGATGTCATAAGTTTTAAAATTTTCCGTATCTTTAAAAACTTCAGAATTTTATTAAAAATGTGTTGGAGTTATTTTTAAAACTTCTTTAAAAAAAAATTATATTTTGACGGTTATATGTGAGAAGATATGTCCTTTAACAATACTCTTTTATTGTAACAGGATACATTTTAGGCTCTGTAAATAGATCATATTCATGTGAATAAGAAATACTCTTTCTCTCTTCATGTGTCTAGTTATGTTTTGTTTTACTTTCGTTATTTGGTTCATTTGAAAAGGCTAGTAAAGTTATTCATAACAATACTCACAGAAGAAATAATATCGATTGAATCCTAGGATGAGAATCTGAGTCATTCTTGTCGAAATTTGATCTTAAGACAACGATTATACATCTCCAATTTTTTTTTCTAAATTTCAACTTTTTTATTTATTATTTTTAACACTTAATAGTTTGTTAATTAAAATTTATATACTCTATTTTCTACCCAACAATTCTAAAATGAAAATTGGATAGATTTTGATTAGGAGATTGATGGAGATTCAATATGGTTAAGATTGATTTGTTATCATATTTTCCTCTACTATCTCTTATAGTACAAATTTTAAATTTTGTGTAATTTGTATTTATTGTTTAATTATGTCTGGAGTGACAGTCAATATCATATGGTTATGTTGCTAGCATAGTTCTACGCTTAAACAATACATTTTTGACCTATTTCCATCTAGTTAATGTTAGTGATAGGGAATAAGGTGACATTAGTTTTGACCTATTGACTCACCCACCTACCTATTGCCATCTAAGCAATGATAAGGATGAACTCGGGCACCTCCCCCTTCCTATGACAAGTGGAATGGAAGCGACCTTTCACCCCTTGCTAATCGTGATTTTGGGAAGGGTCGTACGCTCGCCTGCAAGGAGCATTAATTCCTGACGACGAGGTCCATCTCCCCTTTTCTTGATCATCCAGCATAGGCAACCAATGTCGATTTATCTCGCAGACTCCAACCCAAATAAACGACACTTTTGCAACTGTCTTTCATTAATGACACATCACACTGAAATGTACCAATCAGTCATCGACATAAATGAGTCCTGAAGGACCACATATTGAGGTTTGGAGCTATTAGCCTCCCGCCACCGGCCATCCAGGTACAAAACCCTGCCTTCATAATCTGAAAAGGGATAAAAAAATTTCTATGATTGCTATTCTATCACTGACTTTATCATTGGAGGGGTCCAGTTGGGAACTCTCATGATGTTGACCTCTTGTGCAGTAATCTCAATGAAGCAAAGGCACACCTCGATTCGACTCCAAGACCCCGAGGCAATCAAGACTACCTCGATTTGACGTAGAATCCACCTCGAACGAATGAGTAGTGCCTTTGGATTGTGCCAACTAGTTTGCCTAGGCCCAACCAACATCCGAGAGTGCCACATGAGCTTGCAAGATGAGCTATCCTCCTTCCCATAGGTAGATGCCTCCACCTCTATACAAACTCTAGGGTGCTATTTGCATCTATTCAATGACCCGGGGCTCTCCCTTTCGGGATTGAATGTAGGCCACTGCTCATCCTTGCTAAAGCCTTCTTGAGCCTCACATATTAGCCATTGACCTTGGCAGGAATGATGCAGGCCATTGCTCCTCTCCTATCACAACTAGTCCAATAATCGATCCCACCACCTACATTGCAATTGATAGTTTAGCCCTCACTTGCCCTTACGCCTCTTGGGGCTTCCCTAGCAGATCCACAATTGATCCACCAAACTATCCCCGGTAAACTAAAGTATTATGATAGAACCCTAGGGTTCTATCGTGGGGGAAGAGGGTGGATAAGAGGGATAAACGATCTCTTCGTGGGGATCGAGCCTCCTAGATCACTTCGAGGGGATCTACCTCCTAGATCACTTCGAGGGGATCTGCCTCATAGGATTTTGCCTTTTGGCTAAAACTAATACTTCTCATTGATTGATTTCATGAAAGAGTTTACAGCCTTATTTATAGGGCTCTGCCAAGAATCCAGCTAATTTTTTATTCTTAACTAACTTGATAAACTTCTAACTAAAAATAATAACCGACTCTATCCTATCCGAAGATAAAACTGACTCTAACCAACTCATAACTGACTCGATTGGGCTCACCCGACTCATAATTGACTTCAATTGGATAGACTAACATGACTCAACTCGATTTAATCATGAATGGATGGACCCGACTTAGCTAGGGTCCTAATAGACCCACCCACTTCAAATCAGCCTTGCCCTCAAGGCTGAGCAATATCAGATTTCGGGAGCACTTCAATATTTACCACACATCATGACTCTTTGATCAATTAAGTAGGATCTCAACTTGGTGTAAGCAATGGTTTGGTCTTCTTGTGCAGTTGTTATTGTAGTCTTCTGGAGAACCCTTTTCATCCGATGGCTAGTGGTAGTATCATGTCATTTTTTGGAGATCACCACTTTGAAGTCTTCCTGGGGCATAAAAAAGAAATCGATAAGTAGTTGTGTTACCTTTAAGCACCTGTTATCACAAATTAGGATTCGCTCATTAGCAATCTTGTCTTCGAATTTAACACAGCCATCGAGATTAGACTCTATATTGTCAATTTATGATTCCTCCTTAGCTAGTTCAATCGTCAGAAGTTTGTCACGCCCTTCATATTCGAGCTCCACATTATCAGTTTTTTATTTCCTCCTTAATTGTCTCAACCGTGAAAAGCTGCTCTTGTTTGCGGTTGTCTATGTTGACCACCTTAAAGTCCTATCTATTGAAGCTTTTATTTCAGCGAGTGTCTATAATGATTTTTCTTTCACATACACTAGCAAATGATACGGCTGCTATTATGGTGTAGGGATGATGAGCTTTAACTTTGCACTGAATCTCGGGATTAAGTCCCTCAATAAATTTTCTCACAAATTGTGTCTCGGACCAATCTCGGGTTTGGTTCGACAGGTACTTAAATCTGCTCTGGTACTCCTGTACTGTAGAAGTCTGACGGATTTTAGCGAGCTGTCCATTAATGTTCTTGTACTCCCATGGTCTGAAGTAAATCAGGAGCTCTCTCTTGAACTGTCCCCACGAAGGGACTCCGTAATAGGTCTCATACAAATCATACTATTGGATTACGTCTCCTTCAAGTTGAATGGAGGCGATCTCCACCTTGGATTCCTCTAGAGTCCTGTGAAAACGAAAAAAAAAATTCAGCATATGACATACAACCGATTAGGTCTCCATCTTCCCATCTAGAAAACTTCATCCTCATGCATGTGTATCTTGTGTCCTACCCATGGTCATACTTTTCATATCGACTCCTTTTGGAACTTTCACCATGTTGAGTTTTGTTGGGACTCTCTAATCGGCTTCTTCTAATTTCACGGAGGAGCTCTTAAAATCTGTCTTCCATGCGAGTCTCAAAGACTTTAAATCTTGCAGCTAGTGCATCATCCGTAGTCATCATGTAGGATTATAGATCAGTGATGTTCAGTTCTTTTTTTTTCAATTGTCGAGTCAAGGGCATATGTCATAAATATAGTAGGACTTGATCGCAACAAGATTGTCGGCGTCGGCAAGTGGTGCGACTACGTGGCAGGTGAGGCTGCGATTAAGGAGGAAGGCAACGACGACAAGTAGGGGCAGCAGGAAGCAAGGGAGCAGTGAGGGAGGAAGATGCGGCAACAAGGATGGCAGGGGTGGCTGGGCAGCGCTGGAGGGAGTAGCAACAGCAGTGCTGGATCTATAGGCAGGTAGGGTCAGCAAGGCAAAAGGGGTTGTGAAGGATGTGGCTGGCAAAGTAGGAAGGAAGAGGGCAGTGATAGTCTGACGAGGGTTGCGATAGCGGGAGAGAAGAAGACAGCAGCCGACGGTAGGCCGTGGGGAGGAGGCGTAGAAGGAGGACGGCGGCAACATCGGCGATGGGCGCGGGAGAAAGAAGACAGCAGCCGACGATAGGAGAGGAGGAGAGGAAGAGGGCTGGCAGTAGGTAAGTGGGGGGAAGAAGGGGGAAGGTGCGAAGGGCCCTTCTTCTTCTTCCCTCTATCTCTTTTATTTCTCTTTCTCTTTCTTTCCTTTTTTTTTTTCTTTTTTTTTTGGAAGATGAGGAGAAAGGAGGGGTGGCTGCTGCTTCTTTTCCTTCTCTCTCTCTCTCTCTCTTTTTTATACAGCAAGATGGTAGATATGACGACGATGGCAACGACGTGACGTTGACGATGATGATGAGAGGAGCGACCGTGGAATCAAAACAGGAATGCCGAAGATCGCTGCTCTAATACAAATTGATAGAACCCTAAAGGATTCTTTCGATGCTCTGATACCAATTGATAGAACCCTAGGGTTCTATCGTGGGGGAAGAGGGTGGATAAGAGGGATAAACGATCTCTTCGAGGGGATCGGGCCTCTTAGATCACTTCGAGGGGATTAGCCTCCTATATCACTTCGAGAGAATCTGCCTCCTATTTGAAGGGATCTACCTCCTAGATCACTTCGAGGGGATCTGCCTCCTAGGGTTTTGTCTTTTGGTTAAAACTAATACTTCTCATTGATTGATTTCATGAAAGAGTTTACAACCTTATTTATAGGGCTCTACCAAGAATCCCGCTAATCTTCGACTCTTAACTAACTTGATAAACTTCTAACTGAAAATAATAACTGACTCCATCATATCCGAAGATAAAACCAACTCTAACCAACTCATAACTGACTCAATTGGGCTCACCTGACTCATAACTGACTTCAACTAGATAGACTAACATGACTCAACTCGATTTAATCATGAATGGATGGACCCGACTTAGCTAGGGTCCTAACATATTACCTAGAGCACCACTGTCCCCCACATCGGAATTCAACGCGCCCCCTCGCCATGGATCAACTCTCCCTGAGTCGAAAACTCAATCTGCCAATTTGATGGAAGACTCACTCATGGCTCAACTTTGCTAGGTCAACCAATGCATGGATGGGATACAACATGAGTTCTAGCACACGAAGGGGGAAGTACATGATCACACTTCGAGTTGCTCCCCATTCGTTTAAAGAATTCAAGAAGAACCCCTCCCAACCAACTTTCGCCTCCCTACATTGGAGGAGCACACTATGGCTTTCTGGGCCTAAATGTCATTATATGGCATGTCGGATGCCCTAATGTGCCAAGCATTCATGAAGACTTTAATGGGCTTGACTCGAGAATGATATAGTCACCTAAAGCCATTCTTGGTCTCATCTTTTGCCCAGCTCAAAAAAGAGCAAGCTTTATTTTCTCGCCAATATTCGCTCGAAGCCCTCCATGGCCATGCTGCTTGGGCTAAGGCAAAGGGAAGACGAGCCACTCCTTCTTCACCTACTTCGCTAATGAGATCTAAGGGGTTCAAGATGCCAACCCCTCTTTGGTGATACAAGCTTTCATGATGAGCCTGTGACCCACTCTCTTTTTTTGGTCGCTGGTTGAGAGGCCGCCTACGATCATCCTCGAGATGCTCCAGAAAGCAAACCAATATGTGGCTATAGAGGCCATGATCTCCAGCTGAGACGAGGAGCCCCATAATAGATTGCGCCAAGAAGCACCCCGAACCCTAACTTCAAGCTTGTTGTGGAGGAGACACCCCCGACCCGAGGCACCCCATTGGAGGCTCGAGCCGATTCCCCTCAACATGACAAGGATGAAGATCTTTCTTTAAATAAGGGGGAAATGATTCTTGAAGGAGCCGATGCCCTTAAGAACCCCCTTGGAGTAGAGGGACAAATCAAAGTACTATTATTTCCATCAGGACTATGGCCATGACATGAAGGAGTTCCATGACCTTAAGTACCAGATCAAGGAGCTCATATGAAGGGCCCATCTTGGGAAGTTTCTTCGTAAGCCCCATGAACCCTCCCCTCGACCACATGGCCATGTAGAAAAGTAGATTGATGTCATCTTCAGTGGACCTACCTTGGGGGGGGGGGCGGGGAGGGAGGGAGATGTGGCGGTGTGTATGCTGTCAGGTCTGGGGTGGACAACTCCTCAAGATGTAAGGCCTATGCTTGAGTGCCATAGATAAATGCCCAAGGCAGGAGGAAGGGCCATAAATTATTTTCAAAGAGGGAGAGATTGAGCACCTCGATGCCACCCATGATGATGCCTTGGAGATCTCAGTTAGGATGGCTAATGTTAGGATTGTAATGAGACTAAGATAGGGGGGAGGTGAATTAGTGTCATCGTAAGAAGATCTGATTAAAAAAGTTTGATCAATAAATCTATATCAAAAATATATTTAACCAAAAGTACAAGTAAGGATAATGAGTGTGTAAGCAATAATAAAGCAAAGCAAGAGAAGGATTCAAACTAATTTATAGTGGTTCGGTCGTCCCGACCGACGTCCATTCTTGATTTCTCTTCCTTCAAGGCCACCATTATTCACTACCGATCTTCTCTCCAATAGGCAAATATCAACTACCCTTGTTATAACCCTTCTTCTTTTAATAGGCTCAAGAGAGAACCTTTACACCTCTTCTCTTTTTAATAGGCTTACGAGAGAAACTTTACATCTCTCCTTTTCTAAGAGACCTCAACCCTCCTACAACATAGAAACACTTCTAACTCAAGAAGGAGGAAGAGACTCCACCAATGCTAAAAGAGAGTTTATAACACTTTTAACCTCAAGATTTTACTTCATCAAGCAAGCATGAATGAGGTATTTATAGACCACCAAAGGCTTCATAAAAGATAGAGGCAAAAATTTAAATCCCCGAGATTTCAGAGTATTGGTGTTACTATCACTAAACAGAGCTCGGGATTCTAGGCTCTGGCAATACCACCATTAGCCTAGTGTTACGATTAATTGGCACTAAAAGAGAGAGGAGGGGGGGTTGGGGGGGGGGGGGGGGGGGGGGTGGGGGGTGGTGTGTGAACTAGTGCAAGAGTTGAAAACTTTGGTTTAAAGAAAACTTACATTTGAAGTAAAACTGAATCGAAAGTGTTTCTTGAACTTCGTTGAAAGCGAACAAGTAAGCGATTTCAAACAAAGCCAAAAAGTGATGCTCGTGCCTTTTTTCAAACTAATTAAGAATAATTAAATTTAAATACAAATAGAAAGGCAAGTGTAGAGGTGCTCACAGATTTTATAGTGGTTTGGCCAAAGCTTGACGTACATCCACTTTTCGAAGTCCTTTATCGAGGCCCACCGGAGTCCACTAAACAATCTTCTTGCACAGGTGAAGACCAAACCTGTTACACTTCTCTCCCTTTCACAGGTTCAGGAGAGGAACCTTTTACAAGAGTTCCTCACTTCCCTTAGACTCATTTTATACTTTGAATCACTCAAGGGAAGCTCTTAAATTTTACAACCCTTTAACATAATTTTATCCCACTTTTTTATTCACCATCCTTGCTACTTCAAGTAAGAAAACTTGGGATATTTATAGACACCAACTAGCTTAAAAAATAGAGCCAAAATTTAAATCTTTCCATAAATTCTACGTACAGGTGGTTCTACCATTAGTGCCGACAATACTACTACCGAAAATACCTTGAAAATAGGGCGACGACGGTACTACCACCACCTAGGCAGTACTATCATCGCCTATAAGCGGTACTATTACTAGGAATTCCATAAAAATTACTTTTTTTGTACTTTCATATACTCGACTCATACCTCATGTTGACCCCTTTCCAGGTCAATGAAATGAGCTTAACCTGAGCTCAAATCTAACCTAAAGTGGACCCGATTATGTCACTTTAAGTTAATTTGGATTCCTTCCAAATCTAACTCAATTTGGACTCTAAACCAATCTGATGCGAACTATAACATACTAAGGTATACAAATACAATTAATTTGACCGTGTCAAGTGACATTCCCAACTCCCGGTGATCTTCCCGGTAACCTCCGACGAACTCCCAATGAGTCTCGGTCATCTTCTGCCGAACCCCCAACACATTCCTGGCAAGCTCCCAATCACCTTCGGCGAGCTCCTGGCGAATTCCTGGCAAGCCCCTGATACCTTCGGCAAGCTCCCAGCGAACTCCTAGCAAACCCCTGATACCTTCAACGAGCTTCCGGTGAACTCCCGGCAAGCCCCCGATACCTTCGGTGAGCTTCCGACGATCTCCCGATGAGTTCCCATTATATCGTCTGAACTCTAGCCTGATACCCAAATTTGACTCTTGCCCAACATATGATTGTATTGTCTTGTCATAGTTACTCCTACATCATTCATCTCTAACACACTTGTTAGATCAATAAACTCATCAATTGATTTCATCATCAAAATCCAAGATTCAATAATCTCCCCTTTTTTGATGATGATAACCAATTGATGTCAGAGTTAACCTTAACTCTCCTATGTAAATGCCATAGGATAAAACAAATTTGAATTTAAAAGAACCCTGAATTCAAGAATGATACTATTCATAAATATTTCAAATAGAGTAAGCTTAAATTCAAGAGAACTAACCACTCTTAAATTCAATTATCATGATATCATATTTCAAACACATTTCATCAAAAAATGTAACATTATTTTCATTTATCAACTTCAGAAATGATGTATCATTAAAGATTTTCAAGTATACAATAATACATTATGAAACAAAATTAATTTTAAATCAATTTCAAATTCTCCCCCTTAAGTCACCAAACATTTCTCTCCCTTTATTATCCACAAAAAGGAGAAATGCCAATTTTACCATTTTTCATTAATATTCTATATTTGTTATCAATATACCATTTCTCCCCCTTCGACATCAACAAAAAGATGAAATGTTAAGCAAATAATTTTAAGATAAATATTCATCATATTTCAAGTTTCTCCCCATTTGTTATCAACAAAATGAGAAGTATTGATACATATCTAAACATTCAATACATGAAAAAATTATTTCGCTCCCTTAGTAAAATAGGATTTAAGGTATAATTTTCTCATCAAAAAGTTTTCTACCCCTTTGTGAATAAAATAGAAGAAATGATGGGGGGGGGGGGGGGGGGGGGGTGTCACAGACTTAGCTGAATTTGCCTAAGCCATGCTGCACCCATGCGTGTCCGTCCGCAAAGGTCAACCTTCCCCGAGATCTCCTAAGGTCCCTTAGACTTACAAAAGAGAAAACGGGTCAGAAGAAGTAATTCTATCGGGATCCATAAGCAACTGCTCAAGCAAACACTTTATAAAGCCAGATATAAATTACACCCATGGACATTACAAACTCAGAGAGGTTGTACACAAAGGATAATGGTCCATTACAGACTAAAGTCCCCACAAGTGCTTATAAGACATACTCATATTTACAAGCCAAAATTGGCCACAAAGCAAACCAAACTAGGGCTGCTAAGCCTATTGCAAGCCCGCTTCTTGATGCACAAGGTATGTACACAAACCGAAGGACACAGACAAACATGAGCATTTCATCGAACACCTTGTTTACATTATTGTCTGTGACATTCTCCCCCACTTATTCCTTCGACGTCCTCGTCGAAGCCACTATAGACACTGCATCTCCTCGCATTTTGCCGAATCTTCAATCTTCTGCTTTGGCCGCAACATGCCCCTTTGGCTCCTAGCCGCTCTCTACCGCTGTTGTTGAGTAGTCGAACTCTGATCCGCCATGCTGCTTCAACTCACCAATGACTGAATCTGGTGTAGGGTTGGTTGAGTTGTGCTGATCCTTGTTGGTTCTCACGGATCCTTCTGATGAAGGAAAAAACCTTCCTTATTATGCGCCAGTATCACAGTATACTCATATTGCTTGAACTGGATAGATGCTTGTTGAAACTTTGACGAGCATCGCCTCGCAGACTTTAAGGTTTTTGAGGTCCTTCCTTCATAATGTTTGCCCATTGATCCTTCTTCCACGTTTAATTGTCACTTCCAAGCAGGTTCGTATCACTCCCGCTTTCGATTGGTCAATTGGAAAATGAAGCGGACAATCTACTCTCAATAGTACTTATCACCAATGGTGAGGATTTGATAACTATTATCTTCCATAAGCTTTCTTTGAAGGTCACTGAACTTATGCAGAGCTCCTATGCTGGATAGGTACGAGAACTAGGATATTCGACTTCACCCATTCTCTTAGTAGTTGAGAAGGCAAGGTTACTTGGCTTCGCTCATCTCCTCGAGTTAAGATAATTGGGGTACTCAGTTTCGCCCATTCTCTTGAGTTGAGAAGGCAAAGGTTACTCGATTTCGCCTGCCTCCTCGAGTTTGTACTTCATGCATTGAGCTGGTTACTAACATTCGCCCGCTCTTTGCTCACACTTCTGAAGCATTAGAAGTGTTTACACTTCTTGCGTTGAGTTAGCTACTGTGATTTGCATTCCCACTGTCATTGAACTTCCGGAATGCAAGAAGTTTTGCCCGAAAAGAGCAAAAAGTTTACCCTAATTTGGAGTCCCCCAACTTGGAGTAAGTCTTTGATAGTTCTGATCGCCTCTGGGATTGTACCGTCTTCTCCATCACCTTTACCACCTACTCCTCTGAGTAGAAAAGGTACAATACCACGTACTGCCTACTTCGTTCCTTGGTCGAGCACTCCTGCATCAACCCAAAGTCCCTCCCTTTTGGCTATCTTAATGAGAAGCCAATCGACACCGGTCTTATGAAGTTCCTTGGCCTCTGCCCTTCCACCCTATCTTGGTACTTGGAGTTTGTCTTTGCATTCTCCACCTCCTCGGCACCTTTTACGACCAATGCTCTCCCTCCATAAGAGTAAGGGATCGATGACTCCACGGAAGTCCCGCCTCTACGGTACCATGGTGCTGCCAAGCCCATAGCCCTACTATCTGTTGCTTTGCATCTACATCCCTTCCTTCGCGATCGGTAGATCTGCCTCTGTGGTATTGTGGTGCTCCTTTGAGTCCACCTCCTTTCTAACCGATGCTTTGCTTTTGGGTAGCTGAGCTCCATTGGACTCGTCGTCGCTTCCTCGCCCCTTTCGACCACCTGCTTCAACACCACTGTGTCCTCCTAGCAGTTCTCCTTGGTCGATGGAAAGACAGACTGTAACTCTCATGCATGGCCTCCACCATCTTATTGCAGGGCTCGCGTCGACATTATTTTCCTTAGCTTCCTTGGTAGCAACATTCGCTTACTTGGCCTTGTCCTCTAACTTGTCGGGCTCCCTTAAGCGAATGTGAGCACTGAAGTAGTCCAACTCTCCAACTGCTCCAATCATACCTTTGTATAATCAAGTCTCCTCTATGGGACTCACTGGTACTTGTAATCTGACTTCTCCCTCTGTGGTACACAGCCCCCATATGCTGATGACCAAGGCTTTCATCTGATGCAAGCTTCGATGCGCACATATGGAACACCCGCCTCTGCGGTACCATGACATTCACCCCTTGAATCCATAGCCGTTCTTGTCATTGCATTGTTCACCGAAGTGAAGCTCCTAGCAGCTCCTAGTCATTCACATGATCACGTCCCCCTCTATGGGACTCACTGCTACTTACACTTGGACTTCTTCCTCGGTGGTATATAGCCCCTATATGCCGATGACTAAGGCTTTCATCTAATACAAGCTTCGATACACACACGAAGACCCGCCTCTGCGGTACCATGACATTCACTCCTTGAATCCATAGCCCTTCTTCTTGTTGTGTTGTACACCAAAGTGGAGCTTCCAGTTTACTCCTGATCATACCTCCGCATGATCCTGTCCTTCATGGGACATGATCGCCTACGTTGCATTTCCACAAACTATTCCACCATGATCCGCTGCACCATGTCGCCTCCTGGTGATATCTCCATTGCATACAGATTCTCGTGTGATGAACTCGACTACGACTTCTCCATGTGTGGCTCTGCCAACACATCGTAGGGCCTCCGCCATCTCTGATTTTTGGTTCGCTCCCTTGGCAATTCACCTTCATCCCCCCACTTTTGGGTCACACCTAGATGAAGCATAGCTCTAGGACAGTCGGTCACCTAGTAGCTCCTGAAGTCCTCTGACTTCACTAGAATTGGTGCATCATTATTTGGATCCTGGGCCTCTATCCCCTACCAGCACAATCTCCGTTATGCACCACTTGTTCTTGACAACTCGAATGGCAACACTGTGGCCTATTCTTCAAGAGTACCCGCCTTTGCATCCTCTTGCCCCGTGTTAAGGTATCCTGATCTCAACTTTGCCTCCACAAGTTGAATCACCTTAGTTACTCCGTCAAATGTATCTCTGAGGTAACTTGCATGTGCCTCGAAGCTCCCATTATCTTTGGCAACATGCAAGATAGGTCTGCCCCATCAAAATGAAGAACCCATGGAATGACATGATCCCACTCTTGCCTCTATAAGAGTTCATGCCCTTGACCTCTGTCCAAGGAAAGCTCCATGCCTCTGCTCCATGTTTAATCTTCTATGTCGACTCTCTTCATGCAGCTTGGATACTTCACCAAGTTTCACCCAAGTCACTCTGCTCCTCGATTTGCATTGAGTTGATAGTGGCCCTCGCATCCACCATTCCATGGGTCATCCCTCCTTTGAGTTTGATTTCCACATCGACTCGAAGTGTGCCTTTATATAATGTTGTGTTGGATTGCTCCCCCACTTGATCTCGAAATGCATCCACCAATGCATTACCTCATTTGAGATCATGCGATGACTCTTCGTCACTCGCTCGGTCCGTTGATTTTTATGGAGATATTATCTTGAGAAACTCTTCCTCAATATGTGCGATCTATTGCACATGATTCTCCCTTTGGAAATCTAGGGCTTATCCCTCTTGGATATATGTCATGTTGGAGCAACTTTCCTCTTTACATTCTTCCCACTAGAAGTTTCGGAGACCACCATCCCCTTTGGACTACTCCATCTTGTTGAAGAACTTGTGTCTTGTTCTGCCCCCGTAAATGCACTTGCTAGATTGTGACCCTTTGCCAATACAGTCCCCACTACACTCTTCAGGATCTAGCAACGTGCTGAACTTGTTGCACATTTCAGCCGCCTATGAACATATCTTTTCCATGTCGAAGAGAAAGTTTTGATGCTCCATGGCACTGAGTTCCTATCACTCCTTAGGATGGCCACGAACACTTCATCGTCCGTGTACAAGCCTTTGCATGAGTACCGAATCCTTCGAGTTAGCAATTCCCCTCACTTCTGTGAGCTTTGTACAACTTTTTCGGTCATTACGCAACACATCCCACTTTGCACGGTCTCATCTTTCACCAAGCATTCTGATTTGCCTTGAGCACCGTCAAGTTTGGTTGCCAATGTCGAGCTATAGCTTGAACTCAACCATCCCAATCTTGTGTGCTACATATTCTTCTTCGCTTGCATGTCCTCGTGGTGCCTCTCGTGCAAAGGGTTGGTCATTCTTCTGAATACCAAACCTGGATGCCCGCTCCTCTGAGCGACTCCTTTCCCTACATCTCAATGTCTATTTCCCCCCCAAACGGTTGCACGTGCTGGCTGTCCTCCACACAGCCTAGCTAGGTCCCCCACGTTTGTATGGCGAGTGTTTCTGCGTATGCTTGTCCCACTCTGACACCACACTGTCACAGACTTAGTTGAATTTGCCTAAGCTGTGCGGCACCCATGCGTGTCCGTCCACAAAGATCAGCCTTCCCCGAGATCTCCTAAGGTCCCTTAGACTTACAAAAGAGAAAATGGGACAGAAGAAGCAATTCCATCGGGATCCACAAGCAACTGCTCAAGCAAACACTTTATAAAGTCAGATACAAATTACACCAATGGACATTACAAACTCAGAGAGGTTGCACACAAAGGATAATGGTCCATTATAGACTGAAGTCCCAACAAGTTCTTATAAGACATACTTGTATTTACAAGCCAAAATTGGCCATAAAGCAAACCAAACTAGGGTCGCTAAGCCTATTGCAAGCCCGCTTCTTGATGTTTAAGGTATGTACACAAACCGAAGGACACAGACAAACATTGAGCATTTCATTGAATACCTTGTTTACATTGTTATCCGTGACAGGGGGGTGGTGTGTGAAAACAAAGATCATATCATAACGAAAAGCATTTAATCTCAATCTTATAAACGTAAATTTTGAAGAGAATTATTTCGAAGATGAGCTAAAAAATCTATGGAATCCAAGAGTTACTCATGTATTCATCTTATGTAAATTTCAAACACAAATAGCAAATGAAGAAATCTGAAAAATAGCAAATCATGCAATTTGAATATCATCTCAAGTAAATTTTGATAAGAAGCTCAATTTGTAAATCATGCATTTCACATGCATTTAGAAAATTCAAAATTCTAAACTTTCTTCTTAGCAAATTATTCCGCATTCAATGTTATAGATTCATCATATCCAATTTTCATCTAATCATATTGATAAATTTTATCTCCCATTTGGTCATTATAAAAAAGAAAAGGAATATGATGATATAATTTTTTCTTTTACATCCATGTTCTAATTACAACCATAAGTATAAAGAGATCATGTCATTAAAGATAAAGATCAAATCATAAGTATCAAAAGACATGATTTCTTTTAATAAATCTCTTCCCTTTTTTTTTATAAATAATGAAAATGAGTCTTAAGGGATTATATAATCTTAATTTATTTATGATAAATCTCAAGATATATAATTCATTTAGATAATTTTTCTTAATAAAATGAAAGAACGATCTTGATAGAAAGTCTCATCTTATAATTGTCAAGATCATAAATCTCCTTTTTATTATAGAGATTAAACATGATTCCCATAAAGGATAAGTCAAGTCAAGAAATCAAGGGAATGTTCATGTTAAAATAAGCCTCAAATAATTTTTCAACTTATTAATTTGGTGATAAGGTATATATACCATTCATAAACCATGGATAAATCATGACATGAATGATATCAAATCGTGAATACCAAATATCATGATTCAATTGGACAAATCTCCTCTTAGATGACAAAAAGGAATCTTAGGAGATCAAGTAATAAGAAAGATCTTGATTCATGTAAAAGTAATCAGGTTACAAATATAGAGAAGTCAAAATCATAAATAAAATGAAAACTTTTCTTTGTAAGTTGCAAGGTAGAAAAGATAAAAGATCATATGTTGGAGATTTTAAGTTAACAAGCATAATAAAAAAATATCATGTTATAATTTCAAAAGATCAAAAAGATAAATAATGATTCATTTATATAATTTGCTTTAATAAAACATAAAAATCATAGTAAACTATCTTGATTTATATAAAGATCTCAAGTTATAATTTTCAAGATATCGAGATTATGATTTGGATAATAATTTATTTGTTTAAATCATGAAATCATCAAATCATCAAAATTGAGATTTTAAAAATATCATGAATAGATTTATCAATCTCTTATCGAAAACTCAATAAAATAGAGATTGAGAAATTTTCAAGAAAAATACTTTCTTCTTTTTAGTTGTTGTGATTTATTTGAAGAATGCCTTTATGCAATGTCTTTTAAAGTCAAAAACTAAGTTCCATTTGAAAGAGAAATCATCAAGATGATTGGAATAAAATTTTCAAACAAGAGCTTCGATTTATCTTAATTTCAATAATTTTTCTTTCTTAAGTGAGTCTACTCTTTAGACTTAGTGAAATGAGTTCCCTTGCTCATTTCATTCTTATTTTAAATATTTTTTCTTAATAAAATACTAAAAAAATAAAGTTTGATTTTTCTCTCCCTTTTTTATTTTATTCTATGCTCAAATTCAAGAATAATCTAATCATTCAACAATAAACATTCAATCTTATCTCAAGACAACAGACACTCGTTTAACTAATTCAAGTCAATACAAGCATACAAGAATCATCATCATCAAAATATCTCATTCATAAATTTGAATGTATATAATTTTTCATTAGTTAAAGTCTCCCTTTTTTTAATATTATTATTTAATTCATTTTTATACTAGCATGCTAAAGTTAAAGCAATTAAGATTAAATATAACAATAAATCATCTAAAGATTTGTTACCAATAATTTTATTTTCAATAATTTTTCTTGTTATTACTTAGGTTATAATGAGCTTGAAAGAGTTTTAGATCTCAAGTCATGTGCCTTGAACTCCATTTCCAAGACATCATTTAGTGCTCCTAGCCTTGTTAGGAGACAAATTTATGTTAGGATCAATTGATACTAAGAGAGAGAGAGAGAGGGAGGGGGAGGAGTGGATTTGGGTGGGTGGGGGGGGGGGGGGCGGGGGGGGCGGGGGCGTGGTGCAGGTGAATTAGTGCAAGAGAAATAATGCTCATTTAAAAACTTCTTTTCGTAAAGTAGAGAATGAACAACAGAAGCTTTTCTTTATATTTCAACAAAATCAATTTAATGCCAATTTGAAAGAAATAGAGAGATTGAGGCTCGTATCTAAATAGAGAGTGATTAAAAGCAATCAAATGTAATAAGTAAAGCAATTAAGGCACACCTAAATTTATAGTAGTTTAGCCTCAATCGACCTGCATCCACTCCCCGAGTCCTCCTCCTTGAGGCACACCGGTGTCCACTATCAAACTCCTTTAAGTGAAGACCAAACCTTTACAACTTGAGTTTATAAGGGAGACAAAAATTTTACAACACTGCGCTCACTCCCTTCCCCTTTTCTTTTTCTTACAATTCATACAAGTTTTTTATAGAATTTTATCCCAAAATTATTGTATGAAATGCAAGAAAACTTGGGATATTTATAGGCCCCAAATAGCTTCAGAATTTAGAACCAAAATTCAAATATATCTGAAAAATCTAGGTACGGGCGGTTTACCCATCGACTCCGAATGCAGTCACCGAAAGCACCCTGAAAACAGGGTATTGGCCTTTCCAAAACCACAACATTTAAGTCATTCAACAATAGCCTTTCCAAATATTCAAGCCAATAATTTTGATCTTATCATTCGATCAAAAATCTCATTTTTGTATGTTTCAATAAATATATTTTTTAATAACTAAGGTTCTTTAATTCTGAACCATCAAAAGATTCATTGGCAATAATTTTAATTCCAATAATTTTCTTGTTACTACTTAAGCTAGTGAGCATGAAAGAGTGTTAGATCTCAAGTAATATGTCTTGAGCATCTAAAACATTATTTAGTGCTCCTAGCTTTAGTTTAGAGACAAACCTATAGGAAATATATTTTTGCTTTAGGTACCCATTTTACATTGGGTCCTTCGTAAATAACTTTATATTTCTTTTCTAATTATTTTTTTGGTGTATAAAGTCCCATTAGGAACCCAAACTAATTGGTGTGGACTACATTTTTCAAATAGACATTTGTTTACCTTATGTCCTAATTTTTCACAAAAATTATATTTAATTTATGGTGGTAAATTTAAGGTAGGTCCTTTAACAAAAATGGTTAGTTTTTGTTGAATGTTACTAACAAAACCTATCATTTCTTCTATTAGTATGACCCTTATTGGCAAGGATCATATCTAGGAATTTGTTCCCAATTTCAAGATTTTCTAATGTTATCTTAAGTATGATATTTTCTTTTTTAACATTATCTAACATCTCACATTTAGGACAAGGGTTATGTGATGCTAATAAATCATGCATTTCATCAAATCTACTAAATAACAAATCATATTCATTTTTGAGCAACTTATAAGATTTGCTAATTTTTCTAAATTCATCAAACAATTCATGAAACATATTTAATAATTTCATAAAAGAAATGCTTAATGAATCACTAACCTTATATTGGATCACTATAAGTGCAAGATTCTCCACTTCTTGGTTGTACACTTCATCTTTGGAGCTCCTCGGCTTCTTGCATTCATAGCATGAGGCTTTGTCAATCTTTAGATCATTTTTATAGTTCATGTCAATTAATTTATCCGGTTCATGTGTCAAAGGTTCAAAGTTCATATCACTCGAGATTTCACTCGAGTCATATGTTTTCTTTAGTTTCACTTCCTTCCGGTTCTCTGGAAGGTGTTCTTCAAGTTCATTTTTATAAGTATTTTCATTTAATAAATCATTTAATTTAGTTGTGCTTTCATATGTGATTTTTAGTTGATGCCATATATCAAAAGTCAATTGACAAATAGAAACACGATTAAACTCATTCTTGTTAAGAGCACAAAACAAAGCATTCATAGCCTTTGCATTCAAAGAAAAATTCTTTCTTTCCAAATCATTTCACTCATTCATTGGATTGGAAGATTTTTCAAATTTGTTCTCTACAACGTTCCATAAATCAAGTCCAAAGAAATGAGAAAAATATGCATCCTTGTCTTCCAATACGTATAATCCGTCCCATTGAATATGAGAGGACATAAAATGGAATGTCCCTCATTCATGCCAAAATAAGCCATTTACTCAAGTGAGTATTAATCCAATGAGTAACTTGGCTCTGATACCAATTGTTAAGATCAATTGCCACTAGGTGGGGGGGGGGGGGGGTTGGGGGGGTGGGCGTTGGGTTATGAATTAGTGCAAAAGAAATAGTGCTTGTTTAAAAACTTCCTTTCGTAAAGTAGAGAGTGAACAACGGAAGCTTTTCTTTATATTTCGACAAAACCGATTTGAAAGAAGTAAAGAGATCGAGGCTCGTATCTAAATAGAGAGTGCTTAAGAGCAATCAAATGTAATAAGTAAAGTAATTAAAGCACACTTATAGTTATAGTGGTTCGGCCTCAACCAGCCTACATCCACTCCCTGAGTCCTCCTCCTTAAGGCACACTAGCATCCACTATCGATCTCCTTTAGGTGAAGACCAAACCCTTACAACTTGAGCTTACAAGAGAGACAAGAATTTTACAACTCTTAGCTCACTCCCTTCTCTTTTTTTTTCTTACAATTCACACTGTAGTGTTTTTCATTCACAAGCAAGTAACCGAAGCTCGTGACGAACTCAAATTACCCATGATTAAGGTTTGCACCGAATAAAAGCTGTCTATAACCTTACTATTAAAGCAAGTTTTTCACAGAATTTTGATACCAAAATTATTATATAAAATACAAGAAAACTTAGGGTATTTATAGGCCCAAATGGCTTCAGAATTTGGAGCCAAAATTTAAATATATCCAGAAAATTCAGGTATGGGTGGTTTACCCGCTAGCGCCGGTGGTGCAGTCGCCGAAAGCACCCTAAAAATAGGGTACGGGCGGTTCAGCCACCGTCCCGGGTGATTCAACCATTGTCAACTGCTTGAAAACCTGGGTGACGGTGGTCACCCGTCGCTCACTAGCGGTTCAGCCACCGAAATTTATGAAAAAGTGGTTCCCTCCACTTTTGAAATTTCGACTTGAACCAAAAGTTGACCATGTTGAATATCAGATTTTGATGATGAAATCAATTAATGGGTTATTGATCTAACAAGATTATTAGAATTGATTGATGCAGATTAATTACAACAGAATAATTATTACAATTAGGATTGGCCAAGGTCAAGTCCATGCATCGGGTCGATGCGGTTGGGAACTCGCCAGGAGTGCGTCGGGAGCTCGCCGAGGGTATCAAGAGTTTGCCAGTATGCGCAAGGGAGTTCGTCAGAAGAAGACCGAGACTCGCCGAAAAATTATCGGGGATAGCCGAAAAGCTTGCCAGGAGTTAGGATGGTCTTGTAATGGATGTTTGGCAGTTATGATTGTATTTAATTAAGTTATAATTAGCATCATGTAGATCGAACTATAATAGGAGCAATGAAGTTACAACTAGATAATGGGCCAAGATCAAGCTTAGGCATCGGGCCGGGTTCGGACGATGCAATGAGATCTCACCGAAGTTCGCTAGGAGATTCGCCGAAGGGATCGGGAAGCTCACTGGGAACATGCCGGGAGATCACCGGAAGAAGACCAGAAGACTCGTCGCAAAAATGCTGGAGGTTGTCGGATTGGCCGGAGTTAGGTCTTAAGTATCTTGATTGGTCATTAAGTGTTGTAATCATTGAGTCATAGTTAGGGTTTTAGTCCAAATTGAGTTGGATTTGGAAGGAATCCAAATCAACTCAATAAGGCAATTGGGTCAACTATTGGGGTTTGATTGAGCTCAGGTTGAGCTCAATTGGTTGACCAGAGGGTTGGTCAACATCAGGTTTAAGCCAAAATTGGAAAAGTGGAGAGAACCATTTTTACGAAAATTCCGTCGGGTAAACTGTTGGCGAGCGGCGGGTATACCGCCATCGCCCAGGCTTTCGGGCGGTTGACCTGCCCATGCTAGGTGGTTGAACCACCCATACCCAGGAATCAGGGTACTTCAGGCGGTTGACCCTCCCAGGGCTGGCGGGTAAACCGCCCATACCCAGTTGTTCGGGTGACTGAGCCGCCCAGGCCGGCGGGTGAACCGCCCTTACTCGAATTTTTCAGATATGATTATATTTTGTCTCCGATTTTGAAGCCAATTTGGGGCCTATAAATACCCCAAGTTTTCTTACATTCAAGACAACAATTTTAAGGATTATATTCTGAGAAAATATTGTGTAAAAATTGTAAGAAAAAGAAAATGGGTAAGAGAGTGAAGAAAGAGTGTAATCTTGTCTCCCTTGTAAGCTCAAGTGTAAGGGTTTGTTCTTCACCCAAAGAAGATCGGTAGTGGATGCCGGTGTACCTCAAGAAGGAGCACTCGGGAGTGGATGTAAGCCTTTGATGTCGAATCACTATAAAAATTATGAATGCTTCTTTGCTTTCAATTGCTTATATATTCTTGTGTTGACGCTTCCGATTCAACTCACTCTTTGAAAGTAAAGTTTTCACGTTGCTTATCTTTCGGGTTTACTTGTTTACTTAGCAACTTTATTTCAATCACTCACTCATTTCACTAAGAATAAAAAACTTCGGTTTTCCTATCTTGGTTTAATCGAAAAGTTTTCATCTAAACCTAAGATTTACACTTACACTAATTCACACCCCCCCCACTTAGTGCTAATTGATCCTAACAATTGGTATCACAGCCTCAGTTTTTCTCATTTGGTTTAACACCCAAGAGAAATAGCTCTTATTGACTTTCAAGAAGGCTTTTCTATTGTTCATCCTCCCATATTCAATAGAATAGACTACACTTATTGGAAAACTCGGATGAGAGTTTTTTTGCTTTCTTTAGACGTTGATTTATAGACTATTGTTGAAAACATATTTAAAAAGTCTTCTCTTCCAATGAATAATTGTAATGATTTGGAGAAGAATATTTTCTCTTTAAACGCAAAGGCTATGAATGCCTTACTTTGTGCTCTTGATAAAAATGAATTTGATCGGGTTTCTTATTTTGATTCTACTTTTGATATATAGCATAATTAGAAATAACATATGAAATCATATTTAATATAAATGAATCATTAAATGAAAATACTTCTAAAAATGAACAAGAAGGACACCTTCCTAAGAACCGGAAGGAATGTGAACCGAGAAAAAAAAATGACTCATCGAGTGAAATCTCGAGTGATGAGAACCTTGGACATGAACTTTTGACAAATGAACCGGAAAAATTAATGAACTTGAACCTTAAAAATAATGTAAAGATGGACAAAACCTCTTGCTATGAACGCAAGAAGCCGAGGAGCTCCAAAGATCAAATGCACAACCAAGAAGTGGAGAACCTTGCTCTTATGACTATCAACGATTAGGTTAGTGAGCCTTTAAATATTTTATTTTTAGAATTATTAAATATGTTTCATGATCTGTTTGATGAGTTTAGAAAACTTAGTAAATCATTTAAACTACTTAAGAATGATAATGAATTGTTAGTTGGTAGACTTGACGAAATGCATGACTCACTAGTATCACACAACAACACATGCTCTAAATGTAAGATATTAGATAGTGTTAAAGAAGAAAACATCATGCTTAAATCAACACTAGAAAAATTTTAAATAGGGAACAAATCCCTAAATATGATCCTTTCCAATAAGGGTCATACTAATAATAGAAATGACATAGGCTTTGTTGGCAATGTTCAACAAAAGTCAACCATCTTTGTAAAAGGACCTACACTAAATGTACCACAAAAAATCATGTGTAATTTTTATGGTAAATTAGGACATATAAGGAAAACAAATGCCTATTTAGAAAATATAGTTCACACCAACTTGTTTGGGTGCTAAAAAAAACTTTACACAATGAAACCCAACTAGAAAAGAAAGATAAATTTCTTTATGAAGGACGCAATGTAAAATAGGTGCCTAAATCAAATATATCATTCTTGTAAGTTTGTGTCAAAATTAAAGCTAGGAGCCCTGAATAATATTTTAGATGTCAAGATAATATAACTTAAGATGTAACATTCTTTCAAGCTCACTAGCCTAAATATTAATAAGATTAATTGTTAATAATAAAAATAGTTCATCATTATATAATTAATCTTGATGATGCATAGCTAGAGCATGTTAGAATTAGAAAAAAGAAAGTGTAGTTAATTTTAATAAAAGTCATATGTATGAAAGAAAGATTTTGATGATGATTATTGTATTGATGTGTATTAACTTGTGTTGATGATGTATGTCAATTTTCAACCTAAAATTCATATATTAAATCATCTTTCTTTAAAAGAAAAACTTCTTGATAACATGATAGAATCTTCTGACATGCAAAAATCATTAGATTTAAAATGAATCAAAGCTTTTGTTTGAAAATATCTTTGCAATGATCATACTGAAATTTCATTTTTGACATTAAATATCATTGTATTCTTGAAATAAATTTCAAAAGAGGGATAATTCTTCTTGAAAGGATATTTATCACATGAATCCTTCAACAAAGATAAAATGATACATTTATTATTGAATCTCTTTAACTATAAAAATAAATATAAAACTTTAGCTATTTTCTTTTAGAAAACAATCTATGATGACCGTATTAAAATTTTTTGAAAAATTATTTTTTATGATGATTTTGGATATGTTTTCAAATGATTTTATTTTAAAGAATGGATATGTTTAAATCTATGTAACATTATTGATATTTTGATAACTTAAATCATGACCATGAAATCTTGAAAATTAAAATTTGAGATCTTTATATAAACCAAGATTGTTTACTAAGATTTCTTCCCTTTATTAAAGAAAAACTTTCATCTTAATCATGATCTTGACTTCAATATTTATAACTTGATATTTCTATAAAAATTAATATCCATCTTATTTGATCTCTTAAGATTTCAAAAACTTTGAAATTACATCTAGGAATAAATATGCCAAAATAAATCATGTTCTTGGCATTTATGATTTGATAATAATATTCTTCATAACATAATTACTTATGACTTTCTTCTTAGTATAACTTATCACTAAAATTAATATTTCTTAAATTTGTGATAAGTTGAAAATTGAAACAGATTTATATTATCATGAATATTCCTTTAATTTCTTGACTTGACTTATATGTTATGGGAATCACATTATTGATCTCTATAATTTTCTCTTTTAAATAAAAACGTGATATATGATCTTAACAATATTAATTGAAATTATTATCAAGGATCATTCTTCTTTATTAAAAAGATTTATCTTGGTTGAATTGAGATTATCCCCTAAGACTCATTTTATTATTCACAAAAAAGGAAAAGAAACTTATTAAACGAAATCATATCTTTTGATATTTAAAAATTTGATTTTATCTTTAATGACATGATCTTCTACTTTTTGGTATAATTTGAATATGGATGTTAAGAAGAAATTATGCAATCATATTTCTTTTCGACATTAACAAAGGGGGAGAAAAATTATCAATATGATAGAAAGCAAATTGGATATGATAACCTTGAATGAGAAACAATGTGCTTAGAATAAAATTTATAATTTTCTAAATACAAACGAAATGCATATTTCATAATTTGAGCTTGATGTATTATCATATTTTCCTTTGGATTTCTTGGATTTTATAAATTACACTTCTTATCAAAATATGCATGCAAAATTCTTGATTAACAATTTAAGCTATCATGTTTTCTTTTGAAATTTTGGATGCTTATTATCATTATATAAATGAAATGTGATCTACAAAAATACATGATTTACTATTTATGTTAGAAAATCACACAATTTAAATGCATGAGTGGCTCTTAATTTTCTTGGATTTCTTAGATTTTTTAGCTCATTTTCGAAATCACTCTAGTTACAATGAACATAAGAAGAGGATTCAAATTTTTGTGATAAGATAGTTTTAAAAGATTATTCTTGTTTCATGAATCTTGATGATTGTTTACAAAAGGAAACATATATAACATAAACTTCTATGATGCTTGAAATAAGTCTTTGATATTAAATCTTTGATGAATTAATTGATGTGATATTCTTGATTTAAATGAATTATATTGCATGGGTAGATATCAATTCTTGGATTTTGAAATTTATATCTAAAAGATTGAGCCATATTTTTGTGATGCAATGTCTCTCACCCCACTCCCTTGTTTCTTATTTATTATTCAAAGAAAGGGAAGAAAATTATTTCATAAGAAAATTATCAAGGGGAGCAAAACTTGTTTGCTTGCATGATGCAAAATTGCTAGCTTAAATATTACAAAGGAAGCAAAAATTTGCTAGCTGGCACTTCTCAAAAGAGAAGAAAGAACTCACTAACTTTATTTACTACTTTTTCTTGAAATTGATATAAGATGGATTTGTTGAGCTCATATTCAAAAAATTTAAAATATTATATCTACAAGATTGAGGTTGAGAGTTAAAAATGCTAAATTATGAAAATATATAAATTGGTAATCTATATTTCATGATATTAATCCTTTTGTGATAATATTTTTGAAAACATTCTCGATATTTTTATCTTATTATTTATAAAAACAAAAAGGGGAGAAAATTTTCATGATGTTACCTTACAAATTTATTTGCTACCCTTGCTTGAAATTATATGAGATGTTTTTAAATGATGTTTGGATCCTTGAGTAGCTCCTAAATTCTTGAATCTTCTTGAATATCTTGGATCCTTGAGCTTATTTTTGAAATTCATCTCTACAAATTGAAAGCTATACATAATGATGTTTTATAACTCCTCCCTTATTTTCTTTCCTTCTTGTTCACAAGAGAAAGAAATTTCTTTATGACTCATGTCGTATTTTTACAAAGGGGGAGTAAAAACTCATGTGCCTTGAAATTATTAGCTATATTTCACATTTTTATTGATGACAAAGGGGGAGAAATATATTGATGACACATGATGAATACATTGATGACATATGATCTTATTGAAACACATGGATATCTTGGATAAGGATATAAATTAGACATCTTGGATATAGATGCTTAATTTCTTTTTACTTGTGAGTTGATGATGATGTAAATTTATGTTGAAATTTGCATAGAATATTGATTGGTTAAATTTAAGAGTGTGTGCTTATCTTAAATTTAAGTGGCATGGATTTAGGATTAACTCCTGTCATCATAAAAAGGGGGAGATCGTTGAATCTCATATTTGATGATGAAATCAATTGATGGGTTATTGATCTAACAGGATTGTTAGAATTGATTGATGCAGGATTAATTACGATAGAATGATTATTACAATCAGGATTGGCCAAGATTAAGTCCATGCATTGGGTCGATGCGGTTGGGAACTCACCAGGAGTGCGTCGGGAGCTCGCCGAGGGTATTGGGAGTTTGCTAGGATGGCACAAGAGAGTTCGTCAGAAGAAGACCAAAACTCGCTAGACGATTGTCGGGGGTAGCCGAAAAGCTTACTGGGAGTTAGGATGGTCTTGTAATGGATGTTTGACAATTATGATTATATTTAATTAAGTCATAATTAGAATCATGCAGGTCTAACTATGACAGGAGCAATGAAGTTACATACAGATAATGGGCCAAGATCAAGCTTAGGCATCGGGCCGGGTTTGGACGATGCATTGGGATCTCGCTGAAGTTCGTTAGGAGATTCATCGAAGGGATCGGGAAGCTCACTGGGAACACGCCGAGAGATCACCGGAAGAAGATCAGAAGACTTATCGCAAGAATGTCGGAGGCTGTCGAATTGGTGGGAGTTAGGTCTTGATTATCTTGATTGGTCATTAAGTGTTGCAATCATTGAGTCATAGTTAGGGTTTGAGTCCAAATTGAGTTGGATTTGGAAGGAATCCAAATCAACTCAATAAGGCAATCGGGTCCACTATTGGGGCTTGATTGAGCTTAGGTTGAACTCAATTGGTTGACCAAAGGGTTGGTCAATATTAGGTTAAAGCAAAATTCAAAAAGTAGAGGGAAATACTTTTACAGAAATTTTGACGGGTAAATCGCCGGTGAGCGACGAGTTTACCACCGTCGCCCAGGCTTTCGGGCGGCTGGCGATTGAACCGCTCGTACCTAGGAATCTGGGTAGTTTAGGCAGTTGACCCGCCTAGGGCCATCGGGTAAATCGCCCGTACCCAGATGTTCGGGCGGCTGAATCGCCCAGGCCGATGGGTCAACCTCCCGTACTCAGATTTTTCGGATACGATTGGATTTTGGCTTCAGTTTTAAAGCCAATTTGGAACCTATAAATACCCAAAGTTTTTTTACATGCAAGACAACAATTTTGGAGATTATATTTTGAGAAAATATTGTGTGAGAATTATAAGAAAAAGAAAAGGGGTAAGAGAGTGATCAAAGAGTATAATCTTGTCTCCCTTGTAAGCTCAAGTGTAAGGTTTTGTTCTTCACCCAAAGAAGATCGGTAGTGGACACTGGTGTGCCTCAAGAAGGAGGACTCGGGAGTGGATGTAGGCCTTTGACGCCGAACCACTATAAAAATTGTGAGTGCTTCTTTGCTTTCAATTGCTTACATATTCTTGTATTAACGCTTCCGATTCAACTCATTCTTTGAAAGTAAAGTTTTCACGTTGCTTATCTTTTGGGTTTACTTGTTTACTTAGCAATTTTCTTTCAATCACTCACTCGTTTCACTAAGAACAAAAAGCTTCAGATTTCCTATCTTGGTTTAATCAAAAAGTTTTCATCTAAACCTAAAATTTACTCTTGCACTAATTCAACCCCCCCATAGTGCCAATTGATACTAATAGACCACTTTCCTGGTCAACTAAATGAGCTTGATCTGAGCTCAATCCAACCCCATAGTGGACCCGCTTGCCTTGTATCACCGTCGCTCACCGGTGATTTAGCCGTCGGAATTTTTAAAAAAGTGGTTCCCACCACTTTTCGAATTCCGACTTTAACCATCAGTTGACCACTTCCCTAGTCAACTAAATGAGCTCGACCTGAGCTCAATCCAACCCCATGTGGACCTGGTTGCTTCTTTGAGTTAATTTGGATTTCTTCTAAATCATACTCAATTCGAACTTAAACTTAACCTATGACTTAAGGATTACAACCATACATGACCACCAAGCTTAACGACCTCACTCCCGTAATCCGACAACCTTTGACATTCCTTGTGGCGAGTCTCATGGTCCTCCTCCAGCGATCTCCCAGCATGTTCCTAGCGATCGTCCCGATACCTTTGATGAAATGCTAATGAACTCCCGGCGAGCTCCCACTACATCATCGAAGCTTTGGCTCGATGCCTAAGCTTGATCCTGGGTCCATGTTTGGTTTGTAATTTCTTTTCACTGTCATGGTTAAACCTGCATGATACTAACTATGACTTAATTAATTACAATTAGGACCAACAAATCCACTTGAAAACCTTCCCAACTCCCGATAAGCCTTAAGGCTACCTTCGACAATCTTCTAGTGAGTCTCAGTCTTCTTGTAGCAAACTCCCTTACGTCATCCTGGTAAGCTCCGATACCCTCGGCAAGCTCCCGACGCACTCTAGGCGAGTTCTCAACTGCATCGTCCTTACTCCGGCCCGATGTCTAACTTGACTTTGGCTAATCCTCTGATTATCGTAGTTAATCCTGCATCAATCAATTCTAACAACCTTGTTAGATCAATAACCCATCAATTGATTTCATTGTCAAATTCTGAGATTCAACAATTTATAGTATGGGGGGTTTTGGTTTAGGTACCAATTTGACTTTGGTCCCTCATGAAAAGTTCTACCCATTTTCACTAAAGGTATTGATTGTTTATGGTTCCTTTTGAAACTCAAATTAATTTATGTGGACTATATTTTCTAAATGAACACTTATAAGCTATATGTCCTAATGTACCATATATGTTGCATCTAATTTTAGATGAATAATTTAAAGTGGGTCCTTTAAAGAAGATAGTTGACTTTTGTTGATGATTGCCCGTAAAGCCTATACATTCTTTCTTATGATCATGACCCTTATTTTCACGGATCATGTTTTGAGATTTATTCCCTATTTTAAATTTTTTAAGGTTTATTTTAACATGATATTTCTCTTTTTTAGTTCTTCTAATGTTTTACATTTAGTGCAAGAATTATGTTATGATGATGCATCATACATTACTTCAAGTTTACTAACTAATGATGCATGCTCTTTCTTAAGTAGTTTATAGGATTTACTAATCATTCTAAATTCATCAAAAGTAAACGAGACATTCAAAGAATCACTTACCTTATTATTGATGGCCATAAAAAGGCAAGAGTAGAGGTGCTTATAGATTTTATAGTGGTTCTACCAAAACTTGACCTACATCCACTTTTCAGAGTCGTCTTTCGTCGAAGCCAACCGAAGTCCACTAAACAATCTTCTTGCACAGGTGAAGACCAAACCTCTTACACTTCTCTCCTTTTCACAAGTTCAAGAGAGGAATATTTTACAAGAGTTTCTCACTTCCCTTAGACTCACTTTATATTTTGAAGCACTCAAGGGAAGCTCTTAAACTTTACAACTCTTTAACATAATATTATCCTATTTTTTCAGTCACCACCTTTGCTACTCCAAGCAATAAAACTTGGGGTATTTATAGACCCTAATTGGCTTAAAAAATAGAGCCAAAATTCAAACCTTTTCATAAATTTTGCGTACGGGCGGTACTACCATCGAAAGCACCCTGAAAACAGGACGGTAGTTGTACTACCACCACTTGGGTGATACTACCGTCGACCTAGGCGGTACTACCACCAGCCACTAGTGATACTACTATCGGGAATCCCGCAAGCTACAATTTCCATACTTTTGCATACCCGACTCGTACCTCCTGTTGTCCCCTTTTTAGATCAACGAAATGATCTCAACTTGAGCTCAAATCCAACCCAAAGTGGACCCATTTTCCTTACATTGAGTTAATTTGGATTTATTCCAAATCTAACTCAATTTGGACTCTAAACCAAACCGATGCTAACTACGACATACTAAGGCATATAAATACAATTAATTTTACCAATGTGTCAAGTGACCTTCCCAACTCTTAGCAATTTTCCCTATAACCTCCGACGAACTCCCGGCGAGTCTCGATCATCTTCTATCGAACCCTCGGCGCTCCCAATCACCTTTGGCGAGCTCCTAGTTAACTCCTGGCAAGCCCTGATACCTTCGGCGAGCTCCCGATGAACTCCCAGCATGCCCCCGATAACTTTGGCGAGCTTCCAACGAACTCCCGACAAGCAACCGATACCTTCGATGCGGTAACACCGTCGCCTGGGTGGTACTACCACCACATGGGTAGTACCACTATCTCTAGGGTAGTACTACCGTTGTCCACCGATGGTACTATCATTGGGCAACCCGGGAATAGTACTTTCCCATACTGTTCTATACTCCAGGTGTACCTCCTATTGACCCATTTCCAGGTCAACAAAATGAGCTCAACCCGAGGTCAAATCATAACCTAAAGTGGACCAGGTTGCCTCTCATTGAGTTAATTTTGATTTCTCTAAATCTAACTCAATTAGGACTCAATTACGATGCTAACTACGATATACTATGACACAATTACAATCAATCTTGTTGTCTGGCACATCAATCAATCTTCCGAACTCCTGACGAACTTCCCGGCATCCTTCGATGAACTCCCGGCAAGCTCTCGATCACCTTCGGTGAGCTCCCGGTGATCTCCCGGCGAGCTCCCGGCAAACTCTCGATCACCTTCAATGAGCTCTCGACGAACTCCCGGCAAGCCCCCGATCACCTTCGGCAAGCTTCTGGCGATCTCCCGACGAGTTCCCACTGTATTGTCCGAACCCCGGCCCGATGCCCGAACTTAATTCCGGCCTAACATTAGATTATATTACTTTTTCACCATCGTAGTTAATCCTACATCACTCATCTCTAACACACAAGTTAGATCATAAAATATATCAATTGATTTCATCATCAAATTTTGAAATTGAACAATCTCCCCCTTTTTTATGATGACAACCGATTGATGATGAAAATTAACCTTAACTCCCCCTATGTATTTATCATAGGATAAATATATCAAACTTGAATTCAAAAGAACCCATCACTTTTGAATTCTACGTACAATATTTTGATAATATTTAAATTTTCATAATTTAACCATTCATGATATCATGCATGATAAAATTTTTGGAACATTCATCTTCTTGGTATTACATGATAAATAATTTCAATCAAAAATATATTTCACAAGATAAAAATTTCAAGCATTCACTTTATGTCATCAAATATGATACCATACATGACAATTTTTTTTAAAATAATATTCATCTTCTTGGTATCATATGATAAACATTTCAATCGTTGAGAATCGCAAAAAAATGATTCCCTTCACTTTTCCAATCCCGACATAAACCACATGTTGACCAATTCTTTGGGAAACCAATTGAGCTCAACCTGAGCTCAATCAAACCCTTTTAGTGGACCCGATTGTCTCTTTGAGTTGATTTGGATTCCTTCTAAATCACACTCATTTTGGACTCAACCTTAACCTATGACTTAAGGATTACAATCATACATGACCACCAAGCTTAATGACCTCACTCCCGTAATCCAATAACCTCTGGCATTCCTTGCGGTGAGTCTCACGGTCCTTCTCCGGCAATCTCCCGGCATGTTCCTAGCGATCTTCCCGATACCTTCGGCGAAGTCCTAGTGAACTCCCGACGAGCTCCCACCATATCGTCCAATCCTTGGCCCATGTCTGATCTGTAACTCCTTTTCACCGTCGTGGTTAAATCTGCACGATGCTAACTACAACTTGATTAATTACAATCAACATGGCCACAAATCCACTTCAAGACCTTCCCAACTCCTGGCAAGTCTTTCGTTACCCCTGATAATCTTTCGATGAGTCTTGATCTTCTTTCGGTGAACTCCCTTGCGCCATCCTGGCCGGCTCCTGATATCCTTGGCGAGCTCCCGATGCACTCCATGTGAGTTCCCAACCGCATCGTCCAAACCCTAGCCCGATGCTTGGACTTAACTCCGGCCAAACCTCTGATTGTAATAATCTCTTTGTCATAGTTAATCCTGCATCAATCAACTCTAATAACCTTGTTAGATCAAGCACTCATCAATTGGTTTCATCATCAAAATTCGAGATTCAGTACCTTCAACTCACTTTACACTTGAAGCACACAAGGGAAACTCTCAAAATTTATAGAATTTTTCCAAAGATTTTCACCTCTTTTTCTTCACATTCTTGCACATCCAAGCAAGCAAGAAAACTTGGGGTATTTCTAGATCCCAATTTGGCTTCAAAATTTGGAGCCAAAATTTAAGCTATATCAGAAAAATTGAGTGCAAGCGGTACTACCGCTGGCACCAGCGATACCACCGCCAGCACCGACGGTACCACCATAGGCATTCGATCAAAAAATTGGGCGACGGTGGTACTACCATCACCTGGGTGGTACCATCGTCGCTTGATTGGTACCATCACCGCATGGGCGATACTACCATTGCCCACCGATGATACTATCATCGAGCAGCCCGAGAATAGTACTTTCTCGTATTGTTCTATAACCAAGTTGTACCTCCTGTTGACCTCTTTCCAGGTCAATGAAATAAGCTCAATCAAAGCTCAAATCCTAACCCAAAGTGGACCCAGTTGCCTCTTATTAAGTTAATTTAGTTTTCTCCAAATATAACTCAATTATGATTCAATTATAATGAGACAATTACAATCGTTCTTGTTGTCCAGCATGTCAATCGATCTTTCGAACTCCTAGCAAACTTCCCGGCGTCCTTCGACGAATTCTCGATGAGTCTCTTGATCATCTTCTGGCATACTCCCGGCAAGCTCCCGATCACCTTCAACGAGCTCATAATGAACTCCCGGCAAGTCTCCGATCACCTTCGAGGAGATTCCAACGATCTCCCAGTGAGTTCCCACTACATCGTCTAAACCCCGGCCCGATGCTCGAACTTGACTCCAGTCCAACATTAGATTATATTACCTTTTCACCATTATAGTTAATCTTGCATCACTCATCTCTAACACACAAGTTAAATCATAAAATCCATCAATTGATTTCATCATCAAAATATGAGATTCAACATTTGGGTGGTACCATCGCCTGACCTTGTCACAGACTTAGTTGAATTTACCTAAGCCGTACGGCAGCCTAGCGACAAATCTTGACGACTTAGCTGTGATTGCCTAAGTCATGAAACATGAAGTGTTATTTGCTTGCAAAGGGTCAGCCCACTTACTAACCTCGTGTGGGTCCCGAAAGACCTGCAAAGAAAAAGTTGATTAGCTTGAAAACGAGCAACGAACAAGTCCTGACATCTGACAAAGAGGGAAGCATTACAAGCAATTCGTCGAACACCTTGAGTGTAGTAGAGAAAAGAGAGAAAGAGAGCGAAATAGGACTTTAAAGGGTTGTAAGAATAGTCGCAAGTCGACAACCGATGGTTCCCAAGGTATCGGATGCAAGACAAGTTCAATTATTAATGAAAGCCTGCACCCGACATATACCCGAAGCCCCATCCAGCTTGGTGCCACCCAGGGGGTTCCAAGGTGCTGAGATGGCTGACATTTTGCATCGCTCAGAGCGATCGCCATAACATGCGAAAATGCCCCAAAAACAGAGCTATTTTGGGCAGTTTTGGCTCCACACAACGAGCAATCATTCTGCAGCATTCTAGACTATTTTGCTTGCATTTCTTAGGTAAAAAAATATAAAATCAAGGTAAAAATAAGCTGTCAAACATCTGTATAAATAAGAAAAAGTGACGAACGGTTCGCTGAGCGAAGTTGTTACAAATGAGCAATGATCGTTCGTGATATTCTCCCCCACTTAAACTGTTAACACCCTCGTCGATGCTTGTTGGTAGGCTTTAACGATGGCTTTCTCATGTCGTAGGGCATCTTTAGGGGAAGCTTTCGCCACTTCACCAAGTACTCGATTTTCTCCGTTTCGTTGGGTAGCTTTGTCTTGCGATCCGCTAGAATGGTTTCAACTCGCTTCTCGTAGGAGGCTCTGGTGGGGGTTAGTCGAGTTGGAACATTTCGACAATCATCTTGCAGTTCTGAGTGATAGGCTTTTAAGTTGCTTGCATAAAAGACGTTATGAATTCTGAGCCATGCCAGCAGTTGCAACTTGTAGGAGATATTGCCCACCCTACTAATGATTGGGAATGACCCTTCATACTTACGTATCAATTCTTTATGCACTTTATGCCGAAAGAACTTGAGGGATGCTGGTTGGAGCTTCACTAACACCAAGTCACCATCTTTGAACTCTTATGTTCGCCTTCCCAAGTCGGCTCATTTCTTCATTTTTTTTGTCACCTTCTCCAAGTAAGCCCGTGCAATATCTGCATTATGATGTCATTTCTTTTAAAGTGATATACTGACGGGCTACTCCCAGTATAACTAATAGCCAAGGTGTGAGGAGTCGACGACTGTTGTCCAATAATAATCTCGAAGGGACTCTTGTTGGATGTAGAGCTCTACTGTAAGTTGTACGAGAATTGGGCTATATCTAACAGCTTCACCCAATCTCCTTGGTTGGCACTCACGTAGTGCCGGAGATATTGCTCTAAAAGTGAGTTGATTCTTTCAGTCTGACCAACCATTTAGGGGTGGAGGCTTGTGGAGAAGTACAACTTGGACCCCAACAGTTTGAATAACTGAGTCTAGAATTGTTCCAAAACCTGTGAATCCTGATCACTAATAATGTTGTGTGGGACTCCCCAATACTTCACCACATTCGTCATCATTAACTTGTCCACCTCCTTTGCTGAACAGTGTAGGGGTGCAACAATGAATATTGCATACTTTGAAAATCGATCGACCACCACGAGTATCGATCTTAGTCCCTCTACTATCAGCAAGATTGATATGAAGTCCAAGGAGATGCTCTCCCATGTCCTTTCTGGTGCGGGCAATAGCTCAAAAAGTCCCACCAGCTTTTGCTGCTCTACCTTATGTTATTAGCAAGTAAGTTATGTTTGAACATAATCCTCCACATTAGTCCTTATCTTTGGCCAATATAAGGCCCTCTCCATGAGAGCCATTGTTCGGTGAATACCCGGATGTCCAACTCAAAGGGAATCGTGACACTCTTTAACAAGTTCATGCCTCAAATTGTTCGCTCACGGAATATAAACTTATTCCCTTTGGTATAGATGAGTCCCTCCTAAACCCAAAATTATCGTGCCTTGCCCTCTTTGATGAGTTGCATCAGGGTTACTGCCTGAGGATCGCTATACAGTCCATCCCTTATCCTAGAAAGGAAGTTGGAGTGTAATTGACTTGCTTGGCCTCTGCCCTCCAACTGTATAGCATTCAGTAGTTTCACTTTCTGGCTCAATGCATCAGCCACGACGTTTATTTTTTTGGGCTTATACTCCATTACCATGTCGAACTCTGCCAAGAAATCTTGCCATCGTGCTTGTTTCAGGGAGAGTTCCTTTTGAGTTTAGAAGTAACTCAATGCGACATTGTTTGTCCTTAGCATGAATGGTGCTCCCAGAAGGTAGTATTACCACACTCGTAGATAATGTACCACCACTATCATCTCCTTCTCATGCATTGGATATCGCCGCTCAGTCTCGTTGAGCTTGCGACTCTCGTAGGCCACTAAGTGACCCTCCTACATAAGTACTCCCCCAATAGCGAAGTCAAAAGTATCTGTATGGACTTCAAAAGATTTCTCACAGTCTGGTAATTTGAGTATTGGTTCTTCCAATATAGTAGTCTTTAGAGGTCTTGGAATGTCGCTTCACATTTGTCCGACCATCTCCAAGACTGCTCCTTCTTTAGCAACTCCGTTAGTAGAGCTGCGCACTTTGAATATCGAGCTATGAAATATCGATAATAGTTAATGAATGCAAGGAAGGATCTCAACTCTGGCACCTTCTTTGGTGTTTGCCACCCTGCCACAGCTTGCACCTTAGACTTGTCCATTCAGATGGAATCATTATAGATTCGATGCCCCAAGAATAAAATTTCCTTATGAGTAAAGTAGCACTTCCCTCTCTTCATGAACAAGGTGTTCTTCCTAAGAACTTTGAAAATTGTTTGACGGTGCTCAACATGATCCTCAAATGTTTGGCTATAGACGACGATATCATCTAAGTAGACGACCACAAACTTATCTAGATTTCCTTAAACAGTTGATTCATTAGAGTGCAGAATATGGCTGGATCATTGGTTAAGCTGAAAGGCATCACCAAGAACTCAAACGCTCCATATCTGATCACATAGGTAGTCTTCACTTCATCACCTTCTGTAATACGTACCTGCTAATACCCCGATCGAAGGTCGAGTTTGGAGAAGTACTTGACCTTACCCAATTGATCAAACAAATCCATGATAAGTGGGATGGGATATTTGTTCTTCATCGTCACTTTGTTTAGGGCTTGATAATCGACACATAATTAGAGGCTCCCTTCTTGTTTCTTTTAGAAGAGGATTGGAGCTCCAAATGATTCTTTCGAACTATGGATGAGACCATCGCTTAGTAGTTCGTCTAACTGTTTTCTGAGTTCTGCCAACTCTAGAGGGGCCATGCGGTATGGTGGTCTCGTTAGAGGCTTCACTCCCAGCTCTAGCTCAATACGATGATCCAAGCCTCTATGTGGTGGTAGAATTTTTGGCAACTCCGTTAGTATCACATCTGAGAACTACTTTAGGATGTTTGCCACTATAGCAGGTTCATGACTAGCCTCCCCGTCTAGTGTCTCCAGCTTCATAACAGCTACGAAGGTTGATTCACCTTTTCGCACCCCTTTATTCAATTGTAATGTTGATATTTATTGTGGGTCCTTGGTTCCTTCTTGAGAAACTGGAACCATGCAGGGATCGTCTCCTCCCATTAGACATAGGGAGTTCAGGAACGACATTGGCACCAACTTTGCTGTGCGTATGAACTCCATTCCGAGGATCACGTGGAAGTCGTCCAATGGCACCGCAATCAAGTTTGTGCTCCCGCTCCATGTTCCGATCTTGATGGGGACCCCCTTTGCTCAACTGGAGATCAGCTTGGCCACCGAGTCACGGCCTTCATATGACTTG
This sequence comes from Ensete ventricosum, assembly GCA_029747655.1. Lineage (NCBI taxonomy): Eukaryota > Viridiplantae > Streptophyta > Magnoliopsida > Zingiberales > Musaceae > Ensete > Ensete ventricosum. The sequence goes on along the minus strand of JAQQAF010000001.1, from coordinate 29,491,936 downwards.
GGCTCTTCTCCAAGATTAGTCTAAGTCGCTTAGCTTCTCGATTGACAATAAAATTGTGAGTAGCGCCCATGTCCACCATTGCACGGGTTGTTCGGCCATTGAATTTGATATCCACATGCATCAACTCGCTGCTCCCTACCTTCAGTGGCTTTGCCTTTATGTTCTCCCCCACTTGACCCCGTAATGCATTCAACAAATGCATTACTCCCATTCGGGGTCCTTGTGACTCCTCATTGTCGCTGTTGAATTCAGAACTGCTCGAACTAAGGGCGATGGCTTTGCCTTTGTCTGACTTGTGGGGATGAATTGATGCAGTTAAAGCATTGAGTGCCTGCTTTTGGGGGCACTCCCTCACCATATGCGGTCCTCCACACAAGAAGCATCTGTCAGATTTCGGGGCTTTGCCTTTTGAGCTTGGTCTCTTGTGGAAGTTCTTCTTCCTTTGTTCACCCCCAGACTCCTTCACTTAAGAGTATTTTGTTGGGCGATTTCCCGAGGATTGTTTCTTCTTTCCCAAGTCCTCTGAAGAAACAAAGTCAGTTAGCCTTTCTACGACTGCAATTGCCCTGGCCATATTGGTGATATTTCTTCGATGTAGTTCTTGTTGTGCCCATGACTTTAGGCCATCGAAGAAGCTGAATAGCTTATCCTTCTCGGATATGTCCTGTATATCCAGCATCAGTGCTGAAAATTATTTCACATAATCTCGAATTGATGTACTTTGGTGGAGTTGTCTTAGTTTCCTTCTCGACAAACTCTGTATTCTTGGGCAAGGACTGAGTTCTCAACTATTGCTTCCAGTCTTCCCATGTATCACTCGACATTGACCTTGCTGGATCTCTTCCGAACGGGTTCACCACCAAAGTTTTACATCTCCAGTCAGATACATTGTTGTTATAGCAACTTTAGTTTCTTTAAAATCGGGCCTCGTAGCATGAAAATACTGTTCCATGTCGAATAGGAAATTTTTAAGCACTTTGGTATCCCTGGCACCCCCATAGCAATGTGGCTCGGGTGACCTGAAGCTTAGTAACGATGCAGTGCGGGTATTGTTCTCTCCCGCCTTAAGAGTCCTTGTGAGCAATGTCACCTTGGCAGTGAGTTCCGCCACAACTTCGTGCAGATGTCGTATAGAGTCTTTGGTGTCCTTCGTCAGTCAGTCGACTAAGTACTCAACCCTATCGATCTGAAATTCAGCTTCTTCTTGCGAGCTCTCTACCCCAAGGAACCTTCGTTGGCCTTGGTAGAGTTCCTCCAAGCTCGTTTCAAGAACATCGAGGCGGGTTTCCACTACTGTAAGTCTCTCATTATGGCTCTTTTTCTCGGTTGGCGCTCTAGATGGCGCCTCCTCTGCTCACGGAGAATACCTAACTTCATGCTCCTCTTGGTCACTTTCGTGCTCCTTATGAGTAGCTCGAACAGTTTGCATGCAAGTTTGTACTTGCAATCTACCTACGGTTGCTTGGAGCAAGGGTCCGACTTGCATCATCTTGCTCGATTCACCATGGTATTTCACCATGGCAAAATTATGAATTCTTCTTCACTGTTCATTTAAATTGCTTGCCTGCTCTAATACCACACTGTCACAGACTTAGCTAAATTTGCCTAAGTCGTGCAGCACCCTAGTGGCAAATCTTGAAGGCTTAGCTACGATTACCTAAGTCATGAATCACTAAAGCATTATTTGCCCATAAATGGTCAGCCCACTTGCAACCTCGTGTGGGTCCCGAAGGACCTGCAAAGAAGAAGTTGATTAGCTGGAAAACGAGTGACAGACAAGTCCCGACGTCTCGCAAAGAGGGAAGCTTTACAAGCAATTCATCGAACACCTTAAGTGCAATAGAGAAAAGAGAGAAAGAGAGTGAAATAGAACTTTAGAGAGTTGTAAGAATGGTCTCAAGTCCACAAATGACGGTTCCTAAGGTATCGGACGCAAGACAAGTTCAATTGTTAATCTTTCTCTACTGCACTCTAGGTGTTCAATAAATTGCTTATAAAACTTCCAGCCCGATGCCACCCGGGGGTTTCCAAGGTGCTGAGATAGTTGACATTTCATGCCACTCAGAGTGATCACGCAGCACAGGAAAATGCATAAAAAATGAAGCTATTTTGGGCAGTTTTGGCTCCGCGCAGCGAGCGATCATTCTACAGCATTCCAGACTATTTTGCTTGCATTTCTTAGGTGAAAACACATAAAATCAAGGCAAAAATAAACTGATAAATATCTGTACAAACCAGAAAAAGTGACGAATGATTTGCTGAGCGAAGTTGTTGCGAATGAGCGACGACCGTTCGTGACAGCCTGACGGTACCACCACCCAAGCTAGCTCAAGGTCACCGAATCAGCCTTCTAATAGGCCTAATTCAGCTCTAGTTTAGGCCTAATAGGCTTCTAATTGAGTTGGCATAGTTTCGACACAATCCCAACTCAATTGGACACCGAACAACCTCGATCAAGACTTAACTACTCAATCATATATCTAGCACAATCATGAAGCAATCAACATATTGTCCAACAGCATTCCGATATGTCATATGATCATCCAACACTTCTTCCGAACCTCCGACGCATCATCCTTTCCTTCGATCTATCGCCCGATCTATCAACATGTTGACTTCCTACAACATCCGATCTTTTGGTGCAATACCTAATCCTTCTAGCCCGATACCTGAACTCATGTCATGAAGTCCATCATTTGGCACGTCGACCAATACTCTGACTTGACGTCCAATCTCTGACATAATACTTCTCTGGCCTAACGTCTGATTCTCTTACTTCGACAATTTGCTCTGTGATGGTCTGTGTTTGTGATTGAAGTTGCATCACTTTTTTCAAAAGCATATTAGTCCATAAATTCATTAATTGATTTATCATCAAAATTTGAGATTCAACAATCTCTCCCTTTTTATGATGACAACCAATTGATGATGGAGTTTAACTAAACTTTCTCTGTCTATCATTTTAAGGAACTTGAATTCAAATGATCATATATCATTTTAAATGCATGTATTGAATTCAAGTTGAAATAATTTTAATCAGAAATGATAGTGACTTTCAATAGTAATCATTGCAAAAACCATATGCAATAATTTTAATTAAATAATCACATCATATTCAAAGTTAGAATATCAAAATACTTACACATCTCATACAAATGTTATAAGTTAATATCATCAAGTACAACATATATAAGAGTGCAACATAATTGCTACATCATTAAAAGTTACTATTACTTCTCCCCCTTTGTAATCAACAAAATGAAAAAATGTGCAAGCTACTACTTTTCTCTCCCCCTTTGTCATTATCAAAAAGAAGAGAAGGATATCATGGTATCATGGTGCTACTTCTCTCCCTTTACATCAAAATTCCAATTGTAAAACCACTTTGCTATCATAATATGAAGAATATTAATATCCAAGATAAGTTCAAGTTATGAGAGGTCAATTTATGAGGGGTATTAATAAAACTTCTCCTATCTATCTATCATCCAAAAAAAATTGATGAACTTGAATTCAAAATAAAACTTTTTCAATGGTACTCTTGATTCAAGTTGAGATAAATTTGATCATGATATTATCATTGCAAGCCCAAACATTCAATCAAGCTTCAAATTTTATAAATAATAATAATAATAATTAATAAAAGTTAGGCATGAGTCACTACTATTAAAAAGTTTAAAAGTATCACAAGTCTCCTTATTCAATACATAAGCTAGGCATGAATCGATATTTCTTTTATTTTGTCATTAACACAAATACAAGTTACTTCTTCTCCTTTTCAAAATAGAATACATAAGTCATGAATACAAGAGTCATAAATTTCAAGTCATAAACATTAAGAAGTTAAGTAAAAGATCAAGATTCAATTGAATAAACCTTCTTCTTAGTCATTAGTGAAAAGAAATAATTTGTATAAGAATGAACACAAAATAAATCTCAAATCATGAATATCAAAAAGTTAAGTGAAGGATCATGATTGATAAATTCTTTTTAGCAAAAGGAATCACAGAAGAATAATTAGTAAAAATTCTTGATTTATATGAGATAGATCTAAAGTCAAGAATATCAAGAAGTAAGTGAAAGATCATAAAGAGCGAGTTTGAAAACCTCCTCTTTATAAAGAAAGAATCATATGAGTATAAATAGTAAAAGGTCTTAATTCATATATTTGAACAAATATTTTTCAATAAAGAGCGAGCTTGAAAACCTTTTGATATATCTCCAATAATTAGCTCCTTAGAATGTGTTTCTAAATACTTTCATTTCTTAGATAAGGTTTTTTTGGAAGTAGATGTATCGAAGTTGCTTTGGAGATGTGAATTCTCATTCAAATCTAATATATCAAATTCAAAATCATCATCAAAATCATTTTTCTTACATTCAAAAAATTCATTGGAAACAACATGGATAGATTCCTATAAAATTAAAAAAATAACTAAAGTTCTTTAATTTCAATTTATGAGACTAATTTTGTACTTTAATGTCCTAATCTCCTATAACAAAGCCATGCATCATGGTTTAAAATCGAAATGTAAGTTTCATCACAAAAATCATCGAGATTAATAGTATAAATATTATTGCTTCTTAAAGTATTCATAGAGTTATTCTTATTTGGTATTTATATGATGCAAGTATTAGACTCCACATAATTGACAAATGCTTAATACGTTATATCTTAAATTATCTACTAATAGATCATCTTTAATAAAAAGATATGATTTGTTACCAATTTTTCAAATGTCAATAATATTTCTTTTGTTGTTGTCTCTGAAGATGACATATCCTCTATCTCGTCTATGAGCTTCGAGAATTATGTTGGATCTCTAGTCATGTGCCTCGAGCATTCACTATCAATATATCATCTTTTACTCCTAGCTCTTGTATACCTACAAAAAGGAGGGGTTTGTTTGCTCTAGATACCCATTTAACTTTAGATCTTTCATAGTTAGATTTTTCTATCTTGACTTTTGACATCAAATTGTTTATGATTACTTTAGAAACTCAAACTAATTTATCAGAGCTACACTTTTTAAAAGAACATGTATAAGCATAATGATTAAATCTTCCACAAAAATTATACTTAACTTTAGGAGAAATATATGTTAGGATCAATTAGGACTAGAAGGTGGGGGGGGGGGGGGGGGGGGGGGGGGGAGGAGGGGGGGGAGGGGTGGGGGATGTGTATTAGTGCAAGAGAAATAGTGCTCGATTATAAATCTTGACTTTCTGAAAGTAAAGAGTGAACAACAGAAGTTTCTCTTCATATTTCAATAATACCGATTGGAAACCGATTTAAAGAAGTTGAGATATTGAAACTTTGTATCTAACTATCAAGTGTTTAAGAGCAATCAAAAGTAAAATGAAAATAAATTAAAGCACACTCACAATTAACCTTCTTTTGGTGAAGATCAAACCCTTATAGCTTTCTCTCTCATTTTACTAGGCTAAGGAGATGAACCTTAGAACCTTACAAGGGAGAACTACAAGTTTTACAAGACTTCCCTCTCTCCCTTACCCCTTTTTTTCTTATAATTTTTTAACATAATTTTTCACAGAATTTTTAGTCCAAAATTATTATATAAAATACAAGAAAACTTAGGGTATTTATAGGCCCAATTGGCTTCAGAATTTAGAGCCAAATTTTTAAACGCACTTGGAAAAATCGAGTACGAGCGGTATAACCGTCGGCGCTGACAGTACAATCGCTGAAAGCTGCTCAAAATCCTAAGCGATAGTGGTACAACCACCGTTCTGGGCATTACAACCGCAAACAACTGCTTGAAAACCTAGGTGATGATGGTACGATCACTGGAAAAACCTGAAAAAATAATTTCCTTCACTTTTCTAATTTCAACTTGTACCTTTTGTTGACCACTTCCCAAGTCAACCAATTGAGCTCGACCTGAGCTCAATACACTCTCCATAGTGGACCCGGTTAGCCTCACTTAAATTAATTTGGATCCTTCCAGATCTAACTCAAGTAGAATTCAACTTTAATGATGCTAACTATGACTTAATTAATTACAATCAATTTGGTCAACAAATCCAATCAAGACCTTCCTAACTCCCGGCAAGCATTTCGGCTACCCCCGATAATCTTTCGACGAGTCTCGATATTCTTTCGATGAACTCCCTTATGTCATCCTAGCAAGCTCCAAATACCCTCAGCAAGCTCCTGATGCACTCCAGGCGAGTTCCTAACCACATCGTCCTCACTCTGGCCCGATGCTTGGACTTGACCTTGGTCAAACCTCTGATTGTAATTTTTTCTTTGTCATAGTTAATCCTACATCAATCAACTCTAATAACCTTGATAGATCAATAACCTATCAATTGATTTCATCATCAAAATCTGAGATTTAACAATCTCGCCTTTTATGATGATGACAATCAATTGATGATGGGAGTTAAACTCTACTCCCCCTAAATCCATGTCATTAATTCAAATAAGGTAAACTTAAATTCAAGAGAACCACACACTCTTGAATTTAAGTATCATAACATTCATTCAAATCTTGAAATGATATACCATGAAATTTCAAATCATCAAATCATACATGATATATGATATTTACTTCAACCGCTCATGAATCATCAAATTTTCAAGAATATTCCAAGAATTTCATGTAAAATTTTCTTCTTTAAAAAATCATCATGATATAACATTAATTTCAAAAAATAATGAAATTTTTTCATTTGTCTACATGTGTCATCAATATGTCATCTCCCCCTTTGTTATCAACAAAAAGGTGAAATATTAGAGCAAATGATTCCAAGGCATATGTGTCAATGATTTTCTCATGAAATTTTTTTTCTTTTTGACATATATGTATCATTTTTGTGTCGTTAATTTGCTATTTCTCTCCCTTTGTCATCATCAAAAAAGAGGTGAAATAACAAACAAATAATTTCAAGATACATAAACTCACATGTATCAAAATTTTCATATTTTTACAAAATAAATTTTGCATTGCTCCCCCTTAATAAAATAAGAGAAAACCATAATTTTCTAATGAAAATTTTTCTTCCCTTTCTTTGAATAATAAAGAAGAAACAAGGGAGGGGAATGAAAAATATCATATCACAAAACTAGAACTTAATCTTGTGAATTCCGAAATCCAAAATTTAAGAACTACCCATTCAATTTAATTCATTTCATTTCAAACAAGAATAGCAATTCAAGCATTCTCATGGTTTATCATTCCTAGCTCTCAACCTCAATCTTATAGATGTAAATTTAGAAATGATTATTTTAAAGATGAGCTAAAAAATATGAGAAATCCAAGATCCACTTATGCATTGATCTTATGTAGAATTTAAAAAATAATAGCAAATCAAGAAATCTGAAATATAGCAAATCCTACATTTTAAAGAGCATCTCATGTGAATTTTGGTAAGAAGCCCAATTTGTATAGGTCAAGAAATCCAAAAACAAATATGATAATACATCAAGCTCAAATTATGAATTATGCATTTTGTATGTATTTATAAAATTTAAAATTCTAAATTTTCTTCTAAGCAAATTATTTCTCATTCAATGTTATCATATCCAATTTGCTTCTAATCATATTGATAATTTTATCTCTCACTTTTTGTCATTGTTAAGAAATAAATATGATGGCATAATTTCTTCATAACATCCATATTCAAATTACACCCAAAAGTATAAGGAGATCATGTCATTAAAAATAAAATCAAATCTTTAAATACCAATAGATATTATTTAAATTAATAAATTTGCTCCTTCCTCTTTGTTTGTGAATTTCAATATATGTATTCAAGAATTCTTATGCATTTAAAGTTCCAACTACAAAAGAAATTCAATCATGCAATTATATATTTAAAATTCCTAATTTTCATTTTAGCAAATCGCTCGTCATCCAATGTCAGAAGATTTTTTTTATATATATCCAAATTTTCTTCTAGCCAAATTAATAATTTTAACTCCCCTTTTTTATTGTCAAAAAGGATTATGATGATATGTTTTCTTTATGACCATAAGCACAAAGGAATCATATCATTAGAGATGAAAGATCAAATCATAAGTATCAAAAGACATTATTTCTTTTAATAAATCTCTCCCCTTTTTCTTTGTAAATAATGAAATTAAGTTTTAGCAGATTAAATAATCTTAATTCATCCAAGATACATCTTAAGACACCTAATTCATTTAGATAAATGTTTTAATAAAATCAAAAAATGATCTTGATAAAAATCTCAATTACAATTGATAAGATCATAAATCTCTATTTTTTTTATTAAGAAGAGATTTAAACATGATTCTCATCAAGAAAACATTCATGATAAAATAAAATTCTTTTAATTTTTAACTTATCATAAATTTAAGACATATTAATTTTGGTGATAAGTTATATCATTCATAAGTTATAAAAAGTCATAAATAAATCATGTCAAGAAAGATATTAACATCAAAAGACATGATTTAATAAATCTCCTCTTAATTGACTAAATGGAATCTTAGGAGATTAAATAATAAGAAGGATCCTGATTCATATATAAATATCAAGTTATTAATATTGAGAATTCAATATCACGATTTAAGTTATCAAATCATCAAAATATCAATAAAGTTGGATAGATTCATTAATCTCTTTTTAAAAAGTTATTTGAAAACATATCCAAAATAATTTTTCAAAAAATTTCAATGAAGGCAACATAGATTATTTTTTTAAATGAACATAGCTAAGGTTCTCTAATTCATTTTTGTAGTTAAAGAGATTCAACAATAGTGGTATCATTTTATCTCCTGTTGAGGGATTGATAGGATAAAAATATTTTCAAGAATAATTATCCTCCTTTTTTAAAGTTGTTTTAATTTATGAAATTTATTTCAAGAGTGCAATGTCATTTAAAGTAAAAAACTAAGTTTCATCAATATCATCGCAATAAAATATTTTCAAACAAGAGCTTTGATTTATTTTAATTCCAATTATTTTTAGTGAAATGGGTTATCATACTCATTTCATTTTCATTTCAAAAATATTTTTAATTTTTCAAAACTACTAGACAATGAAGCATGATTTTTCTCTCCCTTTTCTATATTATTCTATGCTCAAATTCTATCATTCAACAATATTTATTTAATAATATAACCCATACAACTATCATAGCATTTAAATCACATGACATTTAAATCAATCATTCAACAATGATATTTAGCTTAGCCAAAAATATCATAATATTTAAGTCATTCAACAATAGCCTTTGCATTTAAATCAACAAATACTCAAGTCAATGATTTTAAACTTATCATTCAATCATAATCATCATCAAAATCTTTCTTTCATAAATTTGAATTTAGATAAAGTCTCTAATTCATTTTTGTACTAGAATACCAAAGTTAGAGCAATCAAGATTAATTATAACAATGAGTTATCCAAATATTCATTACCAATGATTTTATTTCAATATTTTTTTGTTATTACATAGGCTAGTGAGCTTGAAAGAGTATTAGATCTCAAGTTATGTGTCTTGAGCATCTATTTTCAAGACATTACTTAGCGCTCCTAGCCTTGTTAGAAGATAACTTTATATTATGAAAGGTTTTGAGTTAGGTACCCATTTGAGTTTGGGTCCCTCATGAAAAGTTATTTCCATTTTCTCTAATGGCTTGAGGTTGTTTATGGTTCCTTTGGGAACCCAAATTAGTTTATGTAGACTATAATTTTTAAATGAAAACTTATAAGCAAAGAGTCCACATCTACCATAAAAATTACATCCATTTTTGGGCAAAGAGTATAATATGGGTCTTCTAATGATGATAGTTGGCTTTTGATGAGTCTTACTCATAATGCCAATATCTTTCTTATAAACATGATCATTATCAACATTGATCATATTTAGAGATTCATTGTCTATCTTAAGCCTTTTCTGAGTTTGTTGTAGTATGTCATTTTCTTATTTAATTACCTCTAGTGACTCATACTTAGAACAAGAAAAACATGGTATTAATGCGTCATTTAAGGTTTTATATTTAGTGCATGAATTGTGTGATGGTGATGCATCATGCATTTGTTCAAAATTTATAAATTAAAGAACCAAGCTCTTTCTTAAGTAATTTATAAGATTTGCTAATCATTCTAAATTTATCATAAAGCTTATGAAAAGCATTTGATAATTTATCAAAAGCAAATGAGACATTGGAGGAATCACTTACCTCATTGTTGATGGCCATAAGCGTGAGATTCTGCACTTCCTTCTGATTGTACTCTTCATCTTCGGAGCGCCTCGGCTTCTTGCGTTCATAGCAAGAGGTTTTGTCCATCTTAAGATCATTTTTATGGTTCATGTTCATTAATTTTTCTGATTCATTTGTTAAAGGTTCAAAGTTCTCATCACTCAAAATTTCACTCGAGGAGTCATATGTCATTCTCAGTTCAAATTCCTTCATGTTCTTTAGAAGATGTTCTTGGGTTCTTAATGTCAAATCATTCTTGTTCTTTTGAAGGTATTCTTCTTGTTCATTTTTGTAAGTTACTTCATTCATTGATTCATTTAACTTTATTATGCTTTCATGTGTATTTTTATTGTATACCAAATATCATAAGCAGTATCATAAGCAGAAACATAATTAAATTTATTTTTGTCGAGAGCACAAAATAAGACATTTATAGCCTTCACATTCAACGAAAAAGCCTTCTTTTCAAATTTGTTCCATTCATTCATGGGTTTAGAAAAATTTTTAAAACCATTTTCTACTATATGCCATAAATCAAAATCTATGAAAATCAAGAAAATATGTATTCTATTTTTTGAATAAGTATAATTCATCCCATTGAATATGAGCGGATGTGCAATAGAATGTCCCTCATTTATGCCGAAAGAGGCTATTTAATCACTTGGGTTTTTAATCCAATGAGTAGCACTTGGCTCTGATACAAATTGTTATGATCAATTGGCATAAAGAGAGGGGTGGGGGGGGGGGGGGGGGGGTGTGTGAGGGTGTGGGTGAATTAGTGCAAGAGAAATAGTGCTCGATTAAAAACCTTTACTTTCTGAAAGTAAACAGTGAACAACGAAAGCTTCTCTTTATATTTCAATAAAACCGATTGGAAACCGATTTAAATAAGTTGAGAGATTGAAACTTCATATCTAACTATCAAATGTTTAAGAGCAATCAAAAGTAAAATAAAAATAATTAAAGCACACTCACAATTATAGTGGTTCGGCCTCAGCCTAGCCTACATCCACTCCCAAGTCCTCTTCCCCGAGGCCCACCGGCGTCCACTATCAACCTTCTTTGGGTGAAGATCAAACCCTTATAGCTTCCTCTCTCCTTTTACCAAGCTTAGGAGATGAACCTTATAACCTTACATGAGAGAACTACAATTTCTATAAGACTTTCCTCTCTCCCTTACCCCTTTTCTTTTTCTTACAATTTTTTCACACAATTTATCACAAAATTTCTAGCCTAAAATTATTATATAAAATGCAAAAAATTTTGGGATATTTATAGGCTCGAATTGACTTTAAAATTTGGAGCTAAAATTTTAAACGCACTCAAAAAAATCGGGGTACGGGGGTATAACCACCGGCGCTGACGGTACAACTACTGAAAGCTGCCTGGAATCCTAGGTGATGATGGTACAATCATCGAACTGGGTGGTACAACCATTCACGGTTGCCCGAAACCTGGGCGGCGAGGGTACAACCATAGCTCACCTATGGTACAATCGTCAAAAAACTCAGAAAAGTGATTCCCTTCACTTTTCCAATTCTGACTTGTACCTTTCATTGACCACTTTCCAAGTCAACAAATTGAGCTTGACCTTAGATCAATCCACTCTCCATAGTGGACCCAGTTAGCCTCACTTGAGTTAATTTGGATCCTTCCAAACTAACTCAAGTAGGACTCAACCTTAATGATGCTAACTATGACTTAATTAATTACAATCAACATGGCCAACAAATCCAATCAAGACCTTCACAACTCCTGGCAAGCATTTCGGCTACCCCGACAATCTTCCAATATGTCTTGGTCTTCTTCTGGCGATTATCTTGTACCATCATAGCAAGCTCCCGATACCCTCGGTAAGCTCCCGACGTACTCCAAGCGAGTTCCCAACCGCATCATCCTCACTCCAGCCTGATACCTGGACTTGACTTTGGCCAATCCCCTGATTGTAATTTTTTTTCTATCATAATTAATCCTACATCAATTAACTCTAACAGTCTTGTTAGATCAATAACTCATCAATTGATTTCATCATCAAAATCTGAGATTTAACAATATATAATGTGGGTCTTTTTACAAATCTAGTTGGCTTTTGATGTGTACCATTACTTGTGAATCCAATATCTTCCTTTCTAAATCCACAATCTTGTTTAGCAAGAATCATGTTTAATGATTTGATTCTAATTTTAAATTTTTCTAAAGTTTGTTGTTATAACATATATATATATATTTAAGTGAATCGAAGTCTTCACATTTAATGCAAGATGTTAACATATAATTGTCATACTTATTTCAATTTATCAAATTTATTAGAGAGAGATACATGATCCTTTTTTAGTAATTTATATTTTTTACTAACTTTTTAAAGCTCATCATATAAATCATAAAATACATCAAGTAATTCATTATAAGATAAAGATGGTTCAGGTCAGTTACATATCTCATCATTGAAGGCCATCATGCTGGTTACAGGTGCCCTACAAGCCAATCACGTGAGTGATGACACAGGTGACATGCTGTACAGTCTTTTCACATATTATTATTATCGATATTTTCTCACATTATATTATCTATTGTGATGTCCTTGGTTCTGTGCAATGGGAATCAGATCGTGATGAGATTATGATAATGAGATCGATTTACCTTTAAACATAAATCTTAAATAATCTCGATCATAGATTATTCGAGAGGGACATCAAGATAACTGGATAGAATAGTGACTGTATTCCTATCCATGTGATAGAGGCAGTTGGTCTCATAACTGCTCATGTGGGGATATTAAGGATACTGTACAGGTGCTCATTGGAGAATGACTTCACTCATTGATCGCTTACGGAATGTTATATGGTTAATAATACCTAATATTAGACAACGATTCTGTAGTCCTAGTTGTATGTCTGGTTCTTAGATTTGAGACATCAATGATGCATTGTTTGAGTACTCCTTTCTTTGATATCGGACTTACAGGTCTGGAAGTTTCAAATCTGGTATAACTAGTTATCAGGATTAGTAGGTAACCTTATGAAGGCAATTCAGTGTCAAGGATCATCTATTCTCGGTATCATAAGAGGAATATCCTGTGTGTTCTTGCTCAGATAAATCCCTGACCAGGGTCATTTAGATGAGAGAGAATGAGTTCTTCGGGAGAATCTGATTAGAGAGAGACTTGGATGGATTCCGTATGTGGCCTGATAGTACCATGCATAATATATGGTCTCTAGGATATTAGATGGATAAGAGACTATAGAGACATAGTAACTAAGGACAGACAAGTCTAATGGATTTGATCTCTTATACCATTTGGGGACTATAGCGTAGTGGCCTAGTACTTCTATACTCGATGACTTGAGTGAATTATTATGAGATAACAATTAACTATGTTAGAAAGAGTTCTAAGTCAGAAAGAGTTTTGATAGGTGCAACTCACAGCCAACTCATTATTGAGCTTAGAGGGTTATATACATATGGTGGATGTTGCAGCGAGTAGATGATTAGGTATGAGTTATCTAATTAGCTCTTGTTCTCATTAGATGATACTTACATGAGGCCCAATTAGAGGCCAATTGAGATTAATGGATAGAGATCTAATAATTCAAGAGGTGTGAGTAATTGGATAGAGATATAATACCTACTAAGGCAGGATCAATTATATTTTTTATATCTCCCTATAAATAGGAGGCAGGGGCGGCACAATAGCATGATAGGCTGCACCTTTGGCTGCACCTTTGGCTGCCCCCTCCTATTCTTCTCCCTCCCTCATCTTCTCAGCAGACTAGCCCCTCCCTGTGTTGTGAGAGGGCAGCGAAAAAGATAGCAGATCTTCTTTCATGTTCAGTGCAAGAAGATGAACAAGAGTTGCTGGGTTTTGGCTGTGATTAGAGGAGCACCGTTGCAACAATCCATTATGAGGTTACTGCTAGAGAGGAAGACATCTGACCTCCTTCATCCTCTCCAATTGGATCTAAAATTTCAGGGATATAGATCTCCCTAAGTAATCAACCTTATACTAGTTGCAGTTTTCATTTTTTGCATTTTGCACACTAATCTTTGCACGACGACATGATAAACGTGCAAAACTATTTTTGTTTTATTTTTTCACTACGCATGTGATGCTCTCTTATAGTTTCCCAATGGTAGTATCAGAGCCAGGTTGCTCATGCAAAAAATTAGCTTTTAAACTATATGTGATGAGATTAAAATATGTAAATTATTTTCTACGTACCTTGCTATGATTATTTCATAGATTTCATATATGGGTAGCACTTTTTCTCACTATGAAGAGGTGCTGTAGAAGAGTCTTTTGAGGTCCTTAGATGTCAAAATTGTTGATGTGAAGAGGAGGGAAAAGAGTAGCAACTATTGCTGCCTTGCGACAATGCCAAAGGCTACTTGCAGCCTTGGCCAAGAGCAAGGCTATTTCTCTCGGCCAGGCTGAGGGTTGTATGGACGAGAGCAATAAGCTCTCAACCATGGAAGTAACCTCCCATGTGGCCAAGAGTCTTGGTTGCATCGGGGACCTTAGTAGCCAACGTTTCCTGGCCACTAGAGGTAACCCTACGGCAAGGGCCTCTTGGCCACAAGGAGTGGTTGGGCAGTCAGGGTTTGTTGGTCACCTATGGTAGGTTGCAGCCAAGGTGGTTGGCTACAAAGGGACTCCTTGGGGCTAGGGTTTCTTGGCCACCCAAGGTTGCCCCCTAACCAATGACTCCTGGCGGGGGTGCACCTAGCGGCTAGGGTTTCCTAGCCGTATAAGGAGTCCATTTTCCTATCATATTAGGAACCCCATGGTAGGATACCCTAAAAATATTAGAAATAATTAATTAAATAATTTAATTAAATGATTAGTTATCTAGTAATTTTATATGATGATATGTACATGTGATGTATGATGTGTACGAATGATCATGAACCATGTGTTGTGATATGTGTATATGTGATTATTATTATTATTATTGGGGCATGCGAGCCTCCATTTTTCTTATTTATTATTGGACTTGTGTGCCTCTGGTTATGTTGTAATTACACAAAGAGGCATAGTGGGAGCATGGAGGTGTCAACGAGACCCACGATGCCACGATACATGGTAATACACCGAGGATCCGATGGAACCGATAATGATGAGATGGACGATCATAAGGATGGAGATGCATCGATAGACACAAAGATCCTATTGTGAGTGATTGAGCCCATTGGCTCGGGTTTAATCATATTAGGTGACGGTTCATGATCATCTGGTGTTTTATGCATATGTGATATGTGATTATATACCTACTATATATATATATATATATATATATATATATATATATATATATATATGCTAGTTACAAGTGTCCTGCAAGTCAATCACGTGAGTTATGGCACGTGTGACACGCTGTGTGATCTTTTTGCTTATGATTAATATTGGCATATTCTCATATTATATTATATGTAGCATATATATTGTGATGTCCTTAGTTCTGTGCAATAGAAGTCGGATCGTGATGACATCACAATAATGAGATCGATTCACCTTTAAGCACATATCCTGAATAATCCCGGTCGTAGGTTACTCGAGAGGGACATCGAGATAATGGGACAAACTGGTGTACTATATACCCGTCCATATGATGGAGGCGGTTGGTCTCATAGCCACTTGTGTGGAGACACTAAGGATATAGTACAGGTGCTCATTGGAGAATGAGTTCACTGATTGATCCGCTTATGGAATGTTGTATGGTTAAAGATGTTGGTTACAAGTGTCTTGCAAGCCAATCACGTGAGTGATGGCATGTGTGACACGCTGTGTGATCTTTTTGCTTATAAATAATATTGGCATATTCTCACATTATATTATCTGTTGCATATATATTGTGATGTCCTTGGTTCTATGCAATGGGAATCGAATCGTGATGAGATCACGAGAATGAGATCGATTCACCTTTAAACACAGATCCTAAATAATCATGATTATATGTTACTCGAGAGAGAAATTGAGATAATCGGACAAACCCGTGTACTATATATGCATCCGTATGATGGAGGCGACTGGTGTTATAGCTACTTGTGTTGAGACACTAAGGATATAGTACAGGTGCTCATTGGAGAATGAGTTCACTGATTGATCCGCTTATAGAATGTTGTATGGTTAATGATACCTTATGTCAAACAGTAGTTCCATAGTCCCAGTTGTGTATCTGGTCCTTATACTTGAGACACCAAGGATGTCTTGTATGAGTACTCATTTCTTTGACGCCAGACTTACAGGTTTGGAAAGTTCTAGATCTAGTACAGTTGGTTATCGGGATTGGTAGCCAAACTTACGAAGGCAATTGAGTGTTAATACAGGATCATCCACTCTCGGTATCATGAGAGAAATATCCCATATATGCTTGCTCAGATAAATCCCTGGCCAAGGTCATTCAGATTGAGAGAGAAAGAGTTCTCCGGGAGAATCCGATTAGAGCGAGACTATGACGGATTCCGTATGTGACCTGACAATACCATGTCCAATATACGGTCTTTGGGATATTAGTTGGATGAGGGATTATAGATACATGGTAACTATGGACAGACAGGTCTGATGGATTTGATCCCCCTGTGCCATCTGGGGACTTTGGTATAGTGGCCTAGTACGTCCATAGTCGATGAGTCGAGTGAATTATTATGGGGATAATAATTTAACTATATCAGAAGGAGTTCTGATGGGAGTGACTCACAACCAGCTCGGTATCAGGCCTAGAGGGTCACACACATATAGTGGATGCTTAAGCGAATAGAGGATTGGATGGAGATCTAATTAGCCCCTATTCTCATTAGATGAGACCCTATGCTGACGGGCTCCTTGATTATGGCCCAATTAGAGGCCAAAGGAGATTAATGCATAGAGATCCAATAATGCAAGGTTAATGGTTATTGGATGGAGATCCAATACCCACTAAGGCAGGAGCCCTAGGGTTTTTGGTGGCTCTCTATAAATAGGAGGGGAGACTCATGGTTGATATGCTACAGCTTTAGCCACCACCTCCTATTCTCCTCTCTTCTTCTGCACAAGAGTTGCGAGATCAGATTGGAGGAGTTTCGCTACAGAGATCCATCGTGTGGATACCGCTAGAGAGGAGGACGCTTGACCTCCTTAATCTTCTCCATCCGGATCTGGGATACAGGGATATACGATCTCCATAGGTAAAATCAATCTCTCACACATCGTGGTTTTCTGATTTTTGTGATTTTTCTCGCGATCCCAATCTTTTGCACGATGATTTAATCTGCGTGGGAAACCAGTTTTTGTTTTGATTTCCACTGTGCATGTAATACACCCACTGAGGTTTCCTAATAGTGGTATAAGAGCCCAGGTTTTCGTACGAAAGATTAGTTTTCAATAGCGTGTGATGAGATTGAATCGCGTAAAATCGTTCTACGTGTTCTTGCTATGTTTTTGCAGCAAACACAACGAGGAAAGGGGTGGCTGGCCATGGCCTGCCACCTGTAGGGGTGGCCGGCCACAGCCAAAGACCCTTGCAGGGCAGCCAACCGGTAAGGGGCAACTGTCAACAGCCACGGTCGCCCGCAGGCATGGCTGGCGCTTGCAGGGGCGGCGCCTGCAGGCGTAGGCACCCCTCGCGGCGAGGCCGCAAGGGGTGGCTGCCCGTGGTGAGGCCGCAAGGGGTAGCACCGCGGCCAGGGCTGCCGCTTACAAGGGCGACCGCTAGCGGGGGCAGCACCCGCACAAGGCGGCACTGCCCGCTCGCGAGGTGCCGCCCGAGGGCAGCGACGTAGAAGGGGCAAGAGGGGTTAGGGCATTCTTTTTAAGAAAAGGACTATTTTACCCCTATGAATTTAGAAAATTTTGAGGACTATCCTTATGTATAAAATTCCCAAATTACCCTCAATAATTCTGAAAATTTCAAGGACTATCCTCTCATCCAGAATTACAAAAATACCCTTGATAATTCTAAAATTTTAACCATATCATGATATCCAGAAAAATAATTAATTATGTAGTTTAATTAATTATTATATATATCTAGCAATCCTACATATGATGTGATGTACATGTGATGTATGATGTGGATGGATGATCATGAGCCATGTGTTGTGATGTACGTAATTATGATTATTATTATTATTAGGGCCTACGAGCCTCCGTTTTTCTCGTTTACTGTCGGGCCTGTGTGCTTGTTATTATTTGTAATTACATGGAGAGGTACGGTGGGAGCGTGGAGGTGACAGCGGGACCCACGATGTCATGGCGAGAGATCATGTCGTTTGGTGATGCGACGATCCGACGGAATCGATGATGATGAGATCAACAATCACAGGGCATGAAGATGCGTCGATGCACACATATATCCTATTGTGAGTGATTAGGCCCATTGGCTTGGGCTTAATCATATTAGGTGACGGCACATGATCATCCGTTGTGGCTTGCATATGTGATGTGTTATATACCTACTAGATATATGTATATATATATTTGCATGCGATGTAGATATATATTAAATATGTATGTGTGTGACACGATATATTAGGAGACTGATACAAAATAAAAACCCCTCCTATGATAATATTAAGTCGGTAAGCGTAAGGCAATAAGATTGACCCACGTAGCCTTCTATCGTTATAGGAAGAAATTGAATCATGATATAGGTTGAGTTGGTCGAGTCACTCGAGGCTCACCTATCAACGTGATCGAGTTCTTAGCTATGACATATAGATGTCACCGGTGACCTGAGGACATGGTATGACTTGGTCGAGCAGTCGAGAGCATATCCATCGAATCAAACTCATCTTATAACAATGGTGATGACTTAACTAAACTTCATGGTTGGTCAAGCAGTCGAGACCATGATGATTCAGAGGCCGAACATGATGGGAATCACAAGGAGTTATGATTGGCAAGAGTTGTCTACCTTTTGGGCTTAAGGTAATTGGTCGAGTCCCTCGAGGTTGTACTAAGACACCAATTGGATCTCGATCCCCACTAGGAGTCTGTCGGAGACTTTCGTCTCACATATCAAGGGTGTCGCGTGATTCGCTAGGAAAATAGTGAGAGTATATTAAGATAGAAGTCCATATCTTAATTAGTATTTTCTCCAAAATCTGCATATTATTTATTTTTGCTATATCTTGTTTTGTCAAAAATAAGTCGCTCGTAAACCCCCTGCGTATCATACTTGATGCCAATCGCCTCACTGGTTCAAACTATACGGATTAGCTCCGTAATTTGAGAATTGTTCTCACTGCGAAGAAAGTCATATACGTCCTTGATACAATTATGCCCACGCCGGAAGAAGGGGCAAGCGAGGATGAGATTGCTTGCTATGTGAAGTATATAGATGATTTCACGTTGGCAAAATATTACATGTTGGCCTTCATAACTCTTGAGTTACAAAGGCAACATGAGAACATGGATGCAAATTTTATCCTTCTTCATCTCCGCTAGTTGTTTGAGAAACAGGGAAGAACTCAAAGATATAAGATATCTAAGAGACTCTTCCATGCCAGGATGATAGAAGGGATATCGGTTGAGAACTATGTCCTAAAAATGATAGAGTGGATCGAGAAACTCATAGGTCTAGGAATAGTCCTAGAGGATAACCTGTGCATTGATCTTATACTTCAGTCCCTACTAGATACATTTTCTCACTTCATCATGAATTTTAACATGAACAAGATTGAGATGACTCTCCCTGAGCTCCTCAATATATTGAGGGAAGCTGAGAGTGCCATCAAAAAGGAGAAGCCAGTTCTCTATATTGGTGAGACCAAAAAGAAAAGGAAGGCTAGCAAGACCCTTAAGAAGGGCAACGGCAAAGGAAGACCGGGTAAGACAAAGGTTGCCAAGAAAGACCCGGCAAAGGAAAAAGGATAGTGCTTCCACTATGGCCAAGACAAGCATTGGAAGATGAACTGTAAGGACTACCTTGCAGATAAGGCGAAACAGAAGCTTAGAGAAGCTTTAGGTATAACACATGTGTATACCTCCACTTGTCAAATTTTTATGATAACACATGTGTATTAGATACCAAGAGTATTTATCATATCTATAATTCATTGTAAGTTCTGGCAAGACCTAAGAGATTGGCTAGAGGCGAGATGGACCTCAAGATGGGTAATGGAGCACGAGTTGCTACAGTTGCTGTTGGAGAGGTCACCCTACATCTGCCTGGTGGAGCTATTATTGCATTAGATGCATGCTATTTTGTTCCCTCTATTATAAAAAATATTATTTATATCTCTTGTTTGATAATTAGTGGATATAAATTAATTTTTGAGAATAATAGTTGTTCAATAATTATTGATGATGAGATCATCACTAGACGGACTCATATAAATGGCTTATATGTGTTAGATACTTCTCCACATATCATGAATATAAATATATCTAAGAGAAAAAGAGGTGAGATGAATAAAG
This sequence comes from Ensete ventricosum, assembly GCA_029747655.1. NCBI lineage: Eukaryota > Viridiplantae > Streptophyta > Magnoliopsida > Zingiberales > Musaceae > Ensete > Ensete ventricosum. The sequence continues at coordinate 29,471,345 of JAQQAF010000001.1, read as the reverse complement.
CAGACATATGACATTGTAGGCTAGGTTATATACATGAGGGAAGGATTCAAAAGTTGCAGAAAGATGGATACTTAGATCCATTTGACTATGAGTCATATGCAACTTATGAACCTTGCTTTCGTCGGAAGATGACCAACTCTCCTTTTAGTGGAACTGGAGAGAGAGCCATCGAATTATTGGAACTCATACATAGTGATGTATGTGGTCATATATCGACTTAGGCTATAGGTGATTACTTGAGTACTTGAGTACGAAGTTCACCCATTTCCTCAGGGACAATAGGATTCTATCCCAGTGGATACCTCCTAATACACTTTGGCTCAATGGTGTATCAGAAAGGAGGAATCGTACATTGTTTGACATGGTGCGATCCATGATGAGTTTCGCTGACCTACGTGTCTCATTCTAGGGATACGCCCTAAAGACAACGGTTTACCTTCTGAATAGAGTTTTATCAAAATCGGTAGTGTCTACACCATATGAGATATGAAAAGGAAAGAAACCCGATCTTAAGGTAGTTAAGATTTAGGACTGTCCTATCCATATTAGAAGACACAACCCTAACAAGTTGGAATCAAAGACGGAACAGTGCACGTTCGTGGGATACCCTAATGAGACTTTGGGGTATTATTTCTATCATCCTGAGGACCAAAAGGTCTTGTTGCCAAGAGAGTTGTGTTCCTAGAGAATAAACACATTCTCGGTGGAAACAGTGGGAGCAAGATAGAATTGAGCGAGGTTAGAGAACCTAGCTCAAGCACCATTCTAGAGCCTGAGTTTGTTCAGGTACCTAACACACAAGTTTCAATTTTGCGTAGGTCTAGTAGAGTATCTCACCCTCCTGAAAGATATGTGAGACACATCAGTCGAGATGACTCTCAGGATATTGATCCTCAAACCTACGAGGAGGCTATTATAAGTATAAACTCTGGGAAACGACAAGAAGCTATGAATTCTGAGATGGATTCCATGTACTCTAACAAGGTTTGGAACATTGTGGATACACCTGAGGGTATTGTACCCATCGGTTGTAAATAGATCTTCAACAAGAAGATCAGAGTGGATGGAAAGGTAGAGACCTAAAAAGCAAGGCTAGTAGCTAAAGGATAACGTCAAAGACAAGGAGTTGACTATGACGAAACCTTTTCACCTATAGTCATGCTTAAGTCCATTAGAATTATTTTGGCTATTGCAGCACACTATGACTATGAGATCTGGCATATGGATGTCAAAATGGTATTCCTCAATGACAACCTCGAGGAGGAGGTGTATATGATACAGCCAAAGGGATTCGTATCCAAAGAGAGTCCAGATAAATTGTGCAGGTTGTTTAGATCTGTTTATAGATTGAAGCAAGCTTCCAAAGTTGGAACATAAGATTTGATGAGGTGATCAGATTTTATGACTTCGTTAAGAACGAAGATGAGCCTTATATGTACAAGAAGGTAAGTGAGAGCACTATCACCTTCTTGGTGCTATATGTGGATGATATCCTAATAATTGGGAATGATGTAGAAATGCTCTCCAAAGTAAAGGCTTGGCTATCGAGAAACTTCTCCATGAAAGACTTAGGGGAAGCATCCTATATTTTGGGATCTAAATCTATAGAGATAGATACAAGAGGATGCTTGGCTTGTTCCAGTCCAGGTACATAGACTCCATTGTCAAAAGGTTTGGTATGGAGAATTCCAAGAGAGGTCTCATACCGATGAGACATGCAATATCACTTTCTAGGAGTATGTTCCCAAAGACTCCTAAAGAAAGGGCAGACATGGATAAGATATCTTATGTCTCAGCGATAGGGTCTATCATGTATGCGATGCTATGTATCAGGCATAATATAGCACATGCTTAGTGTCAAGAGCAGGTATCAGGCAGATCTAGGTTTAGAACACTGGAAGGCAGTAAAGTGTATCCTTAAGTACTTGATAAGGACTAAGGATCTTTTACTGGTATATGGAGGAGGTAGCATCCAGGTTGAGGGCTACACGGACTCGAGTTTTCAGTCCGACATTGATGATAGCAAGTCAAATTCAGGGTATATTTTCACCCTAAATGGAGGAGCTATAAGCTGGAAGAGTTTCAAGCAAGATACTACTGTTGACTCGATCATAGAGGCAGAATACATTTATGCAACAGAAGCAACAAAAGGAAGGGGTGTAGATGAAGAAGTTCATCAAGGATTTACGAGTCATACCTAGCAGCATAGAGCTGACTCCCATATATTGCGACACCGACAGGGCGATAACTCTAATTGTTCTGAGGATGTTCCATCTGATTAGGGCGATCATGACCTGAAAAGATATAGCAATGAAAAGAGTTCCATCCGAAGATAACATTGCAGATCCACTAATGAAGCCCTACAAGCCAATCACGTGAGTGATGGCACGTGTGACACGCTATGTGATCTTTTTGCTTATGATTAATATTGGCATATTCTCACATTATATTATTTATTATATATATATTATGATGTTCTTGGTTCTTTGCAATGGGAATCAGATCGTGATGAGATCACGATAATGAGATCGATTCACCTTTAAACACAGATCCTAAATAATTCTGATCATAGGTTACTCGAGAGGGACATCAAGATAACCGGACAGATCAGTGTACTATATACCCGTCCATATGATGGAGGCGACTGGTCTCATAGCGACTTATGTGGAGACACTAAGGATATAGTACAGGTGCTCATTGGAGAATGAGTTCACTGATTGATCCGCTTATGGAATGTTGTATGGTTAATGATACCTAATGTTAGACAACAATTTCATAGTCCTAGTTGTGTATCTGGTCCTTAGACTTGAGACACCAAGGATGCCTTATATGAGTACTCCTTTCTTTGATGCCAGACTTAAAGGTTTGGAAAGTTTCAGATCTGGTACAATTGGTTATACAGATTGGTAGCCACCCTTACGAAGGCAATTGAGTGTCAATAGAGGATCATCCATTCTCGGTATCATGAGAGGAATATCCCATATATGCTTGCTCAGACAAATCCCTGGCCAGGGTCATTCAGATTGAGAGAGAAAGAGTTCTCTGGGATAATCCAATTTAAGTGAGACTATGACGGATTCCGTATATGACCTGACAGTACTATGTCCAATATATAATCTTTAGGATATTAGTTGGATGATGGATTATAGATACACGGTAACTATGGACAGACAGGTCTGACAGATTCGATCCTCCTATACCATCTACGGACTATGACGTTGTGGCTTAGTACTTCTATAGTTGATAAGTCGAGTGAATTATTATGAGGATAATAATTCACTATATCAGAAGGAGTTCTGATTGGAGTGACTCACAGCTAGCTCGATATCGGGCCTAGAGGGTCACACACATTTGGTGGATGCTTCATTGAATAGAGGATTGGATGGAGATCCAATTAGCCCCTATTCTCATTAGATGAGATCCTATGCTGATGGGCTCCTTGATTAAGGCCCAATTAGAGGCCTAAGGAGATTATTAGATAGAGATTCAATAATGCAAGGTTAGTGGGTTATTGGATGGAGATCCAATACCCACTAGGGCAGGAGCCCTAGGGTTTTTGGTGGCTCTCTATAAATAGGAGGGAAGACTCTTAGTTAATAGGCTACAGTTTTAGCCACCATCTCCTATTCTCCTCTCTCCCTTTGCGCAAGAGTTGCGAGATCATATTGGAGGAATTTCGCTACAAAGATCAATCGTGTGGATATTACTAGAGAGGAGGACGCTTGACCTCCTTCATCTTCTCCATCCGGATCTGGAATATAGGGATATACGATCTCCTTAAGTAAAATCAATCTCTCACACATCGTGGTTTTATGATTTTTCTCACGATCCCAATCTTTTACACGACGATTTGATCTGCATGGGCAACCATTATTTGTTTTTATTTCCATTACGCATGTGATGTATCCACTGAGATTTCCTAACAAAAGATACCTAATGTCAGACCGCGATTTTATAGTCCTAATTGTGTATCTGGTCCTTTGACTTGAGACACCAAGGATTCCTTATATGAGTACTCCTTTCTTTAACGCCAGACTTACAGGTTTAGAAAGCTCCAGATCTGGTACAATTGGTTATCATGATTGGTAGCCAACCTTACGAAGGCAATTGAGTGTCAATATGATAGGACTCCAGTAGGGTTGAGTCCTAATCTCCCTAGAAATAGTCAATAAAACCCTGCTAGATTATAATAAAACCACTCCTATCTTAGGGCTTAGTGGCTGTCGCCCCCTTACTGGGTTGGTTGGCCAGATTTCCCCTTGCTTAGGTCAGCTATACAGCCAACCTAGTCACCCCCTATTCTTATTAAGGCAGGTTGGCTATAGGAGGGGCAAAGGGGTAATTTTACTTAGGTAAGCACCCCCTTAGGCTAGGGTTTTGATCCTTATATAATGATGTTGCCGCCCCCTCTCTTGAATCAAGCAATTATCAATTTTATTTCAGCCTTGTACCAAATCTAGGAGGGAGGAACCCCTACAGCGTTCCAAGTGTTGATCCCCCTCAAGGATCAAAATCTATAGAGCTCCATCTGGGGTTCTATCATCTGGTATCAGAGCCGTGTTTCGGCTACCCTGTAGCCATCTCAGCCGCCTCCACTCCCAAGCAATTCCCATAGTTGCTACGACATGCACCTCTACCTTCCACCCTAGCAATAGATCAAATCAATCTACCGCTGCACCCTACATTTGATATGGAAATCTGGTATTTTTTTATCATCCATGCCTCTTCAATACTGCAAGATTCTTTACTTTACACATTGAAGATTTTTTCTAAATTTTATCCGCTGCAAAATTCGTTCGTCGCAAACATTATCATCATTGCAAAGACGAAACACTGCAGAAATTTTCAATCGATTGTTGCTTATTTAAACTTAACTATAGTCATCTTTTTTGGCTGAAATTTTTACACAATTTCATATATCATCTTAGCTTTCATCTAAGACTAATATCATGATAAAACTCCTTCTGGATCTGGTCTTATAGGCTGTGATTCTTTGTTGCATAGTACTGAAATTTTACAACGCAGAATCTGCCTTCCGTTTATTGGCCTCTTGAAACCAAACTTTTGTTCATCCTTTTTGGCCTAAATTTTTACACAATTATAAAGATCAAGTTGACTTTCATCTGGATTTAATTTCACGAAAAAACTCCTGGAACTGGTTTTCTTGTGCAATCTTTGACCATCACGCAGTTCTGGAATTTTACGACGAAGGAATCTGCCTTTCGTCTTTTGTCGTATTTCCCTACTGTTATGCTACCAAAATTTCGTCAAAATTTTTGCTGGTATTAACAACATCTGAACCAAGGGTTTCTGCATAATTTCCTTGAACTTTCCTCTGGAATTTATGTCGAGAAGTCATCATTTCTCCGACATAAAACTGGTTCAGCAGGACAGCACATCGCAGCACTTTTTTTCGCCGAATTCTATCAGATTTGATTGCTGTTTTTTGTAGGATTTCAGACTCTCTTTTCCTCATCACCAAACCCTATCATCCTTATCAAAAACCCTTCAAAACCCTACCCTAAACCGAAACCAAACAGCCCCCCAAATCAGCCTACTTCCTTATCGATCCACTTACCTTTTTAGCTAACTTTCCTTACCGAGACACCTACCTTTGCTGCCATCTATCCCAGATCTAAAATCCATTTTCCTAACCTTCATCTACTGCTATCACAGCCCTAAAATCATGCCAATTCGCAGTCTAAACTCCACAAAATCGTAGCCCCAAATCTGCCCTAAACCGCAGCCTACTTCCATCCAAACCGATTCACCTTCCAACCGGCCACCCCCTTCTCCAAAATTCCCATGCCACTAACCTGACAATAGAAAAAAGATCTCAATATTATAGATCTTGAGGCATATACTATGACATCAGAGGAGGCAATCGATGCAAAGCTTGAAACCTTTGGAAACCGCATGGAAGAGAAGATGCGATACTTTTCGCCGAATTCAACATTGGTCGACTGTCGAACCCGAGGAAATCACAATACAGAGAAACTTCAGATTGGCGAGATGATCCTCAAAAACATGGCCACATCACCTCTGATCTCAATAATCCATGCATGAAGGTTGACTTACCTAGATGGGAAGAAAGAGATCCGATCGGGTGGATCTTGCACGCGGAGCGCTATTTTCGGTTCTACCGAACCGCCGACGCCACACGGGTGGAGATTACTGCCATCCACCTCAAGGGAGATGCTATTCAGTGGTTTAATTGGTTTAAGCACACCCATAGAGGACTCTCTTGGCATCGATTCAAGGAAGGACTACTAGACCGCTTCGGACCAATCGATTTCAATAACATCGACGGACAATTGGCAAAGATTCATCAAACCTCTATAATATAAGAATACCAAACAAGGTTTGAGCGTTTATCTAACCAAACTGAGAATTGGTCTGAGAAATAACTTTTAGGTACTTTTATTGAGGGCCTAAAGCCGAAGATCCGAGGAGAAGTAAAGGCGCATCAACCGTACACTCTTATGGCGGTGATTTCCTTCATGCATATCCAAGAAGAATAATTGAACCATGAGGTACGAAGGACAAGGGTCACTCCTCGAGCAGCCATGCTGAGGCCTACTACCCCCTCTATTGCCATCCAAGCCCCTGCACCAAAAAAGTTAACAAGAGACGAGCTTCACGAACGATCGGCCAAGGAGTTGTGTTGGCATTGTGACGAACCGTGGAGCCACGAACATCACTACAAAAAGGGCCAGCTCCTCGTGATTGAACCAACGGAGGATGAGGACAATGAAACATCTGAAGAAGCCCTTGAACCTAAAGAAGAAGCCATGGAGGAAGAATCCCAACCGGCCAACTACGTAGTACACGCATTGGCCGGCTATTCCAACCCGCTGATGATTGCGCCCACTAAAGAACCCAAACTTGAAGATATGACTCTCGAGCCCAAGGAGAAGGATACACCACAACCAGCCACCTGCACGGTCCCTACCTTAGTCGGCAACACCAACCTGCAAAAATTGAAGATCGAAGGGTTTCTCGAGCAACAGTCCATCATCATCCTCATCGACGTCGGGAGCACACACAACTTCATGAGTAGTAAGGTTGCTGCCCACTTAATGCTCCAAAAAGAAGATTATAATGGGTTTGAAGTCAAGGTAGCTAACGGCCAAATTTTGAAGTGCAACCAGAAGTGCCCGCGGGTAAAACTGATCCTACAGGAGCAAGACGTAGTTGCTGATTTTTTCCTCCTCCCTCTTGATGGTTTTGATATAGTGCTTGGCATTGATTAGTTGTCCACGATTGGAGATATTTTCTGGAATTTTTTTAAGCTAACCATGAAATTTTTCAGAAAAGGAAAGCAGGTGATTCTACGAGGGAGCCCAGGTGCTACAACCACAACACCACACTTGGAGGGGGTACCAAACGAAGAATCCAATGGTTTTCCAATTCAAATTCAAGAGTTTCATGAGATTGAAGATAAAAACCACTCCCACAATTTACTGAATTTTTGGGCGTCTCCACCCAACCGAGCCGACTACCTCCTCTGAAGCTGGCCGACCCCCCTATGCTGAACAAGTCAAAACTTCTACCAGTTGTTGCTCAACCAGATTGCTTCATACAACCTCAGAAGGTCAAAGATAAAAGGGTCGTCCAAGAGATGACAGAGACACGGATTGTTCGGTCATGCTTATTTTCCGCTATGACACGTCCCTATATCCTTTTCCCTAGAGATAAGCTACTTCTAAAGTGTTACATCTTATTGAACTCACCATGGTTGCTGATGTAGCACTTCCAGATCTCAGGTGACTTCCATGACTTTCCCCAGGATCGGACCATGATGCTTAAAGACTTCCTTGATGATGACCTCCGATCTACGGCCCAAGACCATGAGAAAATTGAGCCCCTCCAGTGGCAAAATAAAAAAAAGGGGAAGGATCATTCGCAGGACTCAACGAAGCATGAACATCATCCCTCTCATTATAAAGAAAGATGCACCACATTGGTCGAGTGGAACTATAGCCCTCACGACCACGATGTCGTCCACACCAAATCGTCGCCATGTGTTTATTATTGGAGCAGACACATCTAGAGTGGGGGTCAGCACTATCCTCATGCAAGATGGTCAACAGCACGAAGAAGTAAAAATGGGCCCTGAAAAATCACCACTCCTACCCACCTCAGACTCAGATCGGGCTCACACCACTAGAGATTTTAAGAAAGGACAGCCCTGACTCCAAAAGAAGGCACGACTACTGTTACAGAGTAACCACGTGGTAGCCTATGCAAGGAAGAAACTTCCCCCTGACAAACGCCAGAGCAGAAGAAAGTTTTCTGAGAAAGATCAAGTCACCCTTCATCTCCAGCTCCACCAGCACAAAATTCAAGCCTCAAGAAAGTGGTCTCCTTATTTCTTTGGGCCTTGCAAAATTATGGATCACATTGGGGCCCTAACCTGGAGATTAGATCTGTGCACCAGTTCTTCCAACTGACACTCAAGCTGATGATGAGCAGAAGACCCGAGTCCCTGAGTTCATGGAACTTCAGCCTTAAGGACAAGGCTGATTTTAAGAGGGCGGGTTTGATAGGACTCCAGCAGGGTCGAGTCCTAATCTCCCTAGAAGTAGTCAATAAAACCCTGCTAATAAAGTCACTCCTATCTTATAAAGGAGTATGGCTAGGGTTTAGATTAGCCCTTAGGGCTTAGTAGCCATCGCTCCCTTACTGGGTTGGTGGGCTAGAGTTTCCCCTTGCTTAGGTCAGCTATAGAGCCAACCTAGTCACCCCTGTTCCTATTAAGGAAGGTTGGCTATAGGAGGGGCAAAGGGATAATTTTACTTAGGCAAGCACCCCCTTAGGCTAGGGTTTTGATCTCTATATAATGATGTAGCCGCCCCCCCTCTCTTGAATCAGGTAATTATCAATTTTATTTCAGTCTTGTGCCGAATCTAGGAGGGAGGAACCCCTACAGCGTTCTAAGGGTTGATCCCCCTCAAGGATCAAAATCTATAGAGCTTCATCTAAGGTTCTATCACAATAAAGGATCATCCACTCTTGGTATCATGAGAGGAATATCTCATATATGCTTGCCTAGACAAATCCTTGGCTATGGTCATACGGATTGAGAGAGACAACAAGATAGCTGGACAGATCCTAAATAATCTCGATCATAGGTTACTCAAGAGGGACATCGAGATAACTGGATAGATCGGTGTACTATATACCCGTCCATATGATGGAGGCGGCTCGTCTCAGAGCCACTTGTGTGGAGACATTAAGAATATAGTACAGGTATTAATTGGAGAATGAGTTCACTGATTGATCCGCTTATGGAATGTAGTATATTTAATGATACCTAATGTCAGACAACGATTCCATAGTCCCAGTTGTGTATCTGGTCCTTAGACTTAAGACACCAAGGATACCTTATATGAGTACTCCTTTCTATGACGCCAGACTTACAGGTTTGGAAAGTTCCAGATCTAGTATAGCTAGTTATCGAGATTGGTAGCCAACCTTACAAGGGTAATTGAGTGTCAATAGAGGATCATCCATTCTCGGTATCACGAGAGGAATATCCCATATGTGCTTACTCAGATAAATCCCTGGTCAAGAAAGAAAGAGTTCTCCAAGAGAATCCGATTAGAGCGAGACTGTGATGGATTCCATATGTGACCTGACAGTACCATGTCCAATATATAGTCTCTGGGATATTAGTTGGATAAGGGATAATAGATACACGGTAACTGTGGATAGACAAGTCCGATGAATTTGATATCCCTGTACCATCTAGGGAGTATGGCGTAGTGGCCTAGTACGTCCATAGTCGATGAATCGAGTGAATTATTATGAAGATAATAATTCAACAATACCAGAATGAGTTCTGATGGGAGTGACTCACGACCAGCTCGGTATCGGGCCTAGAGGGTCACACACATATAATGGATGCTTAAGCGAATAGAGGATTGGATGGAGATCCAATTAGCCCCTATTCTCATTAGATGAGACTCTATGCTGATGGGCTTCTTGATTAAGGCCCAATTAGCGGCCTAAGGAGATTATTGGATAGAGATCCAATAATGCAAGGTTAGTGGGTAATTGGATAGAGATGCAATACCAACTAAGGCAGGAGCCTTAGGATTTTTGGTGGCTCTCTATAAATAGGAGGGGAGACTTATGGTTGATGGGCTGCAGCTTTAGCCACCACCTCCAATTCTCCTCTCTCCCTCTGTGCAAGAGTTGCGAGACAGATTTGAGGAGTTTCGCTGCAGAGATCCATCGTGTGGATACCGTTAGAGAAGAGGATGCTTGACCTCCTTCATCTTCTCCATCTGGATCTGGAATACAAGGATATACAATCTCCCTTGGTCAAATCAATCTCTCACACATCGTGATTTTTTCTATTTTTATATTTTCTCGTGACCCCAATATTTTGCACGATGATTTGATCTGTGTGGGAAACTAATTTTTATTTTGATTTTTGCTGCGCATGTGATGCACCCGCTATGTTTTTCCAACAGTGGTTTCAGAGCCAAGGTTTTCGTACGAAAGATTGGTTTTAAACTACGTGTGATGAGATTAAATCACGTAGAATTGTTCTACGCATTCTTATTGCATTTTCGCAATGAAGGCAGTGAGGAGGAGGGACGGCCAGCCCCATGTAGGACCGGCCAACCACGGCCAGGCCGCGGCCAGGGCCAGCCCGAAGGGAGGCCAGCGTCACTCGCAGGGGCAGCAGCCTGCAAGGGAGGCCGACGCCACTCGTAGGAGCAGCAGCCCACAAAGGTGACGCCTGTGGGCATGACCGGCTATGGCAAGCCCGTAGGGGCGGTAGCTGCCCGCGGGCACACCCGCTTGCAGTGCGGTGCCCGCAAGGGGCTGCCGCCAGCAGGGGTGATGACGCCGGCCGCAGGGGTGGCTGCCTCTTGGTAGTGTTACTGCCGGCAGACAAGGGCAGCCGCCGCCTACGCAGGGGCAGCAGCGACGGCGACGGCGTAGATGGGGCAAGAGGGGTTAGGGTATCCTTTTAAGAAAAGGACAATTCGACCCCTTTAAATTTTAAAAATTCTGATGACTGTCCTCGTGTATATAATTCCAAAATATCCTCAATAATTCTAGAAATTCTAAGGACTGTCCTCTCATCCCGAATTATGAAAATACCCTTGATAATTCTGGAAATTCTGAGCATGACCTGATTTCTAGAAAAATAATTAATTAAATAGTTTAATTAATTATTATATATATCTAGTAATCCTATATATGATGTGATGTACATGTGATGTATGATGTGGATGAATGATCATGAGCCAAGTGTTGTGATGTGTGTAATTATGATGATTATTATTATTAGGGCCTGCGAGCCTGTATTTTTCTCATTTATTGTTGCGCCTGCGTGCTTGTGATTATTTGTAATTACATGGAGAGGTGCAGCGGGAGTGTGGAGGTTATAGCGGGACCCACGATACCGCGGTGAGAGATCACGATGCATGGTGATGTGACGATCCGACGAAATCGATGATAACGAGATCAACAATCACAAGGCATGGAGATGCGCCAATGCACACATAGATCCTATTGTGAGTGATTAGGCCTATTGGCTCGGGCTTAATCATATTAGGTGAAGGCTTATGATCATTCGGTGTGGCTTGCATATGTGATGTGTTATACACCTACTAGATATATGTATATATATATTTGCATGCGATGTAGATATATATTAAATATATATGCATGTGACACGACATATTAGGAGATCGATACAAAAACCCTTCCTAAGATAATATTAAGTCGGCAAGCATGAGGCAATAAGATTGACCCACGTGGCCTTCCATCATTATAGGAAGAAATTGAATCACGACATAGGTTGAGTTGGTCGAGTCCCTCGAGGCTCACCTATCTACGTGATCGAGATCTTGCCTATGACATAGAGATGTCACCGGTGACCTGAGGACATGGTATGCTTGGTCGAGTCCCTCAAGGGCATATCATCGAATCAGACTCATCTTGTAACGATGGTGATGACTTAACTAAACGTCATGGTTGGTCGAGTCCCTCGAGACTATGATGATTCAGAGGCCGAACATGACGACAATCACAAGGAGTTGTGATTGGCAAGAGTTGCCTACCTTTTGGGCTTAGTGTAATTGGTCGAGTCCCTCGAGGTTGCACTAAGATGCCAATTGGATCTCGATCCCCACTAGGTGTCTACCGGAGACTTTCGTCTTACGTGTCAAGGGTGTCACGTGATTCGCTAAGAAAATAGTGGGAGTACATTAAGATATAAGTTTATATCTTAATTAGTATTTTCTACAAAATCTACATGTTATTTATTTTTCGATATATCTTGTTTTGTCAGAAATATGTCGCTCACAAACCCCCTATGTGACATACTTGATGCCAATCGCCTCACTAGTCCAAACTATACATATTGGCTCCGTAATTTAAGAATTATTCTCACGGCGGATAAAATTGCATACGTCCTTGATACGATTGTGCCCACGTCGGAAGAAGGGGCAAGTGAGGATGAGATTGCTCGCTATGTGAAGTACAATGATGATTCTACGTTGGCAAAATATTATATGTTGGCCTCCATGACTCCTGAGTTACAGAGACAACATGAGAGCATAGATGCAGATTCTATCATTCTTCATCTCTGCCAACTGTTTGAGAAACAGGGAAGAACTCCAAGATATGAGATATCTAAGGGACTCTTCTAAACTAGGATGATAGAATGGACATCGGTTGAGAACCATGTCCTAAAGATGATAGAGTGGATCGAGAAACTCATAATTCTAGGAAGGGCCCTAAAAGATAACCTGTGCGTTGATCTTATACTTGAGTCCCTACCAGATTTTTTTCTCACTTCATCATGAATTTTATCATGAGCAAGTTTGAGGTGACTCTCTCTAAGCTCCTCAATATGTTGAGGGAAGTTGAGAATGTCATCAAGAAGGAGAAGCCAGTTCTCTATATTGGTAAGACCAATAAGAAAAGGAAGGCTAGCAAGACTCTTAAGATGGGCCAGGGCAAAGACAGATCGAGTAAGACAAAGGTTGCTAAGAAATACCCGGCAAAGGATAAAGGACAGTGCTTCCACTACGACCAAGACGGGCATTGGAAGAGGAACTGTAAGAACTACCATGTAGATAAGGAAACATAGAAGCTTGGAGAAGCTTCAGATATATTCATGATCAGTCTCCACTTATCAGATTTTCATGATAACACATGGGTATTGGATACTGGGAGTGTTTATCAAATCTGTAATTCATTATAGGATCTGGCAAGACCTAGGAGATTGGCTAGAGGCGAGATGGACCTCAAGATGGGCAATGAAGTAAGAGTTGCTGCAATTGCTGTTGGAGAGGTCATCCTACATCTGCCTAGTGGAGGTATTATTGCATTAGATACATGCTATTTTGTCCCTTCTATTATCAAAAATATTATTCATATCTCTTGTTTGACAATTAGTGGATACAAATTAGTTTTTGAGAACAATAGTTGTTCAATAATTATGGATGATGAGATCATCACCAGAGGGACCCTTACAAATGGCTTATATGTGTTAGACACTTCTCCACATATCATGAATATAAATATGTATAAGAGAAAAAGAGATGAGGTGAATAATGCATACCTATGGCATTATAGGCTAGGTCATATACATAAGGGAATGATTCAAAAGTTGCTGAAAGATGAATACTTAGATCCATTTGACTATGAGTCATATGTAACTAACGAACCTTGCCTTCATGGGAAGATGACCAACTCTCCTTTTAGTGGAAATAGAGAGAGAGGCACCGAGTTATTGGAACTCATACATAGTGATGTATGTGGTCATATATCGACTTAGGCTATAGGTGGTTACTCATACTTCATTACATTCAGTGATAATTTCTCTAGATATGGACACGTCTACTTAATGAAGTATAAATCTGAGGCCTTTAAGAAATTTAGGGAATATAAGAATGAGGTAGAGAACCAAATTAGAACGAGTATTAAGACTCTTCGATCATATCGAGGAGGAGAATACTTGAGTACGGCGTTCACTCGTTTCCTCATGAACAATGAGATTCTATCCCAGTGGACACCTCCTTATATACCTCAGCTCAATGGTGTATTAGAAAGGAGGAATCGTACGTTGTTAGACATTGTGTGGTCCATGATGAGTTTTGCTGACCTGCCCATCTCATTCTGGGGGAATGCCCTAGAGACCACAGCTTACCTTCTGAATAGAGTTCCATCAAAGTCGGTAGTGTCTACGCCATATGAGATATAGAAAGTAAAGAAGCTTGATCTTAAGATTATTAAGATTTGGGGCTGTCCTGCCAATGTTAGAAGACACAACCTCGATAAGTTGGAATCAATGACAGAATGATGCACATTCGTGGGATACCCAAAGGAAACTTGTGAGTATTATTTCTATCACCTCGAGGACCGAAAGGTCTTTGTTGTCAAGATAGTCGTGTTCCTTGAGAAGAAACACATTCTTGGTGGAAAAAGTAGGAGCAAGATAGAATTGAGCGAGGTTGGAGAACCTAACTCAAGTAGCATTCTAGAGCCCGAGTCTGTTCAGGTACCTAACACACAAGTTCCAACTTTACGTAGGTCTAGTAGAGTATCTCACCCTCCTGAAAGATATGTGGGACATATCAGTGGAGATTACTCTTAGGATATTGATCCTCAGACCTACGAGGAGGCTATTATGAGTATAAACTCCGGGAAGTGACAAGAAACCATGAATTCTGAGATGGATTTCATGTTCTCTAACAAGGTTTGGAACCTTGTGGATGCACCTAAGGGTATTGTACCCATCGGTTACAAATGGATCTTCAAGAGAAGATCGGAGTGGATGGAAAGGTAGAGACCTATAAACCAAGACTGGTAACTAAAGGATATCGTCAAAGATAAGGAGTTGACTATGATGAAATATTTTCACCTGTAGCCATGCTTAAGTCTATTAGAATTATTTTGGACATTGTGCACACTATGACTTTGAGATCTGGCAGATGGATGTCAAAATAATATTCCTCAATGGCAACCTCGAGAATGAGGTGTATATGAAATAGTCAGAAGGATTCGTATCCAAATAGAGTCCAAATAAAGTGTGCAGGTTACTTAGATCCATTTATGTATTAAAGCAAGCTTTTCGAAGTTGGAACATAAGATTTGATGAGGTGATCAGATCGTATGACTTCGTTAAAAACGAAGATGAGCTTTGTGTGCACAAGAAGGTAAGTGGGAGCGCTATCACCTTGTTGGTGCTAACATCCTAATCATTGGGAATGATGTAGGAATGCTCTCCACAATAAAGGCTTGGCTATCTAGAAACTTCTCCATGAAAGACTTAGGGGAAGCATCCTATATTTTGGGGATTCGGATCTATAGAGATAAATCCAAGAGGATGCTTGGCTTGTCCCACTCTAGGCACATAGACTCCATTGTCAAAAGGTTTGGTATGGTGAATTCCAAGAGAGATCTCATACCGATGAGACATGGAATATCACTTTCTAGGAGTATGTCCCCAAAGACTCCTGAAGAAAGGGCAGACATGGATAAGATACCTTATGCCTCAGCGATAGGGTTTATCATGTATACGATGCTATGTACCAGGCCTGATATAGCACATGCTCTGAGTGTCACGAGCAAGTTTCAGGTAGATCCAGGTTTAGAACACTAGAAGACAATAAAGTGTATCCTTAAGTACTTGAGAAGGACTAAGGATCTTTTACTGATATATGGAGGAGGTAACCTCCAGGTTGAGGGCTACACGGGCTCGAGTTTTTAGTCTGACATTGATGATAGCAAGTCAAATTCAGGGTATATTTTCACCATGAATGGAGGACCAGTAAGCTAGAAGAGTTCCGAGCAAGATACTACTGCTGACTCGATCACAAAGACGGAATACATTACTGTAGCAGAAGCAGCAAAGGAAGGGGCATGGATGAACAAGTTTATCAAGGATTTAGGAGTCATACCAAGGGCGTGGAGCTAACTCCCATATATTATGATAGCAACAGGGCGATAACTCTAACAAGGGAACCCAAGTCTCATCAGAATTATTCTGAGGAGGTTTCATCTGATTAGAGCGATCATGACCCGAAAAGATGTGCAATAGAATGAGTTCCATCCGAAGATAACATTGCAGATCCACTAACAAAGCCACTGGCTCAAATTGTATTTGAGCATCACAAGGATCTGATGGGGATCAAACACATAGGTGATTGGCTTTTGGTCAAGTGGGAGATTGCTGGTTACAAGTGCCCTGCAAGCTAATCACGTGAGTGATGGCATGTGTGATATGCTGTGTGATCTTTTTGCTTATATTTAATATTGCCATATTCTCACATTATATTATCTATTGCATATGTATTGTGATGTCTTTGGTTCTGTGCAATGAGAATCGGATCGTGATGAGATCAATGAGATTGATTCACCTTTAAACATAGATCCTAAATAATCTCAGTCATAGGTTACTCAAGAGGAACATCGAGATAATCGAACAGACCAGTGTACTATATACACGTCCATATGATGGAGGCGATTGGTCTTAGAGCCACTTATGTGGAGACACAAAGGATATAGTACAGGTGCTCATTGGCGAATAAGTTCACTGATTGATCCGCTTATGGAATGTTGTATAGTTAATGATACCTAACGTCAGATAGTGACTCCATAGTCCCAGTTGTGTATCTGATCTTTAGACATGAGACACCAAGGATGCCTTGTATGAGTACTCCTTTCTTTGACGTTAGACTTACAGGTTTGGAAAGTTCCAGATCTGGTACAGTTGGTTATCGGGATTGGTACCTAACCTTACGAGGGCAATTGAGTGTCAATAGAGGATCATCCACTCTCAGTATCACGAGAGGAGTATCCCATATACACTTGCTCTGATAAACCCCTAGCCTGGGTCATTCAGATTGAGAGAGAAAGAGTTCTCCAGGAGAATCTGATTAAAGCGAGACCATGATGGATTCTATATATGACCTAACAGTACCATATCCAATATACGGTCTCGAGGATATTAGTTGGATGAGGGATTACAGATACACGATAATTATGGACAGACAGGTCCAATAGATTTGATCCCCCCTGTACAGTCTAGGGACTATGGCATAGTGGCCTAGTACATTCATAGTCGATGAGTCGAGTGAATTATTATGGGGATAATAATTCACTATATCAGAAGAAGTTATGATGGGAGTGACTCACGGCCAGCTCGGTATCGGGCCAAGAGAGTCACACACATATGGTCGATGCTTCAGCGAATAGAGGATTGGATGGAGATCCAATTAGCCCATATTCTCATTAGATGAGACTATATGCTAATAGGCTCCTTGATTAAGACCCAATTAGAGGCCTAAGGAGATTATTAGATAGAGATCCAATAATGCAAGGTTAGTGGGTAATTGGATGGAGATCCAACACCCACTAAGGTAGGAGCCCTAGGATTTTTGGTGGCTCTCTATAAATAGGAGGGGAGACTCATGATTGATGGGCTACAGCTTTAGCCACCACCTCCTATTCTCCTCCCTCCCTCTATGCAAGAGTTGAGAGATCAGATTAGAGGAGTTTCGTTGTAGAGATCCATCGTGTCGATACCGCTAGAGAGGAGGATGCTTGACCTCCTTTATCTTCTCCATCCGGATCTGGAATACAGGGATATACGATCTCCCTTGGTAAAATCAATCTCTCACACATCGTGTTTTAATTAATTATTATATATATATAGTAATCCTACTTATGATGTGATGTATATGTGTTGTATGATGTGGATGGATGATTATGAGCCATGTGTTGTGATGTATGTAATTATGATTATTATTATTATTATTATTATTGGGGCCTGCAAGCCTCTGTTTTTTTCATTTATTGTCGGGTCTGTGTTCTTGTGATTATTTGTAATTACATAGAGAGGCACAGCGAGAGCGTAAAGGTGACAATAGGACCCACGATGTCATGGTAGGAGATTACGATGCATGGTGATGCGACGATTTGATAGAACCGATGATGACGAGATCAACAATCACAAGGCATGGAGATACGTCGATGCATACATAGATCCTATTGTGAGTTATTAGGCCCATTTATTCGGGCTTAATCATATTAGGTGACGGCTCATGATCATCCGGTGTGGCTTGCATATGTGATGTGTTATACACCTACTAGATATATGTATATATATATATATATATATATATATATATATATATATATATATATATATATATTTTTGCATGTGATGTATATATATTAAATATGTATATGTGTGACATGACATATTAGGAGACTGATACGAAACAAAAACCCCTCCTACGATAACATTAAGTTGGTAAGCGTGAGGCAATAAGATTGACCCACGTGGCCTTCCATTGGGGTCATGAGAAAAACATAAAAACTGATAAAACCGTGATATATTAGAGATTGATTTTACCTAAGGAGATCGTATATCCCTGTATTCCAGATCCGGATGGAGAAGATAAAGGAGGTCAAGCGTCCTCCTCTCTAACGGTATCCACACAATGGATCTCTACAGCGAAACTCCTCCAATCTGATTTCGTAACTCTTGCACAGAGGGAGAGAGGAGAATAGGAGGTGGTTGCTAAAGCTGCAGCCTATCAACCATGAGTCTTCGCTCCTATTTATAGAGAGCCACCAAAAAACCCTAGAGCTCCTGACTTAGTGGGTATTGGATCTCCATCCAATTACCCACTAACCTTGCATTATTAGATCTTTATCCAATAATCTCATTAGGCCTCTAATTGGGCTTTAATCAAGGAGCTCATCAGCATAGAGTCTCATCTAATAAGAATAGGGGCTAATTGGATCTTCATCCAATCCTCTATTCGCTAATGTATCCACCATATGTGTGTGACCTTCTTGGCCCGATACCGAGCTGGTCGTGAGTTGCTCCCATCAGAACTCCTTCTGATATAGTGAATTATTATCCCCATAATAATTCACTCGACTCATCGACTGTGGACGTACTAGGCCACTACGCCATAGTCCCCAAACAGTACAGGAGGGATCAAATCCATCGGACCTGTCTATCCACAGTTACCGTGTATCTATAATCCCTCATCCAACTAATATTCCAGAGATCGTATATTGGACATGGTACTGTCAGGTCACATACGAAATCTATCATAGTCTCACTCTAATCGGATTCTCTCGAAGAACTCTTTCTCTCTCAATCCGAATGACCCTGGCCAGGAATTTGTCAGAGCAAGCACATATGGGATATTCCTCTCGTGATACCGAGAGTGGATGATTATCTATTGACACTCAATTACCTTCGTAAGGTTGGCTACCAATCCCGATAACCAGTTGTACCAGATCTGGAACTTTCCAAACCTGTAAGTCTGACATTAAATAAAAGAGTACTCATACAAGGCATTCTTGGTATCTCAAGTCTAAGGACTAGATATACAACTGGGACTATGGAATCACTGTCTGACAGTAGGTATCATTAACCATACAGTATTACATAAGCGGATCAATCAGTGAACTCATTCTCCAATGAGCACCTGTACTATATCCTTAGTGTCTCCACATAAGTGGCTATGAGACTAGTCGCTTCCATCATATGGACGAGTATATAGTATACCAATCTGTCCGGTTATCTCAATGTCC
This sequence comes from Ensete ventricosum, assembly GCA_029747655.1. Taxonomy (NCBI): domain Eukaryota; kingdom Viridiplantae; phylum Streptophyta; class Magnoliopsida; order Zingiberales; family Musaceae; genus Ensete; species Ensete ventricosum. The sequence goes on along the minus strand of JAQQAF010000001.1, from coordinate 29,451,752 downwards.
CTCTTGAGTAACCTATGACTGAGATTATTTTGGATCTGTGTTTAAAGGTGAATCGATCTCATTATTGTGATCTCATCATGATCTGACTCTCATTACATAGAACCAAGGACACTACAATATATATGCAACATATAATATAATGTGATGATATACCAATATTAATCATAAGTAAAAATATAACACAGTATGTCACACATGTCATCACTCACGTAATTGGCTTGCAGGGCACTTATAACTAGCAAGATTATCACCAGAGGGATATTGATAAATGGCTTATATATGTTAGACACTTCTTCACACATCATGAATATAAATATATCTAAGAGAAAAAATGATGAGGTGAATAATGCATACCTATGGTATTGTGGGCTATGTCATATAAATGAGGGAAGAATTTAAAAGTTGCTTAAAGAATGATACTTAGATCCATTTGACTATGAGTCATATGCAACTTGCGAACCTTGCCTTTGTGGGAAGATGACCAACTCTCCTTTTAGTAGAACTGGAGAGAGAGCTACTAAGTTATTAGAACTCATACATAGTGATGTATGTGATCCCATGTCGACTCAGGCTATATGTGGTTATGCATACTTCATTATATTTACTAATGATTTCTCTAGGTATGGACACGTGTACTTGATGAAGTACAAGTCGAAGGCCTTTATGAAATTCAGGGAATATAAGAATGAGGTAGAGAACCAAATTGGAAAGAGTATTAAGACTCTTCGATCAGATCGAGGAGAGTATTTGAGTACGGAGTTCACCCATTTCCTTAGGGATAATGGGATTCTATCCCAGTGGACACCTCCTTATACACCTCAGCTCAATGGTGTATCAGAAAGGAGGAATCACACACTATTAGACATGGTGCGATCCATGATGAGTTTCACTGACTTACCCATCTCATTCTGGGGGTACGTCCTAGAGACCGTAACTTATCTTCTGAATAGAGTTCTATCAAAGTCGGTAGTGTCTACACCATATGAGATATGGAAAGGAAAAAAACCCGATCTTAAGGTAGTTAAAATTTGGGGTTGTCTTGCCCACGTTAAAAGACACAACCCTGATAAGTTGGAATCAAGGACGGAACGGTGCACATTCGTGGGATACCCTAAGGAGACTTTAGGGTATTATTTCTATCATCCCGAGGACCAAAAGGTCTTTGTTGCCAAGAGAGCTATGTTCCTTGAGAAGGAACACTTTCTTGGTGGAAACAGTGGGAGTGAGATAAAATTGAGTGAGGTTAGAGAACCTTGCTTAAGCACCATTCCAGAGCCCGAGTCTGTTCAGGTACCTAACACACAAATTCCAACTTTGCATAGGTCTAGCAAAGTATTTCACCCTCCTGAAAGATATGTGGGACATATCAGTGGGAGGTCTCTCAGGATGTTGATCCTCAGACCTACGAAGAGGCTATTATGAGTATAGACTCCGGGAAGTGGCAAGAAGCCATGAATTCTGAGATGGATTCTATGTACTCTAACAAGGTTTGGAACCTTGTGGATGCACCTAAGGGTATCGACCCATCGGCTGCAAGTGGATCTTTAAAAAAAGATTATAGTAGATGAAAAGGTAGAGACCTATAAGGCAAGGCTAGTAGCTAAAGGATATCATCAAAGATAAGGAGTTGACTATGACGAAGCCTTTTCACCTGTAGTCATGCTTAAGTCCATTAGAATCATTTTGGCCATTGCAGCACACTATGACTATAAGATCTAGCAGATGGATATCAAAATGGCGTTCCTCAATGGCAACCTCGAGGAGGAGGTGTATATGATACAGCCAGAGGGATTCGTATCCAGAGAGAGTCCAGATAAAGTGTGCAGGTTGCTCAAGTCCATTTATGGACTAAAGCAAGCTTCCCAAATTTGGAACATAAGATTTGATGATCAGATCTTATGACTTCATAAGAACGAAGATGAACCATGTGTATACAAGAAGGTAAGTGGGAGTGCAATTACCTTCTTGGTATTGTGTGTGGATGACATCCTAATCATTGGGAATGATATAAGAATGTTCTCCACAGTAAAGACTTGGCTATCCAGAAACTTCTCCATGAAAGATTAAGGGGAAGCATCCTATATTTTGGGGATCCGGATCTATAGAGATAGATCCAAGAGGATGCTTGGCTTATCCCAATCAATGTACATAGACTCCATGGTCAAAAGGTTTGGCATGAAGAATTCCAAGAGAGGTCTCATACCGATGAGACATGGAATATCACTTTCTAGGAGTATGTCCCCAAAGACTCCTAAAGAAAGGGCAAACATGGATAGGATACCCTATACCTCAGCTATTGGTTCTATCATATATATTATGCTATGTACCAGGCCTGATATAATGCATGCTCTAAGTATCACGAGCAGGTATCACGCGGATCCAGGTTTAGAATATTAGAAGGTAGTAAAGTGTATCCTTAAGTACTTGAGACGGACTAAGGATCTCTTACTAGTATATAGAGGAGGTAGCCTCCAGGTTGAGGGCTACATGGACTCGAGTTTCTAGTCTGACATTGATGATAGCCTATCAAACTCAGGGTATGTTCTCACCCTGAATAGAGGAGCAGTAAGCTGGAAGAGTTCCAAGCAAGATACTATTACTGACTCGACCAAAGAGGTGGAATACATTGCTGTAGAAACAACAAAAGAAGGGGTGTGGATGAAGAAGTTCATTAGGGATTTGGGAATCGTTCCAAGTAATGTGAAGTTGATTCCCATATATAGCGATAGCGATAGGGTGATAGCTCTAGCAAGGGAACTCAAGTCTCATCAGAATTATTTTGAGGAGGTTCCACTTAATTAGAGAGATCATAAGCCCGTAAAGATATAGCAATGGAAAGAGTTCCATCCGAAGATAACATTGAAGATCCATTGACGAAGCCGATGACTCAGATTATATTTGAGCATCATAGGGGTCTGATGGGATCAAACACATAAGTGATTGGCTTTAGGTCAAGTGGGAGATTGTTGGTTATAGGTGCCCTACAAGTCAATCAAATGAGTGATGGCACGTGTGACATGCTGTGTGATCTTTTTACATATAATTAATATTGGCATATTCTCATATTATATTATTAGTAGCATATATATTGTGATGTCCTTGGTTTTGTGCAGTGGGAGTCGGATCATGATGAGATCACGATAATGAGATCATTCACCTTTAAACATAGATCCTGAATAATCCCGATCGTAGGTTACTCGAGAGGGACATCAAGATAATCGAACAGATCGGTGTACTATATACCCGTCCATATGATGAAGGTAGCTGGTCTCATAGCCACTTGTGTGGAGACACTAAGGATATAGTACAAGTGCTCATAAGAATGAGTTTACTGATTGATCCGCTTATGGAATGTCGTATGGTTAAAGATACCTAATGTCAAACAGCGATTCTATAGTCCAAGTTGTGTATCTGGTCTCTTGCCTTGAGACACCAAGGATGCCTTATATGAGTACTCATTTATTTGACACCAGACTTATAGGTTTGGAAAGCTCCAGATCTGGTACAACTGGTTATCAGGATTGGTAGCTAACCTTACGAAGGTAATTGAGTGTTAATAGAGGATCATCCACTCTTGGTATCACGAGAGAAATATCTCATATGTGCTTGCTCAGACAAATCCCTGGCCAGGGTCATTCGGATTGAAAGAGAAAGAGTTCCCCGGTGGAATCCGATTAGAGTAAGACAAACTGATTCCGTATGTGACCTGATAGTAGCATGTCCAATATATGGTCTCTAGGATATTAGTTAGATGAGAAATTATAGATACACGATAACTGTGGACAGACAGGTCCGATTGATTTGATCCCCTTGTACCATCTAGGGACTATGGTGTAATGGCCTAGTACGTCCAGAGTCGATGAGTCAAGTGAATATTATGGGGTTAATAATTCACTATATCAGAAAGAGTTCTGATGGGAGTGACTCACGGCCAACTCGGTATCGGGCCTAGAGTGTCACATAAATATGGTGGATGCTTAAGCGAATAGAGGATTCGATGGAGATCCAATTAGCCCCTATTCTCATTAGATGAGACCCTATGCTGATGGGCTCCTTGCTTAAGGCCCAATTAGAGGCCTAAGGAGATTATTGGATAGAGATCCAATAATGCAAGGTTAGTGGGTAATTGGATGGAGATCCAATACCTACTAAGGCAAGAGCCCTAAGATTTTTTGGTGGCTTTCTATAAATAAGAGGGGAGACTCATGGTTGATAAGCTGCAGCTTTGGCCTTCCCCTCCTATTCTCCTCCCCCCCCCCCTTTGTGCAAGAGTTACGAGTTCAAATTGGAGGAGTTTTGCTGCAGAGATCCATCGTGCAGATATCACTAGAGAGGAAGACACTTAACTTCCTTTGTCCTCTCCATCTAGATCTGGAATACAGGGATATACGATCTCCCTAGGTAAAATCAATCTCTCACACATCGTGGTTTTTTACTTTTTATAATTTTTTCTCGCAACCCCAATCTTTTGCACGACTATTTGATTTGCATGGGAAACAAATTTTTTATTTTGATTTTTGTTGCGCATGTGATGCTCCCTCTGAGGTTTCCCAATAATATATATATGCGATGTAAATATATATTAAATATGTATATGTGTAACATGACATATTAGGAGATCAAAACAAAATAAAATCCCCTCCTACGACTATATTAATTTAGAAAGCGGGAGGCAATAAGATTGACCCACGTGGTCTTCCATCGTTATAGGAAGAAATTGGATCCCGACATAGGTTGAGTTGGTCGAGTCCCTCAAGACTCACCTATCTTCGTGATTTGAGATCTTGCCTATAACATAGATATATTACCAGTGACCTAAGGATGTGATATGCTTGGTTGAGTCCCTCGATGGCATATCATCAAATCAGACTCATCTTGTAATGATGGTGATGACTTAACTGAATATCATGGTTGATCGAGTCCCTCAAGACCATAATGGTTCAGAGGTCAAACGGGATAGGAATCATAAGGAGTTGTGATTGGTAAGAGTTGTCTATCGTTTTGGGCTTAGTATGATTGGTTAAGTCTCTCGAGGTTACACTAAGATGCCGATTGGATCCCAATCCCCACTGGAAATCTACCAAAGACTTCTATTTCACATGTGAGGGTGTCGCATGATTTGTTAGAAAATTAGTGGGGGAGTTGATTAAGATAGAAGTCTGTATCTTAATTAGTCTTTTGCAAAATTTACATGTTATTCATTTATGCTACATCTTGTTTATGAGAAACATGTCATTTGCAAACTCCCTACATGGCATATTTGATGTCGACCACCTCACTGGTCCAAACTACATGCATTGGCTCTACAATTTGAGAATTGTTCTCATGGTTAAAAAATTGATGTATGTCCTTAACACAATTATGCCCACGCCAAAGGAAGGGGCAAGCTACGTGAAGTATATAGACAATACCACTTTGACAAAGTGCTATATGTTGGCCTCCCATGACTCCTGAGTTATAGAGGCAACATAAGAGTATATATGTCAATTCCATCCTTCTCCATCTTCACCAGCTGTTTGAGGAACAGGGAAGAACTTAGAGATATGAGATATCCAAGAGTCTCTTTCGAGCCAGGATAACATAAGTGACATTTATAGAACCATGTCTTGATGATAATATAGTGGATTAAGAAACTTATAGGTCTTGGAATAGTCCTAGAGGATATGTGTCGATCTTATACTTTAGTCCCTACTAGATTCCTTTTCTCAATTCATCATAAACTTCAATATGAGCAAGTTTGAGGTGACTCTCCCTAAGCTCCTCAATATATTGAGGGAAGCTGAAAGCACCATCAAGAAAGAGAAGCCAGTTCTCTATATTGGTGAGACTAAGAAAAAAAGGAATGCTGATAAAACCCTTAATAATGGCAAGAACAAGGGCAGACTGGGTCAGGCACAACTTGCCAAGAAAGACCCAGGAAAGGACAAAGGCCAGTGCTTATACTATAGCAAAGATGGACACTAGAAGAGGAACTGCAAGGATTACCTTGCAGAGAAGTTGAAATAGATTGGAGAAGTTTCAGGAACATTTATGATCAGTCTTCATTTATCAGATTATTATGATAACACATGGGTATTAGATATCGAGAGTGCTTATCATATCTGTAATTTGTTATAGGTTCTGGTAGGCCTAGGAGACTAGCAAGAGGTGAGATGGACCTCAAGATACACAATAGAGCAAGAGTTGCTGTAGTTGTTGTTGGTGAGGTCATCCTACAACTACTTGGTAGAGTTACCATTGCATTAGATGCATGCTATTATGTTCCCTCTATTATCAAAAGTATTATTTTTATTTCTTGTTTGATAGTTAGTGGATATAAATTAGTTTTTAAGAACAATAGTTGTTCATTAATTTTGGATGATGAGATCATCACTAGAGAGACATTGATTAATGGTTTATATGTGCTAGATCATTATTAATTTTATTACCAAGAGGGCTTTTATTCCTTGAGAAGGAACACGTTCTTGATGAAAATAGTGTGAGTGTGATAGAGTTGAGTGAGGTTAGAGAACCTAGCTCAAGCACCATTCCAGAGATCAAGTTTGTTCAAGTACCTAATACACGAGTTCCAACTTTGCGTAGGTCTATTAGAGTGTCTCACTCTCCTAAAAGATATGTGGGACATATCAATAGAGACAACACTCAGGATGTTGATCTTGAGACCTACGATGAGGCTATTATGACTATAGATTTCAGGAAGTGGAAAGAAGTCATGAATTCTAATATGGACTTCATGTACTCGAACTAGGTTTGGAACCTTATGGATGCACTTAAGGGTATCGTACCCATCAACTGCAAATGGGTTTTCAAGAAGAAGATCGGAGTAAATGGAAAGGTGGAAACCTATAAGATAAGGCTGGTAGCAAAAAGAAACATTGAAAGGCAAGGAGTTGACTATGATAAAATATTCTCACCTATAGCCAAACTGAAATCTATTAGAATTCTTGTAGCTATTACAGCATACTATGTCTAGGCAGATGGATATGAAAACTATATTCCTCAATGGTAACCTCGAGAAGGAGGTGTATATGATATAATTGGAGGGATTCGTATCCAAGGAGAGTCCATATAACGTATGCAGGTTGCTTAGGTCCATCTATGGACTGAAACAAGCTTCCAGAAGTTGGAATATAAGATTTGATGAAGCGATTAGATCTTATGACTTCGCTAAGAACAAAGATGAGCTTTATGTGTATAGGAAGGCAAGTGGGAGTGCTATCACCTTCTTAGTGTTGTATATGGATGACATCATAATAATCGAGAATGATGTAGGAATGCTCTCCACAGTTAAGGCTTGGTATCTAGAAACTTCTCCATAAAGGACATAGAGGAAGCATCATACATTTTGAGTCTATAGAGATAGATCCAAGAGGGTGCTTAACTTGTCCCAATCCAAGTAAATAGACTCAATTATCAAAATGTTTGGCATGAAAAATTTCAAGAGATGTCTCAGACTAATGAGACATGGAATATCACTTTTTAGAGTATGTCCTTAAAGACTCCTGAGGAAAGAACAGATATGGATAGGATACCCTATGACTCAGCAATGGTGTCTATCATGTATGTTATGCTATGTACCAAGCTTGATATAGTGCATGCTCTGAGTGTCACGAGCAGGTATTCTAAGTTTGGAACACTGGAAAGCAATAAAGTGTATTCTTATGTACTTGAAAAGGACTAAGGATCTTTTACTAGTATACGGAGGAGGTAGCTGCCAGGTTGAGGGCTACATGGACTCGAATTTCCAGTCCGATATCAATGATAGCAAGTCAAACTCAAGGTATGTGTTCATCATGAATGGAGGAGTAATAAGCTAAAAGAGTTCTAAGCAAGATATATATATATATATATATATATATATAATGTCCTTAGTTTTGTGTAATGAGAATCGAATCGTGATGAGAACATAAAAAATGAGACCGATTCACCTTTAAACACAGATCCAAAATAATCCTAGTTATAGGTTACTCGAGTGGAACATCGAGATAGTCGAATAGATCGGTGTACTTTATACCCATCCATATGATAGAGGTGGCTAGTCTCGTAGCTGCTCGTGTGGGGACACTTAGGATATAGTATAAGTGCTTATTGGAAAATGAGTTCACTGATTGATCCACTTACGGAATGTTGTATGGTTAATTATACCTAACGTCAGACAACAATTCCGTAGTTTCAGTTTTATGTCTAGTCCTTGGACTTGGACACCAAGGAAGCTTTGTTTGAGTACTCCTTTCTTTGACGCCAGTCTTATAGGTTTATAAGTTACATATTTAGTACAACTAGGTATCGGGATTGGTAGCCAACCTTACGAAGGTAATTGAGTGTCAATAGAGAATCATCCACTCTCAATATCATACAAGGAATATCCCATGTGTTCTTGCTCGGACAAATCCCTACCTAGGGTCATTTAGATGGAGTTCTCTGGGAGAATCTGATTAGAATAATACTCAGACGGATATTGTACATGGCCTGGTAGTACCATGCCCAATATATGGTCTCTAGGATATTAGATGGATGAGGGACTATAGATACATAGTAATTGAGCACAAACATGTCCAATGGATTAGATCTCATATATCGTCTAGGGATTATGGCATAATGACGTAGTACTTTCACAGTCAATGAGTTGAGTGAATTGTTATAGGATAACAATTCATTAAGTCAGAAGATGTTCTGAGTCAGAAAGAATTCTGACAGATGCAACTCACGGCCAGCTTAGTATTGCGCCTAAAGGGTTACACACATATGGTGAATGATGGCAGCGAATAGAGGATTGGATATGAGTTATCCAGTTAGCTCCCATTCATATTAGATGAGACCCAATATTGATGGAGATTATTAGATAGAGATCCAATATAGAAGATGTGTGGGTAATTAGATGGAGATCTAATACCCACTAAGGCAGGATCCATTAGGTTTTTTGTAGCTCTCTATAAATAGGAGGCAAGGACGGCACAATAGCGTGATATGCTACACCTTTGGCTGCCCCCTCCTATTCTCCTCCCTCCCTCATCTTCTCAGTCGACTAACCCCTCCCTACTGTGAGAGGGCAACAAAGAAGATAATAGCTTTTCTTCCACGTTTGGTGAGAGAAGGGTGCAAGAGTTGCATAGTTTTGGCTGCGATTAGAGGAGTATCACTGCATCAATCTATCATGTGAATATCACCAGAGAGAAGGACATCTGACCTCCTTAATGCTCTCTATTTGGATCTAAAATTTTATAGATATATGATCTCCTAGGTAATCAATCACATACTAGTCGTAGTTTTTTATTTTTGCCCGTGCACCAATCTTTGCATGACGACATGATAAACATGGGAAACTATTTTTATTTTATTTTTACATTATATATATGATGCTCTCTGATGGTTTCTCGATAATCAATGCATAGTTCACCATGTCATTATCATAACTTGAGATTTTGCTCAAATGGTCTTCTTTATTCTAAGTATCGTTCATTTTCTTAAAAAGTTTTCCTCTTTTTTATAATGTGTTTTACATGTCATTTCATAGGTCATTAAAGATCCTTTGAGTTATTTAAAAGAAAAGTTATTCAAGTCATTTGATTCTTGGATAGTCATTACTTTTGGATCTTAACTTTTTGGAAGAGATCTTCAAATCTTTTTAACTAATTCAATATTAGTATAGCTTTGACCAAGAGCTTTTAAATCATTGACAACAACGTAACACAAGTATACATATCATGAATGGTTTCACTTGGCTTCATTTTCAACAATTCATAACTATGTACCAAAAGATTGATTTTAGATTCTTTTACCATCTTTATGCCATCATGAGTAACTTCAAATGTCTCAAATATCACATGCAATGTCACAAGTACAAACATGGTTAAACTCATTTTTGTCTAAAGTATAAAATAAAGCATTCACAGCTTTAGTATTTAAAGAAAATATATTTCTAAAATCATTCCATTCATTCATCGGTTAGAATATTTTTGAAAACCACATTCAACAATGTTCCACAAATCAAAATCCATAGAAATCATAAAAATCATCATTCATGTTTTCTAATAAATGTAGTCTATCCAATTGAACATAGGAGGACGAGTAATAGAATGACTCTCTTATAGGTTACTCGAGTGGGATATCGAGATAATCGGATAGACTGATGTACTGTATACTCGTCCATATAATGGAGATGGTTAGTCTTATAGCCGCTCATGTGGGGACTCTAAAGGTATAGTACATGTGCTCGTTAGAGAATGAGTTCACTAATGATCTATTTATGGAATGTTGGATGATAAATGATACCTAACACCATATAGTGATTCCAAAGTCCCAGTTGTGTATATGGTACTTAGACTTGAGAAACCACAGATGCATGTTTGAGTACTCTTTTCTTTGATGTCGGATTTACAAGTTTCGAAGTTCATGATCTGGTATAATTAGTTATTGAGATTTGTAGCTAACCTTACGAAGGCAACTGAGTGTCAATATATGATCGTCAACTCTCGGTATCACGAGAGGAATATCACATGTGCTCTCGCTTAGGCAAATCTCTGGCTAGGGTTGTTTAGATTAAGAGAGGAGTCCTATGAGAGAATCTGATTAAGGCGAGACTTGGATGGATTCCAAGTGAGGCCTAATAGTACCATGCCCGATATATGGTCTCTGGGATATTAGATGGATGAGGGACTATAGATACATGATAACTAAGGATAGACAAGTTCAATATATTAGATCCCCTTATACTGTGTGGGTACTATAACATAGTGGCCTAGGAGTTCCGATGGGTGCAACTCATGGCTAGCTCGGTATTGAACCTAGAGAGTCACACACAAATAATGGATGCTACGATGAGTAGAGAATTGGATATAAGTTATCCAATAAGCCCCTGTTTCATTGGATAAGACCCAACATTAATGGATTCCTTGCATGAAGCTTAATTAGATGTAAATTAATATTATTGGATAGAGATCCAATAATCCAAGAGGAGAAAATAATTAGATAGAGATCCAATACCCACTAAGGTAGGATCCATTAGGGTTTAAAGAGGCTCTCCATAAATAGGAGGCAAGGGAGGCCAAGAAAGAGCATAGGCTTCACCTTTAGCCACCCCCTCCTATTCTCCTCCCTCCCTTCTCTTCTCAGTTAGCCACCCCTCTCCCTGGTGCGTGAGCAATGAAAAAGAAAGGATTTCTTCTTCCATGTTTGTTGCATGGTGATGCGAGCTATGAGTTTTTGTACTATGATTGAAGGAGCATCGCTACATTGACCTACCATGTGGATACCGTTAGAGAGGACATTTGACCTCCTTCATCTATGTCTATGGATCTAGGTTTTTAGAAATATACAAGCTCCATAGGTAAAACATCTAATACACGCTGCATAGAAAGTTTTGGTTTTGTGATTTTTCACGCACCAATCATCGCACGATGACATGATAAACGTGGGAGACCTTTTGTTTTGTTTTTCTTGCTACATATATGATGCTCTGATAAGGTTTCCCAACATGGTATCAGAGCTAGGTTCATATTGTGATTTTGTCATATAGATTATTTTCTATGTAGCTTGTTACGATTTTGTCACAATTTTCATATTTGGACAACACCTTTTCTCAATATTGAAAGGTACTTTAGATTGATGTTTTGATGTCAAAATTGTTGACACAAAATGTAGGAGAAATAGTAGCACATGTTGTTGTCTTGTAGATTAGCCAAAGGCTCCTTACAGCCTTGGCCATGAGCATGGGGAACCCCTAGTAGCTATGGTTTCCTAGCTACAGGAGGTAACCCTACGGTTAAGGAATCTTGACCACAAGGGGCAGCATGGTTATCGGGGCTTGTTAGTCGCCCATCATATTGCAGCCAAGGTTGTTGGCTATAAGGAACACCTTAGGGGCCAGAGTTTCCTAACTGCCCAAGGCTGCCCTATGGCTAAGGACTCCTAGCCATAGTGGTTAGGGTTTCCTAACCGCATATGGGTCTCTTTCCTCCCTAGCCATAGTGGTTAGGGTTTCCTAACTGCATATGGGTCTCTTTCCTACCATGTGGGACACCCTATATAGTTCCCAAAAATTCCAGTAATATAATTATAAATAATTTAATTAATTATTATTTATCTAGTAGTCCTACATGATGATGTGTATATGTGATGTATGATATGGACGGATGATCATGGATCATATGATGTGATGTGTATATGCGTGATTATTATTATTTTTGGGGCTTGCGAGCCTCTGATTTTTCTCATTTATTGTTGGGTATATGTGTCTGTGATTATGTTGTTATTATATGAAGAGGTACAGTGGGAAGGTGGAGGTGCTAGTGGGACCCACGATGTCGAGATAAATGATCGTGATGAATGGAGATGTGCCGAGGTACCGATGGAACTGATGATGATGAGATAGACGATCACAGGGCATGAAGATGCGTCGATACACACATAGATCCTATTATGAGTGATTAGGCCTCTTGGCTCAGGCCTGATCTCACTATCTAACAGTTCATGATTATCTGTTATTATGCATATGTGAAATGTGATTGCTTGTACACCTATTAGATATATATTTACATGCGAAGTTGATATTTATCAAATATGTATGTATATGACATGGTATATTAGGAAACCAAACCAAAACCCCCTCCTGCGATAATATTAAGTTGGTAAGCATGAGACAATTAGATTGGCCAATGTGGTCTTCTATTGTTATAGGGAGAAATTGAATCCCGACGTAGGTTGAGTTGGTTGAGTCCCTCAAGGCTCACCTATCTCACGATTTAAGATCTTGCCTATGACATAGAGATGTCACAAGTGACTTGAGGATAGTGTATGTTTGATCAAGTCCCTCGAGGGTATATCATCAAATCAGACTCATCTTGTAATGATGGTGATGACTTTACTGAACATCATGGTTGGTCGAGTCCCTCGAGGCCATGATGGTTCATAGGCCGAATAGGACGGGAATCACAATGAGTTGTAATTGGCAAGAGTTGTCTACCTTTTGGGCTTAATGTGATTGGTTGAATCTATTGGGAAACCTGAGAGCATCACATCCACAACGAAAAAAAGTAAAACAAAAGGTTTCCCACATTTATCATCGTGCGATGATTGGTGGGTAAAAAATCACAAAACCAAAAAACTACGAATCTTGTGAGATATGTTACCTAGGCAGATCATATATCCATAAAATTTTCAGATTTAATAGAAGAGGATGAAGGAGGTCAGTTGTCTCTTCTCTAGCAGTATCCACACTATGGATCGATGTAACGATGCTCCTCCAATCGTGATGCAAATCTCATAGTTTTTGCGCACCAACTTGTAGTGAACATGGAAGAATAACTCTTTTCTTGTTCACTGTCCTCATGCAGTAGGGAGAGGGGTGGTTGGCTGAGAAGAGAAGGGAGAGAGGAGAATATGAGGGGGTGGCCAAAGTTGTAGCCTATCATCTTTCTTGGTCGCCCCTGCCTCCTATTTACATAGAGCCTCTTAAACCCTAATGGATCATACCTTAGTGGATATTAGATCTCTATCTATGATTATTGGATCTCTATCCAATAATCTCAATTTGCCTCCAATTGGGCCTCATATCCATTAATGTTGGGTCTTATCCAATGAAACAAGGGTTTATTGAATAACTCATATTCAATCCTCTACTCGCTGCAATATTCATCATATGTTTGTGACCCTCTAGGCCCAGTACCAAGCTAGCCATGAGTTGCACTCGTTAGAACTTCTTCTAACTCAGTGAATTATTATCCCATAACAATTCACTCAATTCATCGACTATGAACAAACTATGCCACTACACCATAGTATCTAGACAGTACAAGGGGATCTAATCCATTGGACTTGTTTGTGCTCAGTTACCGTGTATCTATAGTCTCTCATCTATCTAATATCTCAAAGACCATATATTGGGCATGGTACTTGTCAGGCCTCATACAGAATCCATCTGAGTCTCACTCTAATCGGATTCTCCCGGAGAACTCCTCTCTCAATTCGAACGACCCTGGCCAAAGATTTGCTTGAGTAATAGCACATGGGATATTCCTCTCATGATACCAAGAGTGGATGATCCTTTATTGACACTCAATTATCTTTATAGGGTTGGCTATCAATCTCGATAACTGATTGTACTATATCTGAAACTTCAAGACTTGTAAATCCAACATCAAAGAAAGACCTGTAAGTTTGTCATATTCTTCTCCATATTTTGCATCGGATTGGCTTTCAACATCATCTATTCATTACTACAATATGTTGCATCCTCCTTATCTTGTTGCATAAAATTGCTAGCTCCAAAGACTTTTCTTACAAAGTTATCATCTTTATGACGAAAGCTATATTGTTATCATATATCCAATCTTTCTATAGATAGTTTGCTGCCATATTCATCTTCGTATTTTACGTCGGCTTGGCTTTCCTTACTAGTGGATTCTCAACGAATCCTTCTTTAGATCTTTGACGTAACCATTGAAAACTTTTCATCGTAAAATTGTTGACTTTTTTACGAGAATTTTGTTGCCAAAATTGTCAGTGTTTCTTGCTGCAAATCTAACCCATCTTTGCTAACTTAACAACTATGGACTTGCTATCATCATCATCTATTTCTTGCTTCCAAAACGATCCTAAAACACTTGGCATACTGCTAGAATTCTTTCATCGTAAAACAATTGTTCCTTGATGAAAAATCCTGCATTATTACCCTTCAGCATATCTTAGTGCACCAACACCCGAACCTTGCCAAACCGGTTGCTGCCCCCAACAGCAACCCTAAACCTTCCTTCCTAGCCTTAAGCCACTGCCACCGAAATCCTTTCCAGCCACCACAACACCCTCAAACCATAGCACCAATAGCAAACCTAAACTGCAACCTTGATCCATCACCCTTTCGACCACCAATCCTTACCAAACTGATTGTTGCCATCAACAGCAACCCTAGATTAACCCTCTAACCCTAAACCTCTATCACCAAACCTGTTATGACCCTATCTAGGTTGGGTCCTAGGTTCAGTTAGTCATGAATATAATAAACCCTAAATTAGATACCACCCCTTATTAAAGAAGTGGTCGACTAGGGTTAGGGAAGAGTCCATATGAAGAGAGAGTCTTCTAGCCACCACTCCTCTTTGGAGAGGCCAGCTAGGGTAGAGGGGGAGAGTTCCATTTAGCTAGGACTCTCTGCCCTTGATTGAATATGAGTCCCCTATAGCCATCGGCCACCTAGTTGGCTAGGAATTATGAGTTGATAGGAAGAGGAGTCTATTAGAAGTAGGAGTTAAAATTAGGAGTTATGACTCTTCTAGTAGAGTTTCACTTAAAGTATGAGTTGGAGTTAAGAGTTCTATTCTTATTAGGAGTCATAGTTTAGGGGGTCTCTTCATGAGCAATATAAAAAGCATAAAAACTTCTCCTTTATCATCATCAATAGATCAAATTTCATTCAGCCATTGTGCAGAAAACCTTAGAGGAGGGAACCCCTATAGAGTTCCAAGAGGTCGATCCCCTATAAAGATCAACCCCAAGCTTAGAATCTGTAAGGGTTCTAATACTTGGTATCAGAGCAGCATTCCTCGAAGCTTCATGACCTTTCTATAGCCGCCCATCATCTTCATCCATCTCCCAAGCAATTCTCATAATTGTTGTGATCATCGCCAACTCCGCTGTTATCACCACTGCAACATATCACCCCTTCAATCTCATTGCAAATTGCATCAGGTTCTGATATTCTAATGTACTGCTGCTACAATTTAGTTATCTTAAACCTAAAAAACCAAAAAATGTATAAATTTATCATCGCAAAGTTGCCATCTTTACGACGAAAGTTACGCTGCAGAATTCAGCCATATACTACTGCCTTGTTACAACGAAAGTTGCCATCTTTTTTACAGTATTACCTTTCCCTTACCAGCAGATTCCCATTGAGTTTTACTCAAATCCTTGTTACGAACTGCTGGAAAAAATTATGTCTATACTGCTGAAATCTTTTCGATGAAAAAATTATATTGCTATACCTTTTGTCATTCTTTTTCACGTAAACCACCGAACCCTACCAATCTTGTTGCCACCAACCACATCATCTTTAAGGCACCCCTCTAGCCTTAAGATGCAGCCATCGTAGCCTTTTTTTGAATTTTATAGCCAGCCCAAATAGCAACTTAACACTGTAGCCAAAACAGCCGTCTACTACTTTGCTATTGTGTTTTTGCACAAAACTCGTTGCAATATTTTATTGCCATATTCTTTTCAATACTTTGCATTGATTTGACCTTAATCATCATCTATTTCTTACTATCATAATCATCTAAAACACTACTGGAATTTTTGTCGTCAAATTGTTGTTCTTCGACGTAAAATTATAATGTTGCATCATTTCGCTATTCCTCACCGCATACACCACCAATCCTTACCAATTCGATTACTGCCACCCATAGAAATCCTAACCCATCTTCCTATCCTTAAACCATTGCCATCAAACCTCCCTTACAACCTCTATAACAGCCCCGAACAGCAGCATCAACAGCATCTCCTCTTGATGAAAAATTATGCTGCAATACCCTTAGGACTATTTACTACACCCACACCTAATCCCTATCAAACCGGTTGCTACCATCAACAGCAACCCTAAGCCACCCCTCTAACCCTAAAGATCTATCACCAACCCCCCTTACAGCCTCTATAGGAGCTCCAAACCATAGCCCCAACAACAACCAAAAATAGCAACCTTTCAGCCTCAAACCGCAACCATCTACCCTTGACCCACCACCTCTTTCGGCCACCAATCCACTCAACTAGTTTATACCATTGACCCAACAACAAGAGAAAGATATTGACACTACAGATCTAGGGTCTTATGCCACGACATTGGTAGATTTGATCGGTGCCAAGTTAGAGACCTTAGAGACGTGTATGGAGGATAGACTAAGCACTCTCTTCTCAGAATTTAGAATTGGCATATCTCCAAGCCTGATAAAATTACAGCAAGGTGAAAGTTCAGAGAGGACTCCTAAAAAGAAAGAATGAGCTACTAATTTGATGCAGCCATGCATAAGGGTGGACTTCCCTCAATGGGAAGAGGGAGACCCGACAGGATGGCTTTCATGCACAGAATGCTACTTCCGTTATCACCGGACACCGGAGGATTCCATGGTGGACATCGCTGCCATCCACCTTAAAAGAGATGTCATACAGTGGTATATTTGTTTTAAGCATACCCACGGAGTCCCAACATCGAAGCAATTCAAGAACAGGCTGCTACTCCACTTTAGACTAATGGAGTACAAGAACACGAACGACCAACTCATGAAAATTTGCCAAACCTTAACCTTGCAAGAATATCAAACCAGGTTTGAGCATCTTTCAAATCAAACTCAAGATTGGTTTGAAAAATAGTTGCTAGGGATGTTCATCAAATGATTAAAGTCAGAGATCATATGCGAAGTCAAGTGGTGAGAACCGTATACATTGAGGGCTACCATCTCCTTCGCCTGAATCCAAGATGAGCGACTCAACCAAGACGCCCGAAGGACAAGGACCACACCTAGACTAGCAGCATACAATCCTTTAGCACACTCTACTCCCAACCATCCTTCGCTAACAAAGAAATTGACAAGAGAAGAACTTTACGACAGATCGGCAAAGGGTTTATGTTGGCATTGCGATGAACCGTGGAGCCGCGACCATCGCTACAAGAAGAGATGCCTTCTTCTGATTGAACCCCTCAATGATTCAGAGGAGGAGATCCATGAGTATAAGGAGGAGGTCACGAAGAAAGAATCACAGCAGGCCGATTCTATGTTGCATGATCTTGCCGGCTACACGAACCCGCAAACGATGAAAGTGGGAGGACTACTCACACAGCAACCAATCACCATCCTCAACGATACTAGGAGCACCAATAACTTCATGAACAAGAAGGTTTCTACCCAGATGGTGCTTCATATTAAAGATTGCAGCAGGTTAGATGTTACGGTAGCCAACGATCGAATTTTGAAGTGCGATCGAAGAAGTCCATGCATGAAATTATTGCTACAGGATCAAGAAATAATTGTGATAGAACCCCAGAAGGAGCCCTATAGATTTTGATCCTTGAGGGGGATCAACCCTTGGAACGCTGTAGGGGTTCCTCCCTCCTAGATTCGGCACAAGGCTGAAATAAAATTGATAATTGCTTGATTCAAGAGAGGGGGTGGCTACATCATTATATAAGGATCAAAACCCTAGCCTAAGGGTGCTTGCCTAAGTAGAATTACCCCTTTGCCCCTCCTATAGCCAACCTGCCTTAATAGGAACAGGAGGCGGCTAAGTGGCTCTATAGTCGACCTAAGCAAGGGGAAACCCTAGCCGACCAACCCAGTAAGGGGTGTGGCGGCTACTAGCCCTAAGGGCTAATCTAAACCTTAGTCATACTCCTTTATAAGATAGGAGTGGCTTTATTACAATCTAACAGGGTTTTTATTGACTAGTACTAAGATGATTAGGACTCAACCTTGCTGGAGTCCTATCAAGTCTGCCCTCTTCCGATCAGCCTTGTCCTCAAGGCTGAGGGTCCATAAACTCTGGAAACTGGATCTTCAACTCCTCATATGACTCCTATGCTATCATTAATTGAACTTTGGCCTCCTTATCAGTTGGGGTGTTAGTTTGAAAGATTTGGGCTAAGTCATCTTCTTTAAATTTCCATTTATGGTGGGATAGCTGGCGGATCAACTGTAATCCTGATCTGGTGCGCGAATTTGATCTCCAGGTTAGGGCCCCAATGTGATCCTCAATTTTGCAAGGCCCAAAGAAATAGGGAGACCACTTCATTAAGGCTCGAGTTTCCTATTGATCAGGCTGGAGGTGTAGAAAATATCGATCTTCAATTTTTCGTCCATCCTGAAGTTTGTCGTGAGGTCGTTTCTTCTTTGCATATCCTGCCAAATGGTTAGTCTTTAGTGATAGCCAATCTTTCTTTTGGAATGATGACTGTCCTCTGGTATGGTTCAGGATGATGAGAGCCCAATCTGGCGTGAGCATGGATTGCAATTCTTTTAGTTTTACTCCTCTTTCGTGCCATGGACCTATATCCAACCATATTTTAAATTTGGTAGTAACTAGTATCTCCTGTAAAAACTTTGTATGAAGTGTGGGGGAAGCCTCAGTGTAAATTAGGAGTCAACCATCTTGCATAAGAATAGCCCCAATTCCAACTCCTGACGCATTGGCCTCAATGACCAAAGTGAGGCCAAAATCGGGCAGCGCTAGGACCGACGTCATCGTCATGGCAGCCTTGAGTCGTTCGAAGGCTGCAGAGGCTTTATCTGACCACAAGGAGTCTTTCTTCAGTAAGGACGTGAGCGGGGCACTGATCTTGCCATAATCTTTCATAAAATTTTGGTAGTAGCCTGTGAGTCCAAGGAAACCGCGTAATGATTGTACGTTTGTAAGTCTCGGCCATCCTTGCATTGCTGCAATCTTTGTCGGGTCCACCGCCACTCCATCCTCTAATATAATGTGCCCAAGATACTCCACTTTATGCTGTAAGAAGCTGCACTTTGACTGTTTAACATAAGGAGTGTTCTCTCGAAGAATCGTTAGAATAGTTCGTAAGTACTGAAAATGTATATCAAGCGTAGGGCTATAACTGAGAATATCATCAAAGAATACCAATACGAACTTACATAGAAAACTCTGAAAGATGTCATTCATCAGGCTTTAGAAAGTAAAAGGAGCATTCATAAGTCTGAAAGGCATTACCAGAAACTCGTAGTGGTCGTTATGCGTGCGGAATGCAGTTTTCAGAATATCTTAAGTGCATACCCAAATCTGATGGTATCCGGATCGAAGATCCAATTTAGTGAAGACTCGGGCTCCTTTTAATTCATACAAGAGTTCATCTACGAATGAGATAGGATATTTATCCTTGACGGTGATGATGTTTAGAGCCCGGTAGTCAATGCACATCTGCCATATACCATCTTTCTTGCGCACTAGCAACACCAGTGAGGAGTAAGGGCTGCAGCTCGGTCGAATCACCCCGGTTTCAAGCATCTCTTTAACAATATTCTTGATCTCATCCTTCTGCAAGTGTGGATAGTGGTACGGTTGTAAATTTGCTAGAGGTTTGCCTGGCAAAATAGGAATGCGACTGGTTAGAGGGCAGCCCGCGTGGCTCCAAGAAAACATCCGCGAATTCGTTCAGGTAAAGGGCAAGCTTAGGATATGAGTTTTGTACGTTCTCCCCTATAGATGGCTGCTGAATATGCATCAAGAATCCACCATGTGCTTTGTGCAAAACTTTCTCCATTTATTGCGACGAAATGGAGGAAATTTGGCTCCCGTGCTTGCCTCGTAACGTGACCTATCTCCCTTTGCAATAAAATTTTATGATTAATTTAGAAAAATTCTAGGAGATATCACCTAGTGTTGTGAGCCATTCGATCTTGAGTATGGCTTCATAATCATCGATGGGTAGAAGGAAAAAATCAACTACCACTTCTTGGTCTTGGAGGAGTAGTTTCACCCGCGGGCACCATTGGTCGCAATTAAAGATTCGACCGTCGGCGACCTTTACATCAAACTTGTTGCAATCTTCGATTTGAAGTGCCAAACGTGCAGCAACCTTACTATTGAGGAAGTTATTGGTGTTGCCCGTGTCGATGAGAATGGTGATGGGTTGCTGTTTTAGAAGTCCTCCAACTTTCATCATCTGTGGGTTAGAATAGTCGGCCATTGCGTGCACTGCGTAGTCGGTCGGTTGGGACTCTTCCTCGATGGCTTCTTCTTTAGGTTCAAGGGCTTCTTCAGATGTTTTATTGTCCTCATCCTCCACTGGTTCAATCATGAGGAGTCGACCCTTTTTGTAGTGATGTCCGTGGCTCCACGGTTCGTCGCGATGCCAACACAACCCCTTGGCCGATCGTTCACGAAGCTCATTTCTTATTAAATTTTTTAGTGTGGGGGCTTGGATGGCAGTAGAGAGTGCAATAGGCCTTGGCATGGCTGGTCGGGGAGCGACCCTTGTCCTTCGTAGCTCATGGTTCAATTGTTCTTCCTGGATACGCGCGAAGGAAATCACCACCATAAGAGTGTACGGTTGTCGTGCCTTTACTTCTCCTCGGATCTCTGGCTTTAGGCCCTCGATAAAAGTACCTAAAAGTTTTTTCTCAGACTAATTCTCAATTTGGTTAGATAAACGCTCAAACCTTGTTTGGTATTCTTGTATTGCAGAGGTTTGATGAATCTTTGCCAATTACCGTCGATGTTGTTAAAATCGGTTGGTACGAAGCGGTTTAGTAGTCCTTCCTTGAATCGCTGCCAAGAGACTCCTCCATAGGTGTGCTTAAACCAATTAAACCACTGAATAGCATCTCCCTCGAGGTGGATGGCAGCAATCTCCACCCGTGTGGCATCAGCGGTTCCGTAGAACCGAAAATAGCGCTCCGCGCACAAGATCCTCCCGATCGGGTCTCCTTCTTCCCATCTAGGGAAGTTAACCTTCATGCATGGATTATTGAGATCAGAGGTGATGTGACCATGTTCTTGAGGATCATCTCGCCATTCTGAAGTTTCTCCGTGTTGTGATTTCCTCAGGCTCGACAGTCGGCCAATGCTGAATTCAGCGAAAAGGGATCACATCTTCTCTTCCATGCGGTTTCCAAAGGCTTCAAGCTTTGCATCGATAGCCTCCTCTGATGTCATAGTATATGCCTCTAGATCTGTAATATTGAGATCATTTTTTTGTTGTCAAGTTAGTGGCATGGGAATTTTGGAGAAGGGGGTGGCCGGTTGGAAGGTGAATTGGTTTGGAGGAATAGGGTGATGTGGGTGGCTGATTTGGGGCTGCAGTTTTGTGGAGTTTAGGCTATGAATTGGTGTGGTTTTAGGGCTATGATAGTAGTATATGAAAGTTAGGAAAATAGATTTTAGATCTGGGATAGATGGCAGCAAAGGTAGGTGTCTTGGTAAGGAAAGTTAGCTAAAAAGGTAAGTGGATTGATTTGGGTGGCTGATTTGGGGGGGCTGTTTGGTTTTGGTTTAGGGTAGGATTTTGAAGGGTTTTTGATAAGGATGGTAGGGTTTGGTGATGAGGAAAAGAGAGTCCAAAATCTCACAAAAAATAGCACTCAAATCCGATAGAATTCGACGAAAAAAAGTACGGCGATGTGTAGTCCTACCGAACAGATTTTATGTCAGAGAAATGATGACTTCTCGATATAATTTCTACAGGAAAGTTCAAGAAAATAATACAAAAACCCTTGACTTAGATGTTGGGAATACCAGTAAAAAGTTTGGCGAAATTTTGGCAGCGTAATAGTAGGGAAATAGGGCAAAAGATCAAAGGTAGATCCTTCATCGTAAAAATTCTAGAACTGCGTGCTGGTGTAAGATTGCACAAGAAAACCGGTTCCAGAAGGATTTTTTTGAGAAATTAATCCCAAATGAAAGCCAAGTTGATCTTTGGAATTGTATAAAAATTTTGGCCACAAAGGATGAACAAAAGTTCAGTTTCAATAGGCCAGTAGACGGAAGGCAGATTCTCCATCATAAAATTTTAGCATTGCGTGACGAAGAATCGCAATGCTATAAGTCCATATTCAAGAGTTTTAGCACAGCGTGATGGAAGGCAGTTTCAAGAGTTTTTTTATGCGATTAGTTTTAGATGAAAGCTAAGATGATCTACGAAATTGTATAAAAGTTTCAACCAAAAAGGATGATAAAAAGTTCAGTTCCAAGAAGCAACAATCTGCTGAAAATTTCTGTAGCGTTTTGCCTTCGCAACGATGATAACGTTTGCGACGGTAAAATTTTGCAGCAAGGAAACTTTTCAAAAAACTTCTTCAACATGTAAGGTAAAGGATTTTGCAGTATTGAAGAGGCGAGGGTGATAAAAATATACCAGATCTCCATATCAAACGTAGGGGGCAGCGGCAGACTGATTTGATCTATTGCTGGGGTGGAAGGTGGAGGCGCGTGTCGTAGCAATTGTGGAAATTACTTGGGAAGGTGAAGGCATGGATGACGACTACAGGGGCAGCTAGATTGCTGCTCTGATACCAGATGATAGAACCCCGGAAGGAGCTCTATAGATTTTGATCCTTGAGGGGGATAAACCCTTGGAATGCTATAGGGGTTCCTCCCTCCTAGATTCGGCACAAGGCTGAAATAAAATTGATAAATGCTTGATTCAAGAGAGGGGCGGCTACATTATTATATAGGGATCAAAACCCTAGCCTAAGGGGGTGCTTACCTAAGTAGAATTACCCCTTTGCCCCTCCTATAGCCAACCTGCCTTAATAGGAACAGTAGGCGGCTAAGTGGCTCTATAGCCGACCTAAGCATGGGGAAACCCTAGTCGACCAACCCAGTAAGGGGTGTGGCGGCTACTAAGTCCTAAGGGCTAATCTAAACCTTAGTCATACTCCTTTATAAGATAGAAGTGGCTTTATTATAATCTAACAGGATTTTTATTGACTAGTACTAAGATGATTAGGACTCAACCCTGCTGGAGTCCTATCAAATTGTTGATTTCAACCTCCTCCCACTCGATGATTACGAAGTTGTGCTCAGCGTTGAATGGCTATCCACTCTAGGTGATATTTCCTATAATTTTTTCAAATTAATCATGAAATTCTTCAGTCATGAGAAATAGTCATCGTATAAGAAAAGCATGGGGGAAAGGTATCGACTATTTCTATGCAACGCATGGAGAGGATGCTGCAAAAATCACATATCAGCTTCCTAATACATCTTCAAGGGTTGCAAATGGAGGAACCGATGATGAATGAAGATCCAAACGTCCCTTCATTGCTTGTGAAATTTTTAGATGTGTTTGTTGAACCAATAAAACTGCCCCCTACCCGATCGTATGACCATCGCAAGTTCATGGAGGCCCACAGTAAGATCAATGCTCCCCTAATGACATTACTGTAAAAATATATCTTCCTCTAGCCAGACAAAGTTACAGTAGTCTTTGATGCCCTCATGGCTGCGATTCCAACTACATCGGTGCTAGCCTTACCCGACTTCGACAAAGTGTTCGTGATCAAATCTGACACATTGGGAGTTCAAATTGGTGTTGTACTTATGCAGGATGGATGACCCCTAGCCTACATCAGCAAAACCCTCTCTCCATATCACTTGAAGCTATCAATCTATGATGAGGATATGTTGACCATTGCTGAATTTGTGGCTTGGCATGATACAGGTCAACGGCACAAAGGAGAGACGAAAATAAGCCCTAAAAAATTACTGTTTCTACTCATTCCAAACTCAACTCAGGCTCACATTACCATGGACTCTACCATAGGGTAGCCACCATCTCAGAGGAAAGCCTAGCTACCATTAAAGAACAACCACAAGCCAACACACGCAAGAAAGAAACAGTCACCCGACAAATGTCGGAGTAGAAGAAAGTTTGCTATTGAAGATCGAGTCTTCCTTCGTCTTCATCCCTACTAGTAGGGATGAAGACTCGAGCCTCAAGGAAGTAGTCTCCCTATTTCTTTAGACCCTACAAAATTAGAAATCATATCGGAGTCGTAATGTGGAGATCAGATCTACGCGCTAAATTAAAAATACAGCTGATCCTCAGGTATCCTACCTCAAATGGAAGTTTAAAAATGATGACTCAACCCAAATCCATCCAAACGACACCCAAGCTGATGAGGAGGCCCAAGTTCAGCTGATGATCACATGGGATCACAAGATCGAGACAATCACTGTCCAATCACTACTGCTAATGCTAGGAGAAGGATGCGCCTACTATAGGGGGTACGAGGGAGCCTCATGAGGAATTACAAATCAAGACCTAGAGAAATGTAGCTCAGCCTTGACTTGAAGAGGGTAGGTCTGTTAGGACACTAACTAGGTTGGGTCCTAAGTTCATTGATTCATGAATGTAATAAACCCTAAATTAGCCACCACCCCCTATTAAAGAAGTGGTCATTTTTGCTAGGATTAGGGAAGAGTCCATATGAGAGGGAGTCCTCTAATCGCCCCCTCCTCTTTGGAGAGGCCAACTAGGGTAGAAGGGGAGAGTTCCATTTAGCTAGGACTCTCTCCCCTAGATTGAATACAAGTCCCCTATAGCCACCGGCCCATAGTTGGCTAGGGGTTAGGAGTTGAGGGGAAGAGGAGTCTATTAGAAGTAGGAGTTAAATTAAGAGTTAGGACTCTTTTAGTAGAGTTTCACTTACAGTAGGAGTTGGAGTTCAGAGTTTTATTCTTATTAGGAGTCCTAGTTTAGGGGGTCTCTTCATGAGCCCTATAAAAAGTATGTAAACTTCTTCTTTCTCATCATCAATAGATCAAATTTCTTTCAGTCATTGTGCAGAAAACCTTGGAGGAGGGAATCCCTATAGAGTTCTAGGAGGCTGATCCCCTATAAATATCAACCCTAAGCTTAGAATCTACAAGGGTTCTAACAAAACCCCCCTTACAGCCTCTACAACAGCCCTAAACAGTAGCATCAACAGCACCCCCTTTGACGAAAAATTCTGCTGCACTACCTTCGATACTACTTGTTGCATCCACACCCGATCCCTACCAAATCCATTGTTGTCATCAATAGCAACCCTAAGTCATCCCTCTAACCTTAACCCTCAACCATCATACCTCCTATACGACCCTTACAATATTTCCAAACTGTTAGGATCAATTGGCATGGGTGATTTAGTGCAAGTGTAAAATCTCTTTTTAAGGAAAACTTTTTGTTTGATGTGAGATAAGAAAATCAGAAACTTTTCATTCAAGTAGAGCAAGTGAGTAATTCAATCTTTAAAAAAATACTTAGTTTCTTGCTTAAAGACGGCTCAAGAAGGAACAAGCAAATCCAAATAACAAGATAAGAGATGACGTAAAGGAAATGCTTGACTTGGAAACCTTGCTTTCAAAAAGTAAATAAAATCGGAAGCGTCTTTTGGTATTTTTGTTAAACACAATTAAGAAATCGATTTAAGAGAAAAGTCATGAGGATGATGATCGTATTTTTCTATGAACTAATTAGGAGTAATAGAAAGTAGTAAACAAGATTAGTAAAGAGAACTCACAACTTATAGTAGTTCGGCCTCAACCTTGGCCTACGTCCACTTCCCGAGTCCTCCTCATTGAGGCACACTGGCGTCCACTATCGATCTCCTTTGGGTGAAGACCGAACTCTTACAACTTGAGCTTACAAGAGAGACTCTTTACATGAATTTTACAACTGTTTGTTCACTCCCTTCCCCTTTTCTTTTTCTTGCAATTCACATAAGTTTTTCATGGAATTTTAATCCCAAAAAATTGTTATGTCAAATGTAAGAAAACTTGAGGTCTTTATAGGTCCCAAATAGCTTCAGAATTTAGAGCCAAAATTCAAACGTATCTAGAAAATCCGAGTACGATCGGTACAACCACCAGCGCCGACGGTGCAGCCACAGAAAGCAACCCTGAAACCAAGGTACGAGTGGTTCAATCGCCGTCCTGGGCGGTTCAACCATCGTCAGCCACCCAAAAACCTGGGCGATGATGGTACAACCATCGCTTACCAATGGTTCAGCCGTCGGGAATCTTGGAAAAGTGATTCCCTTCACTTTTCCAATCCTGACTTGAACCTTATGTTGACCAATTCTCTGGTCAACCAATTGAGCTTAATCTAAGCTCAATCAACTCCTTTAATGGACCTGGTTGCCTCTTTAAGTTGATTTGGATTCCTTTCAAATCACACTCAATTCAGACTCAAACTTACTTATTCACTTGACATGTTCAGAAATGTTTCTTGTGTTATCGATATGCTCCTAAACTTCATATGTCATTGATACATTCCTAAATGCTTCTGTTTGCCATATATGCTCTAATTATCTTTCCCAATTTGCTATGGATTAAAGTATGTTATGAACGAGACGATCTTTGAGGTTTTGAATTTAATTGGATGCTATATCTGAAACTTTTGTATTCCATGCCATGCATTTTTATATCAATTTCAATTTGTAATGACATTTCCTTACCTTAGACCTGTTTGACAGTTGCTGAGCTTTATAGCTCATTCTGTTGTTTTATAATCTTCTTTAGGTTAGCTTGGCATCTATCGTACTTGATAATAGCTAAAGCAGTGGAAATACAAGAAGATTTGGACTAAATCTATATTAGATAATATGTTCTCGTTGTATATGTATACATTGTGTATAATGTAAAGTTGTAGACAAATTTTGAAGTGGGGTAACTATGTAATGGTTTTGAAAGTACCCTCCTGTTTGGATTCTCGAATGTTAAACTTGATGTATAATATATGAAGACATATATGATTATTTTTTCAAGGTCATATAGATTTTCTGGTATTGGTGGATTTTATGAATGTGAATTATATTTAGTTGCATTGGTTTTAGATTGGTTGTGTGATTCATTAGGAAAATGTGAAGTGTGAATTATAAACTACATAGGTTTTTCTGAATGTGATTGAATGTCCTTGAATGTTTTCCCTAGTATCCTCAAATGTTTGTTCAAATCTTGGATTTGGATTTTGATGGAATACTTAATCTTATCAATATTTAAGGCAGAATCACGCTTTTCTCGAAATGAATTTTTCAGAGGGGCATAACATCCTCCTCGTGCTTATGGATGTCCTCCTCTAAATCATCGAGGGGTTCAATCAGAAGAAGGCATCCCCTCTTGCAGCGATGGTCGCAGTTTCATGGTTCGTCACAATGTCATCATAGGCCCTTCACCAATATATCGCGAAGTTCTCCTCTTGTCAATTTCTTCAGCTACACGGGATGACTAGGAGCGAACGATGTTGGAGGTTTATACGTTGCTGGTCGAGGTGTGGTTCTCATCCTTCGAGCATCTTGGTTGAGTCGCTCCTCTTGGAATCGGGCGAAGGAGATTACGGTCGGTGTAGGGCTACCGCGCTTTTACTTCTCCTCTTATCTCCAGCTAAAGTCATTCGATGAATGTCCCTAACAATTGCTTCTCAGACCAATCACATGCTTGGTTAGATAATCTCTCAAACCTGGTCTAGTATTCTTGAATTGTGGAGGTTTATCGGATCTTCTCGAGTTGGTCATCGATGTTCTTGTATTCAGAAGGTCCAAAGCGGATCAGCAACCCGCTCTTAAATTGTCTCCACTTCGGGACTCCTTGGGTGTGCTCAAGCCAATTGTACCATTGTTTTGCATCTCCCTAGAGGTGAATGGCAGCGATGTCCACCATGGAAGCCTCTGGTGTCTGGTGATAGCGGAAACAGCGTTCTCCATGCGAAAACCATCCTATCGGGTCTCCTTCTTCCCATTAAGGGAAGTCCACCCTTATGCATGGCTATGTCAAATCATTGGTTTGTTCTTCCTTCTCAGGAGGCCTCTCTGAACTTTCACCTTGCTGCAATTTTGTCGGGCTTGGAGATCGGCCAATTCTGAATTCTACAAATAAAGTATGTAATTTGTCCTCCATGCACGATGCGAACACCTCCAACTTGACACCAATCAGATCTACTGATGCTATAGCGAAAGACCCTAGATCTACAGTGTCAAGATCCTTCTCTTGTTGTTGGGTCAATGGTATGAACCAGTTGGGTGGATTGATGGCCGAAAGAGGTGGTGGATCAAGGGTAGATGGCTGCGGTTTGGGGCTGATAGGTTGATGTTTTTGGTTGTTGTTGGGGCTGTGGTTTGGAGTTGCTGTAGGGGTCATATAGGGGGGTTTGGTGATAGAGGTTTAGGGTTAGAGGGGTGGCTTAGGGTTGTTGTTGATAGCAGCAATTGGTTTGGTACTGATATGGCAAGAAGTGCCCGAGAACAAGGCTGTGGTCCGGGCTACAATTTATGATGCAGTTTAGGTCGACTTAAAGATTGAAAGTAGGCTTATGATGGCTGTGTCTTAGGGTTAGAAGGGTGCCTTAAGGGTGATGTGGGTGGCAGTAATAGATTTTCTAGGATTTGGTGGTGTATGCGGGGGAAGAATAGCAAAAGGTATAGCGGTAGAATTTTTCGTCAAAACTTTCAGCAGTTTGATGATGAAAATTCTAGTGACGTTTTGGAGTATTACTACTGCAAAAAACCCATAAGGATAATAGCAAGAAAGATAAGAGTAATGGAAGCAATAAATTTGGGAGAGATCAGTTGTGTACGTAACAAAAAACACCAAAAAGATACAGCGGCAGAATTTTACGTCAAAAATTTCTACAGTATAGATGTAAAATTTCCAGTAGTTCATAATGATTTGAGTAGAACTCAATGGGAATCCACTGGTAAGGAAAAGATAATGCCGTCAAAAAATTTGTGGGAGAATATGACAGTAATAAATTCGGCAAGATCAAATAGTACAAGAAGGTGTTGCGGCAAATTTTTACTTCTAAAATTTCAGCAGTTTAGAAGTAAAAGTTCAGCGATTTGTATCAAGAATTTTTACACGGAACCCAAAGAAAATATACTGATAAGAAGTGCCAAAGCTGTCGTAAAAACACGTAGAAGATATGACAGCAAAATAATGGTAGCAAGATCAAAGATAGGGCAGTAGAATGTGGCTGAAATCTGTCGCATAACTTCTGTTGTAAAGATGGAAACTTTGTGATGACAAGTTTGTGCAACGTAATAGGGGAACACTTTTTTTTTGTTTTTGGGTTTAGGATAACTAAATTGCAGTAGCAGTAATGTAGATTACCATAACCTGATACAATTCTTGTAGAGATTATGATAGGACTCTAGCATGGTTGAGTCCTAATCATCCTAGAAGTAATTAATAAAAACCCTATGAGATTGTAATAAAACTCTACCTAGTCACTTCTATCCTATAAAGAAGTATGGCTATGGTTTATTTTCGCTGCCCCCTTCACTGGGTTGGTCGGCTATGGTTCCTAGCAGAGGCATGCGGCTTGTGCAGCCACTTAGGCTGCCACTCCCCTTATTTAGGTAGGGCGACTATAGGAGGGGCAAAAAGGGAATTTGAGGAAGCACCCCCCTAGGGCTAGGGTTTTAAGCCCTATATAAACATGTAGCCTCCACCTCTTTTCATCAAGCAAGATCAATCTTTTATTCAGTCTTGTGCCGAGTTCTAGGAGGGAGGAACCCCTATAGCGTTCCAAGGGTTGATCCCCCTCAGAGATCAAAATCTATAGAGCTCCTTCTAGGGTTCTATCATCTGGTATCAGAGCAGCGTTCTTGCTGCCCTTGCTGTCATCTCTACCACCCCCATCTTCCCAACCAATTCCCATAATTGCTACAACATGCGCCTCCACTGTCATCCCGAAGCCACAGATCAAATCAATCTACTATTACCCCCTACGTTTGAACTAGAGATATGGTATATTTTCATTACCCACATCTCTTCAATACTACAAAATCCTTTGTCTTACACATTGAAGAGTTTTTTCATATTTTATCCACTGTAAATTTTGACCATCGCAAACTTTATCATTGTTGCGAAGGCAAAACGCTACAGAAATTTTTAGCCGCCTATTTGCCTCTTGAAACTGGTTTATTGCTTCTCTAAAAATACAATTTTATAGATCATCCTAGATTTCATCTAAGATTAGTCTTTGGAATAAACTCCTTCTGAAATCGGGTTTATTGTGCCCCAATTCTTCACCACGCAGTGCTAGAATTTTACGATGAAGGATCTGCCTTCCATCTTTTACCCTATTTTCCTACAATTACTCTACCGAAATTTTGTCAAACTTTTTATTGATATTGATCACATCTGAACCGAGGATTTCCTCATATTTTCCTCAAATTTTCCTTTGGAATTTATATTGAGAATTTATCGTTTCCCCAACGTAAATTCTGTTCGGTAGGACAGCACGTATACAGCCCTTTCTTCGTCGAATTCCATCGGATTTGAGTGTTATCTTTTGCGGGTTTTAGACTCACTTTCTCTCATCCTCAAACCCTACCATCCTCACTAAGAACCCCTCTAAACCGCACCCTAAACTGATTCCAAATAGTGACCCAAATCAGCCCTAAACTGCAGCCAACCTTCCTTACCGATCCACCTACCTTTTCATCCAACCTTCCTTACCGATCCACCTACCTTTTCAACCAACCTTCCTTACCGATCCACCTACCTTTTCAGCCACCTTTGCTCTGAAACCTCTCATTCCAATCAGCCGCAAAACCCTACAAAACTGCAGCCCAAACCACATCTAAAACAGCAACCTACTAAGCCTAAAATCGTAGCCTTCTACAACTATCACTTATTCGCAGCATACCCCCACCGATCTCTATCAAACCTCTGCTGCCATCTAACCCATATCCAAAACTCTTTTCCTAACCTTCATCCACTACTTTCACAACCCTAAAACTCCACCAAATTGCAGCCCCAAACCACACCCAAAATAGCCATAAAATAAGCCCCAAAAAATCGCAACTTTCCATCTTCGGTCCACCAACCTTTCCGCCACCCAATCTCCCTTATCCCTTTAACCGTAGCATGCATCTCTAGCTACATAATGCTGCTAGCAGTGATCTCTGACTTAGACCTCTCAGCTGCCATCTTCCGACAGATATCAGCCACCTGAAAAAATTGCAGCCTCGATGACATTGCAGCATCACCGCATAACCACAACTGACATTACTGCTGTCATCTTCTTCCTCCACCGTTGCTACTACCCTTGGCTGCCATCCTTCACTTGGAGGCTTCACCACCGTAGTCCCGACATTGATGTCATTCGCTACCTTCAACCTGAAAATTGCAGCTACACTCTTCAGTCGATTTATTTGACAAGTTGAAGATCCGTATGTCATGACATTGGTGGGCTTATTCGAAGCCAAATTGGAGGCTTTCGAGATGCGTATGGATGCTAAATTATATGCTCTCTTCGAGAAGTTTAGATTAGGCCGATCATCAAGCTTAAGAAGATCACAACATGGAGCAATTTCTGATTGCAAAAAGAACTCACCGGAGATAAGAAGCGAAGTTAAGACATGGCAGCCCTACACCTCGATGACATCGATCTCCTTTGCACAACTTTAAGACGGGCACCTCAATCAAGATACTCAGAGCATGAGAGCCACATCCCAACCAAAAGCATATAGACCTTTAGCACCAATCAATTACAAGATCATTGACGAAAAACTAGTGATGATCTGTCAAACCTCCACCATCCAAGAGTACCAAAATAGGTTTGAAAGGTTATTTAATCAAACATATGATTAGTTTGAAAAGCAGATATTTAAGACTTTTATTGAGGGCTTGAAGCTAGAGATTTGGGAAGAAGTTAAAGCATGACAACCGTACACACTTAAGGTAGCCATCTCCTTCGCATGATATCAACAGGAGCGATTAAACTATGAAGCCCGGAGAACTAGGTTGCTCCCCAACCAGTAGCGCCAAAGCTTTCACCTCCTCCTACTGTCAGCCAACCCCCTCAGCCAAAGAAATTAACAAGAGAAGACCTTCATGACGGATCGACAAAGAGCCTATGTGAGAATTGTGATAAATTATGGAGCCTAGAACACCAATGTAAAAAGGAGACACCACTAATAATTGTGCCCACTGAAGAACCCAAATTTGAAGATACAACTCTTGAGCCCAAGGAGAAGGATACACCACAACTGGCCACCCACACGGTCCCTACCTTAGCCGGCTACACCAACCTACAAAAATTAAAGATCGAAGGATTTCTCGTGCAGCAGTCCGTCATCGTCCTCATCGACACCGGGAGCAAACACAACTTCATGAGCAGTAAGGTTGTTGCGCACTTAATGCTCCAAAAAGAAGATTACAACGAGTTTGAAGTTAAGGTAGCTGACGGCCAAATTCTGAAGTGCAACTAGAAGTGCTCGTGGGTAAAACTTATCTACAGGAGCAAGATGTAGTTGCTGATTTTTTTTCCTCCTCCCTCTTGATGGTTTTGATATAGTGCTCGGCATTGATTGGTTGTCCATGATCAGAGATGTTTTCTGTAATTTTTCGAAGCTAACCATGAAATTTTTTAGAAAAGGAAAACAGGTGATTCTACGAGAGAACCCAGCGACTACAACCACAACACAACACTTGGAGGGGATACCAAAAGAAGAATCTAGTGGTTTCCCAATTCAAGTTCAAGAGTTTCATGAGATTGAAGATAAGAACCATCTCCCACAGCTTGCTGAAATTTTGGGCGTCTCCACCAAACTGAGTCGACTACCTCCTCTAAAGCTGTCCGACCCCCCATGCTGAACTAGCCAAAACTTCTACCAATTGTTGCTTGGCTAGATTGCTTCCTACAACCTCAGAAGGTCAAAGATAAAAGGGTCGCCCAAGAGATGACAAAGGCATGGATTGTTCGACCGTGCTTATTTCCCGCTATGACACATCCCCACATCCTTTTCCCCGGAGATAAGCTACTTCTAAAGTGTTACATCCCGCCAAACTCACCATGGTTGCTAATGCATCACTTTCAGATCTCAGGTGACTTCCATGACTTTCCCTAAGATCGGACCATGATGCTCAAAGACTTCCTTGATAATGACCTCTGATCTACGGCCCAAGACCGCGAGAAAATTGAGCCCCTCTAGTGGTGAAATCAAAATAAGAGAAGGATCATTTGCAGGTCACAACAAAACATCCCTCTCATTGTGAAGAAAGATGCACCACCTTGGCCGAGTGGAACTATAGCTCTCACGACCATGATGTTGTCCCTACCAAGTTGTGGCCAAATGTTTATTATTGGAGCAGACACATCCAGAGTTGGGATCGGCATCACCCTTATGCAAGATAGTCGACCCCTAATTCACACCGAGGCTTCCCCCACACTCCACATGAGGTTTTTAAAGGGGATACTCATTATTACTAAATTTAAATTTTGGCTAGATACGGGTCCATGGCACGAAAGAGGAGTAAGCCTAGAAGAACTACAATCCATGCTCATGCCAGATTAGACTCTTATTATCCTAAACCATACCAGAGGGTAGTCACCATTCCAGAAGAAAGATTGGCTATTACTAAAGACTAACTATATGACAGCACATGCAAAGAAGAAATGGCTTCTCGACAAACTACAGAGTGGACAAAAAATTAAAAATTAAGTTTTTCTACACCTCTAGCCTGACCAGCAGGAAACTCGAGCCTTAAGGAAGTGGTCTCTCTATTTCTTTGGGCCTTGCAAAATTGGGGATCACATTGGGCCATAACCTGGATATCAGATCCGCGCACCAGATTAAGATTACAGTTGATCCTCTGGGTACACCTCAAATGGAAATTTAAAAATGATGACTCAGCCTAAATCCTTCTAACTGACACCCAAGCTGATGAGGAGGCCAAAGTTCAATTGATGATAGCATGGGAATTAATTATATGAGGAGCTGAAGACCCGGTTCCTTGAGTTTATAGTTCCTTAGTCATAAGGACAAGGCTGTTCAAAAGAGGGCGGGCTTGATAGAACTCTAGCAGGGTTGAATCCTAATCACCTTAGAAGTAATTAATAAAAACTCTGTGAGATTATAATAAAACCCCACCTAGTCACTTATATCCTATAAAGAAGTATGGCTAGGGTTTATTTTGGACCTTAGGGCTTCCTGGCCGTCGCCCCCTTCACTGGATTGGTCGACTAGGGCTTTTAGTAGAGGTATACGGCTTGTGCAGCTACTTAGGTCGTCGCCCCCCTTATTTAGGTAGGGAGGCTATAGGAGGGGCAAAAGGGGAAATTCACTAAGGAAGCACCCCCCTAGGGCTAGAGTTTTGAGCCCTATATAAGCTTGTAGCCTCCACCTCTTTTCATCAAGTAAGATTAATCTTTTATTCAGCCTTGTGCCAAGTTCTAGCAGGGAGAAACCCCTATAGCGTTCCAAGGGTTGATCCCCCTCAGAGATCAAAATCTATAGAGCTCCTTCTGGGTTGCTATTAGATTGAAGGGGTGATTTATGGTAGTGGTGATGATAGCATAGTTGGCGACGATCTTAGCAATTATGACTATGGTTTAAATTGGGGCCTTAGGGTTTAGTGGCTGTCGCCCCCTTTACTGGGCTGGTCGGCCAGGGTTTCCCCTGCTTAGGTCGGCTATAGAGCCAACCTAGCCACCACCTATTCCTACTTAGGCAAGTCGGCTATAGAAGGGGCAAAGGGGTAATTTTACTTAGGCAAGCACCCCATGGGCTAGGATTTAGAACCCTATATAATGATGTAGTTGCCCCCTCTCTTTTATCAAGCAATTTTCAACTTTTATTTAGCCATGTGCCAAGTCTAGGAGGGAGGAACCCCTACAGCGTTTCAAGGGTTGATCTCCCTCAAGGGTCAAAATCTATAGAGCTCCTTCTGGGGTTCTATCATCTGGTATCAGAGCCACGTTCCTACAGCCCTGTAGCCATCTCTGTCGCCTCCACCTTCCCAAGCAATTCCCATAATTGCCTTTGATGTCGCTTCCATCGTCGCCCACTAAGCCACAAATCCATCAATCCGCTGTCATCCTCTGCATCAACATCTAGAAATCTGGTATATTTTTACCACACACGACTCTTCAATATGGTGATCTTTTACCTTACACATTGAAGAATTTTACCAAATTTTATTTGCTGCAAATTTCATTCGTCGTAAATGTTACCATTGCTGCGAAGACGAAACGCTGCAGAAATTTTCAGCCGCATGTTTGCCTCTTGAAACCGGTTTATTTCTTCTCCTTTTTGGCATAATTTTTATACAATTCCATAAATCAACTTAGCTTTCATTTGAGATTAATTTCTTTAAAAATTTTCTTCTGGAACTAGTTTTATTGTGCCTTTTTTCATCATCACGCAGTGCTGGAATTTTACAATGAAGGATCTACCTTCCGTATTTTACCCTATTTCCCTACCATTACGGGGCAAAATTTGTCAAACTTTTTATTAGTATTGACCACATCTGAACCGAGGGTTTCTGTACATTTTTCTTGAATTTTCTTCTGAAATTTATGTCAAGAATTCATCGTTTCTCTAATGTAAAATCTATTCGGTTGGACAGCACATCGTAGCACCTTTCTTCGTCGAATTCTATCAGATTTGAGTATTGTCTTTTGTAGGATTTCATACTCTCTTTCTCTCATTTACAAACCCTACCATCGTCACCAAAAACCCTTCCAAACTGCATCCTAAACCGATCCCAAACAGCCACCCAAATCAGCCCTATACTGTAACCTACTCCCATCTAAACCGATCCACTCATCCAACCGGCCATTCCCTCTCCAAAAATTCTCATGCCATTAACCCGACAACAAAATAAAGATCTCAATATTACAGATCTAGAGGCATACACCATGGTATTATAGGAGGCCATCAACGCCAAGTTTGAAGCCTTTGAAAGTCGCATGGAGGAGAAGATACGATCCCTTTTCGCTGAATTCAACATTGGCCGACCATTAAGTCCGAGGAAGTCACAGCATGGAGAGACTTAAGATCAGCGAGATGGTTCTCAATAGCATGGAGACATCATCCCTAATCAATACATGAAGGTGGACTTCCCAAGATGGGAAGGAGACCAAATTGGATGGATCTCACGCGCAGAGCGCTATTTTCGGTTCTACAGAACTGCCGACGCTACATGGGTAGAGATTGTTGCCATCCACCTCAAGGGAGATGCTATTCAGTGGTTCAATTGGTTTAAGTACACCCATGGAGGACTCTCTTGGCAGCGATTCAAGGAAGGACTGCTAAACCGCTTCGGACCAACCGATTTTGATAACATCGACAGACAATTGGCAAAGATTCGTCAAACCTCTACAATACAAGAATACCAAACATGCAAAATTAAGATCTTAAGCTTGCCCTC
This sequence comes from Ensete ventricosum, assembly GCA_029747655.1. NCBI lineage: Eukaryota > Viridiplantae > Streptophyta > Magnoliopsida > Zingiberales > Musaceae > Ensete > Ensete ventricosum. Next base: position 29,415,122 of record JAQQAF010000001.1, on the reverse strand, counting down.
TTGCTGGATGAATTCATGGATATTTTCACGGAGTCGCGAGGGCTGCCCCCTAACCGGCCGTATGACCATCGTATACCTATTCTACCGAGCAAACCTCCATCAAATTTGAGATCATACGGCTACCCTCACTTGCAAAAGGATAAGATTGAGAACATCATCAAGGAGATGCTCGACACCAGAGTATTTTGACCAAGCTGCAGCCCTTACTCTTCGTCGGTGTTGCTTATCGGGCTTTGAACACCATCACCGTGCGTTGATTACCGGGCTTTGAACACCATCACTGTCAAAGATAAATATCCTATACCAGTCATAGATGAGCTCTTGGATGAATTAAAAGGAGCCTAAATCTGCACAAAATTGGATCTCTATTTCAGTTACCACTAAATTTGAGTATGCGCTGAAGATGTCGCGAAAACTACATTTCGCACACATAACGGCCACTACGAGTTTCTGGTAATGCCTTTCGGACTTACGAATGCTCCTTCCACTTTTTAAAGAGTGATGAATAACATCTTCCATAGTTTTCTACGCAAGTTCGTGTTGGTATTTTTTGATGATATTCTCATTTATAGCCCTACGCTTGATATGCATTTTCAGCACTTATGAATTATTCTAACAATTCTTCAAGAGAACACCTTTTATGTTAAATAGTCAACATGCAACATTTTATAGAGTAAAGTGGAGTATCTATGGCACATTATATTAGAGGATAGAGTGGCGATAGACCCGATGAAGATCGAGGCAATGCAAGGATGGCCGAGACCTATGAACATAAAATCACTGTGCGGCTTCCTTGGACTCACGGGCTACTACCAAAAATTCGTGAAAGATTATGACAAGATCAGTGCCCCACTCACATCCCTACTGAAGAAAGACTTCTTCTTGTGGTTGGATAAAGCCTCTGCAGTCTTCGAATGACTCAAAGTAGCCATGACGACGACGTCGGTCCTAGCGCTGCCAGATTTCAGCCGCACCTTCGTCATTGAGGCCGGCGCGTCCGAAGTTGGAATTAGAGCTATTCTAATGCAAGATGGCTGACCCCTTGCATACACTAGTAAAGCTTTATCTCCCTCACATCTTAAAATGTCCATGTATGATAAAGAAATGCTTGTCATTGTACACGCCGTCACGAAGTGGAGACCCTACCTGATCGACCAACGCTTCCAGATTAAGACCGACCACCGAAGCCTTAAATAATTTTTGGAGCAAAAAATATCTTCCCTTGAGTAGCAACAACGATGGGTAACTAAACTTCTTGGGTTTGATTATAAAATTACTTATCGAAAGGAGAAAGAGACTGTTGTTGTAGATGCTCTATCACGGCTATTAGGACAAGCCAAAATTTCAGCCATCTCCCTTCCTTCCACCGACTTCCTCAAAGACATTAGGGAGGAATGGAAGAATGACGCAGAGACCCGAGACATCATATAAAAATTAGAGAAAGATCCGGGTTTCATAGGTCACTACACGTGGGATTCGAAGGACTTACGTTACAAAGACCGAATTGTTGTTGTTCCTTCTTCCCCTTACATTCAAGTTATTTTGCATGAGATGCACTCTTCACCTTCAGCATGGCACTTTAGATTTCTGAGAAATTACAAGAAGGTGAAACAAAACTTCTTTTGGAAGGGCATGAAAAAATTAATTTATGACTATGTATCCAAATGTGATGTATGTCAGTAGCAGAAAGGTGAAACGGTGGCAAATCCAGGCAAACTACAACCACTACCTATACCGAACTCAGCATGGACTGACATCTCCATAGCTTTTATTAAATGGCTGTCATTATCTCAATGTAAAAGCATGATTTTTGTGGTGGTAGATCATCTAACTAAATATGCTCATTTTTGTGCTGTGAGACATCCTTATACCGTTGCTAGCATTGCTCAACTTTTTATGGAAAATATTGTAAAACTACATGGGATGCTAAGGTCGATTGTGAGCGACCGTGATAGGGTGTTTATAAGTAAATTTTGGACCAAGCTCTTCCAACTACAAGGCACCCAACTAAAGATGAGCACAGCCTACCATCCACAGACGGACGGCCAAATAGAAGTGGTGAACAAATGCCTTGAGACTTACTTATGGTGCTTCACTAGTGACTGGCCCAAAGAGTGGATAAGGTGGCTTCCTTGGGCCGAATGATGGTACAACATAACTTACCATTCATCAACCAAATGTACCCCTTATGAGGCATTGTATGGCCGACCGACCCCTGTAATACCGAAATATATAATTAATATAGCCAAAGTAGATCAGGTCGACCAAAATTTAATTAACAAGGACAAGCTTCTACAACTACTAAAGGACAACCTAACTATTGCTTAAGCCCACATGAAGCAACAAGTAGATACTCACCGGAGCGAGTGAGAATTTTCAGTAAGAGATTAGGTCTACCTTCGCCTACAATCGTACAAGCAGCTGTAAATCAACACCAGAGCATCGATGAAGCTATCTCCATGATTCTATGGATCATATCATATTTTAGAGTATATTGGAGCCGTGGCATACAAATTAAAGCTTCCAAATGACGCTAAGATCCATCCCGTCTTCCACGTATCCTTGCTAAAGCCAAGATTAGGAGAACGAGAGTTAGCGCAGACTCAGTTGCTGAAAACTACAATTGATGGTGAAATCCAAGCCCAACCTGAAGCTATACTTGATCAAAGAATTATGATACACCGACGACGTCCTTCAACTGAAGTACTTGTGAAGTAGAATAACTTACCATCTAAAGATGCAACATGGGAGTCACATGAGGAGCTGAAGTCCCGGTTCCCAGAGTTTATAGACCTTCAACCTTAAGGACAAGGCTGATTCTAGGAGGGCGGGCTTGATAGGACTCCAGTAAGGTTGAGTCCTAATCTCCCTAGAAGTAGTCAATAAAACCCTGTGAGATTATAATAAAATCACACCTAGCCACTTCTATCCTATAAAGAAGTGTGGTTAGGGTTTAGATTGGGGCCTTAGGGTTTAGTGGCCACCGCCCCCTTTACTGGGCTGGTCTGCCAGGGTTTCCCTTACTTAGGTCGGCTATAGAACCAACCTAGCTGTCACTTGTTTCTACTTAGGCAGGTCGGCTATAGAAGGGGCAAAGGAATAATTTTACTTAGGCAAGCACCCCATATAGGCAAGCACCCCATATAGGGTTTAGAACCCTATATAATGATATAGTCGCCCCCTCTCTTTTATCAAGCAATTATCAATTTTTTTAGCCTTGTGCCGAGTCTAGGAGGGAGGAACCCCTACAGCGTTCCAAGGGTTGATCCCCCTCAAGGGTCAAAATCTATAGAGCTCCTTCTGAGGTTCTATCGTTCCCTTCTCCAAGGTATTTGGCGCAAAGCTAAAGAAAGATTGATCTATTGATGATAAAATAGTGGTGGCTACATGAGTTTATATAGGGACTCAAAACCCTAACTCCTAATATGCCTCCTACTCCTAATATACTCCTCTTTCCCTCAACTCCTAACCCATAGCCAACTAGGTGGCAGGCGGCTATAGGGGACTCCTACTTAATCTTGGAGAGAGTCCTAGCTAAATGGAACTCTCCCCCTCTTACCCTAGCCAGCCTCTCCTCGGATGAGGGGGCAACTAGGAGACTCCCTCTTCAAGAGGACTCCTCCCAAACCCTAGTCAACCACTTCTTTAATAGGGGGGTGGCGACTAATTAGGGTTTTATTACACTCAATGACATTTCAACTCAGTGAACTTAGGACCCGACCTAGCTAGGGTCCAAACATATTGACCCTCATTAATGCCATAATAAGTTATTTATTCACTTGGGTGTTAATCCAATAAGAACAATATGGTTTTAATACCAATTGTTAGGACTAATTAGCACTAAGAGAAGAGGAGGGAGGGGGAGGGTTGATTAGTGCAAATGCTGAAATCTCGGTTTAAAGAAAACTTCCGTTTGAAGGAAAATCAAAAATCGAAAGCGTTTTGTTCAAGTTGAGTAAGTTAGCAATAAGACTTTTTAACGAAGCTAAGTTATGATCTTGCTAAAAGAAAGCTCGAATAAGAACATGTATAATTAAAAGCAAGGTTAAGAGACACTAACAAATTTATAGTGGTTCGGCCACAACTTGGCCTACATCCACTTCCCGAGTCCTCTTCATCAAGGTCCATCGGTGTCCACTACCGATCTTCTTCGGGTGAAGACCAAACCCCTATACTTCCCAATCTCCTTTTCACAGGCTCAAGAGAGGAACCTTACAAGTATTACACTTACAACTCACAAGGGAAACCTCTACAAAGATTACAACGCTTTCTTGCTCACTCCCTTGCCCCCTTTCTTTTTCTTGCATAATTTTAGCATACTATTTTTCTCAGTTTCTTGCCCAATCACCTATACTCAATACAAGAAAACTTGGGGTATTTGTATACCCCAATTGGCTTCAAAAATTAAGCCAAAAATTTAAATATATCCGAAAAATCTTAGTACGGGCAGTATAACCATCGACGCCGATGGTACTATCGTCGAAAGCTGCTATGAAAATAGGGCGACGGTAGTATAACCGCTGACCTAGGCAGTATAACCATCACCCACCGACGGTACTATCGTCGGGAATCCCGAAAAAGTGTTTCCTCCATTTTTTTATTCTCGACTTATACCTTCAGTTGACCCCTTTCTAGATCAACCAAATGAGCTCAACTTGAGCTCAATTCAAACCCAAACGTAGACCCGGTTTACCTCACTTGAGTTAATTTGGATTCCTTTCAAACTTAACTCAATTAGGACTCTAAACCAAACCGATGCTAACTATGACATACTAAGGCATACAAATATAATCAATTTGACCAATGTGTCAAGTGAGCTTCCCAACTCTCGGTGATCTTCCTGATAACCTCTGACGAACTCCCGGCAAGTCTCGATCATTTTCTGGTGAACCCCCGGTGTATTCCTGGTAAGCTCCTGATCACCTTCGGTGAGCTCCTAGCGAACTCCCGGCAAGCCCCCAATACCTTCGGTGAGCTTCTAGCGATCTTCCGACGAGTTCTCAGTACATCGTCCGAACCCCAGCCCAATGCCTGAACTTGACTCCGACCCAACATCTGATTGTATTGCCTTATCGTAGTTAATCCTGCATCATTTATTGACTCCGACCCAACATGTTAGATCAACAAACTCATCAATTGATTTCATCATCAAAATCTGAGATTCAATAGGCCAATCCCCTACAGAGGTCAACCCAAGCTTAGAACCCTTGTGGGATTCTAACAACAGGTTCTCGAGGGCTTCTAAGCTCTCAAAAGGCTCATAATCCCAAACACTGGGCTCTTAGTCCCGTACAGGTTCTCAAGAGCTTCTGAGTTCTCAAAGGGCTTACAGTCCCAAACAAAGGGCTTTCAGTCCCAAATGCAGGGCTCTTAGTCCCGAATAAGTTCTTGAGAGCTTCTGAGCCCTCAAAGGTGTTGAATCTTAGATTTTGATGATGAAATCAATTGATGGGTTATTAATCTAATATATTTATTAGAGATGATTGATATAGGATTAATTACGACAGAGAAAGAAAATTACAATCAAATGTGGGCCAAAGTCAAGTCCGGGCATCGGGCCAGGGTTCAGACGATGTAGTGGGAACTCGTCCAGAGACTCGTCAAAAGCTAGCTGAAGGTATTAGGGGCTTATCGAGAGTTCACCAGGAGCTCGCCAAAGGTGATCGAGAGCTTGCCAGGAAGGTGTCAGGAGTTCACTAAAGAAGACCAAGAGACTCGCCAAAAGAAGACCAAGGTTTGAGTCCTACTTGAGCTAGATTTGGAAGCAACCCAAATTAAGTGAGGTAAACTGGGTCCACACTTGGGCTTGGATTAAGCTCAGGTTGAGCTCAATTGGTTGACTTAGAAATGGGTCAACTGAAGGTACAAGTGGGATTAGAAAAGTGGAGGAAAACATATTTTCGGGATTCCCAACGATGATACCTATTGAATCTCATATTTTGACGATGAAATTAATTGATGAGTGTTTAATCTAACGTGTATATTAGAGGAAGAATTGTAGGTCTAATTATGAAGGAGCAATTGAGTTACAGCCGAATGATGGGCCAAGATCAAGCTTGAGCATCGGGCCGGGGTTCGGACGATGCATTGGGACCTCGTCGGGAGTTTGCTAGGAGATTCGCTGAAGGGGTCGGGAAGCTCGCTGGGAACACATCGAGAGATCACCAGAAGAAGATCGTAAGACTCAACACAAGAATGCTGGAGGCTGCCGGATTGGCGGGCGGGAGTTAGGTCTTGGTTTATCTTGTTAGTCATTAAGAGTTGTAATCATTTAGTCATAGTTAGGGATTGAGTCCTAATTGAGTTGGACTTGGAAGAAATTCAAATCAACTCAATGAGGAAACCAGGTCCACTATGGGGTTTGATTAAGCTCAGGTTGCACTCAATTAGTTGACCAAAGAATTGATCAACATTAGGTCAAAGTCAAATTTTGAAAAGTGGAGGGAACAACTTCTGGAGATTTCGACGGGAAAACCACCAGCGAGCGGCATTTGGATCGCTTATACCCTGGAAACAGGGTGACTATCAGTGCTATCACTGGCTGAACCGTCCAGGACGAGTGGGTAAACCTCCTGTACCAAGTTTTCGGGCGGTTGAACCGTCGATGCCGACGGGTGAACCATTGGTGCGGGGGGGTGAACCGCCCATACCTAGATTTTTTGGATATGTTTGATTTTTGGCTCCAAATTATGAAGTCATTTGAGGCCTATAAATACCCTTAAGTTTTTTTATATTGCATACAACAATTTTGGGGATTATATTTTATGAAACAATTGTATGTGAATAGTAAGTAAAAGAGAAGGGGAAGGGAGAGAGCTTAGAGTTAAAAAAATTCTTGAAGTCTCCCTTGTGAGAAAAGTGTAAGGGTTTGGTCTTCACCCAAAGAATATTGGTAGTGGACGCCAGTGTGCCTCAAGGAGGAGGAGTCGGGAGTGGACGTAGGTCGATTGGTGTCGAACCAATATAATTGTGAGTGCTTCTTTTCTTATTACATTTATTACTTGCAATTGTCGAGTTCTCAATCATTTTATACTAAATATCATTAGACGCTTCCGATTTTTACTTACTCTTTGAAAGTGAAGTTACAAGTCAAGCACTTCCCTTCGACGTTGCTTATCTTTCGGGTTTGCTTATTCTTTCTTAAGTAATTTTTAAGCAAGTAACTTAGTGATCTTCTTTTAATCACTCACTTGCTTTACTCGAACGAAAACCTTCAGATCTTCCTATCTTGCTTCAAGCCAAAAGCTTTTTGTTAAAACAAAATTTTACACTTGCACTAATTCACCCCATCTTAGTGTCAATTGATTCTAACAATTGGTATCAGAGCCACGTTTTTCTCATTTGGTTTAACACCCAAGAGAAATGGCTCTTTTTGCCTTTCAAGAGGCCTTTTCTATTGTTCGTCCTCCCATGTTCAATGGGACGGACTACACTTATTGGAAAACTTGGATGAGAGTTTTCTTACTTTCTTTGGACCTTAATTTATAGAATATTATTGAAAATGGATTTGAAATGTCTTCTCTTCTAATGAACAATTGGAATGATTTGGAGAAGAAGACATTCTCTTTAAATGTCGAGGCTATAAATGTCTTGTTCTGTGCTCTTAACAAGAATGAGTTTAATCGTGTTTCTGCTTGTGATTCGGCTTTCAATATTTGGCATACATTGAAAATCACATATGAAAGAATAATTAATCTAAATAAATCAAAAATACTTCTAAAAATGAACAAGAAGAATACATTCCTAAGAGTTTGACATTGAGAACCCAAGAACACCTTCCAAAGAACAGAAAGGAATATGAACTGAGAAGAACATATGACTCCTTAAGTGAAATCTCGAGTGATGAGGACTTTGAACCTTTGACACATGAACCGGATAAATTAAAAAACATGAACCTTAAAAATGATCTTAAGATGGAGAAAATCTCTTACTATGAACGCAAGAAGCCGAGACGCTCTGAAGATGAAGTACACTCCAAGAAGCGGAGAATCTCACACTCATGGCCATCGACAATGAGGTTAGTGATTCATTAAGTGTTTCTTTTTCGAAGTTATTAAATATGTTTCATGATTTGTTTGATGAGTTTAGAAAACTTAGCAAATCTTTTAAGTTACTTAAGAATGATCATGAATTGTTAGTTAGTAGACTTGACGAAATGCATGATTCATTAGTATCACATAAATCATGTTCTAAATGTGATATGCTAGATATTATTAAAGAAGAAAATATCATGCTTAAGACAACATTAGAAAATTTTAAAATTAGGAACAAATCCCTAAATATGATCCTTGCCAATAAGGGTCATATTAATAGAAGAAATGGCATATGCTTTGTTGTAATATTCAACAAAAGCCAACTATCTTTGTAAAAGGACCTACTTTAAATGTGTCACAAAAAATCAAATATAATTTTTGTGAAAAAATAGGACATAAGGCAAACAAATGCCTATTTAGAAAATGTAATCCACACCAACTAGTTTGGGTTCCCAAGGGAACTTCATATAACAAAATATGATTAGAAAATAAAGATAAAGTTCTTTATGTATGACCCAATATAAAATGGGTGCCTAAATCAAATATATCTTTGTAGGTTTGTTTTAAAATTAAAGCTAGGAGCCCCGAATAATACTTTAGATGTCAAGATATATAACTTGAGATCTAACACTCTTTCAAACTCACTAACCTAAATACCAATAAGATTAATTATTAAAAATAAATTTTTATTATGTTTAATCTTGATGATATATGACCCTTGCATACTATAATTAGATCAAAGAAATGTTAGTTATCTTGAATAATATTCATATGTATAAAAGGAAGGTTTTGATGATAACTATTGTATTGATTTATATGATTGTATTGACTTGTGTTGATGATTTGTGTTAATTTTGAACCTAAAAATCATATACAAAATTATTTTTCTTTAAAAGAAATTTTTTTTGATAACATGATAGAATCATTCAACATAGAAAAATCATTGGATTTTATTTGAAAAATATCATGTTATGATGACTCCACTTAAAAGTGATTTATCTTATCATAACCTTGATTGGTAATGCATAGCTATAGCATGCTAAGACTAGAATTAAAAGAACCCAAGTTATTGTTAATAAAAAATTATTATATTGAAATTTACAAAAATGAGATTTTGATGATGATTGAAAAATAGGTTCAAAATCATTGGCTTAAATATTTTGAAAGGCTATTATTGAATGACCTAAATGTTATGGTTATTAAATGATTGATTTGAATGGTTGAATAGTTGTATGTTAAGATTGAATATGTGTTGTTAAATGATAGATTACTTTTGAATTTGAATATGAAACAAATAAAAATTTAGAAATAAGTTTGTCAACTCCTTACACTATGTGTAAAGAGTTAGACTCATTTAAAAGTTGAAATTGAGATAGGTTGAATTTTGATTGAAGATGTTTTATGTTCAATGAAACTATGCTTGATGATTTAATGATGCATAGTGATGTGTTTATATTTCAAAATTATGCATTATAATCTTTATGATTTATGGCTTATTGATCTTTGCCATAATAAAAAAAAGATTTTTGGATTTAAATGATGATGCATGTTTTTATTTGGCTTAAAATACAAAAGCATACTTGCATGAGATAAATAGAAAATACGTTTTTTTCTTAAAAATTTCTCTATCTTATAAAGTTTTCAAAAAGAGATTAATGAATCAATTATGTTATTTTTTATGAATCTCTTAAATTATGAAAGTGATTTTGATGATTTGATGATTTGAACTTGAATAAGTTATTATAATGATTTTTGGCAAGTTTAGAAAAATGAAACTTGAAATCTTTACATAAATACTTTGATTATGAACTTTACATAAACTTCCTAATTGTTACTTTGACAATGACTAATGGAAAGACAAAAGTGATATTTTGCAATAATGAATTTAAATATTTTGATTTTGAAAAACCTTCGTTGGATGAGGAACAATTTGCTAAAAAGAAAATTAGGAATTTTAAATACATGAGATTTGCATGATTGGATTTTTATTTTACTTGGAATTTTAAATACATTAGAATTCTTGATTACTGAAATTTACAAACAATAAGGAGGGGTAAATTTATTAATTTAAATCATATCTTATAGTACTTAAAGATTTGATTTTATGACATGATCTCCTTGTATTTTTGGGCGTAATTTGAATATGGATGTTAAGAAGAAATTATGCAATCATATTTTTTTTATAATGACAAAAAATGGGAGATAAAATTATCAATTTGATTATAATCAAATTGGATATGATAACATTGAATGAGAAACAATTTACTTAGAGAAAACTTTAGAATTTTAAATATATGCGAAATGCATAATTCAAAATTCAAGCTTGATTTACTATTTTACTTTGGATTTCTTGGACTTTATAAATTTTACTTCTTATCAAAATTTGCATGCAAAATACATGATTTGCTACCTTGCTTGAAATTTTCATAAGATAAATTAAATTACATGGGTAGCTCTTGATTTTTTCTTGGATTTTAGAATTTACATCTATAAAATTGATTATTTTTGTGATGTTTTTTACTTCTCTACCTTGATTCTACCTTATTGTTTACAAAAAAATGGAGAAAATCTACAGGAAGATAATGATTTGTTATTGTTCGGATTTATTTGCTACATTTTCTTGAAATTTATATGAGAAAGATTTGTTGAGCTCATATTTAAAATTTTCTTTTAAAATCTTATATCTACAATATTGAGGTTGAGAGTTGAGAATGTTAAATCATGAAAATATATTAATTGCTAATCTAGATTTCATGAGATTATGTTTTTTTATTATATTTTTAACTTTCTCCATGTTCTTTATCTTATTGTCCACAAAAAGGGGAGAAAATTTACACTATGTTTTGCTACTTTACGGATTTATTTGTTATGCTTGGTTGAAATTAAATGAGATGATTTTAAATGCATGAGTAGTTCCTAAATTCTTGAATCTTCCTAAATATCTTGGATCTTTGAGCTTATTTTTGAAATTCACCTCTACAAAATTGAGAGCTATGTTTAATGATGTTTTACAACTCCTCCCTTGTTTTCTTTCCTTCTTTTTCGCAAGAGGAAGAAAATTCTTTATATCGTATTTTAAAAAGGAGGAGCAAAAAACTTTTATGCCTTAAAATTTTTAGCCCCACATTTTACCTTTTTATTGATGACAAAGGGGGAGAAATGGATGTTGATGACTTATGTAATAACTTAAGGAAAATTTTTCAAATGTTTGAAATTCATAAAAATCCTTGATAAGTTGATGATTTAATAATTTAAAACCAACATTTTGTTGATAAATGAGTGCCTTATTGCAATCCTTGAAATATGATTTACTTAGATTATTGATTGTCTTGATTCACTTGAATTCGTGTGATTCTCTAATAGAACCCAAGATGGAGCTCTTTAGATTTTGATCCTTAAGGGGGATCAACCCTTAGAACGCTGTAGGGGTTCCTCCCTCCTAGATTCGACACAAGGATGAAATAAAATTGATAATTGCTTGATTCAAGAGAGGGGGCAGCTACATCATTATATATGGATCAAAATCCTAGCCTAAGGGGGTGCTTGCCTAAGTAAAATTATCTCTTTGCCCCTCCTATAGCCAATCTGCCTTAAAAGGAACAAGGGGCGACTAGGTTAGCTCTATAGCCAACCTAAGCAGGGGGAAACTTTGGCCAACCAACCCAGTAAGGGGACGACAGCCACTAAGCCCTAAGGGCTAATCTAAACTCTAGTCATACTCCTTTATAAGATAGGAGTGACTTTATTACAATCTAGTAGGGTTTTATTGACTACTTCTAGGAAGATTAGGACTCAACCCTACTGGAGTCCTATCAAACCCGCCCTCTTAAAATCAGTCTTGTCCTCAAGGCTGAAGTTCCATGAACTCAGGGAACCAGGTCTTCAGCTCCTCATCAGCTTGGGTGTCAGTTGGAAGAACTTGAGTTGAGTCGTCATCTTTAAATTTCCATTTGAGGTGGGATATTTGAAGGATCAACTGTAATTTTGATCTGGTGCACGGATCTGATCTCCAAGTTGGGGCCCTAATATGATCCTCAATTTTGCAAGCCCAAAGAAATAGAGAGACCACTTTCTTGAGGCTTGAATTTCATGCTGGTGGAGCTGGAGATGAAGGGGGGCTTGATCTTTCTCAGGAAACTTTCTTCTACTCCAACGTTTGTCAGAGGAAAGTTTCTTCCTTGCATGGGCTGCTACATAGTTAGTCTTTAGTGATAGCCAATCTTTCTTCTGGAATGGTGACTGCCCTCTAGTATGGTTCAGGATGATGAGAGTCCAATCTGGCGTGAGCATGGATTGTAATTCTTCTAGTTTAATTCCTCTTTCATACCATGGACCATCTTGCATAAGAATAGCCCAAATTCTAACTCTTGATGCATCAGCCTCAATGACCAAAGTGCGATCGAAATCGGGCAGCGCTAGGACCGACGTCATCATCATGGCTTCCTTGAGTCGTTTGAAGGCTACGGAGGCTTTATCCGACCACAAGAATGAGTCTTTCTTCAGTAAGGATGTGAGCGGTGCACTGATCTTGCCATAATCTTTCACAAAATTTTGGTAGTAGCCCGTGAGTTCAAGGAAACCACGTAATGATTGTACGTTTGTAGGTCTCGGCCATCCTTGCATTGCCTCGATCTTTTTCGAGTCCACTGCCACTCCATCATCTAATATAATATGCCCAAGATACTCTAATTTATGCTGTAAGAAGCTGCACTTTGACTGTTTAACATAAGGAGTATTCTCCCGAAGAATCGTTAGAATAGTTCGTAAGTGCTGAAGATATATATCAAGCGTAGGGTTATAAATGAGAATATCATCAAAGAATACCAATACGAACTTACGTAGAAAACTCTAGAAGATGTCATTCATCATGCTTTAGAAATTAGAAGGAGCATTTGTAAGTCCGAAAGGCATTACCAGAAACTCGTAGTGGCCGTTATACGTGTAGAATACAGTTTTCAGAATATCTTCAGTGCATACCGAATCTGATGGTATCCGGATCGGAGATCCAATTTAGTGAGGACTCGGACTCCTTTTAATTTATCCAAGAGTTCATCTACGAATAAGATAGGATATTTATCATTGACGGTGATGGCATTTAGAGATCGGTAGTCAACTCACATTCGCCACGTACCATCTTTCTTGCGTACTAGCAACACCGGTGAGGAGTAAGGGCTGCAGCTCGGTCGAATCACCTCGGTGTCAAGCATCTCTTTAACAATGTTTTCGATCTCATCCTTCTGCAAGTGAGTATAGTGGTACGGTCGCAAATTTACTAGAGGTTTGCCTGACAAAATAGGAATGCAATGGTCATACGGCCAGTTAGGGGGCAGCCCGCGCGGCTCCAAGAAAACATCCGCGAATTCGTTCAGGCAAAGGGCAAGCATAGGATCTGAGTTTTGTACATTCTCCCTCATAGATGGCTGCTAAATATGCATCAAGAATCCACCATGTGCTTTGTGCAAAACTTTCTCCATTTGTTGCGATGAAACGATGGAAATTTGGCTCCCGCACTTGCCACGAAACATGACGTGTCTCCCTTTGCAATAAAATTTCATGATTAATTTAGAAAATTTTCAGGAGATATCATCTAGTGTTGTGAGCCATTCGATCTTGAGTATGGCTTCATAATCATCGATGGGTAGGAGGAAGAAATCAGCTACCACTTCTTGGTCTTGGAGAAGTAGTTTCACCCGCCGGCATCGTTGGTCGCAATTAAAGATTCGACCGTCGGTGACCTTTATGTCAAACTTGTTGCAACCTTCGATTTGAAGCACTAAACGTGCAGCAACCTTATTGTTGAGGAAGTTATTGGTGCCGCCCATGTCGATGAGAACGGTGATGAGTTGCTGTTTTAGAAGTCCTCCAACTTTCATCATCTGCAGGTTGGAATAGCTGGCCAATGTGTGCACTGCGTAGTTGGCCGATTGGGACTCTTCCTCCATGGCTTCTTCTTTAGGTTTAAGGGCTTCTTCAGATGTTTCATTGTCCCCATCCTCCATTGGTTCTATCACGAGGAGCTAGCCCTTTTTGTAGTGATGTTCGCGGCTCCACAATTCATCGCAATGCCAACACAACTGCTTGGCCGATCGTTCGTGAAGCTTGTCTCTTGTCAACTTTTTTGGTGCAGGGGCTTGGATGGCAGTAGAGGGGGTGGTAGGCCTCGGCATGGCTGGTCGGGGAGCGACCCTTGTCCTTCGTACCTTGTGGTTCAATTGTTCTTCCTACCATAAGAGTGTACGGTTGCCGCACCTTTACTTCTCGGATCTCCGACTTTAGGCCCTCGATAAAAGTACCTAAAAGTTGTTTCTCATACCAATTCTCAGTTTAGTTAGATAAATACTCAAACCTTGTTTGGTATTCTTGTATTGTAGAGGTTTGACGAATCTTTGCCAATTGTCTGTCGATGTTGTTGAAATCGATTGGTCCGAAGCGATCTAGTAGTCCTTCCTTGAATCGCTGCCAAGAGAGTCCTCCATGGGTGTGCTTAAACCAATTAAACCACTGAATAGCATCTCCCTTGAGGTGGATGGCAGCAATCTCCACCCTTGTGGCGTCGGCGGTTCGATAGAACCGAAAATAGCGCTCCGCACGCGAGATCCACCCGATCGGGTCTCCTTCTTCCCATCTAGGGAAGTCAACCTTCATGCATGGATTATTGAGATCAGAGGTGATGTGGCCATATTCTTGAGGATTGTCTCGCCGATCTGAAGTTTCTCCGTGTTGTGATTTCCTCGGGTTCGACAATCGGCCAATGCTGAATTCCGCGAAAAGGGATCGCATCTTCTCTTCCATGTGGTTTCCAAAGGCTTCAAGCTTTGTATTGATAGCCTCCTCTAATGCCATAGTATATGTCTCTAGATCTATAATATTGAGATCTTTTTTCTGTTATCGGGTTAGTGGCATGGGAATTTTGGAGAAGGGGGTGGCTGGTTGGAAGGTAAATCGGTTTGGATGGAAGTAGGATGTGGTTTAGGGCAGATTTGGGGCCGCAGTTTTGTGGAGTTTAGGCTACGAATTGGTGTGGTTTTAGGGCTATGATAGTAGTAGATGAAGGTTAGGAAAATAGATTTTAGATCTGGGATAGATGGAAGCAAAGGTATGTGTCTCGGTAAGGAAATTTGGCTAAAAAGGTAAGTGGATCAATAAGGAAGTAGGCTAATTTGGGTGGCTGATTTGGGGGCTGTTTAGATTCGGTTTAGGGTCATATTTGGAAGGGTTTTTGGTAAGGATGGTAGGGTTTGGAGATGAGAAAAAGAGAGTCCAAAATCCCACAAAAAATAGCACTCAAATCTGATAGAATTCGGTGAAAAGAAGTGATGCGATGTGCTATCCTACTGAACCAATTTTACGTCAGAGAAACGATGACTTCTTGACATAAATTTCAGAGGAAAGTTCAAGAAAATAATGTAGAAACCCTTGTTTCAGATGTTGTTAATACCAGTAAAATATTTGATGAAATTTTGGCAGCATAACAGTAGGGAAATAGGGCAAAAGACGAAAGGCAGATTCCTTCATCGTAAAATTCTAGGACTGCGTGATGGTCAAAGATTGCACAAAAAAACCAGTTATAGAAGGAGTTTTTTTATAAAATCAAATCCAGATGAAAGCCAACTTGATCTTGAGAATTGTATAAAAATTTCAGCCAAAAAGGATGAACAAAAGTTTAGTTTCAAGAGGCCAATAGACGGAAGGCAGATTCTGCATTGTAAAATGTTAGTACTGTGTAATGAAGAATCGCAGTGCTATAAGTCCAGATCCAAAAGGAGTTTTTTCATGAGATCAGTCTTAAATGAAAGCTAAAATGATCTATAAAAACATATAAAAGTTTTAGCTAAAAAGGATGATTAAAAGTTTAGTTTCAAGAAGCAACAATCGGCTAAAAATTTCTACAGTGTTTCGCCTTTGCAACGATGATAACGTTTGCGATGAACAAAATTTGCAGCGGATAAAATTTGAGAAAAATATTCAATATGTAAAGTAAGGAATCTTGCAGTATTGAATAGGCGTGGATGATAAAAATATATCAGAATTTTAGATCAAACGCAGGGGGCAGCGGCAGACTGATTTGATCTGCTGCTGGGGTGGAAGGTGGAGGCACGTGTCGTAGCAATTATGGGAATTGCTTGGGAAGGTGAAGGCGGCTGAGATGGCTACAGTGGTAGCAAGATCGCTACTTTGATATCAGATGATAGAACCTTAGATGGACTCTATAAATTTTGATCCTTGAGGAGGATCAACCCTTGGAATGTTGTAGGGGTTCCTCCCTCCTAGATTCAGTACAAGGCTGAAATAAAATTGATAATTGCTTGATTCAAGAGAGGGGGCGGCTACATCATTATATAGAGATCAAAACCCTAGCCTAAGAGGGTGCTTGCCTAAGTAAAATTACCCCTTTGCCCCTCCTATAGCCAACCTGCCTTAATAGGAACAGGGGGCGACTAGGTTGGCTCTATAACCGACCTAAGCAGGGGAAAACTTTGGTCAACCAACCCAGTAAGGGGGCGACGGCCACTAAGCCCTAAGGGCTAATTTAAACCCTAGCCATACTTCTTTATAAGATAGGAGTGGCTTTATTACAATCTAGCAGGGTTTTATTGACTACTTCTAAGGAGATTAGGACTCAACCCTACTGGAGTCATATCATTCTCTTGAATTTAAGTCTTCTTTATTATGGCATGAATATAGAGGAAGTTAGGATTAACTCCCATCATCAATTGATTGTCATCATCAAAAAGAGAGAAATTGTTGAATCTCATATTTTGATGATGAAATCAATTAATGAGTGTTTAATCTAACATGTGTGTTAGAGAAAAAATTACAGGTGTAACTATGATGGAGCAAATGAGTTACAGCCAGATGATGGGCCAAGATCAAGCTTGGGCATCGGGCTGGGGTTCGGACGATGCAGTGGGACCTCGCCGGTAGTTCGCTAAGAGATTCGTCGAAGGGATAGGGAAGCTCTCTAGGCACATGTCTGGAGATCACTGGTAGAAGACTGTAAGACTCACCACAACAATGTCAGAGGCTGCTAGATTGGCGGGAGTTAGGTCTTGGTTTAGCTTGTTGATCATTAAAAGTTATAATCATTTAGTCGTAGTTAGGGATTGAATCCTAATTGAGTTTAGATTTGGAAGAAATCCAAATCTAAACTTGGCATGGATTGGTTATCTTATTATCATGCTAGTATTGATTGCTATACAAAACTAATCACCTTTTGCATACCCAATCATCCCATCTTTTATTTCAAGGGTATTAGGCATGATTCACCTCCTTGCTTGATATCGGCACTTCAAGCTCATCGGCTTATGCAGAAGGGTTGTTCTTGTTATAGTATAAGTGTAAAGGAGTGTTCAAATCAAGAAGCTCATCTACATGAGATTCCTGTGGTTAGAGATTTCCCTGATGTATTTCCAGATGACTTGTCTGGACTACCACCAGACAGAGAGGGTGAATTTGCTATTGATTTGGTTCTTGGGACTACCCCAATATCCAAGCCTCCCTACCGAATGGCACCACTCGAGCTAGAGGAATTGAAGAAGCAACTCCAAGAACTATTGGATAAGGGTTTTATTCGACCCAATGTTTCACCGTGGGGTGCTCCGGTTCTGTTAGTTAAGAAGAAGGATGGAACATTTCGGCTTTGTATCGATTATAGACAATTAAATCAGGTGACTATAAAAAACAAGTATCCTCTACCTAGAATTGATGATTTGTTTGATCAATTACAGGGTGCACAAGTATTTTCTAAGATTGATTTGAGGTCGGGTTACTATCAATTGAATATCAAGAAGGACGATATCCCTAAAACAGCTTTTAGAACTCGATATGGTCACTATGAATTCGTAGTAATGCCTTTTGGCTTGACTAATGCCCCTGCAGTTTTCATGGAATTGATGAATAGAATATTTCAGCCACTCTTGGATACATACGTAATCGTATTCATTGATGACATATTAGTGTATTCAAAGAATAATCCAGAGCATGAAGAACACTTGAGGAATGTATTGTCCATACTAAGAGAAAAGAAGTTGTATGCAAAGTTCAGCAAATGTGAGTTTTGGTTAAATGAAGTTACTTTCTTAGGCCACGTGATTTCAGGCCAAGGCATCTCTGTCAATCCAAAGAAAGTTGAAGCCATAGTAAAGTGGGAAGTACCAACAAATGTAATAGAAGTTAGAAGTTTCTTGGGTATGGCAGGTTATTACAGGAGATTTATGGAGGGATTTTCTCAAATTGCTAATCCCCTCACCAAGCTAACTCGAAAGAATATAAAATTTAAATGGGGTGATGATTGTGAATAATGTTTTCAGGAGTTAAAAAGAAGATTGACTAGTGCCCCTATTCTCACAATTCCCTATGGCGATGAGGGATTTGTAGTTTACACCGATGCTTCAAGGAAGGGCCTTGGATGTGTTCTAATGCAAGAAGGGAAAGTGATTGCTTATGCTTCTAGACAACTGAAAAGTTATGAATTAAATTATCCAACACATGATTTAGAGTTAGCAGCAATTATTTTTGCACTGAAGATCTGGAGACATTACTTATATGGGCGAACATTTGAAATCTTTACTGATCACAAGAGTTTAAAGTATATCTTTACTCAAAAAGAGTTAAATATGAGGCAGCGAAGATGGATAGAACTATTAAAGGATTATGATTGTACCATCAGATATCATCCAGGTAAAGCCAATGTTGTAGCCGATGCACTTAGTCGAAAATCTGCAAACTTTATGGCGAGTTTGGTTGTGAAGCAGTGGGGGTTATTGAAAGAAAATTGTGATGCGAATACTATCAGAAATAAGCAAGACTCGATGATATTGATGGCCTCTATACATGTTCAATCTGATCTCATTCAAGAAATTAAAGAAATACAACTACAAGATCCATGTTTAATCTCTTTGAGGAAGGAAGTAGAAAGAGGATCAAAACCGGGATTTCGAGTTTCAGAGGATGGCCTATTGAGACTGGGGAATAGAGTATGTGTCCCCGATGATCCAAATCTTAAGGATCAAATTTTGAAGGAAGGTCATAATTCCAAGTTCACCCTACATCCTGGTAGCACTAAAATGTATAAAGACCTTAAAAGTCACTACTGGTGGGAAGGCATGAAGAAAGAAATTGCGATATATGTTTCAAAGTGTTTAACTTGCCAACAAATCAAGGTTGAACACCAGAGACCTGGAGGGTTATTACAACCTTTAAATATTCCAGAATGGAAATGGGAAGGTATCACCATGGATTTTGTTTCAGGTTTACCTAGAACCTCCAGGAAGCATGATGCTATATGGGCGATCGTTGATAGGTTAACCAAATCTGCACATTTCCTACCAATCAATATGACATATTCTCTAGACAGGCTGGTTGATTTATATATTGGTGAAATAGTAAGACTTCATGGAGTTCCAAAGGAGATCATTTCTGATAGAGACCCCAGGTTTCTTTCTAGATTATGGAGAAGATTACAGGAATCTATGGGCACAAAAGTCAAGTTTAGCACTGCTTATCACCCTCAAACTGATGGCCAATCAGAAAGAACAATTCAAACACTAGAGGATTTACTTAGAGCCTACATTATTGATTGGAAAGGTGAGTGGGATAAAGATATTTCTCTTGTTGAGTTCACCTATAATAATAGTTATCATTCGAGTATTCAGATGGCTCCTTATGAAGCTTTGTATGGGCGAAAGTGCAAAACGCCTATTTGTTGGGAGGAAGTTGGCGATAGAAAGTTGTTAGTACACGACAAGGTACAGGAGACTACTGAAAAGATTTGGATTATAAGAGAAAGGCTAAAGACTACTCAGAGTCGTCAAAAGAGTTATGCTGATAACAGACGACGAGAAATTGAGTTTCAAGTAGAAGATTTTGTTTTCTTGAAGGTTTCTCCTTTCAAGGGCGTGATAAGATTTGGAAAGAAGGGAAAGTTAAGCCCCAGGTATATTGGACCTTTTGAGATTCTTGAGAGGATTGGTTCTGTCGCTTACAGGATCGCCTTACCACCATCTTTATGTCATGTTCATGATATATTCCATATTTCAATGCTCAGAAAGTATATTCATGACCCTTCTCATATCATTCAGTATGAGCCGCTGATAATCGATGAAGACGTATCTTATGTGGAAGAGCCCCTACAAATTATTGATAAGAAAGAAAAAATCTTAAGGAATCGGATCATTCCCTTAGTGAAAGTGAATTGGAGGCATCATTCTATGAATGAAACTACTTGGGAGCTAGAGGAGGAAATGAAGAAAATATTTCCTCATCTTTTCGCCGATAGAGGTATGATAAATTTAGAGGACTAAATTTTTATTTAAGGGGGGAAGAGTGTAACATCCCTCGTTTGTGAAGAAATATAGTTTATGTTATTGCTAAGACTTAGTTATAAAAATTTGAGGACCTGTTTGTAAAATCCAAAGGACCTACTCGTAAATATTAATAATAGCAGGACTAAAGTACAAAATACACTACACAGCAAATCTCCACCGCCTCTACATAAAAATCTCCACCGCCTCTTCATTCCTTAAGAAGACCTGAGAAGACTTGAGTCAGTGAGGAAAAGAAAACAACAAAAAAAAAAATAAAGAGAGAAGGAAGAGGAGGAAACAAACATTGATTTGGGGCTTAGGGTGTTGTTTGCTCAAAATACATTCATTTTAGATCAAAGGCAAGTGTTCTATCCTATTTCTTTTCCTTATTCTGACATTTTATCATTGTTGTTTTGCCTTGCATTCCAAAATAAATTGCTGTAAAATCCGAAATCTATTTTGTGGGTCCCAAAGTTTCCAAAACTTGAATCGGAAAATTGATTACAGTTCTGACCTTTCTGCTTTGTTCTGGCTCTAGATTACTGTGCTGATTTCTGATTGTGGTGAAACTATAGTTGTAGGAATCTAGACTGAATGATCTTTCTTTTGACACTAGACTTGAAATATTTGGAGTTCGATAGCCTAATTAAACATTTGTTTCAAGTGGTACTAGGAAATCTGTAAAACAGAGTTTGCAGTTTCTAACCTTTTGTCACTAAATTAGGTAGAACTCCCTGTTGAAGTCTATGATTTATATAAAACTTACTTTTTGAGAATTTAGACTGAGAAACCTTTGTTTTGACACTATACTTGAAATATTTGGAGTTCGATAGTCTGATTAAACATTTATTTCAAGTGGTACTATGAAATCTGTAAAACATAGTTTGCAGTTTTTAACCTTTTGTCACTAAATTAGGTAGAACTCCCTGTTGAAGTCTATGATTTATATAAAACTTACTTTTTGAGAATTTAGACTGAGAAACCTTTCTTTTGACACTAGACTTGAAATATTTGGAGTTCGATAGGCTGGTTAGACATTTGTTTCAAGTAGTACTATGTAAGCCGTAAAACAGAGTTTTTGTCTATTCTCACTTCATTCATGTGAAAGTTCAATTCATGCTAGAGTTCCCTCTTGAAGTGAGGTTTATATGATTGCTCTCACTTATTTCATGCTCTTAAGCGTTAGTTTATGTCCCACTATATGATTCTGTATAGGCGCATGCATGTTTCGTTGTTTCGCATGTGCTTCCGATGCATACCAATTTCATTGTTTACACATCCTTTTGTACTCCGGTGTTTGTGGGATAATATGAACCTTTGCCAGTAATGGTAAAGGGAGTTATGCTTTGAGCCCGCGATGCTCTGCCGGCCCCTTCTGACTTCACCCAGACGTGGGTGGATGGAGCTCCTAGACGTGGGAGACTTCTGTTCTGGTGGTCATTCAGAAATGGATGAATCACATTCTGTCTGTATCCCACTTCACCCTCTGTATTTTTGATATGATATCCAAGGTATTGCTTGTGAGTTAATTTATGTGCTTTGGATAAAACCAAGGATGGAATGTCCGTCATGTTTATTCTGATTTATGAATCTACTGTTCCTTGTTTGTTTTCTGATACACTCTAAAACTTACGCCTTTGACATGTTGATACTTGCTGAGCTTTGTAACTCATTCCGTTGATGCTAATTTTTCAGATTAGCTTATCATACTGAAGCGTTTGAAACTAGGCGGAGGCAGGGGAAAGCTAGAAGGTTTTGGGCAAATCGTATAGCAGTTGATATGTTTTGATTGTATAAGAAATTCCTAATGTTTCATGAAATGTTGTTGGTAGATGTTGAAGTGTGGATTTAAATACCTCTCATGTTTAGCATTTTGGAACGTCAAGTTAAACTTGTATAACAATATGGACATTGTGGTAGTTGTTACTTTTGTGATCAGATAGATTTTCACTCATGTGGATTATGTTGTGGTTAGTGTTCAGTTGAGTTAGTTATGACTCACCAAGTGATGCGATGTATGATTATAAACTGCCCAAGTTTTTTTTGTATCCTCAAATGTTTGATTGGATCCTGGATAAATTATGCTGTGTCTAAAATTATCAATTTATGACATGATCACACCTCTCGAAGGGGGGGGCGTGACATGAGTGATGGTTTGACCGCTCGTACCCTGGAAACAAGGTGGCTGTCAATGCTGTCAGCGATTGAACCGCCCAGGATGGGTGGGTAAACTGCTCGTACTAGGTTTTCAGCCGGCTGAACCACCCAGCACCGACGAGTAAACCGCTCGTACTAGGTTTTTGAGCAGTTGAACCATCTGCGCTAGCGGGTGAACCGCCCGTACCTGAATTTTTCGGATACATTTGATTTTTGGCTCCAAATTATGAAGCTATTTGAGACCTATAAATAACCCAAGTTTTCTTACATTTCATATAATAATTCTAGGGATTACATTTAGTGAAAAAATTGTGTGTGAATTGTAAGAAAAATAAAAGAGGAAGGGAAAGAGCTTAGAGTTAGAAAATTCTTGAAGTCTCCCTTGTAAGCAAAGTGTAAGGGTTTGGTCTTCACCCAAAGAAGATCGGTAGTGGACGCTGGTGTGCCTCAAGAAGGAGTACTCGGGAGTGGACGTAGGTCGTTTGGTGACGAACCACTATAATTGTGAGTGTTTCTTTTCTTGTTGCATTTACTACTTGCAATTGTCGAGTTCTCAATCATTTTGAACTAAATATCATTAGACGCTTTTGGTTTTTACTTACTCTTTATAAGCGAAGTTTCAAGTCAAGCACTTCCCTTCGATGTTGCTTATCTTTCGGATTTGCTTATTCTTTCTTAAGTAATTTTTAAGCAAGTAACTTAGTAATCTTCTTTTAATAACTCACTTGCTTTACTCGAATGAAAAGCTTCGGATCTTCCTATCTTGCTTCAAGCCAAAAGCTTTTTGTTAAATTGAAAATTTATACTTGCAGTAATTCAACCCCCCCCCCCCCCCCCCCCCCCCCCCCCCCCCCCCTCTCCTAGTGTCAATTGATCCTAACAGTAATGTCGGTGGACGATGATTGTACTGCCCAGGTTGGTGATGGTACCACCCAAGTCGACGGTCGTATCGCCACCGCTCTATTTTCTGGGTAGCTTTCGACAACAGTACCGCCGGTGCCGACGGTGGTACCGCCCTGTCATGGACAAAAATATAAATAAGGTGTTCGACGTAATGCTTATGTTTGTCCGTGTCCTTCGATTTGTATACATTCTTTGTACAGCAAGTAGTGGGCTTGCAATAGGCTTGGCAGCCCTAGTTGGTTAGCTTTTGTGGTTGGTTTTCGCTTGTAAATGTCAGTTATGTTATGTAGGCACTTATGGGGACTTCAGTCTGTAATGGACTATTATCCTTTATGTGCAATCATTTAGAAATTGTAAAGTCTATAGTTGTAATTTGTATTGGCTATATAAAGTTTTGCTAAAGTTGTTGCTTGTGGATCCCATGGGAAGTACTTCCTCTAACTTATTTTCTCTTTTGTAGGTCCTAAGGGACCCTAGAAGGTTTCAGGGATACTAATCTTTGCGGACGGACTCGCAAGGATGCCACACGATTTAGGTAAAACTAGCTAAGTCCGTAAGATTTTGGTATCAAAGTGAGACAAAGCACACACAGAAATACTTGTCATACAAACGTGGAGGACCTAGCTGGGCTATGTTGAGGGCAGCTAGCACGCGCAACTGTTTGGGGGAAATAGACATTGAGATGTAGGGAAAGAAGTCGCTCAGAGGAGCGAGCATCCAGGTTTGGCATTCAATGGAATGGTCAACCCTTTGCGCGAGAGGTACCACAAGGACAAGCAAGCTAAGAAGAATGTATAGCGCACAGAGAGGGGAATTGCTAACTTAAAGAATTTGGTACTTATGCAAGGGCTTATACGCGGACGATGGAGTAGTCGTCGCATGATCTCGAATGAGGTAATACATTGGTGGATGTATTTCGAGATCAAGTTGGGGAGCAATCCATGGCAACATCATATGAAGGCACACTTAGAGTCAATGTGGTAATCAGACTCAACAGAGGGCTGACCCGTGGAATGGTGAGCGCGAGGGCCACCATTAACTCAATGCAAATCAAGGAGCGAAGCCACTTGGGTGGAATTTGGCAAAGTGTCCAAGTCATATGAGAGGAGTCGACATAGAAGATGGAATATAGAGCAGAGGCATAGAGCTTTCCTTTAACAAAGATCAAGGACATGAACACTCGCAGAGGCAAGAGTGGGATCATGTTATTCCATGGGTTCTTCATTCTGATGGAGCGGACTTATCTTGCATAGTGCCAAAGACGAAGGGAGCTTCGAGGCACATGCACCTTATCTCGGAGATGCATTTAACAGAGGAACTAAGGTGACTCAACTTGCAGAGGTGAAGCTGGGATCAAAAGGCCTTAACACGGGGCAAGAGGATGCAGAGGCGAGTACTCTTGATGAATATGACATAGTGCTGTCATTAAGAAAGTGGTGCGCAGTGGATATGCACTGGTAGGGGGATAGAGGCCCAGGATCCAGACAATGGTGCATCAATCCTAGTGAAGTCAGGGGACTTCGAGAGCTACTAGGCGATGGACTGTCCTAGAGCTATGCTTCATCCGAGTATGACTTAAGAACGGGTGGGCGAAGGTGAATTGCCAAGGGAGCGAACAAAACTCAGAGATAGCAGAGGCCCTACTATGTGCTGGCAGAGGCCACACATTGAGAGATCATAGTCCGAGTTCATCATATAAGAATCCGAATACAATGTAGATGTCACCAGGAGGCGACAAGGTGCAACAGATCATGGTGGAATAGTTCGCAGCAATACAACACATGCGGAGATGTCTCGTAAGGGACATGATCATACGGAGGTATGACCAGGAGCTCCACTTTGATGAACGATACAATGGAAAGAAGGGCTATGGATTCAAGGAGTGAATGTCATGGTACCGCAGTGGCGGGTCTTCCATGTGTGCGTATCGAATCTTGAATCGAATGAAAGCCTTGGTTATCAGGGGGCTATGTACCACCGAGGTAGAATTTCGAGTGCAAGTACTAATGAGTCCTATGGGTATGACTTCATCATATAGAGGTGTGGTTGGAGTGACTAGAGAGTTGGACTACTTCTTATATTCGCTTAAGAAAGCCCAACAAGTCCAGAGGGGCTCAGCTACCCAAAAGCAAAGCATCGGTCAGAAAGAAGTTGGATTTGGAGGAGTGTCACTTTGTGATAATGTTTTTGAAAACTCTCTCCATGTTTTATCTTATTGTTTACAAAAAAGGAGAAAAATTACGTGAAGATGATGAAAACATTTTAAATTTACAAGAGATGATTTTAAATACATTAGTAGTCTTTAAATCTCTTGAACTTTTGAGCTCATCTTAATTTTTTTAATTTATTAAGAGCTCTTTTTAATGATGTAATACTTTCACAACTCCTTCCTTATTTATCTCCTCATTATTCACAAAGGGGAAGAAAATTTTATAATACATATTCTATTTTACTAAGGGGGAGTGATGTCATCATATGATTTGAACTTATTAGCTATACATTTCACCTTTTTGTTGATGACAAAGGGGGAGAAATGGACATTAATGACACATGGATATTAATGCATATACTTGGATGTTGATGCATAATTTTTTGAATAATTTTTTGAAATTCATGCTTTGATGACTTGATGCAAATTTTTATTTGCTTGAATATTGATTGTCTCAATATACTTGAATTCAATAGTGGTTGGTTCTCTTGAATTTAAGTTTTCCTTATTTAATGTATGGCATGGATTTAGGGGGAGTAAGGTTTAACTCCCGTCATCAATTGATTATCATCATCAAAAAGGAGTGATAGTTGAATCACAGATTTTGATGATGAAATCAATTTAATGAGTTATTGATCTAACAAGGTTTTTAGTGTTGATTGATGCAGGATTAACTACGATAGAGAGAAAGTTACAATAAGAGGTTAGGCCAAAGTTAAGTCCAGGCATCGGGCCGAAGTGAGGATGATACGGTTGGGAACTTGCCTGGAGTGCTTCGGGAGCTCGCTGGGGGTATCAGGAATTTGCCAGGGTGACACAAGGGAGTTCGCCGGAAGAAGACCGAGACTCGCCGGAAATTGTCGGTGGTAGCCGAAACGCTTGCCGGGAGTTGGGAAGGTCATGAAGTGGATTTGTTGGCTAAGTTGATTGTAATTAATTAAGTTATAGTTAGCATCATTAAGGTTTAACCATGACGGTGAAAAGGAGTTAAAAACTAGACATAAACCCAGGATCAAGCTTAGGCATCGGGCCAAGGTTTGGATGATGTGATGGGAGCTCACCGGGAGTTTGCTAGGACTTCGCCGAAGGTATCGGGAAGATCGCTAGGAACACGCCGGGAGATCGCTGGAGGAAGACCATGAGATTCATCGCAATGAATGCCAGAGGTTGCCGGATTACGAGAGTGATATCGTTAATTAAGCTTGGTGGTCGTGTATGGTTGTAATCCTTTAGTCGTAAGTTAAGTTTAAGTCTGAATTGAGTGTGATTTGAAAGGAATCCAAATCAACTCAAAGAGACAACCGATTCTACTATGGGTTGGATTGAGCTTAGCTCGAGCTCAATTATTTAACCAGGGAAGTGGTCAATTGAAGGTATGTGACAGGATGTGAAAAGTGAAGGGAATCACTTTTCTGGGATTCCCGACGGTTGAATCGCCGATAAGCGGTGGTACATAAATACGTGACGGGAAGTGAAAAGTGAAAGGAATTACTTTTTCGAGATTCCCGATGGTTGAATCATCGGTAAGCGACGGTTGTATCTTCGCCGCCCAAGTTTTCGGGTGGCTGACAATGGTTGGACCGCCCAAGCCAACGATTAAACCGTATGTACCTTATTTTCAGGGTGGCTTTCGACAGTCGTACCATTAGCACCAGTGGTTGAACCGATCGTACCTGAATTTTTTAAATACGTTTGAATTTTGGCTTCAAATTCTGAAGCCCTATAACTACCCCAAGTTTTCTTGTATTTTATAACAACAATTTTGGGGATTAAAATTTTGTGAAAAAATTTATGTGTGAAATTATAAGAAAAGAAAAGGGGAAGGGAATGATCCAAGTGTTGTAAATCTTGTCTCCCTTGTAAGTTGAATGTTGTAAGGGTTTGGTCTTCATCCAAAGAAGATCGGTAGTGGACACCGATAGACCTCGGAGAAGAGGATTTGGAAGTAGACGTAGGTCAGGTTGAGGCCGAATCACTATAAATCTGTGAGTATCTCTCTACTTTGTTATTTTTATTATGCATGTTCTTATTCGGAGCTTTCTTTTAGCATAATCATAACTTAGTTTCGTTCAATAGCTTATTGTTGACTTACTCAAAGAAATGCTTCTGATTTTCAGTTTTACTTCAAATGAAAAGACTTCTCTTAAACCATGATTTTAGTATACTACATAAAAGTCATACACCATTGAGGACGATCAAGATTAATGAATCATCCGAAGATTCATTAATAATTTTATTTTTAATATTTTTCTTATCATTACTTAGGCTAGTGAGCTTAAAAGAGTGTTAGATCTCAAGTTATATGTCTTAAGCATCTACTTTCAAAATATTATTAATTGCTTCTAGCCTTGTTAAGGGATAAACCTACAAGAGAAATATTTCTAATTTAGGTACTTATTTTACATTTGGTCCTTCATGCAAAACTTTATCTTTCCTTCATAATGGTTTTTGGTTGTTTGTTGTTCTCTTGAGAATCCAATAGTTTTTGGTTGTTTGTTGTTCTCTTGAGAATCCAAACTATTTAGTGTGGACTATATTTTAAATAGACATTTATGGGCTTTATGTCCTAATCTATCACAAAACTTATATTTGTCGGTAGGCAAATTTAAGGTAGGTCATTTAACAAAAATGATTGATTTTTGTTGAATGTTACCAATAAAGCCTATATCATTTATTCTATTAACATGACCCTTATTAGTAAGAATCATATTAAGGGATTTATTTTATATTTTAAATTTTTTTCTAAGGTTTGTTTTATCATGATGTTTTCTTCTTTAACATTATCTAGTATTTCACATTAGAATAAGGATTATGGGATACTAATGAATCATGCATTTCATCATGTCTATTAACTAACAAAGTATGTTCATTCTTAAGCAACTTAAAAGATTTACTATTTTTTCTAAATTCATCAAACAATTCATGAAATATATTTAATAACTCAATAATGGAAATACTTAAAGAATCACTAACCTCATCTTGGATCGCCATTAGAGCATAGTTAGCAACTTCTTCTTTGGAGTGGTATTATTCATCCGAAGAGCTTGAGCCATCCCAAGTTGCCGAAAGAGATTTCTTCTTATGGGATACCTTCTTCTTCAATTGCGGACATTCATTTTTGAAATGTCTCAGTTTTTTATATTCAAGGCATATGACATTATCCTTTTTTATTCATTTTTATTTTTATAGTTTTTATTTTTTTCATAAACTTTTTATAACTTTTTTATAATAGTGTAATATCATGGTCCTTATCACTCAAGGTTTCACTCGAGGAGTCATTTGCAGTTCTTAGTGCTACATCCTTCTTGTTCTTTGGAAGGGGTTCATCAAGCTCGTCATAAGCTTTACAGTTCAATTCATATGTCATGAGTAAGTCAATAAGTTCTTCAAGAGGTAAGTTATTTAAATCTTTGGCTTCTTGTATAGTAGTTACTTTAGGATCCCAATTTTTAGGTAGAGATCTTAAAATTTTACTCACAAGTTTAAAATTTAAAAAATATTTTCTAAGCGCTTTAACGCCATTGACGACATCCATGAAACGAGTGTACATGTCTCTAATAGACTCACTTGTTTCATTCTAAACAATTTATAACTATGAACTAAAATGTTAATCTTAGATTCTTTAACTCTGCTAGTGCCTTCGTCTATGATTTCTAGTGTATGTCAAATATCATAAGCGGATTCATAAATGAAAACACGATTAAATTCATTTTTGTCAAGAGAACAAAATAAGACATTCATAGCCTTTGCATTCAACAAAAAATTCTTCCTTTCCAAATCATTTATTTCATTCATTGGTTTGGAAGATTTTTCAAAGCCATTCTCTATAATGTGTCATAAATCAAGATCCATGAAAATTAAGGAAATATGTATTTAAGTATAATCCATCCCATTAAACATAAGAGGACGTGAAATAGAATGTCTCTCATTCATACTAAATAAAGTCATTACTCAAGTAGGTGTTAATCCAATAAGTAACTTTCTTGCTCTTATACCAATTGTTATGATCAATTGGCACTAAGAGGGGTGGGGGTGGGGGGTGGTGTTGAATTAGTGCAAGTGTAAGAATTTTGATTTAAGGAAAACTTTTATTTCAAATACAATCGAGAAATCGTAAGTGTTTCTTGAAATTAGAATATGTAAGTAAATCAAACTTAAGATTAAAATTTTTTATTTAGCTAATTAATGTAGAAATTAAGTAAAGAGAGATTCACTCACAATTTATAGTGGTTCGGCCCCAATCTTGGCCTATGTCCACTTCCAAGTCCTCTTCGTCGAGGCCTACCGGTTTCCACTACCGATCTTCTTTACGTGAAACCAAACCCTTACAAACTTTCAACTTATAAGGAGACTCTTTACAAATACAACACTTAGCTCACTCCCTTCCCCCTTTTCTTTTCCTTACACACTTTAGCACACACTTGTTTTCATAGATTTTTGCCCAATGACTTATGTGAATGCTTGTGCTAAATGCAAGAAAACTTGGGGCATTTATAGGCCCAATTGCTTTAGTAGAATGGAGCCAAAATTTAAACGCACCCGAAAAAATTGGGTACAGGTGGTACAACAGTCAATGTCGAAGGTGTAACATCCAAAAGCACCCCAAAAAATAGTGTACAATTGGTACAACCACCCAACTCCCAAAAACTTGGGCGGCGACGATACAACTGTCGGCCTGGGTAGTACAACTGCTGCCTGTTGCCTGGATTCCTGGGCGATGGTGGTACAACCGTCGCTCACCAACGGTACAACCGCTAAGATTTCTGGAAAAGTTATTCCCTTCACTTTTCCAATCTTGACTTGTACCTCATGTTGACCAATTCTTATGTCAACTAATTAAGCTTGACTTGAGCTCAATCCAATCCATTTGTGGACCCGATTGTCTCACATTGCGTTTATTTGGATTCCTTCCAAATCAAACTCAATTAGGACTTAAACTTAACTACGACTCACTGATTATAATCATACATGACCATCAAGTCTAACATTTGACCTAACCCCCAGTAATCTGACAACCTCCGACATTCTTACGGTGAGTCTTACGGTCTTCCTTCGGCAATCTCCCGATGTATTCCCAGCGAGCTTCCCGATTTCTTCAGCAAACTCCTAGCGAACTCCCAGCAAGCTCCCACTACACCATTTGAACCTTGGCCCGATGCCCAAACTTGATTTTGGCCCATCTTCTGGTTGTAACTCAATTCCTCCATCGTAGTTAGACCTACATTACTTCCTCTCATACACAAGTTAGATTAAACACTCATCAATTGATTTTATCATCAAAATCTGAGATTCAACATATAGATGCACATCCTAAAGAGCTAATTATTAGATATACATTAAAATGTATTCAAACTTGCTCTTCGTTGAAAAATATTTATCCAAATGCATACATCAAGACCTTTTAATATTTATTCTCGTATGATTCTTTCTTTTTCTTAAAGAGGAGATTTTTCAAATGAATCATAATATTTTCTTAACTTCTTGATATTTATAACTTGAGATTTATATGAATGAATGTTTTTTACTATTTATTCTCCTATGATTCCTTTTGTTATTTACTAAAGAGAAGATTTATTTAAATAAATTATGATCTTTCACTTGACTTATTGATGTTTACAACTTGAAATTTATTTTGTATGAATTGAATTTATTTTGACTCTTTTGTTTCCATGACTTATGTACTCCATTTTGAAAAAGAGAAGAAGTAACTCATATTTGTGTTGATGACAAAAATAGGAGAAGTAGCAATTCATACCTAGCTTATGTGTTTAACAATGAGATTTATGATACTTTTATATTTTTTTATTAAAAGTGACTCATGTTTAACTTTTATTATTTGAAGCTTGATTAAGGATTTAGGGTTAAAATGATAATATCAAGATTGAAATTATCTCAACTTGAATTCAAGAGTGCTATTAAAAAATGTTTCATTTTGAATTCAAATTCATTAATTTTTAATATGGCATATAGATAGGGGAGTTTTGTTAATACCTCATTATAAATTGACATTTCATAACTCAAACTTATCTTTGACATTAATATCCTAATATTATGATATCAAAGTAGTTTTACAATTGAAATTTTGATGTAAAGGGAGAGAAGTAGCATCAAGATACCATGATATCATTCTCTTCTTTTTTATGATAACAAAGGGGGAGAGAGAATAGTAGTTCATGTCTTTTATTAATAAGGGAGAGAAGTATACTTTTTAACAAAAGGGGGAGAAGTGGATTGTACTCTTCGATAATGTAAAAAAAATGATAATTTAAAATTATGCATATGATGTATGCAATGATTACTTTGATATTTTAACTATGCATATGAAGTGTGCAATGATTATTTTGATATTTTAACTAAAAATATGATTTTAAAATTGTCTGTGGCCTCAAGGAAAGCGTAATCGGGAGTGGATATAGGTCGACAAGATCGAACTACTATAAATCAGTTTGATTTCTCTTGTCTTTGCTTTATCATTGTATATTGATTTACTTACCCACTACCCTTATTTACATATTTGGTTGAACATATTTTCGATATGATTTTATTGATCAAACTTTGTAAAATCGGATTCCTTTTTTCATACCATATCGAATGTATTTTCGATATGATTTTCAATATGATTTTATTTAATCCTACAATGGTTGAAGAGTGAGAAATTAAGGACTTATAAATTCATCGAATGACCCTTACCCTTAAAGATGCCCTCAGGGACTCACTAGTCCTAAAAAGATAAAATCATTAAAGCACACCCAAAATATACCAATGTAGATCACTTATACCTATAATAACAAAGGACTAAAGCCTTTTTTTAGTTTTATTGAATAGGCACTTGTAAATAGAAACCATCATTTATATAGAATATTACAAATATGCTTACATGGAATTCATACTAATCAGATTTAACTATGTCAAACGTAAGACATGAATTGGTCATATTGGCATATTGAATGTATTAGTTTCTAATGATCGAGCTTGTATATACACAGCCAAACACACTGATTCAAGGAAAGGTAAATCAAAGAGTAAATTAGAGTTTGTAAAAAAGTCAATTGGGAAATTAGTTCCCCAGGTGTCGCAAACGGACCTGGAACAAGCTAAGGTTTGCCAAAAAGTGAACCATATGATTAAGCTTGATAGGGATATAGCACAACTAAATATAGGAAAAAGAGTCTACGAGAGAGTTGATATCATAGAAAATAGCATGAGTGATCTATGGAAATGGCTTAGGCTTTTTGATCTATGAAATGGCTCGTTGAAATCCGAGCGGATGAATTGATATCAAACTCCTTCTGCAATAAAAAATTTAATGATAAATCATCATTTGTCTTTAATGATCCTAGTAGGCTCAAGAGGAATTGTTAGTTTTAGGTGAGCTCCACACTATTTTGTCCTTTTGAGGTAAATCCTAAAAATATTCATTTTTGAAGAGTAGAAATGATTCTAATACTTACATCTTAATTTATTTGTTGTTCAATTAATATGAGTCTAAATATATTTATCGGATGAATATAGAATAAACAAGTATTACTATTATTCAGAGAAAGCAGCAAAGAGAGTTTATAATAAAACTTCTGATGCAGAAAGTTATACTTGTTCAAACCAACCCTCACTAATCCAAGCATTAGAATTCCAGACATCAAAAAATTGAAAAGAGATATGAAGCTTTTTCTGCACAAGATTTAATAAATAGAACATGTGTTTGATGGAATCAATAAATAAGTGGTATTAGGGACAAGGTGATGTCTAACATCGAAAAAATCTCAAAGGCCAACTAGAAGTGGGGAGGTGATGCCAAATAAGCTTCCACAATAATATTTTGATTTTGGAAGTCATGAGTAAACCCTAAGATGCCTTGTAACTAATACAACCATTATCCCAAGGCATGTCACCATTCTTTAAAAACTTATAAGAACTTAGGTAAAGAAGAGTGTGCAAATCTATTTATCATCGTAGGGAGTGAGAAGTAATCTTTGCTACTGGGATGTTGACTTCACGCATTCCTCGGAATGAGGTGCCGACAACAAAATTCCAATCCATCAATATATATCGATGGAGTGGTAATTGCTCGTGAGTAAACAAAAACCTCTTTGAAGGTTATCATAGAGACACCTTTCAGATCCAAGAAGAATTAGATCTTGGATTCAAATACCAAGGGTATAAAGGATCATATTTGGTATTGGGCAGATAGCCCAGATTCAGCCCATAATGGGCTTTAGTGAAGCCCACAACCCAAAATCTCACTTATATTAACCTAAAACCTAGATTATGTGGCCAGGGTTGAGATTAAGAGAGCAGTGACGGTTGAAAACGTGGGTGAGAGAAAGAAGACTGCAGATTGATAGTAGAGGCCAAAAAATAAGATATCCAAGAAAAGGAAGATGACAAGGGCAGTAAAAGACTATTCTCAATCATTTAAATCTCAAGTTAGATCAGGGATTCTTACTGTGATCTCTTGGGAAGGTTTTGGATATTGTGCTTAGGATTATAGTCCTTGTATCCATGTGATTCTCTTGTGGCTATTGCTTTGGGCATGGATAAGAAGTCTTGTATCCATGTAATTTCTCTTGCTTGTCCTGTGATTTTTACCCTTCGAGTTGAAGGGATTTTCCACGTAAATATTGGTGTTCATCTGATTATGATTTATGTTTGATTCTGTTATGTGTGATGGTCTACTAGTACTTGTTCGTATACAAAATTTATTCCTGTTTTATTCTCATCATTTGGCCCATAAGGAAGAGTAATTGTTGATCAAGGGAATGATTCTCTTAATTTTCATTGTTTTCCTAATAAGGTGAAAATCCTTGATGCCTAGACCTTCAACCTCTTCAGGAGAGGTGATGCAATCCCAACTTACTAGCTTAAGCTTCTTGTAATTATCATTATCATTCCTAAAGAAATTCTTAGAGGTTATCTTAATCTTTTCAGAAATCTTAGAACTCATGAACATGTGGATTAAGATAATAACATTAACCATAGAATTGAGAATACCTTGTCGGCTTGGGATATAAGAGTCGTTTACTAGCCCTTGATCCTGCTTAAAATTTTATCGACCATCTTAGTTTGAAAATGATTGGGTAGTCTCCCAAGATGGCCTAAGTACTCAAGTAATTAAGAGACCGATTGCCCTCTTTGATTCAAAAGGTCTAATGGTAGTGGCTGGGTCGCACTTAGGTGGGAAAGGTGATATATATATATATATATATGGATCGCCCCGAATGCAAATGAGGACATTATCTACGTAAAAAAGTGGAAAACTTAAACCTGGGTAAAGGGGTGACAAGTCATAGATCATTGAAGAACGAAGGAAAGGATTTATTGGCCATTAACGAAGAGATAAGAGCAGTAGGATACCCTTGTCCTACGTGTCGGTTGCGTTCAACGTTGTCTCTCAGTTTGCACAAATTGCGGCCTCAGCTCAAAACATAGGCACACAGTTTTCACAAGTAAAATTTGATGCGGATGTACGTTGATGACACATCTGATCCACGTAGCCATATTCCATTCTTTCACTTCATCCTCCATCCCATGCAGCTTCTTCCTGTTCCAAGGCGGCAACCTCGTGCGCGCGTATCAATGGTCCGATGAGTTGACCCACTCATCTCGCTTCTGTTCCTTTCCAACCGCAGGTTTCTTCCACCCCTAGGCTGAGTCCGGCCACGACGCGACATGTGGTCTCCATCTTCGGACCTTCACATGCGACTTGTCGCCCTTATCCTGTCTTGAATGCCAGCTCCTGTCCACTTCCCCGGTCCACCCACCGCCTTACTCGCACTCATCACAAGTCAACTGTCCTCGTGAGCAGCCATTAAGTTAAAACCCTTTCTTCATCGTCTAAACAACACACAACTTGCTCAGATTTCCACCAAAATCCACGTTTATATATGCACAAGTCAATCTTAGAGAAGTCCCCTTAATAATTCTTCTTCTAAGATGGAACTTAGATGGATTATATTAAGCCAGATGTGCCCGGATCTCAGTTTTGAGGAGGAGCTATAAGTTTCAAGCCGCAGTTGCGGTTGTTTACAGCAGCACACGAAGCTGACAAAAAAAGCCCAGCTTGTCCGCGTCTGCTGCTGTAATCCAAATCGGCGACTTGTTGCCGGATTGTGCCAAAGTCAACCTTCCACAACTATATCGCAGTCTATTATAAAGTTTAGAATCTTTCTTCGCCGCTCTTAAAATCCCATTCACAGCTCCACTTTGTTCAAATAACCTACGCTTTTCTTCAACGAGCCCAGAAGAAACGACGGAAGAGATGAAGCTGGTTTGGTGCCCGGAGAACGCCGCCAAGGCCTACATCGACGCCGTGAAGGCCCTCGCCGATCGGGACCTGGAGGAGACCAACGTCGCCGAGTTGGTTGCTGCCATGGCCGGAGGTTGGAGGTCTCAGCTCATCGTGGAAGCATGTCTCGCGATGCCTGCGCCGCCACCGGCGTCGGGCTGCGAGCTGTCGCTAGGCACGCTCGAGGTCGACACGTGTGTGTCGTCCCTGACGAGCAGTCGGCGGCAGAATACGTGGAGGCGATGCGGCGTGCGGGAGCTGCGGCGGAGGCGGGGTCGGTGGTGGTGGGGGAGGCGGAGGAGGCCATGCGGGAGCTGGAAGGGGTGGACCTTATGGTGGTGGACTGCGGGCGCAGGGACGAGGGGAGGGTGTTGAGGGAGGTGCGGCCGGGGCCGAGGGGGATGGTGGTGGTGCGCAAGGGTGCGGGCAGGCGGCGGGGCGGGGCTGCCGCGGTGTTCGGCTCGGGGACGAGGGTGGTGCGGTCGACGTACCTGCCGATAGGCAGCGGCATGGAGGTGCTGGATGTCGGGGTCGGGAAGGGGCCGAGCTTGGGCGGCGACCGACCACGGTGCGTCAGGCACTTGGATCATTACACCAAGGAGGAGCATGTGTTCCGGAGGCGGTGACGACTCAAATAGTTGTTGGCCGATTTAGCTTCACTAACTCTCTGTCATGCTACACTGTAAATTGTGTAAAGATATATATCGATACACAATCTATTCTCTGAGTTGAAGACCTATAAAATTTCCTTTGATGTCAAATTAATAGTTTTGAATTGTTTGTTACAGTCACCTGTCATTCGATTGAAACCCTGTGGAGTCGGATTCAGCGGTGAGAACAGGAAACTAGATGGATTCGTTGCAACAGTAAGTGGGCGATAGAAACAACATACACACCTTTTCTAGAACATGTGAGAAGGCTATTGGAACGAATGATGGAAGTTGAGAAAAATCGAGCGAGGTTTTGAGTAACTCGGATATATTTGTTGATTAATCAACTCAGACTGAGGCTTGGTGTCGCTTAATTGGGGCCTTATGGAAGGAAGCCTACTTAATCTACTTAGTCGGGCTCGGGTTAGGTTGGGTTGGGTTGGATTGGCCAATCCATGTCAATATATCCTTAAAATCTAACATACTGAAAGTAAATATGTTACTTTTTGACCAACTATTCTTTCAACTCTCTGCCTGCGTAATATAAGCATAATCATCGGTGACAGATTGTTGGGAGCATGCTTATTTCGGATATCCACATCTATTTGGCCCACATAAATTAGATTTAGGATATCGATAAATTAAGTTTGAAAAGCATTTGCACCAGCTATACACTGCCTAGACTTACATTCCGAATCATCCAATTAATTATGATACACTTATAGGAGGGGGAAGAGGGCAGCTAATGAATTGGGTCTCATGTCTCTTGACAGAAAGAGTGATGATATTTTTGTCTAAATAAAAAAATAAAGACACTCAAGTAAATATGATTATGAGTTATGTCATCCGATAAAAGAAATAATAAAAAAATATTTTTTCAAAAAAATAATTGATGAAGATAACATTCGAATTCAAGATCTTACAATATATTATCAATATTTTTATTAAATATCTAAAAAATATACCAGATGAGATTAATCCTTATGATCTGATAAAAATTTTAATTTTATTTTGTCATATGACACGTCTCCCTATCATAAGTTGATTGCACGTGAAGGTTCAAAAGATCCACCTATTGCTCTACATGTGTTCTAATCTTCTCCCACCCAAAAACAAAACAATTGAGGCAAACAAGATCTAAAATCTTATAAACAAGATCACACTAGAGCAGGAAAACCCAAAAATAAAATAAAATAAAAAGCTTGGTGACATTATTTGTTATATCTCCATGCACAAAATTATTCTCTCCCCCTCACAGGATTTCCTGCTGCTACCGATCGAGGAGGCTTCTCGGAACTGTTTCCGCCACTCAATCGCTGTTACTGCTGTTGTACGCGCAGAGCACCGTGCACTTGACCACCCCACCGCCAGCGGCGTTGTACACATGGAACCCCGGTGCCACCATCATCCGCACGTTCGCCGGGGTCAGCCGCCGGACCCGGTCAGCCGCGACGTCCTCCATGAACCGGCCGTCGAACCGCGCCCCCTGGTCCGCCCTCAGCGCTGGCAGCGCCGGGTGAACGGACCGCGCCATGAGCCGCACCACCCATGCCCCCTTCGCCGCCTCGAAGAAGGCCTGCAGCAGCCCCTCCGGCCACGCCCGGTCCCACCCCACCACCCCCATCACCTCGCTCATCTTCCGGTCGCAGAACCGACTCAGCCCCTCACTGTGGTGCCGCGTCCCCTTGCAGAGCACCTCGTCCCATCCCAGCCCCCGGACCGCCTCGGACCCCGCGCGGCTCGCCTCGCACCGGGCTGCCGGGTCGATCAGCCTGGCCTCCTCTTCGTCGTCTTCCTCGAACCCGGTGTAGAATGCCTGGTTCAGTAGCGCCTCCATGTGGAACAGCAAGCCGCCGGGGTTCCTCCGCCATTGGATGGCGGCCCAGGGGTCGTAGTGCTGGATCAACGCCGTCAACTGGTCGGAGGACCGTGACCCGGCTGGGCCGAGTCGGACCTGCGCGATGAGAGAGCGGGCGAGATGGCGGACGGCAGCGCGTGCGTCGGCGATGGCTACGTGGAAGGCCTCCGTCGGGAAGGGGGCCGTGGAGGGGCCGAGAGCAGGACCAGGTTGGATGGAAGCCCGGAGGTCGCGGCAATGAGACTCGAGGCGGTCGATCTTGCGCTCCAGCTCGGTAAGGGAATACTCGAGGCGGGAGGCCTCGAGGAGGGCTTCGTCGCGCTTCCGCGTGGCGTGGAGGAGCTTCCTGGACAGTTCCGCTGCCACGAGACGCCACTGGTCTTCACGGACAGCGGAGGTGGCCGAGGCGGCTGATGCGACACCGGCAGCAGCGGCAGGGCTCCGGCGGGTGACAGGTAGGAACAATGAGCGCAGGAGGCCACCGGGGCCGGGAGAAGAAGAGCCCGCGGGGGGATGCTTGTGGCCGGCAGCGTTGTCGAGGGGGACAACGGAGATGAGCTTGTCGCGGGAGGTGGGCCGGCACTTGTCGCAGGAGACGTACACGGCCTCGCCATCGTCCGGGCTTCTGGTCCGGGATGGCCGCCGCGTGGTGAGAGCTGGTGGGGTGGTCACCGTCGACGAAGCGACGACGGAGGGGTGGAGTGGAGTGGGGTTGTGCACGTAAGCACTAAATCTCATGGCCGCGGCTTCCTCCTGCTGCTGCTGCTCTTCTTTCTGGTGTTCCACGATCTGTCAACAAGCAAAGAATTCATGCAAGCGTGAGAAGTTTCTAAAGGCGAGACACTTGAAGAAGGGCGGACGAGTAGTAAAGAGAGTGCTTACAGGCATGAAAGCCGGAGAGCGAGGAGGCAGCAGAGGAGGAGGAGGAGCGAGGGAAGAAGAGGAGGGAGATGAGAGAGGAGAGACCATATCTGAGACGGGCCAATTCCCCTTTGGATGATTCCTTCTCCTCTTGTTGCGAGGGAGTAGCGCCTTAAATGCTGTGTCTAAACTTCGCTTTCATGCAATAAATACGCTGCAGTCTTCGGTGCCTTGTGCCGTAATGCATCGAGCACAGCTGAATAGCTTTGCCCTCTTCTATTCTATCTCATTCGTTTTGATCTCTCCCATCGTTCTTCACCTTCAGTTAAGAGTCACGGAGACATCCATCACTGAAGCTTGGGGCATCAGCATTTTAGTGCAGAACAGTGCCATGTTTCATGGATTTTGGATATGCAAAGAACACATGAAGGGACTCGGCATGCACGAAGAGAAACAGTCACAACTGATCCATCACTATAAAAGTAGGTGCTGTGACATGGGAAAAGGGTTCATGTGGGCAGGCAAGCTTTGTTATGACAATCAAAATAAGGATGATTACACACACTGATATATAGGAGACAATTAAATTTATTGTTATTTATTTAAAATTAAATATTTCGAATCAGACTCATCAAATTGATGAATGACATAAGATTGTTACCGAGTGAAGCTGATTTTAAAGATGAGAACGACTTTGGTTCACTCTCGAGATTGGGTATTCACTAAGCATTATAGATACACAATCATTCCTCATTCAACCCCCTACTTTTCAGCATGTATTTCACTTTTTTTTTAAAAAAAAAAACTTTGAAAACCAACAATTAAATGGGAATCATTGACAATGTATATTTTTTTTTTATAAAAAAAATGTTATATTAAAATCAACAATTAATGAATGATACCAGCGGAAATGATCGATATCATGACGGTATGACCTTCCTTGCTCCTTCCGTAAGAGCTAAACAATTAAGAGAAGTAATATTACAGAGGCTGGTGTTTGCGGGAAGGTAACGGGGAGGGCATGGAAGGCTATCTTACCGCCACTCAACTACAGTGTTCTGTTCCTGTGGGATCGGCAGCAGTTGACCATGCTGGGCGTGCATGTGAACCACATCAATGTCTTGGCATTTAACATTGGA
Organism: Ensete ventricosum; assembly: GCA_029747655.1. Lineage (NCBI taxonomy): Eukaryota > Viridiplantae > Streptophyta > Magnoliopsida > Zingiberales > Musaceae > Ensete > Ensete ventricosum. The sequence continues at coordinate 29,374,725 of JAQQAF010000001.1, read as the reverse complement.
TTCATGTATCTTCTTCTTCTTCTTCTTCTCTCGCTGCAGGTCTTCTGAGTTTCCACTGTTACCTGCATTCATATTTGCCTGTTGTCATTACGTTGCGGAAGCTGACAATGGCTGAGAGAGAGAGAGAGAGAGAGAGAGAGAGAGAGAGAGAGAGAGAGGGGGAAGTCAAACCTGTTCTTGGAGGGGACTGCTGCTATTGTTCTTGGAAGGGCTCTTATGATTACTCATATATTGAAAGAATTAATGAAGAACAAATAATACGATGTTTCCCTATCATAATGATTTTAATTAGGTGTCTGGCATTCCTAAACGCTTAAGCACTTACAAGACAACTCGATATAATTTATAAGCCTTCACATCTTCTCTCTCATCTCCAAATTGGTGTTGGTTTATATTTCGTTTCCAGCATATAAAACTTCGATCAATATTATATAAATACTTGTTTCTAAATTAATTATAGTTTTGGATCATTAATAATCCTTAAAACTCAAGCTCTCCGAAACCAAAATACCCCCTCGGGGACAAATGAAGAGAGAGCTTATAAGCTGTAACACCGAACTTTGTTTGTCAATCATAATTGTTTTAAATGATGCGATCAAAATGACCTTTTACATCAGAGGAGAAAGGATGGTGAGACCTCTTTTCGATTGCACAACATTGCAGATTCCACGTACAATTCATAGCTCATGATATGCATAGATCAAAGAAGAATACAAGCATATGCACCCTTACTGGACTTGAGACTCCATATACTTGGAACAGGGCAGTACTCTCTCAGATAATAGACAAGCAATTCACTATCAAACGCTGGGAGGAGGAAGAAGAAAGAATTTTTTGCATAGCAATTTGGTCTACAACTATGTTCTATATATATATATATATATATTTCTCTTCTTTCTGAAACCTTTTGTTATTTTTTTTTATCAAGGAAACAACAGCAATAGAAATAACAGAAGCTACAAAATCAACACAATTTTCGAAACCACAACAACGTATCTGGCCTTTCTGATGACACAAAATGAACCATCTCCATGATTATAGAATAGAATGAGGTCCTGGCAGCATTAGTGTAATAAAATTATCCCATCCTGCTCTCTAGATTTGCTTGTTATTTTACAGTGAAACATGATGGTTCAACAACATATTTCAATCATGATCACATGATGCACAATCGTGATTGATCAACCCAACAGCCTGTATGCCGATGTTAACACCAGATGAGTCAATCATCATTCTAAGCTTGTCCTGCACGCTAGGCTACAGTGAGGACATAGGACAAATGCGACCGACACGAGTCCATAAATCACGTAATTGGCACCAATTTGGTTACATTGCCAGATGCTTCTAATCAGCATGTGCTTCCACCAAATATATAGAGGACCTCAGTAATTTTTCCTTCAATCTTCCCTGCTTCTTCTCAGAGTGACACTGTGCCTATGCTACTTTTAAGTTTGTCTTCCACAACATTCAGGTTTTGGAACGTTTTACTGCAGGACACGTATGGTCATCTGACTTCCTCTTCTTTGTTTCACCTACCAGTTTTTTCACATATGCTATGTATCCATCCACATTGAATTTTCTTTTGCAGCCTGCATAATTCATGTAACGTATTTTCCCAAAGACTGGCCTCTCCTTCCAGCCCTGAGAGCAGGAGATATCAAGCAAACTCCATTACAACCCAAGTTCAAGCACCAGGAAATTTTATAACAAGAATTTACTCAAACATATAACTCAATCTTGGCATGAGAAAATGAAACAAGCGGATTCTAAGAGTCCAACTAAGTGAACATAATGAAAGATGTTATCAGTATGCAAACCTGATCATGGACTCCGCATATGGACCACATGCAACCAACATAGCCACTCGGATCTCTACCATCTAGCTCATACTGCAAATACTATTGTCGTTAATGACGAAGCCAGAAAAAATAAAACACCAAGGCAAATGGAATTTGAAAAAGAATAAGAATAGCAATAACAGATAGAAACAATCTTTACATATTAATAACATAATGTGGATATTTCCTGAAGAACGCTATATGACTGTTGAAAACATGCAGTTCCTTCCAAACATTTCACCAGTCAGACACAAGTAGCTTTTCTTCCAACTAATGAGTCCTACTTCACAAGCCGTTGAATATCATTAGAAGTGTAGATGTCGAACACCAGCATTATCAGATTGCAATAAGACTTGGGAGATGGATTTGAAGGAGCATTTGGATATGCATCAACGGGGATTTTCTAATTACTCTATCGTAACATTCAACAGAAAATTATATGCTTGGATGTTAAATATTCTCACAAGCTACATCAAGTTTTGTTTCTGTTTGTTCTTATAAGCAGACAAAGGGCAATTGTTCGATTATTAGAAAAAAAGAATATCAATATTTGGGGCTCCTAACAATGTATATAAAAAGGGCGTATCTAGTGCAAGAGGGATCCTGGGAGATCAATATACGCAACCTACCTCTACGCATGTCTGATGCTTATATATTCTGGTGCTCTTACGTCTAAGGAGAAGAAACCAGATATCACAGTGAAAAGAATTCCATGATGTCAAAAAACCCAATACCTTGTCATTTAAATAAATTGCTATTGAAAGTGCTTCTTCTGGTCCATTTGTCCATTCAAGGATTTTCTTGGCCCAATACATCCTGTTGACCAAAAACATATTAGCACTATGGAACACGTATCTGCAACAAAGAGATTGATAGAAAGAGGCAAAGTGGTTAATGTGGGAGTCATAAGATTAGCACTCATTCAAAAATTAGCATCATAAAAGGTGCTTCTGAGCATGAAAGAGACTTAGTTAATTGCTGTACCAGAATACCACATTATTGAATCTCAAAAACAAGTAAGCTGAATTGAGAATTTACTTCTATTTCACACATGGTCTTTAACCTAGAATGTAAATAGTGTAGTGTGAAAAAGGATCTGAAAGATGAGTTTGGCAAGCACGGATGAACAAAATAAGAAATATCAGAATGGCAAAGCAAAATTCTCAGCTTTTTACCGCATGAACCCATGCATTTTTCCATGGTAAACCATCTCGAGTTGTGAGGCATTCCAGAGCTGAAAATAAGAGAGAAACCAATATTTGGCTCTAAATCAATTTCTTAGTTAATTAAAAGTTTGGACTAATTATTCACAAGAGATAATTGATATGTCAACCTACAGGATCAGCAGTTTCTGCTTTTTCCAGCTTCTCCTTCCTGAAAAACAAAAAGTCAACCAACTCAGCATGCAAAAGCGGAAAGCAGTAGACTAAGTTTCTCAAAATATGAAAAGCCTTTAACCCACAATGAGTAAACATAAGCAAATCTAAGAAAAGTGGTGAATTAACTTACGTATAAATATGTTCTCGTTTATCTGCAGCGTGATCTATCAGGGTCTTGCGAGCCCATTCCCATGCACCTTGCAATGAATCATAATGAGGCTGGTAATAGCAAAAATTATCTGCTAGCTCCCTCCTCACAATCAACTCCTCCAAGAATGTATCAACCGACTACACAGCATGTTTGTAGCAGCCACATCAACAACTATTCTTCCATTTGTTACCCAAAACATGTACGTCTTCCACAAATTGCACCAAACAGATTAACAAAATAATCTCCAAAGCATGGTTTTGTTAAAGAAAGAATCAGAAAATCAAACATGAAAGAGAGGGTTCCCAGTGTTCTTGAACTAATATGCCTGATCTGCTTACTTTAAACCTACAAGGCGTTCTATGAAATTAAGCAGTTATATGCTCAAAAGAAATCTTCGCAAAAGAATGACCTTCAGTACTTTGGTAGAGAATGTCAGAAAGAATAATAAAGGCAGGCATACCTGACGACAAGATTTTCTAAGCTTCCAAGCCTCCAGAGCGCATCGCTGAGCCGAGATTTGCCCAAAGTGCAGGTAAGGGGAGAGCCCCGACAACGCCCTCGACTTCATCGGATCGTTCCGATCACTGTCGTAGTGCTTCAACCTCCTCGTCAAGAACCCATCTTTGCGCCCCATCAGCGCCTCCATCGCCGCCTCCTCCCCTGGCTCGCACCACCCGACTTCTGGCACTTCCCCTGCCTCCCTGATTAATCGGAAGAAACCAGAAATGCCAACAAACTCGTACCAAGATTCGATTTTATGGCGCTTTCTTAAACCTTTCTGTGGGTCGTCGAATTACCTGAGGACTTCGTCGATGAGCTCGTCCCAGTCGATCTCCGGTGGCGCTTCCCCGATCCACGGGACGGCGGGCGGCGGAAGCTGGGGGAATTCGACAAGGTACTCCGTAAGGAGGCGGTGGATCTTAGGGCGAATGGTCTTGGCACTGTATTCGAGCTTGTCGGAGGTGATCCAGACGGGGACAACGTTATGGGCGTCGACCTCGTGGAAGGCGACGGCGGCGGGGAGGCGCTCGCAGAGCGAGTCCTTCCAGGCGCGGACGGGCCGGAGGGGGGAGAAGTCGGCAACGAGGCCGGAGGCACCGAGGCGGCTCAGGAAGCCGGGGAGGGTGTCGGGGGCGTCGCCGCGGAGGAGGAAGAAAGGTAGGCCGAGGGCAGCGAGGCGCCCGCTGAGGTGGCGGAGGCCGCGGAGCATGAAGCCAAGCTGGCGGGCGTGGGCGCCGAGGAAGCGGTGAGAGAGGCAGAAGGCGACGGCGAGTGGAGCGTCGGATTGGGCAGCGAGAGCCGCCGCGTGGACGAGGGCCCAGTTGTTGGCGGACCGCTGGTCGCGGAACATCCAGTATACAACCGGGCCGGAGCGGGAGGGCGAGGCGGGCTTGAGGACCCGGACCCGACCCAGGTGGCAGGGGGCGAGTGTGGTGGCGGGTGCGACGACGGCCGGTGCCATTTGCTAGTGCAAACCGGGAGCGCAACGACCAAGATAGAAGAAGACAACGACGCAGCGGAAGTTAAGAGTCGGGGCGTGAAGAAGGGTGGGGGCGGCATTTTTGTGTGGCGGAGAAGAGGACACGTACCACGGGAAGGGAGCGAGTGGAGGTGGTGGGAATGCAAGTTGGACGTGCTCCGTGGCGGTGGTTTCTGCTTTAAAGTCCGATTACCATATGATGATGCTCATATGGACTGTCTTGATTAGGTGACTAGCAGTACACATTTTGATGTATATTTTAATTCTTAGTGATAGGCCATTATGATTAATATCCATCAATTAGTCATAATATAATTTCATTAAAATTCTTTTATAACAGTCCGCTATATATATAGATAGACAGTGTACCACTGTAACGGTAAAAAAAACCCTTGTTGGAAGCCAGAATTAGCAAATGCCCCGTTATACCAGTGTAACGGTCAAACGACCTGTGTTGGAAGCAAGAATTAGCAAACCCGTCTCCCCTGCGACACACCTTAGTCTACTCGACTCGCTCCATCTCCGCCCCATCTTAGCCCCCGAAAGATTCCCATCTCCGCCCCATCTCGGCCGATCCATCGATGGCGACGGCAGACTTCGCCTCCTTCTCCGTGCCCCTTCTCACCACCATCGTCGGCGGTGTCCTTGTCCTCCTCTTCTTCGCTGATTACTTCCGCCGCAAGAGAGCCGAGATCTCCAGTATCGCTGCCGCCCAATCTCTTCAGCAACCGGACGCCACCAAACCTCCGCCCTCCTCCTCCGCCGTCACCTCCAAGAAAACGCATCGTCAAAGGCCCCATTCCCACTCCGCCACCGATAAGGTCCCTCGAGCTCTCCCCCTCTCTTCTCCTGGCCCTCCCCTAGAGCCTCCGGTTCTTGGTAAAATATGTTTTCTCGGTATCGCAGGATCAGAACCGAAAGCACCATCATCTCGATGTCAACACCTTGAAAGGCCACGGCGACTCGGTCACCGCCATCTGCTTCTCCTCGGACGGCCATAGCCTCGCCACCGGTGAGTTCGTCCGCTTTGTATTTGTTCCACTCCGTTAATTCGAGAAACATGCTTATAGTTTTTCGGCACTAAAGCCCCGATGCTCATGATTCAAGATTCTTGATTGCAGCCTGCGCGGATGGTGCGATTAGGGTTTTCAGGCTGGATGAAGCCTCCAGTAAGAGCTTCAAGTAAGAAGTTCTTGGATTACATTTTTGTGAATTCTAGCTATGCCAGCGATTGCTACAATTTTCTTGATCATTTCAGTTATACCAGTGACTGCCACCATTTTCTTGATCGTTTGGAAATAATATTGTGACCTAGGTTTCTGAAGCTAAACTTGCCAGCTGGGGCTCATCCGACAGCCATTGCATTCTCCGAGGGGTCTTCTTCATTGGTCGTGGCAGCTCAGATGCTTTCAGGTTCGTCTCTTTTCATGTATGGGGATGTAGGCGCCAAGCCCTCTGCTGAAGGCAAGCAACAGGCAAAGCTTCCCCTTCCTGAGATCAAGTGGGAGCACCAGAAGATCCATGATCAAGGCTCCGTGCTGAATCTTTCTGCAGTTCCTGCAACACATGGTACCGCAGATGGGAGCATAATCATTGCTTCGTGCTCTGAGGGTATGTAATTTTTAAGCGATCAAGATATTCAGTGTCTTGGTAGAAACTAATGTTAGCATGCATGATTGGATGACAATGATTTGAAATTTGCATAACTTGGTGCTTCTAGGTTGAATATATCAATAATAATTGTAGTACTTTTAGAATAAAATGGCTAGTGGATATATCAAGATAATTATTGTATCCTCTGGTGTTTGTACTAGGTATTATGTATGTTGTCCTTCTTGGCCCATTTGTTAGTGAAGGTTTCTTGGTGGTAATATCAGTTTGTAGCAGGTAAGTTGTCAAAATGATGATCGTTTTCAGGCTTGCATACCTCTCTCTTCTCCCTCCTATTCTATGTCACTTATCTGCTTCTCTATTCTTTCTTCTACGTCTCTTATCTGTTTCAGATACCAAGCTTTCTTTACTCTACACTTTCCATTCACTGCATTTGTGATTGTTTTCTACCTGCTGTAGCACAATGTTTCTGCTGAATCCTGATTACGAAAATGAGAATTTTTCATTAGCTTACCAACCAATCCAACTTATTTCTGCTCCTTCCCAAGCTTTCCTATGTCAACGAGAAGCCATTGAGCCCATCAGGACCCCAGATCTTGAGTGTGCTGATTAATTTCATGGTTTTAGATAATGATTTTTTGTTCGCTTCACTGTCTTTGTTGGTGAACTATTCTTGATACACCAACCTATTTTGAAGACATTGCAAAATTCATCAAGTAAAATTTACAAAAGGGTTTTCAAACTTCTTAGTAGTATTGAAAATTGATGATCTTTTAAGAAGTACTATCTAAACTGCACATGATCATGAAAACTCGATAACTAACTTTTAATAAGTTAAATTTCTTAAGATCCGTAACATGATTTACCATTTATGATTGACTCTTGGCATGATGGATCCTTGATTTTTTTTAACTTCATTCATCAGTTCCTCCATAATCATTCTATTATCTTTTTTCAGATTCATATTGGCTTCATATCCTTGCTTCCATCATGTTCTCTTTTTTTTGTCGCATAACTTTTTTGTAAATATAGAAAACAATTAATTTGATTTGCTGATGATGTACTTTATTTTTTAAGACGAGGTACACAATTATCATGTTCATGGGATCAACTTAGGGTCATTCATTGCCTTTAGCCCTTTACCATGTTTGATGTTGAGAATAAGCTCTCATTTGGATTTTTGGTTCTGATACCATATTCTAGATTTAGCCTTTACAAAGAGGAGGCAAAAAAAGCAGTTTTGGAAGTTTATTCTCTTTTGGTGATTGAGTTTATGATTAAGATTGTTATGAAATAATATTCTATCACACTTCAGGGTGTTGTTTGATTTTATGACATATTTGTGTTGATTTTAAATACATTATTGAGGGGTTTTTGATAAAATTCAATGATATATATCATAGAAGGCCATATGTGTAACCCCTCTTTATCATACTTTGGATTGTTTCTTTATTCTCTCGGGAAGCTTTGTTGTGTAAGTGTGTAATGATGACGAATAGCCTTTGATTTTAGGGACTAGTATCAAACTTTGGCATGGAAAAAGTGGGAAAGAGCTGGGAACTGTTGATACAAACCAGCTCAAAAACAACATGGCTACATTATCTCCGAATGGACGTTTTCTAGCTGCTGCAGCATTTACTGCTGATGTGAAGGTTTGGTTCTCTTAAATGATTTCTCAAAATAATTTGAGGCACACCATATGTTAATTGTTAAAAACACTTCTCTCCGTTGCCATTCGAAGGTGGGAAACTGCAAACAGGAAACCTTGTGCTTTAAACCATGTCCCCACTAGTAGAGCTACAAGCAACACTAAGACCTTATTATATATAAATTTTCGTGAATATGTTAGCACTCTTCATGCAAATCAGCTAGCATGCTTAGTTTTCCCTATTTGAAGAAAAGAAAATTGCAAGATGGAGCTAATGAATGGTAATGTGAATCTTCCAAAAAGTTCATGATATTTTCAACCATCGTACTAGAGTGACTAGAAAAATGTGCATGTTATGTTGTAACTGCCAAGTTTGTCCCGTGGCTAACAATTGCTTTTATCAGGCAAAATGTTCCAAATGTGTGAGAATCATAGATGATTAATTTGTTCGAGTTAAGATTATGCGTTACTCTAGCAAGATGGTATCTCAATACCTCTTATTTATAACAATTGTATTGCAACAAAATAGTCTTCTCTTGTTAGCATTTCATGTTCTTTTAAGGCAAAGATAGTGATAGGACTCCAGCAGGGTTGAGTCCTAATCTTCCTAGAAGTAGTCAATAAAACCCTGTGAGATTGTAATAAAACTCCACCTAGCCACTTCTATCCTATAAAGAAGTGTGGTTAGGGTTTAGATTGAGGCCTTAGGGTTTAGTAGCCGCCGCCCCCTTTACTGGGCTGGTCGGCCAGGGTTTCCCCCTGCTTAGGTCGGCTATAGAGCCAACCTAGCCGCCACCTGTTCCCTCTAAGGCAGGTAGGCTATAAAAGGTGTAAAAAGATAATTTTAGTTAGGCAAGCACTCCCTAGGGCTAGGGTTTGGAGCCTCCACCTCTTTTTATCAAGCAAGATCAATCTACAATTCAGCCATATGACCAACTACTAGGAGGGAGGAACCCCTATAGCGTTAGAAGGGTTGATCCCCTTCAAAGATCAAAATCTATAGAGCTCCATTTGGGATTCTATCATCTGGTATCAGAGTGGTGTTCCTGCTGCCCTGTAGCCATCATCCACACCTCCATCTTCCAAGCAATTCCCACAATTGCTTTTGATGTCGCCTCCATCCACCGTCGCCCACCAAGCCGCAAATCCATCTATCTGCTGCCGCCCCTTGCGTGATTTGAAAATTTGGTATATTTCTATCATCCACGCCTCTTCACTATTGCAAGATTCCTTACTTTACACGTTGAAGATTTTTTCGAAATTTTATCCGCTACAAATTTCGTTCGTCGCAAACGTTATCGTTGTTGCGAAGGCGAAATGTTGCAGAAAGTTTTAGCCGTCTTTTCGCCTCTTGAAAACTGGTTTATTTCTTCTCCTTTCTAGCCGAAATTTTTACACAATTCGAAGGATCAACTTGGCTTTCATCTGAGATTGATTTCTGGAAAAAACTCCTTCTGGAACCGGTTCTCTTGTACAATCTTTCACCATCACGCAGTGCTGGAATTTTTACGACGAAGAATCTGCCCTCCGCCTATTGGCATCTTGAAACCAAACTTTTGTTCATCCTTTTTGACCAAAATTTTTACACAAATTTATAGATCGTCTTAGCTTTCATCTAAGACTGATCTCTGGAAAAAACTCCTTTTGGATCCGGACTTATAGTGCTGCAATCCTTGGTTATGTAGTGCTGAAATTTTACGACGAAAATTCTGTGATCTTGTTTGCAACAATTTTCTATCGTTACGTTGTCGAAATTTTCTTGATCCACATTACTACTACTGTCACCATCTGAACCGAGATTCTAATATTGAAATTATCCATAAATTTCTCGGATTTTTGCTGGAATTAACGTCGAGAAACTGCTGCTTCGACGAGAATTCTGTTCAGCAGTATAGCGTATACCGCAGCGATCTTTCGTCTAAATTTCATCGGATCTCGCTGCCATATTTTTCACATTTGAGACACCCCTTATCTTCAATTCCTACTGTTACTCCCCAAAAAACACTAACGAAACCGCAGCCAAACAACCATCCCAATCAGCCCTATCCGCAGCCTACTTCCTTATCAATCCACTTACCTTTTCAGCCAACTTTCCTTATCGATACACCTACCTTTGCTGCCAACTATCCCAGATCTAAAATATATTTCCCTAACCTTCATCTACTGCTATCACAGCCCTAAAACCACACCAATTCGCAGCATAAACTCCACAAAACCGCAGCCCCAAATCGCACCAAAACAGCCACAAACCGCACCCAAAAACCGAAGTCTTCGGTCCACCAACCTTTCAGCTGCCCAATCACCCTTATCCCTTCAACCGCAGCACGCATCTTTCGCTACCCAACGCTGCCAACAGCGACCTCTTGCTGCCATCCTCCTTGATCGCAGCCAGCAGTGATCCTTGCGGCAAAAAGCTACCAACAACGATCTTTCGCTGCAATCTGTTTACATCGCAGCTCGCAACAATTGTTCGCTGCCAACTATCTTGATCGCAGCCAGCAACAAATTGAACACAACAGCAGCCGTCTCTCGCTTCATACCGTTGCTGCCCTCCTCCGCAACAGTCGTGTACATCGCTGCCCTGTCTTCCTCCTATTGCAGTCGCACCCTTGCTGCAACTGACGCCACCTGCAGTCACGAAGTCGCACCGCAGCCGCAGCCGCAGTCGACGTTGCTGCTGCCCTCTTCTTCCTCCGCCATCGCTGCTGCCTTCCAACTCAGATCTCTTGGCTACCATCTTCCGACAAATATTAGCCGCCTAAAAAAATCGCAACCTCGACGACATTGCAGCGTCAACATTGCAGCATCACCGAAGGACCGCAGCCGACGTTACTGCTGCCATTTTCTTCCTCCACCGTTGCTGCTACCCCTGGTTGCCATCCTCCACTTAGAGACTTCACCACCGCAGCCCCGACATCGCTGCCATTACTGCCTTCAACCTGAAGATTGCAGCTACACTCTTTAATCGGTTTGATTTGACAGGTTGGAGATCCTTACGTCATGACATCGGTGGGCTTATTTGAATCCAAATTGGAGGCTCTTGAGACATGTATTGTCACGAACGGACGTCGCTCAACCGCAACATCTTCGCTCCGTGAACTGTTCGTTGCTTTTTCTTGCTTGTACATATGTTTGGCAGCTTGTTTTGCCTTGAGTTTGTGTTTTTACTTAAGAAATGTGAGCGAAAGTAGTGTAGAAGGCTGCAGAACGATCGTTCACTGCACAGAGCCAAAACAACCCTGTTTTTGGGTCTTTTTCGTGTGCCACGGCAACCTTTCTGAGCTGTGCGAAATGTCAGCCATTTCAGCACCTTGGAAGCCCCTGGGTGGCACCGGGCTGGATAGGGCTCTGGGTATATGTCGGGCGTAGGCGTTCATCAGCAATTGAACTTGTCTTGCGTTCGATACCTTGGGAACCGTCGTTTGCGGACTTGCGACCGTTCCTACAACCCTTCAAAGTCCTATTTCGCTTTTTTTCTTTCTTTTCTCAACTGCACTCAAGGTGTTCGACAAATTGCTTGTATAGCTTTTCGCTTTGCGAGACGCCGGGACGTGTCCGTCGCTCACTTCTAAGCTAATCAACTTCTTCTTTGCAGGTCCTACGAGACCTTAAGAGGTTGTAAGAGGGCTGACCCTTTGCGGACAGATAACGCTTTGGGCGTTTCATGACTTAGGCAATCCCAGCTAAGTCCAGAATAGTGGGCAAGGTTGCTTCACGACTTAGGCAATTTCAGCTAAGTCTTCGGGAGTGCCTTAAGGGTGCCGCACGGCTTAGGCAAATTCAGCTAAGTCCGTGACAGTATGGATGTTAAATTACGCGCTCTCTTTAAGGAGTTTAGATTGGGCCGATCGCCGAGCCCAATAAGATCACAACGCGGTGCAAATTTGGATTGTAAAAAGAACCTTAGCGAAGAACTAGCGATGATCCGTCAAATCTCCACCACCCAAGAGTACCAAACTAGGTTTGAAAGGTTATTTAATCAAACTTATGATTGGTCTGAAAAATAGATATTGAGGACTTCTATTGAGGGCTTGAAGTCGGAGATTCAGGAAGAAGTTAAAGCGCGACAGCCGTACACACTTAAGGCAGCCATCTCCTTTGCGCGACATCAAGAGGAGCGATTGAACTATGAAGCTCGGAAGACTAGAGTTGCTCCTCAACCAACGACACCAAAGCTTTCACCTCCACCTACTGTCAGCCGACCCCCTCAGACACAGAAATTAACAAGAGAAGACCTTCATGACAGATCGACAAAGGGCTTACGTGGGTGTTGTGATAAATTGTGGAGCCTAGAACTCAAATGTAAAAAGGAGACACTGCTGATGATTGCGCTCACTAAAGAAACCAAACTTGAAGATACGACTCTCGAGCCCAAGGAGAAGGATACATCGCAACCGGCCACTCGCATGGTCCCGACCTTAGCTGGCTACACCAACCTGCAAAAATTGAAGATCGAAGGGTTTCTCGAGCAGTAGTCCGTCATCATCCTCATCGACGCCGGGAGCACACAACTTTATGAGCAGTAGGGTTGCTGCCCACTTAATGCTCCAAAAAGAAGATTACAACGGGTTCGAAGTCAAGGTAGCTAACAGCCAAATTCTGAAGTGCAACCAGAAGTGCCCGCGGGTAAAACTGATCCTACAGAAGCAAGACGTAGTTGCTGATTTTTTCCTCCTCCCTCTTGGTGGTTTTGATATAGTGCTTGGCATTGATTGATTGCCCACGATTGGAGATGCTTTCTGGAATTTTTTAAAGCTAACCATGAAATTTTTCAAAAAAGGAAAGTAGGTGATTCTACGAGGGAGCCCAGCGACTACAACCATAACACAACACTTGGAGGGGGTACCAAAAGAAAAATCCAGTGGTTTTCCAATTCAAATTCAAGGGTTTCATGAGATTGAAAATAAGAACCCTCTCCCACAGCTTGCTGAAATTTTGGGCGTCTCCACCAAACCGAGCCGATTATCTCCTCCGAAGCTGTCCGACCCCCCTATGCTGAACAAGCCGAAACTTCTACCAGTTGTTGCTCGGCCAGATTGCTTCCTACAACATCAGAAGGTTGAAGATAAAAGGGTCGTCCAAGAGATGATAGAGACACGGATTGTTCGGTCATGCTTATTTCCTGCTACGAGACATCCCTACATCCTTTTCCCCGGAGATAAGCTCCTTCTAAAGTGTTACATCCCGTCAAACTCACCATGGTTGCTGATCTCATGTGACTTCCACGACTTTCCCCAGGATCGAACCATGATGCTTAAAGACTTCCTTGATGATGACTTCCAATCTACGACCCAAGACCGCGAGAAAATTGAGCCCCTCCAGTGGTGAAATCAAAAAAGGGGAAGGATCATTCGCAAGACTCAACGAAGCATGAACATCATCCCTCTCATTATAAAGAAAGATGCACCACCTTGGCCGAGTGGAACTATAGCCCTTCCTACCACGATGTCGTCCACACCAAATCGTGGCCAGATGTTTATTATTGGAGCAGACACATCCAGAGTGGGGGTCAGCATCATCCTTATGCAAGATGGTCAACAGCACAAAGAAGTGAAAATGGGCCTCGAAAAATCATCACTCCCACCCACCTTAGACTCGTATCAGGCTCACACCACCGAAGATTTTATCAGAGGGCAGCCCTCATTCCAAAAGAAGGCACGACTATTATTACAGAGCAATCATGTGGCAGCCCATGCAAGGAAGAAACTTCCCCCTGACAAATGCCGAAACAGAAGAAAGTTTCCTGAGAAAGATCAAGTCCCCTTTCACCTCCAGCTCCACCAATACGAAATTCAAGCCTCAAGAAAGTGGTATCCCTATTTCTTTGGGCCTTGCAAAATTGGGGATCACAATGGGGCCCTAACATGGAGGTCAGATCCGTGCACCATGTCAAAATTATAGTTGATCCTCTAGGTATCCCACCTCAAATGGAAATTTAAAGACGACGACTAAGCTCAAATTCTTTCAACTGACACCAAAGCTGGTGAGGAGCTGAAGACCCGGTTCTCAGAGTTCATGGACCCTCAGCCTTAAGGACAAGACTGATTTTAAGAGGGCAGGTTTAATAGGATTCCAGCAGGGTTGAGTCTTAATCTCCTTAGAAGTAGTCAATAAAACCCTGTGAGATTGTAATAAAACCCCACCTAGCCACTTCTATCCTATAAAGAAGTGTGGTTAGGGTTTAGATTGGGGCCTTAGGGTTTAGTAGCCGCCGCCCCCTTTACTGGGCTAGTCGGCCAGGGTTTCCCCCTGCTTAGGTCGGCTATAGAGCCAACCTAGCCGCCACCTGTTCCCTCTAATGCAGGTAGGTTATAAAAGGGGCAAAAGGGTAATTTTAGTTAGGCAAGCACCCCCTAGGGCTAGGGTTTGGAGCCCTATATAAGCATGTAGCCTCCACCTCTTTTTATCAAGCAAGATCAATCTACAATTCAGCCATATGACCGACTACTAGGAGGGAGGAACCCCTATAACGTTCTAAGGGTTGATCCCCTTCAAAGATCAAAATCTATAGAGCTCCATCTGGGGTTCTATCAGATAGGTACGAGATTATCTATTATATTCCATTAAGATGATGAATAAACTTACTATAAGAAAGATAGCAAAGGATTAAAAAAGGAAAAAGAGCTGGTTGTGTTTATAATTATCAGAGGATAATTGATATACGGGTTGACAACTCCATGTATGTTTGCACATACATGATGCTTTATCTCAAATAAAAACAAGATCCTGATTTGGCTGTGGCTTTTGTTACAATGGGCTTAGTTGTTTGGTGTGGAAGTCGAACTTTGGATAGAAATTAATTGACTCTCCAATTGTTTGATATGTTTATTACCATCGTGATCATGATGAATTTAAAACATATGGAGGATCTGGTTGAGGTTGATTTAATACACAAAAAGCTTTTTAAACATTCATTGTTACCAAAATTACCATAGATCACATAGAAGACATCAAAATTGGAAGTACCTGAAGTTCAAGGGAATCAGTGCTGCAGTTATACACCATGTGCTAAGGTTGCGACAATAGGTAGATATTGTTCACGAGTCAAATAAGTGTAGAGGACATTCGAGCACGGTTGATTACCTTTCCTAGATAAATTTCTTTACCACATGTGAGTCAATATATTGTCAAGAATCTTAGCACGGTTGATTACCTTTCCTGGATAAAAGGGTACGATAGAGGACATTCTTCACAAGAGGGCTAAGTAGGTCAAAGTTTAGCTGGTTACGTCTTCTATAGTAACTTTTACAAACATAATAACAACCAACCATATGATCACAATTATTTCAGTGTGGCTATCTAATCCTTATGCCATCAAGTACCACTGGGGGTAATATAACTAGTCAAATAAGTGAACCTAAAACTCATTTTTATCATTTTTAATATAATCCTATTGCATCACTCATCTAAATTGACTTACCTCATCCAACCCGTAAATTGTAGATCTCTGTTGGACTTCCCAAATTTCCTTAAATAATATTGCTTTAATGTATTTTCAATTGGAAATGATCTAATTATTTATGAATATAAATACTTGTTATTTTTTGTAAGCAAAACCCAGATATCCATCTCAGCATACTCATATTAATGACACTGATATTTTTGTTATGTTGTTTCCTCATCACCCGGTATTTGATTCTGAAAGTATGCTTGCCATGCGATGAGATTAGGCATAGTATTTGAGTGAATGGTTGTGACCTTATCCACATAGGTGACTGTTTGGCACTTTGTCTTGGAGTTATGAAATACATGTCTATATTATGTCAAAATAATTGAGCCAACACGTACTTGCAATAGCATCAAAACTCTCACAGATAGTTTCTTTAGTTATGAACTATTAAATGCTTTTGATTGAGCTTATTGTTCTGGATGGTAATATGGTATATGCATTCTTATTCTTATAAAAAACTTAAATAATTAAACTATCACCCTTATATTAGCTTGTAATGCAAAATTCTTGTATTAGAGCCAGCATTTCCAACTTTCATTGTGATCTTATTTTGGTTGCTGCTCTATATTTGTCATAGGTTTGGGAGATTGTGTATTCTAAAGATGGGTCTGTGAAGGAGGTCTTGAAAGTTATGCAGCTCAAGGGACACAAGGTGAGGGTTGCCATAGTTTGAACTTTGAATCTTTAACAACCGCAGTCGCTATTTTATTTGCTTTCTCTGAGCAACATAAATTTCCCTATATTATCTCCATATTCTCAGTTACAATTCTTATTTTCCAAATACATATTTTGGTGCACTGCATTAGTAATTTTATCATTTTGGTGCACTGCATTAGTAAATGAATAAGTTGATTTTCTTTGAAGTTGGTGATTTCTCAGCACAAGTATCTTATTTCACCTATAGTTTGTTGGTTCATTTCATTTCACTGTATGTCCTGCTCATTAAAAATCAGAAATAAAATGCTACAACTTCAATTAAGAAAAAAGAAAATTCATGCCTACCATGTTCAATGTTATCTCTGATTTCCAGATTGTACCGAATTGCAGTTTGTGATTTCTCAGACAAATATCTTTCTTCACCTATAGTTGGATTAATTTCATTTCATTGTATCTCTAGTTCTTTAGAAATCATAAATAGAATGCTACAACTTCGATTAAAAAAAGAATTTTCTTCATGTCTACTATGTTAAATGTTTTGGCTGGTTTCTAGAGTGCGGTGACTTGCTTGTGCTTCACACATAACTCAGAGCAGATAATCACAGCTTCGAAAGATGGTTCTCTACGAGTCTGGAATATTAACGGTATGTGTAACTGAGATGCAATTCTGTATTTTCGTCAAGAAAGAAGGTTCTCGTTGAGCATTTCATTTCAGTAAATTTACTGTCTTTTTCATCTCAAGCAATTAGTATTTCTGATCTACCTAGCTTATCTATGTTTTCCTGACTTTCAAATGGAAAATTGAATCTGTAGTCATTGAATTTCAAGTTTTTTTATTTAATTTATTTCATCAAATTTAGAAATTAGCAAGGTTCGTCAAATCGTACCATATTGGCATACGAGTTTAGCTCGGTACGGTATGGTATGCCGGTACCAAGCAGTTCACTTAGGCATACCGTTCGGTACGTGTGTGTATATATATATACATATAATAATAATAATAATAAATAATAATAAATTTAAAAAATATAAAAACTCGACGATGTTGCTTCGTTCCTTCTCCCCACGTGGGGAGACATTTCTTCACCCTATGCGGGGAGAAGAAATGTCTTCTCCCTGAGAAATCCGTGTGGGGAGATTTCGCAAAGCCTCGATGACGGATCGGGTCGAGAGATGGGAGAGCAACGTCGGATTCCAAGTTCTCCCCTTTCTTCTCCCTCTTCTTCTCTCTCTTCTTTGTTCTCCCTTGGTTGATATTGCCCGAAATCGATCGCCGACGGTCGACATCGATCGTCATCGCCCAAAAGTAGTCGAAGGCAGTCGAAATCGATTGCTACCACTCGATAGTGGCCGGCAACGATCGAAATTGACCGTTACCACCCGAAACGGTCGACGACAGTCGAAATTGACCGTTACTGTTCGACAGCGGCCGGCAACGGTCGAAATCGATCGTTATCAGCTAATTTCGGGCGGTAATAGGACGGAAAAAGCCCCCAACAGCAGCCGACGACGGTCGAAATCGACTACTATTGGCTGATTTCGGGTGGTAACAGAGCGGAAACAGCCCCAATCGGCGTATTGTCCATTAGCGGGCGGTCCGCGTACCGGTCTGCTAGCAGACTGATATGTACCGGGTGGTACCCATCAGTATTGCAAACCTTGGAAATTGGAACCATTGACAGTCATGTCAAGTTTAACATCTCATAGTATTTTGTGTATCTGTTCGAGAAATTGGCTAAGTAGGAACTTGTACATTGGTCATTTGTGCACTATTATTTGCGCTTTCTTATTATATTTCCTGTGACGTAAAATTCATTGTTCTTCCTACTAATCATACCCCAGTCTGACCTTGTATTTCTTGTTTTGAAGACTGAACATTTTCTATTTGGTTGAGATTTCATTATTTGTGACTTAACCCTTTAATATGCTATGTATATCATGAGCTTTGCTTGTCCTGTTTTTAGTTTGTTTTTCTGATTCTCTCTTTTGCTTCTAATGCTTGCCTTCTTTTAGTTCGTTATCATCTTGATGAGGATCCAAAGACCTTGAAGGTGCTTCCAATTCCACTTCATGATTCCAAAGGGGCTGTTTCTAACTATAACCATATTAGTATTTCACCTGATGGAAAAATTTTGGCCACGATTAGTGGATCTACTTTGCAATGGTTGTGTGCTGGGACTGGGAGTGTTTTGGATACAGCTGATAAAGCACATGAAGGTATGCAAAGTATCAAAAACACTAAATCCATGTATTCTTCTGTTTCGATGATTGGTGAGAGCTGCTACAGTGCTTAGTTCAGCTATCTCTTTATTGCAAAGATTCTTCTTTTCTGTGCAGTACTAAAATTTGTTAGATGCCTTTGTTCTATCCTTTAGTAGAACAGGAGATTAATGTACCCCTTAGATTGAAAGGAAATTTTTACAAGAGAACTATAAGGCTATGTTGATCAGTTGGATGGAATAGAAAAGTTACTATTATTGAGATGAATGTATGGAGTTACTAGAGAAGATGGGAAACAGTTTGGTATAGTTCCTAATTTCCAATATAATATAAGATTAGCAAAAACTTTTGACATATTAAAAGGGATCTAAAAATATCCAGTTGGACAAGGTGGGTCGACTGAGATCAGAGGGAGACATACTGACAGAAAACTATACAAGATTCACGTAGCTGCCACTGAGTGGTAACAATGCTAAATGACAATAAAAGATACATTGCAGCTTATTGTTTTTGTGCACTTCTTCAATATGGGTTTACTAATTTTCTTGTGTTTTGAAACAAAAAATAATGTTTCAAATATCTTCTGAAGGATTATATTAAGCTGAAAGTGCACTTGACAGTCATACAACATATTTGGATGCCACCATCCATTTTTATCATCCTGTGTCAATTTTTTTCTCCATAGTTTCTTATGGATAATAAATCTGTTATTGAAAGTTTAGGTTTAGAAGTTGCAAATGATAGATATTTATAATTTAGTGCTTTTCAGGCATGTCTTATGTATAGACATTCTGGTTTCTACCCATAAAGCCAGTTCGATAAATCTGGGGATTAAGTTTCACTAGAAAATTCTTTTAGTTATCAATAGAAAGTTTGAACTCATGAGGGTCCTAAACATGTTTGAAAAATTGAACATGTAGTTTGCATGTAGTTTGAACACAGGCAGTCCACTTATGCTGATTTATTTTCTGCTACATTTAGTCTTCCACTGTAGCTGGATGATTTCGTTCGATGACATCTTTTTCTGACTGCTTATGAGAATGAACTGCTGTCTGCTGGTGCTTTTGCTTGAGGCTCCCCTTAAGGTTATTGTCCGTCAATAATGGATGTGAAAAATTGCCCAATAGCATGACCTTTTTGGTCCTCCATTCATTTAGTGTTTTGGTTAAAATACTTAAAATAATTTGTAAATGAAATTTGCTTCTCACTGTTTCTTGCTCTTTTCCTTATACTAGGACCTTTCAGTCATTATTATGATGGGAAAAAAAAAAATTTGCTTCTCACTGTATCTTGCTCTTTTCCTTATACTAGGACCTTTCAGTCATTATTATGACAGGAAAAAATTGCTTATGTTTACTTCTCTCTAGATGTTAGGGATTCTTAGAGATAAATGGTACTCCCTTGTCCTTTAGCAGAAACTATATTGTTGCACCCAAGATCTTGCTAACAAGAACTTTGAAATGGCACTATTGATGCAATATACACTAAAATATTCTGATAGTATTACTACCCATTTCTTGTGGGACTTCAGTTTCTGTTGGCATGGCATGATGAAGCATGGTAATTGGCTTGGTGATATTGTCATTCCTCAGTGTTTTATATAACATTAGGTCTTATCATATGCTACCTTCTTAAAACAATGTGCTAATGTCTCTTTGCTTCAGGTGACATTACTGGGATTGCCTGGGCTCCTCAATCAGTTCTAGTTGGTAAGAATCCTTTCTACTACTACATGTGTTTCATGATCTTCCGATCCTAATATCTACAGGTGCTTAGTTTATTCTTATTGATAAGATCAATCTTGTCAGCTTGCAAAGTAGGGCATTCAATTTTGCATAAAAATTAGCAGCAGCTTTGTTGCCTTGCTGTATCTTTCACCAATTGTATGTATCTGCAAGTCTAGAACCCAACAGCCTTGCATCTGGCTAGACCCCTCTTAGTTTGTTGCGCAGGCTTTTACAGTATAATTTCATTTTCTTGTTGAGCTTGGTCATCAATGCATGCATGACATCAGTTCTTGTATACCTCTGAATTTGTGCATGGTGTGCCAGTTTATCAGGTTGATCATTTATTTGTTCATGATCTTTTATTGTTTTTGCATAATTTTTTCAGGTGGTGCACCTTCCATGGTTTTAGCTACAGCTGGTGCTGACAAAAAGGTCAAACTATGGTTAGCTCCAGAAAGTAATCCTTCTCGGTAAGGTTTACAAGGAAGTATATTCAGGAGATTTCCAACCAGTTTTGCTGCTGATGCTGTTGAAATGCTTCAGAACTTTTAGCCAGCTTCGTGATGACAATTTTAGAGATGACCAGCAGTGGACACAGAAAAAATATAGACAGAAAACATCTAAATCTTGTGAAGAGATCTTATTGCTATCAGCCTGTGACTTGCAGTGTCAATTTTCTTTTCTTGTTTCTGATATTAAGACATAGTTGAGTCGGTCAACAGGAGGTTCTGCTAGCATTTTTCTTCAATAAATTTTGAGGTTTTTTTGAAGTTTGTGGGTGCATTGAACACGCAATGTTGATCTTCCACAGAGAAGGGAAGGGAGTTGTAGTCTGTTTTCACATAGAGGTTTCTTGCTTCACCTGCATCGTATGTATCATAGAACCATTCATCTCTTATCGGGCTACTACAATAGTTCTTTTGCATCGGCATGAAACATGTAGCTCTAGATATAGTTTGTACTGGTTTAAATGAGCTGATACAATTTTAAATTCCAATGATACAACCAAGTGAGGAGGGATGCTGTAGAATTTATCAGGTAATTTCTCTTCTAATATACATGTTATCAACAATAAGAAACAGCTACATGTCATTACTTCGAATGCTTACAGAACTTATGCCAGTGCAACTTGCACAACGCATGCCCAACATAACACTCGAAGTGACACCGGAGGCAGGCATGTCTGGTAGGTTATATTGCCATCCACAATGTTGTTTTCTTGTTAGTTATAGTTTAACTTATAAATTAAGTCATCCAAAGATCCATCCTCACCAAACATCTACTAGAAAGGCCATACCTTGGATAATCTGGTTCCTTAAAATTGGAAATCAGAATTAGGTGGGTAGTGGAATCAGTAGGACAATTTTAGTTTCGATTTTGGTTTTGGTTTGAATAGTCAATTTTTAAATTTTAAATTAAAAATAATTTAAAATATGAAATAAGGTTATAATTTAATTTCTAATCATTGAAAAAGGATGTATAATGAGTATAGTGACATAAAAAAAAGTTGATATAAAAAAATAAAACTATAAAATTTTTAATCACTTTCGGTGCGAAATGTTTCGATTGTTCCTTTGGTTGATACGTCAAATAAGCAGTCATTGTCTTTGCAGTTGATATTTTGGTTTTGTTTCGCCACCTTGATCCAATGGTGATATATGTTTGATCTTCAATTGCTTCAATGAGTCATACTCCAACTATTTTCATCTAGAATGTGTCTCATCACACACAAGGTTTGCTCTCATAACTATTTATACCAAAATTACTAAAATTTGCTTTAAAATTATCCCAAAAATTAGAAAAATTTGAAGCTTGGAGTTCAAACCTGATAATCCCCTTGATTATTATTATTATTATTATTATTATTATTATTATTATTATTATTATTATGATTAGTCTTTTCCCCCTCTCAAGCCCTTAGATGGTCAACTGCTGGAGCACTACGGCTTAAACGATTGGCCTAACAATCGATCAAGCTCATTTGATCAATCTTTTTTTTTTATTTTTTATTTTTAAAAATCGTAAAACGGATAGTTTGAATCCGAACTGGAATTGTAGGTTCTGATTTCTCAAAACCAGGAACTAAAATTGAACCACCCATAATTATTTCTGATTCTATTTAAAACCTACAAACAGTCGAGCTGATTCGATTTAGGTTTTAGTCCAATTCACTTTTGATTCGGAGAGCGGGACTACATATGATGGTCCACGAAGACCGCACCAAAGTATCCCAACTCAAGAAAATGTTGATCCCATTGCGTTGCAGGAATACACTTCGTCAACTCATCAGGAAACTATTTGTCATCCGAATGGTGTGTTCCTATCATTGTCAATCCACAAGCTATGGTTGATGAACCCTGGGACAAAGGCTAGTTAATAGTCTGCAATTGAGCTGAGAAGCTTACAGTAGTGGGCACATCATAGTTTCTCATTACTGTTTGTTAGACCTAATTTCTGCTTTTAGGTAATCCTCATTAATTACATCGTTTACGTAATGCACAGTATCTGCCAAATAGTAAGATAATTGTCTTCCTGTTTGTTCTTGCGATGGACAGTCTTCAAGTCCGAGAAGCTCCACATTTTAACTGTAAGGCACGTTCTCAAGACTTGTGACCGGTCTGCAGAGCCACTGGTGAGTTGTTCCATTGGATTAAGTTGGTGAGATGAGATCCCTTTTAATGGAGTCGCAGGTGGGAGAAACCCAGAAGGTGCAGGTGAGATCCTCTTCGAGTAAGAAAGCTAAGAAGAGGGCAAACAGGTTGAAACCTCCCCAACATTGATTGGTACTAACATCAAGATGTTTTCTTGTGCACAGTGACTATACACACCCTTTACTCCCACAATAGCTGGCAACTGAAGTTTCCACCACCACCTACCCGTCAAATAGCCATCACAAGCCCCAATTCAAACCCCCTACCAACACCCTAAAAGCCCCCAACCTTTTTCTCTTTTTCTTTGTGGGGTTGTTTCTACCAACCATTCTACTCTTTCTTCTCTTCTACATCCAATGGCAATTCAGTGAGAGGGGGGGGGGGGGGGGAGGGACCTATGATCTCCACTGTGGAGCAGCAATCTGATGTCCTTTCCTTCTCCAATGCAGACTCAGGTCCAGATCAGAGGTACTACACGGCCCACTACTGTGTTATGGACTCCCTACTAAGAGCAGGATCCGATGAGGCCCAGGTTGTAGAGGTTCCTCTTCACTATACTCCCCAGGTAGAACAGCCCAACCCCACCACCACCACCACCACCACCATTGGCTACTCTGTCCTCCTCAGTGGTGGGCCACTTCTGGTGGCACCACGGCCTTCGCTCCTCACTCAATTTTAGGCTCGCCAGGCCGACACGATCCGTGATAGCGTCGACCGTCCTCTGGTCGACGGCGTGGCCGGCCGTGTCGGCCACGTAGAACACGTCCATGGCAATTCCGGCCTTGGTAGTCACCTCCGCTCTCGTCACGGACAGCCCGTGCTCGCGGAACGTCTGCGTTACGTCCGCGAGCAGGCCTCTTCGATCCGCTGTGCACAACTCCAGCATCGCTCCCTGCAGACACAGGCATTAACATGCACAACATGAGCACCAATTCGGACAAACCTGCTTCACATTTGATCCTAAAAGAAACGTACTTCGCATGATCTGCGATCAATGGCGGCTTGCAAGCACTGGATCACTCGCTGTCGCTCCGCTTCCGAACTGATCGGAGTTCCGTCTAAATGCCTTATGTAGAACTCCTGGATTGATCGATTCAGAGAAAGAAAGAGTTGGTTTGAGCACGAAGATCGATACAAAATGGAGGCTTTGACGGAAAATTCTGACGGATTTTTACCTGGCGAGCTCTGTCGCCGTCGGTGTCGATTATGCCGTGGAAGACGACATACGCCATGTCCGTCAACGTGCATATCACGTCGAAAAGAAGCTTCGGCCGGTCGCGGCACTCGACGTTGACGATGGAGTACCCGCGGTTCACCCAGTTCTGCACCGAGACCACCGACCGCGGCGGCGTTGAGACGCCGGAAGTGGTCTGCTCGTAGTCGCGGTCGGCGAACATCAGCTGGTGCATCCGGCGGTCGGAATGGGACGCCGAGGCGGACGACGACGCCACCGCGGTGGCGTTCCTCGCGCCGCGGACGGCGTGGTCACCCCTGAGGACGTTCCCGAGTCGCGCCTCGACGCGACGAGCGCGGAGCGCAGCGTCGGCGGGCGAGCCGGGGCGGCCCTCCCTGACGGTGATGAGGGACGCGACCCGGCCGTTGTGGGTCCACACCTTGGCCGCCACCACGTCGCATTCGAGGTCGCGGAGCACGGCGAAGACCTCGGAGAGGAGGCCCGGGCGGTCGGTGCCGGTGAGCTCGAGAGTCGTGAGGCCGTTGACTTCGAGGCCGGCAGGCTCCGTAAGGATAACGGAGGGCTGTGTGTCGTCGCCGGGGCGGGAGGCACACAAGGAGCGCTCGAGGTGGGAGGTAAGGGATCGGTCGGCGAGCTTGCGGCCACAGCGGTCGGTGACGTGGAAGACGTTCATGAACCAGCGGCCATCGGAGGAGATGTAAGCCTTGCGGACGGCGAGGTCGAGGTCGGCGAGGACGCGCACGGCCTCCAACAGGATGCCGTGCTCCCGAGCGCTGTCCACCTTCACCAGCGTCGCCGTGGGGCACACGGCATTGTCCACCACCACTCTGCTCGCCACGACAACAACAGTGAATCACACAGCGGAATTAAACTGGTAAAGGTGACCAACTCGGAAACACTGAGAACAGCGTCGAATTCGATACGAAGAACAAGACAAATCCAAGCAAAATCAGGCAGCCAAAGAGGCCAACATTTACGTAAGGAAGAATTGAAGATGACAGCCAAGATAGATGAAACAGAGCAAGAACATATAGATCACAGAGACAGAGAGAGGACTCGCCTGGGGGTGTTCATTCGGATGACCAACTTGTCATACTCATCCAAAGACGCCGCCAACTCCATCCTTCCTCCTCCCTGGATCGGCTACCAACTCAAGAACACACCACACAAGTCGGCACAAACTATGTATCTTATAATGCAAAGCGGGACCAAACCAAGCGATATCAACAAGAAGAAACCTCGTAAGGAATCAGAGGCAAAGAAGTCGCCGGCCCGTTCCCTCTCTCAGTATCCTCTGTTCCATGGGATGCCTTGTTACCATATATCGGAACTCGGTCCCAAGATGTCTTGTCCCTCCGAAGAGAGAGAGAGAGAGAGAGAGAGAGAGAGAGAGGGAGAGGAGCCATCAAAAGGGCTTGTGCGTCGGGCTCGGGAGTCCTCGACCTACTCGCCAAAACCTAACCCGACGGGGCCAACTAACCACCTTCCTCGCCTCTTACCCTCTTCGCTCCGATCGCACCATGCGCGCGTACCCCTCAACGCACGATGGGGCAAAACATCCACGTGGGCGGGTGGGCCCAACAACCCTTTCCTTCCGCCGCACGCTATAATTATGCCCACCTTCCTCCTTCATTAACTAACTAACTAACTAACCCACCTGCTCTTCTCGTCATGGCCGCGGCCGCTGCCGCTGCCATTGCCGCCCCGCCCTCCTTCCCACCTTCAAGTCGCTCTCTCTGTTTAACAAACTTTAATGGTCGTGATGATCAGGATGATGACGAGAGGAGTTTCTGCAATGCCGCCACGCGTCCCTTCGCGGACAATTGATGGCGTTTTGTGGAGGACCAAACCCACGCCGTGTTCCACGGCGTTGGATGGATGGTTAATGGGCCGGTGCCCGTAACGGACGGCTCGGCCTCAAAAGGCACAAACCACGTGTCGACCGGTGGGCTACCCTCATGTGGCGCCGTCAGAGGGCCTCCAGAGATGTAACCCTTACGATTAAGCCTTTTCTTTTCCCTTCGATAAAAAACAATACATTTTCTTGTAAGTGGAGACTATTGTGAGAACGAGATGGATTCATTAGAACTAAGATAATTGGGTTGATCTCTCCGAAGGTGACACAACTGCATCGAACTCAACCACATCTATTTCCCTTCATACTCCACTAACATTTTTGTTTCTTGTGTGCTGCAGGAGGCTGTGGGTAGGACCTTCAAAAGGAACCCATCAATGCCACCCTACCCCAAAGACAATATCTCATTGATTGGGATCCCAATTCAAGTATTAAAAGATACTTGTATCCTATTTATATATTATTATGGAAATACTTGTCATTCGACCCAAAATGAAAATTTAAACCATATATATATATATGTATATATATATATACCTCCTACCTAAGCGCAAAAAAAAAAAAAAAAACACCGGATCCAATTTAAATGAATCAGATAAATCCACATTTATCCGAGTTTTAACTTTGACGTTGAACACCATCCAATGTTGCGTAATCAATATCATGTGACCTAGTGAATGATTTCATGGTCGTAGCTACATTCCATCAAACATGTCTCGCTCCCAAATACAGGACGGAGCAACCACGATCGAAATGGGAAGATGGCAGAAAACAAATGGCAACAGGTGCGCAGCCCTTTGGATGCTGTTAATCTTCATGAGATGTACTGACAAGGATTCAAAGATGATGCTGCAGCTGCGGCTGCAGCGAAGCTAGCTAGGCGATATAAATAAACCAAACGAATCGAGAGAGCAGAAGCCAAAAACCTGGACATGATCATGAGAGCGTGGAAGCTTCGAAGATGTTGCAGCAACTTTATACATTGCTTCGTCCGGTCCTCCAATTGAGAATGATTGGTTGCTCCTCCTCACTTGACAGGAAATAACCAGGAAGCATGCAGTCGATCACCTGCACACAAGGACAAGATTTTTCAATTCATGATATAAGTTGTGTCTTAAACAAGGGATGGCAGTCCAAACTACATCGAGTACCAGTTCTTTGGAGTTTGGTCCATAAGATCTGGGATATATTGGCTGCATCCACTGTTTGCTCCAACCGATCAATCAGTAAACAGGTTGTGATGCCTTCCATGAAAGCAAGTACGGGAAAAGTTAGAGATATATATATCACTTGAAATCTTGAGATTAGGCATGAGCATCAACAATAAGATTTGTGGGCATCGAACCAAGGCAGCAGCAGTACACATTTGAGAGTTTACTGACCAAAAATGATGAGAGGCATCATATGATACAAATACATGTGATGTGGCAAATGAATTCCCCTGAAAAAGAAAAAAAGAAAGCCCATGAAAACAACAAGTCACACATTTGCTTCAGCAACAACAACCATTTTGATTGACCAAAGATACCAGCACCACCAGCTGATGATGCCTCTGTTTTTGGAGGGGGTAGGTCAGCAATTACCCAAGAGCTGCATCAATTCCTACCTTGTCATGCACTCTTTTAGGTGGGGCCTTCGTTTTCTTTTACCTTCTTGATTCCTGCATCATCATGTGTCATTGGAGCACGATCATATATACTTTCCAACTATTAAACACACCTTTTCTCCGTTTATAAGATGGTGCGTGCCTATTTGTCGCAGCTCTCACTCCTTGCAAAATCTTATTGGCATCAAACTTCATACTTCTTCATACCGTAATCGCGACCATGATTGTGATGTCACCTTTCACCAACAAGTTGAATGATCTAACTTCACTTTGTCCATCCTGAACAAGCTTTCTTAAAACAACCTCATCACCACCGGCAAATTTAGATATGGTACAGTTAATAAAGTTTTATGAAAGAATCTTATCACTATCAGTGATTTTGGATATCATCCGAACCGTGTGATTGGTGCAATCAACCAATGTGGACGTCAAGTGTGATGGATATTGTGCTATACCTCCACACGAAACACCACATATTCCCTTTCTATATCTGATGATTCTGAGCGTAACCATTTCGATGGCCAATTATTTCAAGACTCTATGACCAATCTATCACTTGCTCAACCTACAACTCCACTGGCTCAAACATTAACTATGCCTACTTCAATCTTCTACGACCTCAATCAGTAGGTCCGATTCCTGATTAGTCCAATTAGCAAAACAAGGGACACACCCGACTCCATACACTTCTATATTGAATTTCATATTTTGATAAAATCAATTAATGAGTTTATGAATTTATATGCTTTTAAAATAAATATTTCGATCACATAATCAAACCATTGAAAAGTAAATTATTGAAGCTGAAGAATCATATGTTATGCTAGGAAAGGAATCATATCAAAAATTAGACATTGAGCCGGAGGCTTGGTCCACATGACGAAGATTAAACTTTGTACTATAAGTTCAGGTATCGTGCTGGAAGGATCGAGTATTGCGTCAAAAGATCATATATCATGAAAAAAACCGACATATCGCTAAATCAGATGATATGCCGAACGAAAAGGACGATGTATCAGAGGTTCGGACGAAGTATCTAAAGATCAAATGACATGCAAGAATGGTATATAATGTGCTAAAAAGCTTCAAAATTATGCCAAATATGTAGTTGGATTGTTAAAGTCTTGATCGAGATCTTTTTAGGTGAAATTGAGTTGGTATTGGGTCGAAACCAGTTTAACTTGTCGAGATAGCTAATGGGCTTTGACCCAGGCTGAATTGGGACTATTAGAAGGCTAAAATAGTGGCCTTGAGCAAGCTTGGATGGTGGTACTACTTGAGTCAGTCGACAAGCACTAACAGTGCTTATCAACACTGTTGCCGATGGTACCGCCTATGTAGGTGATATAAACCCAAAGGTTTCTATCGAAGATAGACAATCGATGTAAGGGCGGTGGTGGAGTTGATGAACAGCGAGACGCTAAGAACGTTGCTTTGATACCGGATGATAGGAACCCCTAGGGTTCTATGGTGGAAAAGGGGGATAAATGATCACTTCGAGGGGAAAGAGCCTCTTTGATCTTTATAAGGGATCAACCTCCTTGATCTTTATATGGGATCAACCTTCCTAAGGTTTTGGCCACTTGACTAAAACATATTTTCTTCATTGATTACTTAAAGAGAAATAGTTATAACTCTATTTATAGAGACCCTTAGCCGAATCTAACTCCTATTAGGACTCTTAATCAAATAGACTCCAACTCATATTAGGACTCTGATAGGATCCTAATAGGGCCGGGTCATATTTGACCAGTTCATGTAAATAAAACCCTAAGTCATATACAAAACCTAGCTATAGGCATCGCCCACTCCATCATGGAAGTCGGTTAGAGCAGTAAGAGGTGGCGGCTAGGGTTTAGGGAGTAAGTTGTTGGAGTCTCTCTAGGAATTAGGGTTGTAGATGCATATATAAGCATGCAGCTGCACCCCACTTTTTCATCAAACAACACAACTTTTCTTCAAGCTATTGTGCTGATTACCAGGAGGGAGGAATCCCTTAGAATTCCAAGGAGGCTGATCCCTTACAAAGATCGTTCCAACGATAGAATTTTATGGGGTTCTATCATTTGGTATCAAAACCGTGATCTTGGCGCTTCGCTACTCTTCCACCTTTGTCGCTACCATCCAGCCACCCACCACCTCCCAAGTAATTTTCACAATTGATGTGATCGTCGCTGACTCCACCATCATCACCCTATATTGAGATCTATCATATGCTGCCGCTACACCATTGCAACAGGATATGGTATTATTACTCTTCTCACAAGAACCTTACTACTGCTACAATTTTTATCCAAAAATCAAAGAAAGTTACATCTATTCCTTGCTACAAATGCCCCATAAGCCATTCATATGCTGCAAAGATGATGCTCTCTTTACGACGAAAGTTACACTGTAAAGTTTCAACCGCATACTTGCTACCATTTGCCGATCTTGCTGCCATCTTTTTCTAACAAAATCTTCTATTTATTTTACATCAGCTTGGCTTTCATTATCATTAGTTCCTTGCTGAAATCATCTCTATAACGTTGGTATACCGTTGAAACTTTTTCATCATAAAATTACTTATTTTTTCGACGAGAATTCTGCTACCAAAAGAATTATCAGTGCTTCTTGCTGCATCTCTGCCAAATTGCTGCCAAGTTGCTCTCGATTCTTACTATCAGCATCACCCATTTCTTGTTGTCAAAACCATCCCAAATTATTGGTACGTTGCTGGAAATTTTTGTCATGAAACTGTTGTCTCTTCGACAAAAATTCTGCTACCACTTTTCGACATTATTTGCTTCATACACAATAGATCTTTGCTGACTCAATTGCTATCAATATTTCTGCTTACTTGCTGCCATTAGCATACACTTTTCACTGGAAAAAACTCCCTCAAACTCTCAGCATATTGCTGGAATCTTTTGCTGCAAAACTGCTATTTTCGATGAAGATTTCTGCAGCAACATCTCTTGGCACATCTTGCTGCAATCACACCAAACAGATTGCTGACCAATAACAATACTTCCTTCAAAAAGCCATAAATCACTACCACTGAATCCTTGTTTTTAAAGCCTCCACAACACCTTCAGTAGCAACCCCAAACAGTCGCACAAACCATACCCATATAGCAGTACCGCGGCCCCTCTTTCCTAATCTATTTCCACTATTGATCCATGCCCTTAACCCAGTAGTAAAAGAAGGACCTCAACATTACAGATCTGGAGTCATACGCCATGATGTCGGAAGAATCGATGCAAAATTGGAGGCCTTCGAGACACGTATGGAAAATAAACTATGGGCTCTCCTTATATAATTCAGTTTGGGCTGACCACCAAGCCCGAGAAGATCCCAGCATGGTGAGAGTTCAGATTGTAAAGAGAACCTTCCAGAGAGAGGAGAACATGTGATGGACTCGTTGTACCCATGCATGAGGATGGACTCTCCTAGATGGGAAGATGAAGATCCGACGGGATGACTTTCGTGCGAGGAGCACTACTTCCGTTATCACCGGACCCCAGAAGCTTCTATGGTAGATATGACTGCCATCCACCTGGAAGGAGACGCCATACATTGGTATAATTGGTTTGAACATACTCAAGGAGTTCCGACATGGAGGCAGTTCAAAAGTAGTATGCCGATATGCTTTGGACCGTCCAAGTATGAGAACATCGACAGACAACTTTCTGATAGAACCCCAGGGGAGGCTCTATGGAATTGATCTTTAAGGGAGATCAACCTTTGGAACGCTATAGGGGTTCCTCCCTCCTAGACTCGGCACAATGGCTGAAAAATAGTTGTTAATTGCTTGATTAAAGAGGAGGGTGACTACATCTTTAAATAAGGATCAAAACCCTGGCCTAAGGGGGTGTTGCCTAAGTAAAATTATTTCTTTGCCCCTCCTATAGCCGACTTGCCTTAATAGGAACAGGAGGCGGCTAGGTTAGCTCTATAGCCGACCTAAGTAGGGGGAAACCCTAACCGACTAACCCAGTAAGGGGGGCGACAGCCACTAAGCCCTAAGGGCTAATATAAACCCTAGCCATACTCCTTTATAAGATAGGAGTGACTTTATTATAATCTAGCATAGTTTTTTATTGACTAGTACTGAGATGATTAGGACTCAACCCTGCTGGAGTCATATCACTTTCCAAGATACGACAATCTTCTTCGATCCAAAAATACCAGACTAGGTTCGAAAGATTATCTAACTAAGCTCATGATTGGTCTTAAAAACAATTGCTATGGACCTTTATCGAAGGATTAAAGCCGGAGATACGAGGAGAAGTTAATGCGTGACAACCCTATACATTAACGGTAGCGATATCCTTCGCATGACTTCAAGAGGAGCGGCTCAATCAAGATGTTCGGAGGATGAGACCCACACCATGACTAGTAGCATACAAACCTCTAGCCCCATCCACTTCCAACCGACCCCCTCAGCCAAAGAAATTTACGAGAGAAGAGCTTCACGACAAATTCGTGAAGGGGTTGTGTTGGCATTGCGACAAACTATGGAGCTGCGACCACCGATACAAGAAGGGACGTCTTCTACTGATTGAGCTCACTAATGAATCTGAACAGGAAGAGGAGGAGAACACAGAGGAAGATCTACAGTCAGCCAATTGTAAGGTTCATGCTCTTGCCAGTTATGTAAACCCGTAAACAATGAAGATCGGAGGTTTCCTCAAATAGCGATCCATCATCATCCTCGTCGACACCAGGAGCACCAATAACTCCATGGACAACAAGGTTGCTACTTGGATGATGCTTCAGATTAAGGATTATAGTAGGTTCGACGTAAAGGTGGCTGATGGTCGCGTCTTGAAGTGTGACTGAAAATGCCCGCGGGTGAGATTGGTGCTGCAAGGACAAGAAATTGTTGATGACTTCTTCCTCCTCCCACTCAACGATTATGAAGCAGTGCTCATCATAGAATAGCTATCCACACTAGGTGATGTTTCTTGAATTTGTTTTGAAATTAATTATGAAATTTTTTAGCAAAGGGAAACAAGTGATCTTGTGTAGAAAACGTAAGAGTGACGTGACGACAGTTTCGATGCAGCGTATGGAGAAGGTCCAACAAAAAGTGCACAATGACTTCCTAATACAACTTCAGTAGCTACATATGAAGGAATCAATGAAGATTGAAGATCCGAACCTTCTCCAATTGCTTGTTAAATTTTTAAACATCTTCGTCGAACCGTGTAGTCTACCTCCTACCCGATTGCATGACCACCGGATACTGATCCTGGGGCAAACCACCAACCAATACGATAGTACCTCTATCTTCATCTTTAGAAGGTCAAAATTGAGAAGATTGTGCAAGAGATGCTTGAGACAAGGACCATTCGGCCAAGTTACAGCCTCTACTCTTCACCGGTGCTCCTCGTACACAAGAAAGACGGGACATGACGAATGTGCATGGACTACTGAGCTCTCAACAGCATTTTAGTTAAAGATAAACATCCTATTCTAGTGGTGGACGAGCTACTTGATGAATTGAAGGGAGCACGAGTCTTCACAAAGTTAGATCTATGATCCAGATATCACCATATTTGAGTACACAAAGATGACATACCGAAGACCACTTTTTGGACGCACGACGGCCACTACAAATTTTTGGCAATGCCCTTCGGCCTCACAAATGCTCCCTCCACTTTTTAAAGCCTCATGAATGATATTTTCTAGAGTTTCCTTCATAAGTTTGTGCTAGTTTTCTTCGACGACATCCTTATTTATAGCCCTTCGATTGAAAGTCACATTTTTCACTTACGACTTGTTTTATCGATACTCCGAGAATATACCCTTTTTGTCCAATGGTTAAAGTGCAGTTTCTTGTAAAACAAGGTGGAGTATCTCGGGCATATAATTTCGGAGGAGGGCGTGGCAGTAGTGTCACGCCCCCCCGAATTTAATCACATTCAAAAGGTATGACCATGTCATAAATCGATAATTTTTATAAACATCATAATTTATCCAGGATCCAATCAAATATTTGAGGATACTAAGAAACCTGTGTAGTTTATAATCACACATCACATCACTTGGTGATTCATAACAAACTCAACTGAACAATAATCACAACATAATCTACACGAGTGGAAATATATCTGGTCACAAAAGTAACAAATTTACCACAAGTCCATATTGTTATACAAGTTTAACTTGACATTCCAAAATCCTAAACATGAGAGGTATTTGAAACCTTTATATAGACACATCGCTTCAACATCTATCGACAACATTTCATGATACACTAAGTATTACTTATACAACAAAACATATCAACTGATAAAGATTTGCCCAAAACCTTCCAGCTTTCCACTGCCTCCGCCTAGTTTCAAACGCTTCAGTATGACAAGCTAATCTGAAAAATTTATATATCAATGGAATGAGCTACAAAGCTCAGCAAGTATCAAACATATCAAAGGTGTAAGTTTCAGAGTTTATCAGAAAAACAAACAAGGAACAATAGATTTATAAATCAAATCAGACATAACAGACATTCCATTCTTTGTTTTATCTAAAGCACATATATGAACTCACAAGCAATACCTTGGATATTATATCAAGAATATAGAGGGTGAAGTGGGATACAGACAGAATATGATTCATCCATTTCTGAATGACCATCAAACAGAAGTCTCCCACGTCTGGGAGTTCCATCCACCCACGTCTAGGTGAAGTCAGAAGGGGCTCAAAGCATAACTCCCTTTATCATTTCTGGCAAAGGTTCACATTATCCCACAAATATCAGAGTATAAAAGGATATGTGAATAATGGAATTGGTACGCATCGAAAGCACATGCGAAACAACGAAACATACATGCGCCTATACAAAATCATACGGTGCAACATAAACTAACACATAAGAAGTTCAGATATAAAAGTTTTCAGGAAGCAGAGCATGAAATAAATTAGAGCAATTATATAAAATTCAATTCAAGAAGGAACTCTAGCATGAATTTTCACATGAATGAAGTGAGAATAGACAAAATTGGCAAAAGCTCTACTATGGTAGAATTCAGGAGGCACCTTGCATAAATGATCTAAATAATCAAATATACTTCAAATTACTCATATAAGTTATCATTTGAAAGCTATATTAGTCTACTATTATATGAATCCTATTTTGTACAATTTTATGTTACTAATAGGGAGTTTCAAATAATTTAGTCTAGAAAGGTCAAAATCTGCAAACTCTGTTTTACAGATTTTATAGTATCGCTTGAAACAAATATTTGGGTAGGCTATCAAACTCCAAATATTTCAAATTTAGTGTTACAAGAAAGATTTATCAGTCTGGCATCTCAAAAATTAAGTTATATATCCATCAGAGACTCCAACAGGGAGTTATACATAATTTAGTGATCAAAGGTTAGAAACTGCAAACTCTATTTTACAGATTACATAGTATCAATTAAAACAAATGTTTAGACAGGCTATCGAACTCCAAATATTTCAATTTTAGAGTCAAAAGAAAGATCTATCAGTATAGATTTATATAAAATAAGTTTAACTGAAATCCAAAACCAGTACATTAATTTATAGATAGAACAAGGTAGAAAGGTCAGAACTATGACAATTTTACAGATTCAAACTTTGGAACCCACAAGAGAGATTTTGGATTTGCAAGTCTTGAATTAAGCAATTTGTTTTGGAAAGCAAGGCAGAACAACAAAAATAAAGTGTCAGAATAAAAAAAAAGAGGATAGAACACTTGCCTTTGATCTAAAATGAATGGATTTTGAGCAAACAAAACCCTAAGCCCCAAATCGATGTTTGTTTTCTCCTCTTCCTTCTCTCTTTATTTTTTGTTGTTGTTTTCTTCTCTTCACCGACTCAGGTCTTCTCAGGTCTTCTTAAGGAATGAAGTAAGACATATAGAGGCGGTGGAGATTTGCTGTGTAGTGTATTTTGCACTTTAGTCCTTCTATTATTAATATTTACGAGTAGGTCCTTTGGATTTTACAAACAAGTCCTCAAATTTTTATAACTAAGTCTTAGCAACAACATAAACTATATTTCTTTAAAAATGAGAGATGTTACACTCTTCCCCACTTAAATAAAAATTTAGTCTTCTAAATTTATCATACCTCCATCGACGAAAATGTGTGGAAAAGTTTTCTTCATTTTCTCCTCTAGCTCCCAAGTAGTTTCATCCATAGAGTGCCTACAAATCACTTTAACTAGAGGGATGATCCAATTTCTTAAGATTTTCTCTTTCTTATCAATAATTTGTAGGGGCTCTTCCACATAAGATAAGTCTTCATCGATTACCAGCGGCTCATACTGAATGATATGAGAAGGGTCATGAATATACTTTATGAGCATTGAAATATGAAATATATCATGGACATGACATAAAGATGGTGGTAAGGCGATCCTGTAAGCGACAGAACCAATCCTCTCAATGATCTCAAAAGATCCAATATACCTAGGGCTTAACTTTCCCTTCTTTCCAAATCTTATCACGCCCTTGGAAGGAGAAACCTTCAAGAAAACAAAATCTTTTACTTGAAACTCAATTTCTCGTCGTCTGTTATCAGCATAACTCTTTTGATGATTCTGAGTAGTCTTTAGCCTTTCTCTTATAATTTGAATCTTTTTAGTAGTCTCCTGTACCTTGTCGGGTACTAACAACTTCCTATCGCCAACTTCCTCCCAACAAATAGGCGTTCTGCACTTTCGCCCATACAAAGCTTTATAAGGAGCCATCTGAATACTCGACTGATAACTATTATTGTAGGTGAACTCAACAAGAGAAATATCTTTATCCCACTCACCTTTTCAATCCATAATATAGGCTCTTAGTAAATCCTCTAGTGTTTGAATTGTTCTTTCTGATTGGCCATCAGTTTGAGGGTGATAAGCAGTGCTAAACTTGACTTTTGTGCCCATAGATTCCTGTAATCTTCTCCATAATCTAGAAAGAAATCTGGAGTCTCTATCATAAATGATCTCCTTTGGAACTCCATGAAGTCTTACTATTTCACCAATATATAAATCAACAAGCCTATCCAGAGAATATATTTTATTGATTGGTAGGAAATGTGCAGATTTGGTTAACCTATCAACAATCACCCATATAGCATCATGCTTCCTGGAGGTTCTGGGTAAACCTGAAACAAAGTCTATGGTGATACTTTCCCATTTCCATTCCGGAATATTTAAAGGTTATAATAACCCTCAAGGTCTCTGGTGTTCAACTTTGATTTGTTGGCAAGTTAAACACTTTAAAACATATATCGTAATTTCTTTCTTCATGACTTCCCACCAGTAGTGACTTTTAAGATCTCTATACATTTTAGTGCTACCAGGATGTAGGGTGAACTTGAAATTATGACCTTCCTTCAGAATTTGATCCTTAATATTTGGATCATCGGGGACACATACTCTATTCCCAATTCTCAATAGGCCGTCCTCTGAAACTCGAAAACCAGGTTTTGATCATCTTTCTACTTCCTTCCTCAAAGAGATTAAACGTGGATCTTGTAGTTGTCTTTCTTTAATTTGTTGAATGAGATCAGATTTAACCTGTATAGAGGCCATCAATATTATTGAGTCGTGCTCATTCCTGATAGCATTCACATCATAATTTTCTTTCAATAACCCCCACTGCTTCACAACCAAACTCGCCATAAAGTTTGCGGATTTTTGACTAAGTGCATCGGCTACAACATTGGCTTTACCCGGATGATAGCTGATGGTACACTCATAATCCTTTAATAGTTCTATCCATCTTCGTTGCCTCATATTTAACTCTTTTTGAGTAAGGATATACTTTAAACTCTTGTGATCAGTAAAGATTTCAAATGTTCGCCCATATAAGTAATGTCTCCAAATCTTCAGTGCAAAAATAATTGCTGCTAACTCCAAATCATGGGTTGGATAATTTAGTTCATAACTTTTCAGTTGTCTAGAAACATAAGCAATCACTTTCCCTTCTTGCATCAGAACACATCCAAGGCCCTTCCTTGAAGCATCAGTGTAAACTACAAATCCCTCATCGCCACTGGGAATTGTGAGAATAGGGGCACTAGTCAATCTTCTTTTTAACTCCTGAAAACTTTATTCACAATCATCACCCCATTTAAATTTCATATTCTTTCGAGTTAGCTTGGTGAGGGGATTAGCAATTCGAGAAAATCCCTCCATAAATCTCCTATAATAACCTGCCATACCCAAGAAACTTCTAACTTCTATTACATTTGTTGGTACTTCCCACTTAACTATGGCTTCAACTTTCTTTGGATCGACAGAGATGCCTTGGCCTGAAATCACATGGCCTAAGAAAGCAACTTCATTTAACCAAAACTCACATTTGCTGAACTTTGCATACAACTTCTTTTCTCTTAGTATGGTCAATACATTCCTCAAGTGTTCTTCATGCTCTGGATTATTCCTTGAATACACTAATATGTCATCAATGAATACGATTACATAGTTATCCAAGAGTGGCTGAAATATCCTATTCATCAATTCCATGAAAATTGCAGGGGCATTAGTCAAGCCAAAAGGCATTACTAAGAATTCATAGTGATCATATCGAGTTCTAAAAGCTGTTTTAGGGATATCTTCCTTCTTGATATTCAATTAATAGTAACCCGACCACAAATCAATCTTGGAGAATACTTGTGCACCCTGTAATTGGTCAAACAAATCATCAATTCTAGGTAGAGGATACTTATTTTTATAGTCACCTGATTCAACTGTCTATAATCGATACAAAGCCGTAATGTTCCATCCTTCTTCTTAACTAACAGAACCGGAGCACCCCACGGTGAAACATTGGGTCGAATAAAACCCTTATCTAATAGTTCTTGGAGTTGCTTCTTCAATTCCTCTAGCTCGAGTGGTGCCATTCGATAGGGAGGCTTAGATATTGGGGTTGTCACAAGGACCAAATCAATAGCAAATTCACCCTCTCTGTCTGGTGGTAGTCCAGGCAAGTCATCTGGAAATACATCAGGGAAATCTCTGGCCACCGGAATCTCATGTAGATGAGCTTCTTGATTTGAACACTCCTTTACACTTATACTATAACAAGAACAACCCTTCTGCATAAGCCGATGGGCTTGAATTGCCGATATTAAGCAAGGAGGTGAATCATGCCTAATACCCTCGAAATAAAAGATGAGATGTTTAGGTATGCAAAAAGTGATTATTTTTGAATAGCAATTAACATTAGCATGATAAGAAGATAACCAATCCATGCCAAGTATAATATCAAAACCTTGAATCTCTAGGAGAATTAGATCAACAAGGAGTTCATGTTCTCCGATAGAAATCAAGCATGACGGATAAATCAAGTTTGTTGTCAAAGAATCCCTAACTGCTATAGTTACATATACTATAGAATCCAGGGGTCTAGGTTGAATGCCCAAGTGACAAGCAAAATATTGTGAAACAAAAGACAGGTTGGAACCAGGATCAAATAAAACTCTTGCATTTTTATTAGAAACACGAATAATACCTTCAACCACTGACTTAGAAGCTCGGGAATCCTGTTTAGTGATGGCATACACTCTAGCATGGGCTGATGATCTAAGAGGCAGTGGCTCTTTCTTATTTTTCAATGGGCAAGCTTTTATTTGATGATCTAACTTTCCGCAAGCAAAACAGGCTCCAGTCACCCGATGACACTAGCTTATTTCATGATTTAACCCACATTTTGCACATGATTGAGTCATCTGCGGTGGCTTTTCTTTTCCAGAATTAGACATTTTGATCCTCTTGTTACTGCTTTCGAGTTCATTTCCTCTCTTACTGTTGCTGATAAACGTATCTTTACCATTCTTACCCCTGATTTCCTGATCTCCCCTAAGTCTTTTTCGATTATCAAAGCCCTTTCTACCATATCAGCATATGTTGGAAGTTTTAAAGCTGATATATCCGACTCCTTATTGCCAGTCTTAGACCTCTCTCAAATCTCTTTGCCTTTCTAGATTCATCATCAGTCATATGAGTGGTAAATCTTGAGAGTTCAGTGAATTTAGCTTCATATTTTGCTACTGTCAAATTTT
The DNA here is from genome assembly GCA_029747655.1 of Ensete ventricosum. Taxonomy (NCBI): domain Eukaryota; kingdom Viridiplantae; phylum Streptophyta; class Magnoliopsida; order Zingiberales; family Musaceae; genus Ensete; species Ensete ventricosum. Next base: position 29,335,243 of record JAQQAF010000001.1, on the reverse strand, counting down.
CCTGAATAAGATTTAAGAACTCCAATTCTTTCTGCTCTCTAATACAATCTGGAAAATATTTATCATTGAACTTTTCCATGAATACCTTCCAAGTAATGAGCTCATGTTCAGCTTCCCCTTCCAACATAAAAGTGGCAAAAGAAACCTTCTGATCATCAGGGCAATTTAAGACGTCAAATATTTTCTCTATCCACATCATCCATTGTTCTGCCACAATTGGATCAGGTTCACCACTGAAACTTGGTGGACTAAGCTTTTTGAACTGTTCTATTCCCAATCCAGTCTGAGTTGATGTCCCTGCTTTATCATTTCCTCCTTGTTGGACTTGTTGTTGCATCACACGTGTCATAGTCTCAAGGGTCCTCATAATCCCACTCAACTGATCAGAAGGGTCCCTCATAATCTCACTCATCCTTGCTTCCTAAAAACATCAAGAGCGAAATTGTTTTTTGTCAATCATTCTATAAAAATACCCAAACCTCAAAACATATTGCACATTTAGCTTATCAATATAAATATCTTAATGATCCTCAAATTATAAGCGCTCTGATACCACCTCTGTCACACCCCCCCCCCCCGAATTTAATCACATTCGAAAGGTGTGACCATGTCATAAATCGATAATTTTTATAAACATCATAATTTATCCAGGATCCAATCAAATATTTGAGAATACTAAGAAACCTGTGTAGTTTATAATCACACATCACATCATTTGGTGATTCATAACTAACTCAACAGAATAATAATCACAACATAATCTACACGAGTGGAAATCTATCTGATCACAAAAGTAACAAATTTACCACAAGTCCATATTGTTATACAAGTTTAACTTGACATTCCAAAATCCTAAACATGAGAGGTATTTGAAACCTTTATATAGACACATCGCTTCAACATCTATCGACAACATTTTATGAGACACTAAGTATTACTTATACAACAAAACATATCAACTGATAAAGATTTGCCCAAAACCTTCCAACTTTCCACTGCCTCCGCCTAGTTTCAAACGCTTCAGTATGACAAGCTAATCTGAAAAATTTATATATCAACGGAATGAGCTACAAAGCTCAGCAAATATCAAACATATCAAAGGTGTAAGTTTCAGAGTTTATCAGAAAAACAAACAAGGAACAGTAGATTCATAAATCAAATCAGACATAACCGACATTCCATTCTTTGTTTTATCTAAAGCACATATATGAACTCACAAGCAATACCTTGGATATCATATCAAGAATATAGAGGGTGAAGTGGGATACAGACAAAATATGATTCATCCATTTCTGAATGACCATCAAATAGAAGTCTCCCACGTTTGGGAGTTCCATCCACCCACGTCTGGGTGAAGTCAGAAGGGGCCGGCAGAGCATCGCGGGCTCAAAGCATAACTCCTTTACCATTTCTGGCAAAGGTTCATATTATCCCACAAATACCAGAGTACAAAAGGATATGTGAACAATGGAATTGGTACACATCAGAAGCACATGCGAAACATCGAAACATGCATGCGCCTATACAAAATCATACGACACAACATAAACTAACACATAAGAAGTTCAGATATAAAAGTTTTCAGGAAGCAGAGCATGAATAAGTGAGAGCAATTATATAAAACTCAATTCAAGATGGAACTCTAGCATGAATTTTCACATGAATGAAGCGAGAATAGACAAAATTGGCAAAGCTCTACTTTGGCAGAATTCAGGAGGCACCTTGCATAAATGATCTAAATAATCAAATATACTTCAAATTACTCATATAAGTTATCATTTGAAAGCTATATTAGTCTACTATTATATGAATCATATTTTGTATAACTTTATGTCACTAATAGGGAGTTTCAAATAATTTAGTCTAGAAAGGTCAAAATCTGTAAACTCTGTTTTACAGATTACATAGTATCAATTAAAACAAATGTTTAGATAGGCTATCGAACTCCAAATATTTCAATTTTAGAGTCAAAAGAAAGATCTATCAGTATAGATTCATATAAAATATGTTTAACCGAAATCCAAAATCAGTACATTAATTTATAGCCGGAATAAGGCAGAAAGGTTAGAACTGTGATAATTTTACAGATTCAAACTTTGGAACCCACAAGAGAGATTTCGGATTTGCAAGTCTTGAATTCAGCAATTTGTTTTGGAAAGCAAGGCAAAACAACAAAAATAAAGTGTCAGAAGAAAAAAAAAGAGGATAGAACACTTGCCTTTGATCTAAAATGAATGGATTTTGAGCAAACAAAACCCTAAGCCCCAATTCGATGTTTGTTTTCTCCTCTTCCTTCTCTCTTTATTTTTTTTTGTTGTTTTCTTCTCTTCACCGACTCAGGTCTTCTTAAGGAATGAAGTAAGATATGTCGAGGCGGTGGAGATTTGTTGTGTAGTGTATTTTATACTTTAGTCCTTCTATTATTAATATTTACGAGTAGATCCTTTGGTTTTACAAACAGGTCCTCAAATTTTTATAACTAAGTCTTAGCAACAACATAAACTATATTTCTTAAAAAATGAGGGATGTTACAAGTAGATCCTTCAAAGACCGAGGCAATGCAAGTTGGTCGATGCCCAAGAACATAAAGGCGTTGCGGGGATTCCTCGGACTAACAGGTTACAACCATAAATTTGTTAAAGATTACGGAAAGATCAATGCCCCCCTCACATCCTTGGTGAAGAAAGATGCTTTCCAGCTGTCGAACAAAGCATCCGCAGCCTTTGACCCTCTCAAGTCGGCCTTCACGTCTACACCCATGCTAACATTACCCGACTTTAACAAAATATTCGTAATTGAAGCAAACACATCAAGAGCTGGGATCAATGCCATCCTTATGCAAGAATGCTGACCTCTCACCGACACCAGTAAGACCCTATCACCATCACACTTGAAGTTATCCATCTACGACAAGGAGATTCTAGTGATAGTGCACGCGATGACAAAATGAAGGCCCTACTTCGTCTACCGACACTTCCAGATAAAAACTGACCACAAGAGCCTCAAATACTTCCTGGAGCAAAAAAAATTTTCATCCAAACAACAAAAAAGGATAAAAAAACTCCTTGGATATAACTATGAAATAACTTATAAAAAGGGGAAGGAGCATGTGGTTGCAGATGCGCTTTCCCAATACCCGAGCAACTTGAACTTTTGACCATTGCCTTTTCGATCAATAACCTCCTTGAAGACATTAGGAAAGAATGACAAGATTCAAAGATTTAGGAGATTGTCAAGAAGTTCGAAGAAGAATTGAGCTACATGGCACATTACAGTTGGGATTCAAAAGAGCTATGGTACAAAGGACGTATAATACTAATGCCTAATTGTGCTTGTTTGAATACCATCCTATAGGAGATGCATTCCTTACCAGTGGCTAGGCATTTTGGATTCCTTCAAACCTACAAGAGGATTCAACAAAATTTCTATTAGAAAATAATGACAAACTACATTGCTGACTTTGTAGTATGATGCAACACATGTCAATGACATAAAGGTGAAACATGGCGAGCCCTGAAAAATTACAACCGCTACCTATTCCGGACTCAGTATGGACCGATGTGTCCATAAACTTCATCGAAGGACTACCTCCATCCTAAGGGAAATGTATATCCTGGTTGTGATTGATTGTCTCACTAAATATGCTCACTTTACACTACTCATAACCCCTACACTGTTGGGAAACCTCAGCAGGTGCATCACATGCGCAGTAGAAATCAAAACAAAAATTGGTTTCCCACACAGATCAAATTGTCATGCAAAAGATTGGGATCGCGAGAAAATCCATAAAAACTGAAAAATCAAGATATGTGAGAGATTGATTTTACCTAGGGAGATCGTATATCCCTATATTCCAGATCCGAATGGAGAAGATGAAGGAGGTCAAGCGTCCTCCTCTCTAGCGGTATCCACACGATGGATCTCTGCAGTGAAACTCCTCCAATCTGATCTCACAACTCTTGTGTAGAGGGAGGGAGGAGAATAGGAGGTTGTGGCTAAAGCTGCGGCCTTTCAACTATGAGTCACCCCTCCTATTTATAGAGAGCCACCAAAACCCTAGGGCTCCTGCCTTAGTGGGTATTGGATCTCCATCCAATAATCCATTAACCTTGCATTATTGGATCTCTGTCCAATAATCTCCTTAGGCCTCTAATTGGGCCTTAATAAAGGAGCCCATCAGCATAGGGTCTCATCTAATGAGAATAGGGGCTAACTGGATCTCCATCCAATCCTCTATTCACTGAAACATCCACCATATGTGTGTGACCCTCTAGGCCCGATACCGAGCTAACCATGAGTCACTCCATCAGAACTCCTTTTGATATAGTGAATTATTATCATCATAATAATTCACTCGACTCATCGACTATGGACGTACTAGGCCACTACGCCATAGTCCCCAGACGATACAGGGGGGTCGAATCTATCAGACCTGTTTATCTATAGTTACCATGTATCTATAATCCCTCATCAAACTAATATCCCAGAGACCATATACTGGATATGGTACTGTCAGGTCACATATGGAATCCGTCATAGTCTCGCTCTAATTGAATCTCCCGGAGAACTCTTTCTCTCTCAATCCGAATGACCTTGGCCAATGATTTATCTGAGCAAGCACATATGGGATATTCCTCTCGTGATACCGAGAGTGGATGATCCTCTATTGATACTCAATTGCCTTCGTAAGGTTGGCTACCAATCCCGATAACCAGCTCTACCAGATCTGGAACTTTTTAAACCTATAAGTCTGGCATCAAAGAAAGGAGTACTCATACAACATCCTTGGTGTCTCAAGTCTAAGGACCAGATTCACAACTGGGACTATAGAATCACTATCTGACATTAGGTATCATTAACCATACAACATTCCATAAACGGATCAATCAGTGAACTCATTCTCCAATGAGCACCTGTACTATATCCTTAGTGTCTCCACACAAGTAGCTATGAGACCAACCGCCTCCATCACATGGACATATATATAGTACATTGGTCTGTCTGGTTATCTCGATGTCCCTCTCGAGTAACCTATGATCGAGATTATTTAGGATATATGTTTAAAGATGAATCGATCTCATTATTATGATCTCATTACGATTCGATTCCCATTGCACAGAACCAAGGACATCACAATATATATGCAACAGCTAATATAATGTGAGAATATGCCAATATTAATCATAAGCAAAAAGATTGCACAACATGTCACACATACCATCACTCACGTGATTGGCTTACAAGGTACTTGTAACTAGCATACACCACCACTAGCATTGCTTAGATCTCCATGGATAATATCATAAAACTGCATGGGATGCCTAGATCCATTATAAGTGATCATGATCGGATCTTCACTAGCAATTTCTGGATGAAACTCTTCTAATTACAGGGCACAAAATTGAAGATGAGTTCGGCATGTCATCCGCAGACCGATGGTTAGACTGAAGTGGTGAACAGATGACAGGAAACCTACCTGCGATGCTTCACCCTCCATCGACCGAGAGAATGAACAAAATGGCTCTCCTGGGCCGAGTGGTGGTACAACACAACTTATCCAATATGGCTCTCCTGGATCATCCACTCTCGGTATCACGAGAGGAATATCCCACATGTGCTTGCTTAGACAAATCCCTGGTCAGGGTCATTTGGATTGAGAGAGGAGTTCTTCGGTAGAATTCGATTGGAGCAAGACAAACTGATTCCGTATGTGACCTGACAGTACCATATCCAATATACGGTCTCTGGGATATTAGTTAGATGAGGGATTATAGATACATAGTAACTGTGGACAAATATGTCCGATGGATTTGATCCCCCTGTACCGTCTTGGGACTATGGTGTAGTGGCCTAGTACGTCCATAGTCGATGAGTCGAGTGAATTATTATGGACCATAATAATTCACTATATCAGAAGGAGTTCTGATGGGAGTGACTCACGGCCAGCTCGGTATCGGGCCTAGAGGATCACACACATATGGTGGATGATGCAGTGAATAGAGGATTGGATGAAGATCCAATTAGCCCATATTCTCATTAGATGAGACCCTATGTTGATGGGCTCCTTGATTAAGGCCTAAGGAGATTATTGGATAGAGATCCAATAATGCAAGATTAATGGGTTATTGGATGGAGATCCAATACCCACTAAGGAAGGAGCCCTAGGGTTTTGGTGGCTCTCTATAAATAGGAGGGGAGACTCAGGGTTGATGAGCTACAACTTTAGCCACCACCTCCTATTCTCCTCCCTCCCTCTGCGCAAGAGTTGCGAGGTCAGATTGTAGGAGTTTCGCTGTAGAGATCCATCATGTGGATACTGCTAGAGAGGAGGACGCTTGACCTCCTTCTTCTCCATCTGGATATGGAATATAGGGATATACGATCTCCCTAGGTAAAATCAATCTCTCACACATCGCGGTTTTTCAATTTTTGTGATTTTCTCGCAACCCCAATCTTTTGCACGATGATTTAATCTGCGTGGGAAATCAGTTTTTATTTTGATTTCCGCTGCGCATGTGATGCACCCGCTAAAGTTTTCCAACAGTGGTATCAGAGCCAAGGTTTTCGTGTGAAAGATTGGTTTGAAATTGCGTGTGATGAGATTGAATCGCGTAGAATTGTTCTACGCGTTCTTGCTACATTTTCGCTGTGAAGGAAGCCCTTGCAAGGGGCAGCCGGGCATGGCCATGGCCAGCCCCCTTGTAGGGGCGACCGACCACCTGCAAGGGGGTGGCCGACTGCAGCCAAGGCCCCCCTGTAAGAGGGCGGCTGGCTGTGGCCAGGCCCCCTTCAAGGGGCGGCCACCCGTAGTGGCAGCAGCTCCGCAGGCACGAACGGCTGCGGCCAGCCCGCAAGGGGCTGCCGCCAATGGCTAGGCCACAAGGGGCTGCTGCCCACGGCATGACCGCAAGGGGCAACCGCCCGCGGCCAGGCCGCAGGTGGCGGCTGCCCGCTGCAAGGCCGCAAGGGGCAGCCCCGCGGCCAGGGCTGCTGCTGGCCGGAGCGGCCAGGGCTGTCACTAGCAAGAGCGGCTGCCAGTAGGGGCAACGCTCGTGGAAGGCGGCGTAGCGCCTGCCCACATCGACGGCATAGCGCTCGCGGAGGTGCCGCTCGAAGGCAGCAGCGCCTGCCCACACCGACGGCGTAGCGCTGCCACCTGCGCAGGGCAGTGGCGGCGGCGGTGGCGTAGATGGGGGCAAGGAGAGGGCTAGGGCATCCTTTTAAGTAAAAGGATGATCCTGCCCTCTGATTTTTGAAATTTTCGAGGATTGTCCTCATGTGTAAAATTTTGAAAATGCCCTCAACAATTCTGAAAATTTCTAGGATTGTCCTCTCTTCCAGAATTATGAAAATACCTTTGACAATTCTAGAAATTCTGAGCATATCCTGATTTTCAAAAGAATAATTAATTAAATAGTTTAATTAATTATTATATATATCTAGTAATCCTACATATGATGTGATGTACAAGTGATGTATGTTATGGATGGATGATCATGAGCCAAGTGTTATGATGTGTGTAATTATGATTATTATTATTATTGGGGCCTGAGAGCCTACGTTTTTCTCGTTTATTGTTGGGCCTGCATGCCTATGATTATTTATAATTTCATGGAGAGACGCAGCGGGAGTGTGGAGGTTACAACGGGACCCACGATGCCATGGCGAGAGATCACGACGCATGGTGATGCGACGATCCGACAGAATCGTTGATGACGAGATCAATAATCACAGCGCATGGAGATGCGCTAATGCACACATAGATTCTATTGTGAGTGATTAGGCGCATTGGCTCGGGCCTAATCATATTAGGTGACGGCTCATGATCATCCGGTGTGGCTTACATGTGTGATGTGTTATACACCTATTAGATATATATATATATTTATATATATTTACATGCGATGTAGATATATATTAAATATGCATGTGTGTGACACGACATATTAGGAGACCGATAGAAAACAAAAACTTCTCCTAAAATAGTATTAAGTTGGTAAGCGTGAGGTAATAAGATTGACCCACGTGACCTTCCATCATTATAGGAATAAATTAAATCACGACATAGGTTGAGTTGGTCGAGTCCCTCGAGGCTCACCTATCTATGTGATCGAGTTCTTGCCTATGACATAGAGATGTCACCGGTGACCTGAGGACATAGTATACTTGGTCGAGTCCCTCGAGGGCATATCATTGAATCAGACTCATCTTGTACGATGCTGATGACTTAACTGAACATTATGGTTGGTCGAGTCCCTCGAGACCATGATGATTCGGAGGTCGAACGTAACGGGAATCACAAGGAGTTGTAATTGGCAAGAGTTGCCTATCTTTTGGGCTTAGTGTAATTGGTCGAGTCCCTCGAGGTTGCTAGATACCAATTGGATCTTGATCAAAGGCAAGTGTGCCGGAGACTTCCGTCTCACGTGTCAAGTGTGTCGCGTGATTCGCTAAGAAAATACTGAGCAAGAGTTGCTGCAGTTGTTGTTGGAGAGGTCACCCTACATCTGCCTGGTGGAGCTATTATTGGATTAGATGCATGTTATTTTATTCCCTCTATCATCAAAAATATTATTTCTATCTCTTGTTTGACAATTAGTGGATATAAATTAGTTTTTGAGAACAATAGTTGTTCAATAATAATGGATGATAAGATCATCACTAGAGGGACCCTAATAAATGGCTTATATGTGTTAGACACTTCTCCACATATCATTAATATAAATATGTCTAAGAGGAAAAGAGATGAGGTGAATAATGCATACCTATGGCATTGTAGGCTAGGTCATATACATGAGGGAATGATTCAAAAGTTATTGAAAGATGGATACTTAGATCCATTTGACTATGAGACATATGCAACTTGCGAACCTTGCCTTCGTGGGAAGATGACCAACTCTCCTTTTAGTGGAACTGGAGAGATAGTCATCGAGTTATTGGAACTCGTACATAGTGATATATGTGGTCCCATGTCGACTCAAGCTATAGGTGGTTACTCATACTTCATTCATTGATAATTTCTCTAGGTATGGACACGTGTACTTAATAAAGTACAAATCTAATGCATTCGAGAAATTCAGGGAATATATGAATGAGGTAGAGAACCAAATTGGAAAGAGTATTAAGACTCTTCGATCAGATCGAGGAGGAGAGTACTTGAGTATGGAGTTCACCCATTTCCTCAGGGACAATGAGATTCTGTCCCAGTGGACACCTCCTTATGCACCTCAGCTCAATGGTGTATCAGAAAGGAGGAACGCATGCTGTTAGACATTGTGCGATCCATGATGAGTTTCGCTGAACTACCCGTCTCATTCTGGGGGTACGCCCTAGAGACTGTAACTTACCTTCTGAACAGAGTTCCATCAAAGTCGGTAGTGTCTACACCATATGAGATATGGAAAGGAAAAAAGTTTGATCTTAAAATTGTTAAGATTTGGGGTTGTCCTGCCCACGTTGGAAGACACAACCCCGATAAGTTGGAATCAAGGACAGAATGATGCACATTAGTAGGATACCCAAAGGAAACTTGTGGGTATTATTTCTATCATCCCGAGGATCGAAAGGTCTTTGTTGCCAAAAGAGCTGTATTCCTTGAAAAGGAACATATTCTTGGTGGAAATATTAGGAGTGAGATAGAATTGAGCGAGGTTGGAGAACTTAGCTCAAACACCATTCCAGCGCCTGAGTCTGTTTAGGTACCTAACACAGAAATTCCAAATTTACGTAGGTCTAGTAGAGTATCTCACCCTCCTGAAAGATATGTGAGACATATCAGTGGAGATGACTCTCAGGATGTTGATCCTTAGACCTACGAGGAGGCTATTATGAGTATAGACTCCGGGAAGTGGCAAAAAGCCATGAATTCTGAGATAGATTCCATGTACACTAACAAGGTTTGGAACCTTATGGTTGCACTTGAGGGTATTGTACCCATCGGCTGCAAATGGATCTTCAAGAAAAAGATCGGAGTGGATGAAAAGGTAGAGACCTATAAAGCAAGGCTGGTAGCTAAAGGATATCGTCAAAGACAAGGAGTTGACTTTGACGAAACCTTTTCACCTGTAGCCATGCTTAAGTCAATTAGAATTATTTTGGCCATTGTAGCACACTATGACTATGAGATCTGGCAGATGGATGTCAAAACGATATTCCTCAATGACAACCTCAAGGAAGAGGTGTATATGATACAACCAGAGAGATTCGTATCCAAAGAGAGTCCAGATAAAGTGTGCAGTTTGCTTAGATCCATTTATGGATTGAAGCAAGCTTCCTAAAGTTGGAACACAAGATTTGATGAGGTGATCAGATCTTATGACTTCGTTAAGAATGAAGATGAGCCTTGTGTGTACAGGAAGGTAAGTGGAAGCGCTATCACCTTCTTGGTGCTATATGTGGATGACATCTTAATCATTGGAAATGATGTAGGAATGCTCTCCACAGTAAAGGCTTGGCTATCCAGAAACTTCTCCATGAAAGACTTAGGGGAAGCATCCTATATTTTGGGGATCGAGATCTATAGAGATAGATCCAAAAGGATGCTTGGCTTATCCTAGTCTAGGTACATAGACTCCATTGTCAAAAGGTTTGGCATGGAGAATTCTAAGAGATGTCTTATATCGATGAGACATGAAATATCACTTTCTAGGAATATATCCCCAAAGACTCCTAAAGAAAGGACAGACATGGATAAGATACCTTATGCCTCAGTGATAGGGTCTATCTTGTATGCGATGCTATGTACCAGGCCTGATATAGCACATGCTCTGAGTGTCACGAGCATGTCTCAGGCAGATCCAGGTTTAGAGCACTGGAAGGTAGTAGAGTATATCCTTAAGTACTTGAGAAGGACTAAGGATCTTTTACTGGTATATGGAAGAGGTAGCCTCCAAGTTGAGGGCTACATGGACTCAAGTTTTCAGTCTGATATTAATGATAGCAAGTCAAATTCAGGGTATATTTTCACCATGAATGGAGGAGCAGTATGCTGGAAGAGTTCCAAGCAAGATACTACTATTGACTCGACCACAGAGGCGGAATACGTTGCTGTAGTAGAAGCAGCAAGACGAAGGGATTTGGATGAAGAAGTTCATCAAGGATTTGGGAGTCATACCAAGTAGCGTGGAGTTGACTCGCATATATTATGACAGTGACAGGGCGATAATTCTAGCAAGGGAACCCAGGTCTTATTAGAATTGTTTTGAGGAGGTTTTATCTGATTAGAGATATCATAGTCCGTAAAGATATAACAATGGAAAGAGTTCCATTCGAAGATAACATTGCAGATCCACTGACGAAGCCGCAAGCTCAGATTGTATTTGAGCGTCACAGGGGTCTGATGGGGATCAAACACATAGGTGATTGGCTTTATGTCAAGTGGGAGATTGCTAGTTACATGTGCCCTGCAAGCCAATCACGCGAGTGATGGCACGTGTGACACACTGCGTAATCTTTTTTCTTATGATTAATATTGGCATATTCTCACATTATATTATATGTAGCATATATATTGTGATGTCCTTGGTTCTATGTAATGAGAATCGGATCGTGATGAGATCACGATAATGAGATCGATTCATCTTTAAACACAGATCCTAAATTATCCCGGTCATAGGTTACTCGAGAGGGACATCGAGATAACCGGACAGACCGGTGTACTATATACCCGTCCATATGATGGAGGCGGCTGGTCTCATAGCCACTTGTGTGTAGACATTAAGGATATAGTATAGGTGCTCATTGGAGAATGAGTTTACTGATTGATCCGCTTATGGAATGCTGTATGGTTAATGATACCTAACGTCAGACAATAATTCCATACTCCTAGTTATGTATCTGGTCCTTGGACTTGAGACACCAAGGATGCCTTGTATGAGTACTCCTTTCTTTGACGCCAGCTTACAGGTTTGGAAAGCTCCAGATCTGGTACAGTTGGTTATCGGGATTGGTTGCCAACCTTACGAAGGCAATTGAGTGTCAATAGAGGATCATCCACTCTCGGTATCATGAGAGGAATATTTCATATGTGCTTGCTTAGACAAATCCCTAGCCAGGGTCATTTGGATTGAGAGAGGAGTTCTCCGGTAGAATCTGATTGGAGCAAGACAAACTGATTCTGTATGTGACCTGACAGTACCATATCCAATATACTGTCTTTGGGATATTAGTTGGATGAGGGATTATAGATACATGGTAACTGTGGATAGACAGGTCCGATGGATTCGATCCCCCTTTACCGTTTGGAGTCTATGGCGTAGTGGCCTAGCACGTCCATAGCCGATGAGTCGAGTGAATTATTATGGAGATAATAATTCACTATATCAGAAGGAGTTCTGATGGGAGTGACTCACGGCCAGCTCGGTATCAGGCCTAGAGGGTCACACATATATGGTGGATGCTTCAGCGAATAGAGGATTGGATGAAAATCCAATTAGCCCCTATTCTCATTAGATGAGACCCTATGTTGATGGGCTCCTTGATTAAGGCCCAATTATAGGCTTAAGGAGATTATTGGATAGAGATCCAATAATGTAATGTTAGTGGGTTATTGGATGGAGATCCAATACCCACTAAGGAAGGAACCCCTGGGTTTTGGTGGCTCTCTATAAATAGGAGGGGAGACTCAGGGTTGATGGGCTACAACTTTAGCCACCACCTCCTATTCTTCTCCCTCCCTTTGCGCAAGAGTTGCGAGGTCAGATTGGAGGAGTTTCGCTGCAGAGATCCATCGTGTGGATACCGCTAGAGAGGAGGACGCTTGACCTCTTTCTTCTCCATCCGGATATGAAATACAGGGATATACTATCTCCCTAGGTAAAGTTAATCTCTCACATATCGTAGTTTTTTAATTTTTACAGTTTTTCTAGCGACCCCAATCTTTTGCATGACGATTTGATCTACGTGGGAAACCAGTTTTTGTTTTGATTTTCGCTACGCATGTGATGCACCCGCTGAGGTTCCCAACAGAAATGCTATAGGGGTTCCACCCTCCTTGTAGTCGGTCAGATGGATGAAAGAAACTGATATATTGCTTGATGAAAAGAGATGGAGGCTACAAGCTTATATAGGTCTCCAAAACCCTAGTCCTGGGGGGTGCTTCTTAAGTGAATTCCCCCTTTTCCCTTCATATATTTGGCCTACCTAAATAATGGGGGCGGCGGCCTAAGTGGTTGCACAAGCTATGCACCCATGCTAGAAATCCTAGCCGACCAGCCCACTAAGGGGGGGCGACGGCTAGGAAGCCCTAAGGGCCCAAAATAAACCCTAGCCCCTCTTTTCAATAGGATAGAGGTGACTAGGTAAGATTTTATGACAATCTCATAGTGTTTTATTGGCTACTTGGTTGAGCAGGATCTAACCCTGCTGGGGTCCTATTAAGTCTGCTCTCTTCAAATCAGTCTTGTCATCAAGGCTGAGGTTCCATGAACTTAGGGAACCGGGTCTTCAGCTCCTTATATGACTCCTAGGTGACATTTTTAGGTGGTAAATTATTTTAATGTGCCAATACTTCAGTAGAGGGATGTCGGTCATAACTCTTCGATCCAAGATGGCTTATGGTTAAGTTTGAATATTCCCATTATCAGTGGTGTTTGGTAGTTGAGTTTGAGCTGATTCGTGTTCTCCCAACTTTGGCTTCAGGCAAGATACGTGGAAGACAGGGTGAATTTTTGCATCCTCCAGCAATTTAAGTCTATATGCCATAGCTCTAATGTGAGAATGATTTGATAAGGCCCATAAAAGCGAGGATATAGCTTCATTGAGGCTCGTGTGTTGATGGATAGTTGCTTGTATGGTTGCAGGCGAAGATAAACCCGATCTCCTACCTAAAATTCCCTTTCACTTTAATATGTATCGGCTTGTTACTTCATTCTGGCTTGAGCGATAAAGAGATTATCCTTCAGTAGCTGTAGGAGTTTGTCCCTGTCAATTAAATTTTGGTCGACTTGATCTACTTTGACCGTACCAATTACATACTTTGGAATCACAAGGGTCGATCGACCACACAATGCCTCATATGGGGTACATTTTGTAGATGAATGATATATAGTGTTGTACCACCAATCGGCCCAAGGGAGCCACTTCATCCACTCCTTTGGTCGATCACTAGTGAAGCACCGAAGGTATGTCTCCAGACACCTATTCACTGCCTCTGTTTGGCCGTCAGTATGGGGTTGGTAGGCTATGCTCATCTTGAGTTTGGTGCCCTAAAGTTGAAATAACTTAGTCCAAAATTCACTTGTGAAAACCCTATCATAGTCACTTATAAGGACCTTGGCATCTTATACAATTTAATAATATTTTCAACGAAAATATGAGCAATACTAGTAGTAGCGTAGGGATATCGCACAGCACAAAAATGAGCATATTTCATCAATCGATCAACCACGACGAGGATTGTGCTACATATTTAGGAAGGTGGCAGACCCTCAATGAAATCCATGGAGATGTCAGTCCATATTGAATCAAGTATGGGTAGAGGTTGTAGCTTCCCCGGACTTGCCACAATTTCACCATTCTGTTGTTGACATACATCATATTGGGCTACATATTCAGAAATAAATTTTTTCATCCCTCTCCAATTTTTTTTTTACTTCAATCTTTTATAGGTCTAAAAAATCTGGAGTGCAGTGCTAAAGGTGTGGAGTGCATTTTGTGTAGGATGATTTTGATGCAAGGAGAGTTGGGTACAAGCACCATACGACCTTTGTAGCGAAGATCCCTCGAATCCCAAGTGTAGTGGGCTATTGTGCTTGGATAATTCTCCAATTTTTCTATGATGTTAATGGTCTTTGGATTCTTCTTCCATTCCTTCCTAATGTCCTTGAGGAAGCCGGTGAAAGGAAGGGAGATGGCTGTAATTTTGGTTTGTTCGGGTAGTTGAGAGAGTGCATCTGCAATAATATTTTCTTTCCCCTATTTATAAATAATTTTGTAATCAAATCTGAGAAGTTTGGTTGCCCATTTTTGCTGCTCAGGGGATTATATCTTCTGCTCCAAAAAATACTTGAGACTTCGGTGATCGGTCTTAATCTGGAAGCGTCGGCCGATCAGGTAGGGTCTCCACTTTGTTATGGTATGCACAATGGTGAGCATCTCTTTATCACATATTGACATTTGGTGATGGGAGGGAGATAAGGCCTTGCTGGTATATGCAAGTGGTCGACCATCTTGCATTAGAATCAATCCAATTCTGACTCCAGATGCGTCAGCCTCAATGATGAAGGGTCGACTGAAATCTGTCAGTGCAAGCACTAGTGTTGTCATCATGGGTGCCTTAAGTTTGTCGAAGACAGTGGAGGCTTCATTCGACCATAGAAAAGTGTCTTTTTTTAGAGGTGAGTGGTGCACTAATCATCTCATAGTCTTTTATAAAGTTTCGGTAGTAGCTTGTTAGTCTAAAGAACCCACACATCAATTTGAGATTTGTGGGTCTCGGCTAGCCTTGCATTACGTCAATTTTTGTTGGGTCAATTACCACTCATTCTTATGATATTATGTGCCCAAGGTACTCTACTTTTTGTTGGAGGAAGTTGCACTTTGATTGTTTAACACAAAGAATGTTCTCCCGAATGATCGTTAAAACATATCATAAGTGCTGAAAATGAATATCAAGAGTGGAGCTATAAATAAAAATATCGTCAAAAAACACCAACACAAATTGCATAGAAAGCTCCGTAAAATATCATTCATCAGACTTTGGAAAGTGGAAGGAGCGTTAATGAATCTAAAAGGCATTACCAAGAATTCATAATGTCCGTTGTGCATTCGGAATGCTGTTTTTGGAATGTCTTCTGCACATACCTGAATTTGATGGTACCCGGATCAGAGGTCTAACTTTATGAAGACTCAAGCTCCTTTTAATTCATCCAAGAGTTCATCCACCACTGGTATTGGGTACTTGTCCTTGATGGTGATGGTATTTAAAGCTCGGTAGTCGATGCACATTCGCTAAGTTCCATCTTTCTTGCGCACTAGCAACACCAGCGAGGAATAGGGACTGCAGCTTGGCTGAATCACCCCTGTTTTGAGCATCTCTTTTACAATATTTTTAATCTCATCATTTTGTAGATGGGGATAGAGGCATAGGTGAGTGTTCGCTGGTGGTTTGCCTAGAAGAATTAGAATCCGGTGGTCATGTTACTGAGTAGGACGAAGACCGCGCGGTTCAGCAAAAACATCGATGAATTCAACCAGCAATTGGGCAAGGTTTTGATCTTCAACTTTCATATTCTTCTCCTCTGATTGCTGTTGGAGATTGTTAAGACCCTAGCTGAGTTGGGTCCTAGTTGATTGAGTCGAGTCCTTAGATTGGGCCTTGTTGGCCAACCTAGACCTAACATTAGGTCGGCTAGGAGGAGATTGAGTCCATTGTAATAAATCAGCCTAAATCCTATTAGGATTAGGATTCGACTGAATTGGAGTCTGGTTAGGAGTCAGAGTTGGATACAGGTTGGAGTTAACTAAGTCAAGCTTGTAACCAACGCAATTGGCTACCCACTTTGATGAGGGGAAGAGCTCCATTCAGTTAGGACTCTCTCAAGGGTTGATTAGAGTTAAATTAAGAGTTGGAGTATTAGTTTACTTGAAGTAGGAGTTGCTTCTTAGAGATGGAGTTGGAGTTGTTGGAAGTAAGAGTTGCTTCTTAGAGTTGGAGTAGGAGTTGTTAGAAGTAGGAGTCTTGAGTAGGAATCCTATTACGAGTTAGGGTTTAGAAGCCCTATAAATAGCTTATATTCTCTATCTTTTCATCATCAATAGATTAATTATGTATCAGCTATAGTGCAGAAAAACCAAGGAGGGAGGAACCCCTATAGAGTTCCGAGGAGGTTGAACACTTGGTATCCACAAGGGTTGTAACACTTGGTATCAGAGCAACGTTCTTGGCATCTCACTGCCCTTCCACAACCATCCATTATCCTTCCACGGCTGCCAAAAGCAATTCCCATAATTGCTTAAATATCATCGTCGAATTTCATCATCATCTCCACTACTGTAGATCATCCTTTAATCTCCCCGTGAATTGTAACAGGTTCTGGTTTCCTACCTTACTACTGCTACAATTTAGTTATCTTTATTTCAAAAAACCAAAAAAATTGTTCATATCTTGCTGCATAAACTTTTTGTCGCAAAGTTTCCATCTCTACGACGAAAGTTGCACTCTAGAATTTCAACCGCATAACATTGCCTATTTAATTTTACTGCTATAATTTTTCTGACCAAACCTCCATTAGTTTTTTACCATGGCTTTGGCACTCTTTAACGATAAATTTTCTTTTGGTTTCATAAAAGAATTCTCAATATAATGAATTTTTTGATGGCATTACCTCTCCTTTACCAGTGGATTTCCCTTATGTTTTACTTGAATCCTTATTGAGAATTGCTGCAAAAAATTGCATCTAAAAAAATTGCATCTTTACTGCTGAAATATTTTTGATAAAATAAATCTGTTGTTGTACCTTTGTCGTTCTTCTTCTCCCAAACCACATCATCTTTAGGGCACCCCTTTAGCTTTAAGACGCTGTTGTCATAACCTATTTCCATAACCCAAACAACACCCAAAATCATAACCCAAAATAGCAACCTATCGCAGCCTATCGACGTTGAATTCTACAGCACTACCTTTTGGTATTTTTACTACACCTATATTTGATCCTTACCAAAATTGTTGCTACCACCCACGTCATCTTTAGGGCACCCCTCTAACCTTAAGATGCAGCTATCATAGCCTTTTTTCAAATTCCACACCCAACCCAAACCACAGCCAAAACCGTAGCCCAAACAACGGTCTTCCTTAGCCACAAAACCTTCCACCAATCCTTATCTTCTGCAGACACCAAACCTTACTAGACAGGTTACAGCCCCCAACAGTAACCCTAAACCTTCCTTCCCAACCTCAAACCACTATCACAAAAATCCTTTGTAGCCTCCACAACACCCTCAAACTGCAGTAAACTTAACAGCAAGCTATCAACCCTAAACCACAACCTGGATCCATCACCCTTTTGGCCACTAATTCCTACCAAACCAGTTGCTACCATCAACAACAACACTAAGCCATCCTTCTAACCCTAAACCTCTATCATCAAACCCCCCTTACAGTCTCTACAACAGCCCCAAACAGTAGTATCAATAACACCCTCTATAATGAAAAATTTTGCTTCACTACCTTTGGTACTACTTGCTGCATCCACACCCGATCCCTACCAAATTCATTGCTATCATCAACAACAACCCTAAACTATGAATCTAACCTTAAACCACAACCATCATACCCCCTATACAACCTCTACAACAACCTTAAATCATAGCCCTAACAAAAAAAAAAAAATAACAAACTGTCAGCCCCAAACTGTAGCCATCTACCCATGATCCACCATTTCATACCACTGACCCAATAACAGGAGAAGGATATTGACATCTCAGATCTGGAGGCACACACAATGGCATCTCTGCCAAGTTGGAGGCATTTGAATCACACGTAGAGGATAGATTGCACACCTTATTCACCGAATTCAGATTGGGCCGATCTCCGAGCCCAACATAATTTCAGCAAAGTGTAAGTTTAGAGAGGCCTTCCAAAAAGGAAGTATGAGCCACTGATATGATGTAGCCATGCATGAGGGTGGACTTCCCTCGATGGGAAGAAGGTGACCCGATGGGATGGATTTCGTGCACCGAACATTACTTTCCGCTATTACCGAACACCGGAGGATTCCATAATGGACAACACAGTCAACCACCTCGAAAGAGATACTATACAATGGTATAATTGACTTGAATAGACCCATGTGATTCTGATGTAGATACAATTCAAAAGGCGCTGCTGTACCGCTTTGGGTCGACCAAGTATGAGAATATCAATGAACAACTTGCCAAGATCCGACAAACCTCCACAATCCAAGAATACCAGATCAGGTTTGAGGAATTATCTTACCTTGCTCATGATTGGTCTGACAGATAGTTATTAGGGATATTTATCGAAGGACTCAAGCCAAAAATTAAAGGAGAGGTTAAAGCATGACAACCCCGCACCGTGATGGCCGCAATCTCTTTCGCCCGAATTCAAGAGGAGCAGCTCAACCAAGATGCTTGGAGGATGAGAAGCACTCCTAGACCAGTAGCATATAAACCTCCAGTACCCTCTATCCCCAGTTGACCTTCACTGCTAAAGAAATTGATGAGAGAAGAACTACGCGACAGATCGGTGAAGGATCTTTGTTGGCATTGCGACAAATCATGGAGCCGCGATCGCTGCAAAAGGGGCACCTCCTACTGATTGAACCAATTGAAGATATGGAGGAAGAGGTCCAAGAGTTGAGGAAGAGGTCACAGATGAAGAATAGCAGCCGACCGATTGTATGATGCATGCTCTTGCCAGCTACATGAACCCGTAGACGATGAAAGAAGGAGGACTACTTAAGCAACAACCAATCACTGTACTCATTGATACCGGGAGCACTAATAATTTCATGAACAACAAGATTACTGCTTGGATGGCCCTACATATTGAGGATTGCAGCAGGTTTGATGTTAAGGTCATCAACGACCAAATTTTGAAGTGCGACCAAAGATGCTCGCGGGTGAAATTATTGTTGCAGGACCAAGAGATACTTGCTGATTTCTTCCTCCTCCCTCTCGATGATTATGAGGTCGTGCTCAATATCAAATGGCTAACTACATTAGGTGATGTTCCTTGAAATATTTTTAAATTTATCATAAAAATTTTCAGCCATGGGAAATAGGTGATTCTGCACGGGAAACGCGGGAGTGACATAACGACAATTTGCACGCAACGAATGGAGGAAGTTTTGCAAAAAGTGAACAGCCGCTTCCTGATGCAATTCCAGCAGCAATCTATGGGTGAGACAACAAAAATTGAAGATTCAAACCTACTCCACTTGCTTGATGAATTTTCAGATGTCTTCGTCGAAGCGCACAACCTTCCTCCTACCCGCCGGCATGATCATCGAATTCTGATTCTTCTAGGCAAACCACTAGCGAACACTCGGCCATGTCACTATCATCACCTCCAAAAAGCTAAAATATAGAGGAT
Organism: Ensete ventricosum; assembly: GCA_029747655.1. Lineage (NCBI taxonomy): Eukaryota > Viridiplantae > Streptophyta > Magnoliopsida > Zingiberales > Musaceae > Ensete > Ensete ventricosum. The sequence goes on along the minus strand of JAQQAF010000001.1, from coordinate 29,315,190 downwards.
TGAAAATGAGATGCTTGAAATAAGGGTCATCCGGCCAAGTTGCAGCCCCGACTCTTCGTCGGTGCTAGCCTTACTCGACTTCGACAAAGCGTTTGTGATTGACGGATTGGGAGCTAAAATTTTTGTTATCCTGTTAGGACTCTAGCTAGGAGAGTCCTAATTTAGTTTCATTGAAGAGTGCAAAAATATAAATTCTAAGGGCATTCATGTAAATTCTATCTAGCCGACCCTTATTAAAGAGGTAAGAAGGCCGGCTAGGTTAGGTCTAGTTTGGAGGAAGATATTTTGAGGGAAGAATAAGATACATGTCACCCTAATTAACCACCCCTTATCCTAGTTAAAGAGGGGTTGGTTGACGAGGGGTTAAGTTAGAACAGGATTATGATTAGTTTGGAGGTTGCTTCATAGAGTTGGAGTTGGAGTTGTTAGAAGTAGGAGTTGTTTCTTAAGTTGGAGTAGGAGTTGTTAGAAGTAGGAGTCTTAAGTAGGAATCCTATTAGGAGTTGGGGTTTAGAAGCCCTATAAATTATCTTGTATTCTCCCCTCTTTCATCATCAATAGATCAATTATCTTTTAGCTCATGTAGCAGAAAACCAAGGAGGGAGGAATCCTTATAGAGTTCCAAGGAGGCCGATCCCCTATAGAGATCACCCAAACTTAGAATCCGTAAGGGTTCTAACACTTAGTATTAGAGCAACATTCGTGGCATCTTGCTGCCCTTCCACAACCATCCATTAGCCCCCCATAGCTGTCCAAAGTAATTCCCACAATTGCTTGAAGATCGTCACCAAATTCTGAAGTTATCTCCACTACCACAAATCATCCTTTGATCTCCCCGTGAATTACAACAGGTTCTGGTTTCCTATCTTATTGCTGCTGTAATTTAGTTATCCCTATTCAAAAAATCCAAAAATATTTGTTCCTATTTGCTGCATAAACTTTTCATCATAAAGTTTTCATCTTTACGATGAAAGTTGTGCTGTAGAATTCCAACCGCACACCCTTGACTATTTGATTTGCTGCTGCATTTTTACTGATCCAATCTCCACGAAATTTTTATAACGGCTTTAGCACTTCCTTTTTTGGATTTCCTGTTGGTTTTGTCAAAAAATTCTCAATATAAACTGCTAATATTTTATGTCAAAGCTATTGCACTTTAGATGTAAAAATCTGTTGTAGTACCTTTCTGTGATCTTCAATTTTGCCAAACCTTTTGCTATCGTTTTCTTCCACAAATTTTTTGTCGATATTACTTTCCCTTACCAATAGATTCTCCTTGATTTTTACTTGAATCTTTGTTTTGAGCTACTGGAAAAAATCTTGTCTATACTGCTGAAATCTTTCAATGAAAAAATTCTGCCATAGTACCTTCTCGTATTTCTCAATCTTGCCAAAACTTTTGCTACTGATTTCTTCCACATTTTTTGATAGCATTACATTTCCCTTGCCAATGGATTCCCATTAAGTTTTACTTGATTCCTTATTACGAACTGCTGCAAAAGTTTTTGACTATACTGCTGAAATATTTCACTGAAAAAATTCTGCAATAACACCTTCTTGCATTATTTGATTTTACCAAACCTTTTGCAGTCGTTTTTTTTCATAAAATTTTTGATGATATTATTTCTCCCTTACCAGTAGATTCCCTTTGAGTTTCACTCAAATTTTCATTGAGGATTTCTAGAAAAAATTATGTCTTCACTGTTGGAATTTTTTTGACGAAAAATCTGCTGCTGCACTTTTGTCTTTCTTCTTCTCCTTAACCCATCAAAACTCAACTATCTTGCTGCCATCACCTAAGACATATTTAGGGCATCCCTTTAGCCTTAAGATGCAACCATCATAACCTATTTTCATAACCCAAATAGTACCCAAAACTGTAGCCCTAAATAGTGACCTATCGTAGCCTACCTACACAGAATTTTACTGCACTACCTTTTGGTGTTTTTTGTTGCACCCATATCTGATCCTTACTGAAATTATTGCTGCCACCCACATCATCTTTATGGCACCCTTCGAGCCTTAAGATGCAACTATCATAACTTATTTTCATAATCCGCAGCCAACTCAAACCGTAGCCTAAACAACGGTCTTCCGCAGCCATCGAACCTTCCACTAATCCTTACCCTTCACAGCCACTAATCCTACAAAACCGGTTATTGCCATCAACATCAACCCTAAGCCATCCCTCTAACCCTAAACCTCTGCCACCAAACCCTCCTTACAGCCCCTACAGCAGCCCTAAATCATATCCCCAACAACACCCAAAAAATAGTAACCTATCAGCCCCAAACCGTAGCTATCTACCCATGATCCACCATCCCTTTTGGCCACCAAACCATTCCATACCACTATAATACCCCTTATTTAAAAATTATGCAAGGATATATTTTGAAATCCTTAATAATGACTTAATTATAAATATAAAATCTATTTATAAAATTTAAGGATTTAATAGACTTGTTTATAAGATTTGAGGATCTCTTTGTAAATTCTGAGGATCTAATCATAAATATAATTCTTTCCAGGATTAAACTACAAAGTTACAAAAAGATAAAGAAAATTACGATTCTTATCCCCTCCACCGCCTCTCTGTTTTCTCATGAGGAAAACAGAGGTGAGGTGGCTACGTTCTAGAAGAAGGGAAGAAGGGGCTGCAGCTATGGCAGCTGCGGTTGGGAAAGAAGGGGGGAGAGAAGAAGAGAAAAGAAGAAGAAGAGAGGAAGGAGAAGAGGGAGAAGAGAGGAAAGGAAGAGGAAAGAGAGGGAGAAAGCTGCAGCTAGGGCTGCGGCTGGGAGAAAAAAAGAAGAAGAATAGAACGGGAAAAGTAAAAGGGGAAAAGAAGAGGAGGCTGCTGTTGGGGAACGAAGAAGAAGAAATAAGAAGAAGAAGAAAAGGAAGATAGGAAGAAGAGAAAGAAGGCTGAGATTACAGTAGTGGGAGAAAGAAAAAGAGAGAAGGAATAGGGGTTGAGCAGGTGATTGTGCCCCTCATACGTTCTCCACGAGCTGCCATTATGAACGAAGAAAGAAGATAAGAAAAAATAGGGAGAAGAGAATGAAAGAAAGCAAAGAAAGTAAAGAAAGAAGAATTTGGGTCTAATGACTTCGGATCAAGATCTTTGAAAGGCAAGTGTTCCAACCCTTTCGTATTACCATCCTGCTTTTATCTTGATATGATCGACTGAATTAATATAACCTTGCAAGTGGTCCTACCCTTTTGTATTACTATCTTGCTCTTATCTTGATATGATCGATTGAATTATTATGATCTTTCAAGTATCCTAATCTTTCTTATTGCACTCTCTATCTTTGATTGTATCTTGATATGATAAATTAAGCTATTATAACTTTGCAAATGTCTCAATCCTTTTGTATTGGCATCTCAATCTTGTATTCATCTTGATATGATTCAATTCATTGTTAGAACCTTGCAATTGGTACCTTTCCTATTTGGATGTAAAGATTTGAGTCTAATTTCGAGATTCTGGCTTTTGTTCGTTGAATTGCTTATAATTTCATCCTGGCAACTCTGATTTATACAAAATCTATTTCATGAGAAACTAGACTCGCATACCCTTCTGTCCATACCATCTTGAGTAATTTGGAGTATAATTGATTGTCTAAATGTTTCATGCTATATGCCTCTTAAATTCTGTTAGAATCATGTGTTTGTTTATCTTTGCCTATTCTTGTTTATCTTTTGGAAATAAATTCTTCTTTAGTTGAGCTTTGAACTCTCAACTCTTATTCCTTGCCTATCCGAATGCTCTATGTGAAAGTTTATGTTTACATCTTATTGTTTCATATTGGCACATGTATTTTTCATTGTTATGCATGTGCTTCCGATACATGCCCATTTTATTGCACCTATCCTTTTGTATTTTGGTGTTTATGAGATATTATGGACCTTTGCCAGAAATGGTAAAGGGTATGTTATGCTTGAAGTCTGTGATGCTTTATTATGTTTATGATCCCACTTCACCATCTATGTTTTTGATATTCCATCAGATCATATTCTGTCTATGATCAAATTAAAACCCTTTCTTTAATTGAGCCTTACATTATTGTTCTAAATTCTTATGCACTCTTGTTCTTTATGCTTTGCCTATTTGAATATAAATTGTGAATGTTTACATTGGCACCGTACTTACTTCATGTTGGCACATGTATATTTTATTGTTCCGCATGTGCTTCCGAGATATGTCACTTTTATTGGTCATGTCCTTTTGTACTCTGGTGTTGGTGGGATAATGTGAACCTTTGCCAGAAATGGTAATGGGAGTTATGATTGAACCCGCGATGCTCTGTCGGTCCCTTCTGACTTCACCCAGACATGGGTGGATGAAGCTCCCAAACGTGGGAGACTTCTGTTTGATGGTCATTCAGAAATGGATGAATCATATTCTATCTATATCCCACTTCACCCTCTATGTTTTTGATATGATATCCAAAGCATTTCTTTTGAGTTATATGTGTGCTTTGGATAAAAATGAAATGATTGTTATGTCTGATATGATATTGAACTTCTATTTCTCATTTATTCACTTGATAAGCTTTGATATTATCCATTCACCATTGATATGCTTAGCAATGTGTTTATGTCTTTGACATGCTTCGAAATGTTCCTTAAGCCATTGTTATGTTCTGAAATATTTCAATTGCTATTGATATGTTCCGAAAACATTTCACACTCCATTGATATGTTCTGAAATGTTCCATTTGCCATTGATATGTAATATCCTATGTGCCTTTAATATGCTCCGAAAACATCTTATGTCATTGATTTGCTCCAATTACTCTGTATTCCATTTGTTATGAACCAAATATATTTTGAATGAATGACATTTGAGATTCTGTATCTATTGAGTTGATATCCGTGAACTCTTGTATATGTATTTTGACACCAACTTATTTGAATGTCATCTGCTCTTGTCTTGGAATTTGTTAAACACTTGCTGAGCTTTCTAGGTCACTCATTTGTTATCAAATCTTTTAGGTCAGCTTGACACTCATTAAACTGTTAAGATTGTGCTGAGGCAGTGGAGAGCTATACAGATTTGAGGGCAAGTATTATCCGATGTTATATCATAGTTTTTGTATAAGTATATTTTGTACATAAATGAAATGTTATCGATAAGTTTGATTGATGTATCATGCAAAAGTTTTAAATGACCTCTCACGGTTTGGAGATATTTTGGAATGCTGAGTTTTGTCTACAATGAAGTGAATTTGTGATAAACGGTTGGTTTGGTGATTGTATAGGTTTCTTCGCTGATGAATTATAAGTGTGGTTAATATCTGTTAAGTTAGCCTCGGGTTTCATAAATGTTTGAGTGATGCGATATATGATTATAAACTGCACAGGTTTTATATATGTGAATTTTGAAAGTTAAAATATTTCTCGATGTACTCAGATGTTTGATTGGATCCTGGATGGATTGTGATGATTACAAAATTATCAATTTTTGACATGGTCACACCTCTCGAATGTGATTTAATTTGGGAGGCGTGATAACCACTGGCCCAATAGTAGGAGAGGGATATTGACATCTCAGATCTGGAGGCACACACAATGGCATCTCAAGGTTCAATCGATGCCAAGTTGGAGGAGTTTGAATCACGTATAGAGAACAGATTGCGCACCTTATTCGTCGAATTCTGATTGAGCCGATCTCTGAGCCCAATAAAATTTCAGCAAAGTGAAAGTTTAGAGAGGCCTCTTAAAAAGAAAGAATGAGCCACTGATATGAGACAGCCACACATGAGGGTGGACTTCCCTCGATGGGAAGAAGGAGACCCAATGGGATGGATTTCATGTGCCGAATGTTATTTCCGTCATCACCAAACACCGGAGGATTCCATGGTGGACACCGCTATCATCCACCTTGAAGGAGATGTTATATGATGGTAGAATTGGCTTGAATACAACTATGGGACTTCGATGTGGATACAATTCAAGTATGCATTGCTGAATCGCTTTGGGCCGACCAAGTACGAGAATATCAATGGACAACTTGCCAAGATCCGACAAACCTCCACGATCCAAGAATACTAGACCAGGTTTGAGTAATTATCTTACTTTGCTCATGATTGATCTGATAGATAATTATTAGGGATGTTCATCGAAGGACTCAAGCCAAAAATTAGAGGAGAGGTTAAAGCATGGCAACACTCCACTATGAAGGCCACAATCTCTTTCGCCTGAATCCAAGAGGAACGACTGAACCAAGATGCTCGGAGGATGAGAATCACTCTTAGACCAGCAACATATAAACCTCTCTCTGCTCCCAGCCATTCTTCGCCGCCAAAAAAATTGACGAGAGAAGAGCTACACGATAGATCGGTGAAGGGTGTTTGTTGGCATTGCAGCGAACTTTGGAGTCTCAACTCTCACTACAAAAAAAGGGAGCTTTTCATGATAAAATATATTAAAGAATATGAAGAAAAGGTATATGAACCTGAGGAGAAGACCACGAAGGAGGACTAGCAGTCGGCCGATTGCACAACTCACGCTTTAGCCGGCCATGCGAACTCATAAGTAACAAAAGTTGAAGAATCCTTTAAGCAACAACCTATCACTGTCCTCACCAATAGTCTTATGAATGGCAAGGGAGAACAAGTGACCTTATGTAAGAAACATGGGAGCAAAGTAATGACGATCTCGACACAACGCTTGCAGAAACTTGCTAAAATTTCAGGCGCCTCCACCGAACCGAGTCGACTACTTCCTACCAGGCTCTACAATCTTCATATGCTGATCTTGCAGGAGGAACCACTAGCACATATTTGGCCATATTGCTGTCCACATCCTTAGAGGGACGAAGCTAAAAGGATAATCCAGGAGATGCAGGAGACACAGATCATTCGGCGACAACCTTTCCTTGCAAGGACACTTTATCTCCAAAATCTTTACCTCTTTGTCTACAGGTATAAACTCTTCCTGAAGTGCCACATCCTGCCGAACCAGCTATGGCTTCTGAAGCACTCTCAGATCTCAGGCTACTTCCATAACTTCTCCAAGGAGTGGACCATAATGCTCAAAGTCTTCCTTGATGATGACCATCTATTCTTGACTCATGACCACAAGAAGATTGAGTCCCTCCAGTGACAATATCGACATGGAATCTATGACACCAAACTTTATTAGATGGAGATCAAAATTTTGAAGAAATAAGAGGAAGACATCCACACGTCCACCATATGCAAGATCCTTACAGTCATAATGCCATCTACATTAGTGCTAGCATTACTTGATCGTGGTAATGTGTTCATAATTGGAGCAGACATATCATGAATTAGGATCAGTACCACCCTCATGCAAGATGGTCGACTCCTAATATACACTGAGGCTCTCCCTACATTTCACACGATGCATTTGATCTATAAAGGGATACTAATTACCACTGAATTTGAAGTTTGACATGATACAGGTCAACAGCACAAAGGAGAGATAAAAATAGGCTCTGTAAAATTGTAGTTACTACCTTATCAAAGGGGAGCAATTATTCCAAAAGAAGGCTTGGTTACTATTAAAGAACAACCAAGTGGCAGCCCATGCAAGAAAGAAACAGCCCGCTGATAAATATCTGAGCAGAAGAAAGTTTATCGTTGAATGTCGAGGCTTCCTTCATCTCCAGCCCTACCAACAGAAAATTCGAGCCTTAAGGAAGTGGCCACCTTGCTACTTTATGCTGGGAAACCTCAGCGAAAGCATCACATACGCAGTAGAAATCAAAATAATAATTAGTTTTCCACGTTGATCAAATCATCGTGCAAAAGATTGAGGTCGCGAGAAAAATACAAAAATAAAAAATCGTGATACGTGAGAGATTGATTTTACCTAGGGAGATCATATATCCCTGTATTCCAGATCTAGATGGAGAGGATGAAGGAGGTCAAGCGTCCTCCTCTCTAGCGGTATCTACACGATGGATCTCTATAGCGAAACTCCTCCAATTTGATCTCGTAACTCTTTCGTAGAGGGAGGAAGGAGAATAGGAGGCGGTGGCTAAAGATGCAGCCTATAAACCATGAGTCTCCCCTCCTATTTGTAGAGAGCCATAAAAAATAAATCTTAGGGCTCCTTTCTTAGTGGATATTGGATCTCAATTCAATTACCCACTAACCTTGTATTATTGGATCTCTATCCAATAATCCACCACTAACATGGTGGATTCTTGATGCATATTCAGCAGCCATCTATGGGCAAACCACTAGCAAATTTATGATCGTACTACTATCCTCACTTGCAGAAGGATGAGATCGAGAACATTGTTAAAGAGATGCTTGACACCGGTGTGATTCGACCGAGCTGCAGCCCTTACTCCTTATCGGTGTTGCTAGTGCGTAAGAAAGATGGTACATGGCAGATGTGCATTGACTACCGGGCTCTAAATGCCATCACCATCAAGGATAAATATCCTATCCCATTCGTAGATGAACTCTTGGACGAATTAAAAGGAGCCCGAGTCCTCACTAAATTGGATCTCCGATCTGGATACCATCAGATTCGGGTATGCACTGAAGATATTATGAAAACTGCATTCCACACACATAACGGCCACTACGAGTTTCTGGTAATGCCTTTCGGACTTACGAATGCTCCTTCTAATTTTCAAAGCCTGATGAATGACATCTTCCAGAGTTTTCTACGCTAGTTAGTATTAGTATTCTTTGATGATATTCTCATTTATAGCCCTACAATTGATATACATTTTTAGCACTTACGAACTGTTCTAACGATTCTTCGGGAGAATACTCCTTTTGTTAAACAGTCAAAGTGCAGCTTCTTACAGCGTAAATTGGAGTATCTTGGGCACATTATATTAGAGGATGGAGTGGCGGTGGACCCGACAATGATTGAGGTAATGCAAGGATGGCCGAGACCTACAAACGTACAATCATTACGCGGTTTCCTTGGACTCACGGGCTACTACCAAAATTTTGTGAATGATTATGGCAAGATCAGTGCTCTGCTCACATCCTTACCAAAGAAAGACTCCTTGTGTTTGGATAAAGCCTCCGCAGTCTTTGAATGACTCAAGGCAGCCATGACGATGACGTTGGTCCTAGCGTTGCCCGATTTCGGCCGCACTTTGGTCATTGAGGTCGATGCATCAGGAGTTAAAATTTGGACTATTCTTATGCAAGATGGTCGACTCCTAATTTACACTGAGGCTTCCCCCACACTTCATACGAGGTTTTTACAAGAGATACTAATTACTACCAAATTTAAAATATGATTGGATACAGGTCCATAGCACGAAAGAGGAGTTAAACTAGAAGAATTACAATCCATGCTCACGTCTGATTGGGCTCTCATCATCTTGAACCATACCAGAGGGCAGTCACCATTCCAGAAGAAAGATTGGCTATCACTAAAGACAAATCATGTGGCAGCCCATGCAAGAAAGAAACTTCCCCTTGACAAACGTCGGAACAGAAGAAAGTTTCCTGAGAAAGATCGAGTCCCCCTTCATCTCCAGCTCCACCAGCATGAAATTCAAGCCTCAAGAAAGTGGTCTCCCTATTTCTTTTGGCCTTGCATAATTGGGAATCATATTGGGGCCCCAACCTGGAGATCAGATCCATTCACCAAATCAAAATTACAGTTGATCCTCCAAGTATCCCACCACAAATAGAAATTTAAAGATGATGACTCAGCTCAAGTTCTTCCAATTGACACCCAAGCTGATTAGGAGCTGAAGACCCGGTTCCCTGAGTTCATGGAACTTCAGCCTTGAGGACAAAGCTGATTTTAAGAGGGCGGGTTTGATAGGACTCCAGCAGGGTTGAGTCCTAATCTCCCTAGAAGTAGTCAATAAAATCCTGCTAGATTATAATAAAGCCACTCCTATCTTATAAAGGAGTATGGCTAGGGTTTAGATTAGCCCTTAGGGCTTAGTGGCCGTCGTCCTCTTACTAGGTTGGTTGGCTAGAGTTTCCCCCTGCTTAGGTTGGCTATAGAGCCAACCTAGTCGCCCCTTGTTCCTATTAAGGCAGGTTGGCTATAGGAGAGGCAAAGGAGTAATTTTACTTAGGCAAGCACCCCTTAGGCTAGGGTTTTGATCCCTATATAATGATGTAGCCGCCCCCTCTCTTAAATCAAGCAATTATCAAATTTATTTTGGTCATGTGCAGAATCTAGGAGGGAGGAACCCCTACAGTGTTCCAAGGGTTGATCCCTCTCAAGGATCAAAATCTATAGGGCTCCTTTTGGGGTCTTATCACTAAACTTTCATTTGCGGTGAGATACCTAGAGGATCAGTTGTAATTTTGAATTGGTGCGCCGATGTGATCCACAAGCCACGATTCCAATATGATCCCCAATTTTGTAAGGTCTAAAGTAATGGGGAGACCACTTGAGGTTCGAATTTTCTGCTAGTTGGGCTGAAAATGTAAGAAAGCTTGAACTTCAAATTTTCATTCACTCTAAAGTTTGCCAGGAGATCATTTCTTCTTTGTATGGGTGATAGGACCCCAGTAGGGTTGGGTCTTGCTCACCTTAATAGAATCAATAAAACTATGTGAAATTATAATAAAAACCCCACCTAGTCACCTCTATCTTATAAAGAAGTATGGCTAGGGTTTAGTTTGGGGCCTTAGGGCTAAGTAGCCACTGCCCCATTTACTGGGCTGGTCGACTAGTGTTTCCATCTGCTAAAGATGACTCTGTAGCCAACTAAGCCGCCACCTACCCCTATTAAGGCAGGTCAGCTATAGGAGGGGCAAGGGGGTAAATTCACTTAGGAAGCACACCCCTAAGGCTAGGATTTTGAGCCCTATATAAGCTATAGCCTCCACCTCTTTTCCAACAAGCAAGATCAATCTACAATTCAGCTATATAGCCGACTACTATGAGGGAGGAACCCTTATAGTGTTCCAAGGGTTTATCCCCCTCAAAGATCAAAATCTATATAGCTCCTTCTGGGGTTCTATAATATGGTATCGGAGTAGCGTTCTTGCTGTCCCTACCTCCATCTCTACCACCTCCACCCTTCCAAGCAATTCCCACAATTGGTGCAACACACACCTCCAGCTTCCACCCAAGCCGCAGATCAAATCAATCTGTTGTTGCCCCGTGCGTTCGAAATTGGATATCTGGTATATTTTCATCACCTATGCCTATTTGCTACTACTATTCCTTTGCTTTATATGTTGGAGAAGTTTTTCTATATTTTCCTTGCTGTAAAATTCTACCGTCGTAAATATGATCATTGTTGCAAGGGAGAAATGCTGTATAAAATTTCAACCGATTGTTGCTTCTTGAAACTGAACTATTACTCATCCTTTTTGGCTAAAACTTTTACACAAATTCATAGATCTTAGCTTTTATCTAAGATTGATCTCTGGAAAAAACTCTTTCTCAAACCAGACCAACAGTGCTGTAATTCCTCATCGCACATTGCTGGAATTTTACGATGAAGAATCTGCCTTCCTTCTTTTCACCTATTTTCCTACCATTACACTACCGAAATTTTGTCAAATCTTTTGTTGATATTGGCCACATCTGAACTGAGGTTTGGCTGTCAAAATTTGTATAATTTCCTCAGATTCTCTTATGGAATTTATGTTGAGAGCTTGCTGCTTCTTCGATGCAAATTCTGTTCAGCAAAATAACACATATGCAGTGATCTTTTTCCTCCATCATTACTGTTGCCTTCCAACTCAGATCTCTTGGCTGCCATCTTCCAATAAATATTAGCCATCTGAAAAATTATAGCCTCGATGATCTTACAGCATCACTGCAAAACCACAGCTGACGTTACTATTGCTGTCTTCTTCCTCCACCGTTGATGCTACCCTTTGCTGCCATCCTCTATCAATGCAATAGCCACTTGGAGACTTCATCATTATAGCTCGGACAATTTTGCAGCAACATCATAGCAACACTTTCTCATCCTTTTGCTGCAATTGCTGCTTTCAACCTCAAGATTGCAGTTACACTCTTCAATCGGTTTATTTGACAGGTTAGAGATCCTTACATCATGACATCGATGGGCCTATTCGAAGCAAAATTGGAGGCTTTTAAGACATGTATGGATGCTAGACTTTGCGCTCTCTTTGAGTTTAGATTGGGCCGATCGCTGAGCCCAAGAAGATCACAACATGGAGCAAATTCTGATTGCAAAAAGAAACCACCGAAGATAAGAAGCGAAGTTAAGACACGATAGCCCTACACCTCGGCGACATCGATCTCCTTTGCACAACTTCAAGAAGGGCACTTCAATCATGATGCTTAGAGCATGAGAGCCACATCCTAACTAAAAGCATATAAACCTTCAGCACATATCAATTACAAGAACCTTGATGAAGAACTAGCGTTGATCCGTCAAACCTCCACCATACAAGTGTACTAAAATATGTTTGAAAGGTTATTTAACTAAACTTATGATTGGTTTGAGAAGTAGATATTGAAGACTTTTGTTGAGGGCTTGAAGTCGGAAATATAGGAAGAAGTTAAAGCACGACAGTTGTACATGCTTAAGGCAACCATCTACTTCGTGCGACATTAAGAGGAGCGACTAAACTATGAAGCCCGGAGGACTAGGGTCACTCCCCGACCAACGGCAGTAAAGCTTTCACCTCCTCCTACTATCAACCGACCCCCTTAGCCAAAGAAATTAACAAGAGAAGACCTTCATGACAGATCGCCAAAGGGCCTATGTGGGTATTGTGATAAAGTGTGGAGCTTAGAACACCAATTTAAAAAGGAGACACCACTGATGATTGTGCCCACTAAAGAACCCAAACTTGAAGATATGGCTCCTGAACCCAAGGAGAAGGATACACCATAACCGGTCACCCGTACGGTCTCTTACTTAGTGATAGGACTCCAGTAGGGTTGAGTCATAATCTCCCTAGAAGTAGTCAATAAAACCTTGTAAGATTGTAATAAAATCCCACCTAGCCACTTCTATCCTATACAGAAGTGTGGTTAGGGTTTAGATTGGGGCCTTAGGGCTTTAGTGGCCATCGCCCCCTTTACTAGGCTGGTAGGCCAAGGTTTTCCCCTGCTTAGGTCAGCTATAGAGCCAACCTAGCTGCCACCTGTTCCTACTTAGGCAGGTCGGCTATAGAAGGGGTAAAGGGGTAGTTTTACTTAGGCAAGCACCCCATGGGCTAGGGTTTAGAACCCTATATAATGATGTAGCAACACCCTCTCTTTTATCAAGCAATTATCATCTTTTATTCAGCCTTGTGCCGAGTCTAGGAGGGAGGAACCCGTACAACATTCCAAGGGTTGATCCCCTCAAGGGTCAAAATTTATAAAGCTCCTTCTGGGGTTCTATCATCTGGCATCAGAGCCACGTTCCTGCTACCCTGTAGTCATCTCTGTTGCCTCCATCTTCCAAGCAATTCCCATAATTTCTTTTGACGTCTCCTTCATCCATCATCGCCCACCAAGCCGCAGATCAATCAATCTACTGCCGTCTTCTACGTCAACATCATAGATCTAGTAAAAACTCCAAAACCCATGCCTCTTGCTACTGCTATTCCTTTATATTATACATGGGAGAAGTTTTTTCAATGTTTCTTTGTTGCAAAATTCTACGGTCGCAAACATTATCATCGTTGCGAAGGGAAAAATCTGCAAAAAAATTTTTAGCCGATTGTTGCCTCTTGAACCTGAACTTTTGATCATCCTTTCTGGCTAAAACTTTTATACAAATTCATAGATCATCTTAGCTTTCATCTAAGGTTGATCTCTAGAAAAAACTCTTTCTGGATCCGGACTTATAGTGCTGTAATTCTTTGTCACACAGTGTTGAAATTTTACGATGAGAATTATACGATCTTGTTTGCAACAATTTTTCTACTATTACAGTGCCAAAATTTTCTTGATCCAAATTACTACTACTGTCACCATCTGAACTGAGATTCTGATATTGAAATTTTCCATAAATTTCTCAGATTTTTGCTGGAATTCATGTCGAGAAACTGCTACTTCTTCGACGGGACTTCTGTTTGGCAGTATAGTATATACCGCAGTGATCTTTCATCAAAATTTTATCAGATCTAACCACCATCTTTTCCTGATTTGAGACTCTCCTTCTCATCTTCAATCTCTACTCTTACCTCTCAGAAAACCCTAACAAAACCATAGCCAACAACCATCTCAATTAGCCCTAAACTGCAGCCTACCCGCATCTCCACCGATCCACCGATCCACCGATCCAACCAGCCACCACCTCTCCAAAAATTCTCATGCCATTAACCTATCAACAGAAAAAAGATCTCAATATTACAGATCTAGAGGCATACACCATGGCATCAAAGGAGGCCATAAACATCAAGTTTGATGCCTTTGAAAGCTACATGGAGGAGAAGATGCGATCCCTATTCGTCGAATTCAGCATAGGCTGACCATCAAGTCCGAGGAAGTCGCAGCATGGAGAGACTTCAGATTGGTGAGATGATCCTCAAGAGCATGGACACATCATCCCTAATCACAATAATCCATGCATGAAGGTGGACTTTCAAAGATGGGAAGAGGGAGACCGGATGGATCTCACGTGTGGAGTGCTATTTTCGGTTCTACTGAACCACCATGCTACACGAGTGGATATTGCTGCCATCCACCTCGAGGGAGATGCTATTCATTAGTTCAATTGGTTTGAGCATACCCATGGAGGTCTCTCTTGGTAGTGATTCAAGGAAGGACTACTAAACCGGTTCGGACCAACCGATTTCGACAATATCGATGGAAAATTGGCAATGATTCGTCAAACCTCTACAACACAAGAATACCAAACAATATTTGAATTTTATCTAACCAAACCATAGATTGTAAACAACTTTTAGGGACTTTTATTGAGGGCCTAAAGCCAGAGATTTGAGGAGAAGTAAAGGCGCGGCGATTTCCTTCATGCGTATCCAAGAAGAATGATTGATCCATAAGGTATAAAGGACAAGGATCGCTCCCCGACCAGCCATGCCGAGGCCTACAGCCCCCTCTATTGCCATTCGAGCCCCTGCACCAAAGAAATTAACAAGAGACGAGCTTCGTGAATGTTCGGCCAAGGGGTTGTGTTGGCACTGTGATGAATTGTGGAGCCGAGAACATCGCTGCAAAAAGGGTCGGCTCCTCATGATTGAACCAGTGGAGGATAAGGACAGTGAACCATTTGAAGAAGGCTTCAAACTTGAAGAGGAAGCCACAGAGGAAGAGCCCTAACCAACCAACTATGCAGTGCACACATTGGCCGGCTACTCCAACCAGCAAACGATGAAAGTTGGAGGACTTCTAAAACAACAACCCATCACCATTCTCGTTGATATGGGCATCACAAATAACTTCCTCAATAATAACATTGCTGCATGTATGGTGCTTCAAATTGAAGGATACAACAAGTTTGACATAAAGGTCACCGACGACGGAATCCTCAATTGCGACCAACGGTGCCCGCGGGTGAAACTGCTCCTCCAAGACCAAGAAGTTGCAGTTGATTTCTTCCTCCTCCCCATCGATGATTATGAAGCCATGGTTAGGATTGAATGGCTCATAATGCTAGGTGATATATCCTAGAATTTTTCTAAATGAATTATGAATTTTTATTACAAAGGGAGATGGGTCACATTGCGAGGCAAGCACGGGAGCCATATTTCCGGCGTTTTGACGCAACGGATGGAGAAAGTTTTGCACAAAGCACATGGAGGATTTTTTATGCATATCCAACAGCCATCCAAGGAGGAGAACGTGCAAAATTCTGATCCTAAGCTTGCCCTCTTGCTGGACGAATTCACGGATGTTTTCAAGGAGCCGCGAGGGCTTCCCCCTAATCGGCCGCATGACCACCACATACCTATTCTACCGGGCAAACCCTCCATCAAATTTGAGACTATACCGGTACCCTCACTTGTAGAAGGACGAGATTGAGAACATCATCAAGGAGATGCTCGACACTGGAGTAATTTGACCAAGCTGCAACCCTTACTCTTCACTGGTGTTGCTAGTGCGCAAGAAGGATAGTACGTGGCGGATGTGCATTGATTACCGGGCTTTGAATACCATCTCCGTCAAAGATAAATATCATATACCAATCATAGATGGGCTCTTGGATGAATTAAAAGGAGCCCGAGTCTTCACAAAATTGGATCTCCGTTCCGGTTATCACCAGATTCGGGTATTGGCTAAAGATGTCCCGAAAACTGCATTCCGCACACATAACGACCACTACGAGTTTCTGGTAATGCCTTTCGGACTTACAAATGCTCCTTCTATTTTTCAAAGCCTGATAAATGACATCTTCTAGAGTTTTCTACGTAAGTTCGTGTTGGTATTTTTTGATGATATTCTCATTTATAGCCCTACACTTGATATGCATTTTCAGCACTTACGAACTGTTCTAACGATTCTTCGGGAGAATACCCTTTATGTTAAATAGTCAAAGTGCAACTTTTTATAATATAAAGTAGAGTATCTAGGGCACATTATATCGGAGGATGGAGTGGCGTAGACCTGACGAAGATCGAGGCAATGTAAGGATGGTCGAAACCTACGAACATAAAATCGCTGTGGCTTCCTTGGACTTACGGGCTACTATCCAAAATTCGTGAAAGATTATGACAAAATCAGTGCCCCACTCACATCCCTACTGAAGAAAGACTCATTCTTATGGTCGGATAAAACCTCTGCAGCCTTTGAACGAATCAAGACAACCATGACGATGACGCCGGTCCTAGCACTACTCGATTTCAATCGCACCTTCGTCATTGAGGCCGACGCATCTGGAGTTGGAATTGGAGCTGTTCTGATGTAAGATGGCCGACCCCTTGCTTATACCAATAAAGCTTTATCTTCCTCACATCTTAAAATGTCCATGTATGTTAAAGAAATGCTTGCCATCATACACGCCATCACGAAGTGGAGACCCTACCTGATCGGTCGACGCTTCCAAATTAAGACCGACCACCGAAGCCTTAAATATTTTTTAGAGTAGAAAATATTTTACTTGGAGCAACAACGATGGGTAACTAAACGTCTTGGTTTTGATTATGAAATTATTTATCGAAAGGGGAAAGAGAATGTTGTTGTAGATGCTCTATTACGGCTACCGAGACAAGCCAAAATTTCAACCATGTCCCTTCCTTCCATCGACTTCCTCAAGGATATTAGGAGGAATGGAAGACTGACTCAGAGACCCAAGACATCATAAAAAAGTTGGAGAAAGATCTAGGTTCCATAGGTCACTATAGGTGGGATTCAAAAGACTTATGTTACAAAGACTAAATTGTTGTCGTTCCTTCTTCCTCTTACATTCAAGTTATTTTGTATGAGATGCACTTTTCACCTTTGGCATGGCACTCTGGATTTCTGAGAACTTAGAAGTGTTGAATCTCAAATTTTGATGATGAGATCAATTGATGTGTGTTGATCTAACATGTGTGTTATAAGAAATATTGTAGGTCTAACTATGACAGGATTAATGAAGCTACAACCAGATGATGGGCCAAGATACAGCCTAGGCATCAGGTCGAGCTCGGACGATGCGATGGGATCTCGTCGGAAGTTCACTAGGAGATTTGCCGAAGGAATCAGGAAGCTCACTAGGAATGCAAAGGGAGTTCGCCGGAAAGAAGACCAGAGGACTTGCCGTAAGATTGCCGGAGGTTGCCAGAGTATGCAGGAGTTATGTCTTAATTAGGCTTAAATGGTCATTAAGTATTGTAATCATTGAGTTATAGTTATAAGTTAGAGTCCTAATTGAGTTGGATTTGGAAGGAATCAAAATCAACTCAATGAGGCAACCGGGTCCACTACTGGGTTTGGTTGAGCTCAATCAGTTGACCAAAGAGCTGGTCAACGTAAAAGTCAAGCTAAAATTCGAAAAGTGGAGGGAACCACTTTTGCAAAAATTTTGACAGGTAAACTATCAGTGAGAGACGGTTGGACAGCTCGTACCACCGAATCCGGGCAGCGACCAGCAGGTGTCGGTGGGTAAACCGCCCAAACGGCGGTTGGACCGCCCGTACCATAGATTACGAGCGACGGCCAATGGCTGACGATGGATAAACTGCCCAGAACGGTGGGTAAACCACCCATACCCAGTTTTTCTGGGTATGTTTAATTTTTGGCTCCAAAAATCTGAGGTTACTTGGGGTTTACAAATACCCAAGTATTACATTCACTAACAACTCTTTTGGGCAATTAAATTATGTGAAAGAGAAAGTATGTGTGATTTTTAAGAAAAAGAAAAAGGAAGGGAGAGAGCTTAGAGATAGTAACTTCTTAAGTATCCATTGTAAGAAAGTGTAAGGGTTTGATCTTCACCCAAATAAGATTGGTAGTGGATGCCGGTGTGCCTCAAGAAGGAGGACTCGAAAGTGGACGTAGGCCATTGGCGCTGAACCACTATAAAATTATAAGTGTTTCATACTTGCATTGCTTGAATGTTGTTGAATTGATGCTTCCAACTTAACTAAACTCCTTGAAAGCAAGACGATAAGTTCTTTTCTTCAAACGTGATTATCTTTCCCACTTCTTACTTTTAATCACTCACTTGTTTTATTAAAAACGAAAAGCTTCGGATTTTCTATTCTATCTTATTTCAAAAGCTTTTGCTTTAGAAAGAAAAATCTTAGCTTACACTAATTCAACCCCCCCTCTTAGTACCAATTGATCCTAACAACAAAAGGGTGAAACTAAACTTTTTTTGGAAGGGCATGAAAAAATCAATTTATAACTATGTATCCAAATATGATGTATGCCAGCAGCAGAAAGGTGAAACGATGGCAAATCCGGGCAAACTACAACCATTATCTATACCAGACTCAACATTGACTGACATCTCCATGGATTTTATCGAAAGGCTGCAATCATCTCAAGGTAAAAGCATGATTTTTTTGGTGGTAAATCGTCTAACTAAACATGCTCATTGTGCTATGAGACATCCTTATACCGCTGCCAGCATTGCTCAACTTTTTATGAAAAATATTATAAAACTGTATGGGATGCCAAGGTCGATTGTGAGCGACCGTGACAAGGTGTTTACAAGTAAATTTTGGATCGAGCACTTCCAACTACAAGGCACCCAACTAAAGATGAGCACAATCTACCATCCACATACGAACAACTAAACAAAAGTGGTGAACAGATGCCTCGAGACTTACTTATGGTGCTTCACCAGTAACCGGCCCAAAGAGTGGACAAGGTGGCTTCCTTGGGCTGAATAGTGGTACAACACAACTTATCATTCATTAACGTACCCCTTATGAGGCATTGTATGACCGACCGGCCCCTGTAATACTGAAATATATAATTGGTATGGCCAAAGTAGATTGGGTCGAACAATTAATTGACAGGGACAAGCTTCTACAGCTGTTGAAGGACAACCTAACTGCTGCTTAAGCTCGCATGAAGCAACAAGTAGAAACTCATCGGAGCGAGCGAGAATTTTCAGTAGGAGATTGGGTCTACCTACAACTGTACAAGCAACTGTCAATCAACACCAGAGCATCGATGAAGCTATCTCCATGATTCTATGGACCATATCAGATTTTGGATCGTATTGGAGCCGTGGCATACAAATTAAAGCTTCCAAATGATGTTAAGATCCATCTCATCTTTCATGTATCCTTGCTAAAGTCAAAATTGGGAGAACGAGAGTTGGTGCATACTCAACTGCTGAACACTACAACTGATGGTGAAATCCAAGCCCAACCGGAAGCTATACTTGATCAAAGAATTATGATGCACCGATGATGCCCTTCAACTGAAGTACTTGTGAAGTGAAATAACTTACCATATGAAGATGCGACATGAGAGTCATATGAGGAGTTAAAGACTTGGTTCCCAGAGTTTTTAGACCCTCGACCTTGAGGACAAGGCTGATTCTAAGAGGGTGGGCTTGATAAGACTCCAGCAGGGTTGAGTCCTAACCTCCCTTGAAGTAGTCAATAAAACCCTATGAGATTGTAATAAAACCCCACCTAGTCACTTCTATCCTATAAAGAAGCGTGGTTAGGGTTTAGATTGGGGCCTTAGGGCTTAGTGGTCATCACCCCCTTTACTGGGCTGGTCGGCCAGGGGTTTCCCCCTACTTAGGTCGGCTATAGAGCTAATCTAGCCGCCACCTGTTCCTACTTAGGCATGTCAGCTATAGAAGGGGCAAACAGGTAATTTTACTTAGGCAATCACCCCATGGGCTAGGGTTTAGAACCGTATATAATGATGTAGTCGCCCCCTCTCTTTTATCAAATAATTATCATCTTTTATTTAGCCTTATCCCGAGTCTAAGAGGGAGGAACTCCTACAACGTTCCAAGGGTTGATCCCCCTCAAGGGTCAAAATCTATAGAGCTCCTTCTGGGGTTTTATCACTTAGTTGGCTACATAAACCTATAAAAATTAAAGATTGAAGGGTTTCTCGAGTAGTAGTCTATCATCATCCTTATCGACGCCGAGAGCACACATAACTTCATGAGCAGTAAGGTTGCTGCCAATTTAATGCTCCAAAAAGAAGATTACAGCGGGTTCGAAGTCAAGGTAGCTAACGGCTAAATTCTGAAGTGCAACTAGAAGTGCTAGCAGGTAAACCTGATCCTACAGGAGCAAGATATAGTTGCTGATTTTTTCCTTCTCCCTCTCGATGATTTTGATATAGTGCTTGATATTGATTGGTTGTCCACGATTGGAGATATTTTCTGGATTTTTTGAAGCTAATCATGAAATTCTTCAACAAAGGAAAACAGGTGGTTCTACAAGGGAGCCAAGCAACTACGACCACAACATAACACTTGGAGAAGGTATCAAAAGAAGAATCCAGCGGCTTCTCAATTCAAATTCAAGAGTTTCAGGAGATGAAGCTAAAGGGGATTGAAGATAAGAACCCTCTCCCACAACTTGCTAAAATTTTAGGAGTCTCCACCAAACTGAGCCTACTACATCCTATCAAGATGCCCGACTCCCCTATGCTGAACTGGCTAAAATTACTACCATCTGATGCTCGGCCAAATTGTTACCCACAGAAGATCAAAGATAAAAGGATCGCCCAAGAGATGACAAAGACACGAATTGTTTAGCTATGCTTATTTTTTGCTATGACATATCCCTACATCATTTTTCTTAGGGATAAGCTACTTCTAAAGTGTTACATCCGTCGAACTTACCATGGTTGTTGATATAGCACTTCTAGATCTTAGGTGACTTTCAATACTTTTCCTAGGATCGGGCCATGATGCTTAAGGACTTCCTTGATGATGACCTTTGATCTATGGCCCAAGACCATGAGAAAATTGAGCCCCTCCAATGGCGAAATCAAAATAAGAGAATGATCATTTGTAGATCTCAAAGAAATATCATCCCTCTCATTGTGAAGAAAGATGCACCACCTTGGCCAAGTGGAACTATAGCCCTCACAACCATGATGTTGTCCACACCAAGTCGTGGCCAGATGTTTATGATTAGAGTAGACACATCCAGAGTTGGGATCGATGTCACCCTTATACAAGATGGCCCATAGCACGAAATAGGAGTAAGCCTAGAAGAATTATAATCCATACTCATCATTCTGAACCATACCAGAGAGCAGCCACCATTCTAGAAAAAAGATTGGCTATTACTAAAGACTAACCATATGGCAGCACATGCAAAGAAGAAACGACCTCTCGATAAACTTCAGAATGGACGCAAAATTGAATATCAAGTTTTCCTACACCTCCAGCCCGATTAGTAGAAAACTCAAGCCCAAAGGAAGTGGTCTCCCTATTTTTTTGGGCCTTGCAAAATTAGGGATCACATTAGGGCCCTAATTTGGAGATCAAATCTGCGCACCAGATCAAGATAACAGTTGATCCTCCAAGTATCCCACCTCAAATAGAAATTTAAAGAAGATGCCTCAGCCCAAATCCTTCCAACTAACACCCAAGCTGATAAGGAGGCCAAAGTTCAATTAATGATCACGTGGGAATCATATGAGGAGCTGACGACCCGATTCCTAGAGTTCATGAACCTTCAGCCTTGAGGATAAGATTGATTCAAAGAAGATGGGCTTGATAGGACCCCAGCAGGGTTGGGTCCTACTCACCTTAATAGAGTCAATAAAACTGTGAAATTGTAATAAAAACCCTCACCTAGTCACCTCTATCTGATAAAGAAGTGTGGCCAGGGTTTAGTTTAGGGTCTTAGGGTTTAGTAGTCGTCGCCCCCTTTACTAGGCTGGTCGACTAGGGTTTCCATCTACTAGAGTTGGCTATGTAGCCAACTAAGCCGTCGCCTACCCCTATTAAGGCAGGTCGTCTATAGGAGGGGCAAGGGGGTAAATTCACTTAGGAAGCACCCCCTATGTCTAGGGTTTTAAGCTCTATATAAGCTGTAGCCTTCATCTCCTTTCCAACAAGCAAGATTAATCTACAATACAACCATATGGCCGACTACTAGGAGGGTGGAACCCTTATAGCGTTCCTTCTAGGGTTGATCCCCCTCAAAGATCAAAATCTATAGAGCTCCTTCTAGGTTCTATGAATGTGTAGCCATGTGGTTGATCTTTAATAGTAGCCAGTCTTTCTCTTCTAAAATGGTAGCTGCCCTCTAGTATGGCCCATGATGATGAGTATGATCTGGCATGAGTAGGGATTGTAGTTTTTTTTAGCTTACTTCTCTTTCGTGTCGTGGACCTGTGCTGAGCCAAACTTTAAATTCAGTAGCAACTAGTATCCCTTTGGAGTTTAGAAGCCTCAAGTGAAGTGTGGGGAAAGCCTCGGTGCGGAACAGGGGTCGATCATCTTGCATGAGGATGATGCTGATCCTAATTCTTGGTGTGTCTGCTCCTATCACGAACATATGGCCATAATATGGAAATGCTAGTGTTGGTGTAGATGACAACGTGGTCGTGAGGACTATAGTTCCACTCCGCCAAGGGGGGGCATCTTTCTTCATTGTGAGAGGGGCGATGCTCATGTTTCGTTGAGTCTTGCAAATGATCCCCCACTTACTCTGATTTTGCCATTGGAGGGACTCAATCTTCTTGCGATCACGGACCATGGATCGGAGATCATCATCAGGGAAGACTTCGAGCATCATGGTCTGCTCTTGGAAAAATCATGGAAGTCACCCGAGATTTGGGAGTGCCACATCAAAGACCATGGTGGGTTCGATGGGATGTAGTACTAGTAGCAACTAGCATCCCCTTGCAGTTTAGAAGCCTCGAGTGAAGTGTGGGGAAAGCCTCGGTGTGGAACAGGAGTCGATCATCTTGCTTGAGGATGACGCTGATCCCAATTCTTGATGTGTCTGCTCCTATCACGAACATATGGCCATAATATGGAAATGCTAGTGTTGGTGTAGATGACAATGTGATCGTGAGGACTATAGTTCCACTCCGCCAAGGGGGGGCATCTTTCTTTATAGTGAGAGGGGCGACGTTCATGTTTCGTTGAGTCTTGCAAATGATCCCCCTCTTACTCTGATTCTGCCATTGGAGGGACTCAATCTTCTTGCGATCATGGGTCGTGGATCGGAGGTCATCATCAGGGAAGACTTCGAGCATCATGGTCCACTCTTGGGAAAATCATGGAAGTTACCTGAGATCTGGGAGTGCCACATCAAAAACCATGGTGGTTTCGATGGGATATAGTACTTCAGAAAAGGCTTATCCCTGGAGACAAAGATGTTATGAAGTGTCGTAATGGGGAAAAAACATGGTCAAATAATCCATGTCTCTATCTTCTCCTGCGCGATCCTCTTAGCTTCGATCTTCTAAGGATGTGGGTAGCAAATTGGTCGAGCATTAACTGGTGGCCAGTTCAACATAGGGGGTTGGGTAACCTATGTTAAAACCCTTACAGATTCTAAGCTTGGGGTGATCTCTATAGGGGATCGATCTCCTTGGAATTCTATAGGGGTTCCTCCCTCCTTGGTTTTCTACATATAGGCTGAAAAATAATTGATCTATTGATGATGAAAAGTGGCTGATTACAAAGCTATTTATAGGTCTTCTAAACCCTAACTCCTAATATGACTCCTACTCGAAGACTCCTACTTCTAACAACTCCTATTCCAACTCTAAGAAGTAACTCCTACTCCAACTCTAGGAAGCAACTACTAGCCGGCCCAACTAGGGTGGCCAACCGTTAGGACTCCCAATCTAACTCTAACTCATCCTTAACCAACCCCCTTTAACCAAAGTAACGAGTGGCTAACTAGGGTTACATGTGCCCAATGCCTCATCCAAATATCCTAACCTAGTCGGCATCTTCATCTATTAATAGGAGTCGACTAAATTGGATTTACATATGTGCTCTCTCAATGAATTTAAATTAGGACCTTATTAGCTAGAGTTAAAACAGACCCGCCCTCTTCAAATCAGCCTTGCCCTCAAGGCTGCCGCTTCACAAACTTTGGGAATTTAATCTTCAAGTTGTCATAGTCCTCCTAGGTGATATCCTCTGCTGGTAGATTCGCCCACTGTACTAGCAACTCAGTAGTGGGTTGCCATCGTCGTGTCACGATTCGTCAATCAATGATGCACTCGGTTGGGTCTGGAGTTCTCCTTGGGCAGTCATATCTTGTAGGTGACTTTGGGCTGTCTTATTTTACCCCAACTTGAGCTTAAAGCATGACACATGAAAGACTGAGTGGATTTGGGAGCTGGCGAGTAAGTCCAATTTGTATACCACTTCTCCGATGCACTCGAGAATGTGGTAGGCTCCATAGAACTAAGGTGAAAGCTTCATGGATGCTCTGGTCTGGGCTGATGTTTATTTGTATGGTTGGAGCCAAAGAAAAACTCAATCTCTCACTGAAAATTTCCTCTTACTTTTATGCTGATCATACTATTACTTCATCCTTGCCTGGGCTATAGCGAGATTATCTTTTAACAACTTTAGCATTTTGTCCCTGTCCCTGAACTCCCTGTCTACTTGTTCTACTTTAGATGTACCCAATACATATTTTAGAATTATAGGGGAAGGTCGACCATATATAGCCTCATAAGGAGTATATTTTGTTGATGAATGATAAGTTGTATGATACCACCACTCGGTCTAGGGAAGCCACTTTGCCTACTCTTTTGGCCGGTCACTAGTAAAGCATCTGAGGTAGGTCTCCAAACACCTGTCCACCACTTCAGTTTGGCCGTCAGTTTGTGGGTGATATGTTATGCTCATCTTCAACTAAGTGCCTTGCAATTGGAATAATTCTGTCCAAAATTTGTTGGTTAAAACCCTATCACGATCACTTACAATAGATCTTCGCATCCCATGCAATTTGACAATATTCTCCATAAAGATCCGAGCGATGCTAGAAGTAGTGTAGGGATTACGAACAACATAAAAGTGAGCATACTCTGTAAGGCAATCAACCACAACAAGAGTTGTATCTTTTCCTTTTGATGAGGGCAGTCCTTCGATGAAGTCCATGGATATATCAGTGTTAGAACCTTGCAGGATTCTAAGCTGGGGGTGTGTTGAATCTCGGATTCTGGTGATAAAATTAATTGATGGGTTATTGATCCAATATGTGTGTTAGAGTTGATTGATGCAGGATTAACTATGACAGAGAGAAAGTTATAATTAGGTGTGGGCCAAAGTCAAGTCCAGGCATCGGGCCAGAGTGAGGATGCTGCGGTTGGGAACTCGCTTGGAGTGCGTCGGGAGCTTGCCAAGGGTATCAGGACTTGCCGAGGGTATCATGAGTTTACTAGGATGGCACAAGGGAGTTCACTGGAAGAAGATCGAAACTTGCTGGAAGATAATCGGGGGTAGCCGAAAAGCTTACCGGGAGTTGGGAAGGTTTTAATGTGGATTTGATTGGTCATGATTTTAATTAATTAAGTCATAGTTAACATAATTTAGGTCTAACTATAATGGAGGAATCGAGTCACAACCAGATGTTGGACCAAGATCAAGCTTGGATATCAGCTAAGGTTCAGACGATGTAGTGGGATCTCACTAGGAGTTTGCTAGGAGTTCGTCGAAGAGATAGGGAAGCTCACTGGGAACACGCCAGGAGATCGTTGGAAGAAGACCATAAGACTCATCACAAGAATGCCGGAGGCTGTCGAATTGGCAGGAGTTAGGCCATTGTTTAGCTTGATGGTCATTATAGTTGAAATGATTGAGTCGTAGTTAGGGACTATGTCCTAATTGAGTTTGATTTGGAAAAAATCTAAATCAACTCAAAGAGGCAACTAGGTCCACTAAGGAGTTGATTGAGCTCAAGTTGAGCTAAATTGGTTGACTAGAGGATTGGTCAACATAAGGTTCAAGTCAAAATTTGAAAAGTTGAGGGAACCACTTTTCCAGAAATTTCAGTGGTTGAATCGCTGGTGAGCGGCGGTTGTACCGCCATTGCCTAGGTTTTCGAACAGTTGAATCACCCAAGTTTTTGAGCGGTTGAACCACCCAGGTCAGTGGCTGAACCACCCGTGCCCTATTTTCAGGGTGCTTTTGGTGGCTGCACCACCGGCGCCGGCAGGAGAACCACCCATACTCGAATTTTTCGGATACGTTTAAATTTTGACTCCAAATTGTAAAGCCATTTGGGGCCTATAAATACCCCAAGTTTTCTTGCATTCCATACAATAATTTTGGGCTACAAATTCCATGATAAATTGTGTGAAAATTGTAAGAAAAAGAAAAGGGGTAAGAGAGTATCCAAGTGTTATAATCTTGTCTCTCTTGTAAGGTTGTAAGTGTTTGGTCTTCACCCAAAGGAGATTGATAGTGGACACCAGTGTGTCTCAAGAAGGATGACTCGAGGAGTAGACATAGGGCGGTTGAGGTGTGGAGGAGAAGGAAAACCTTAAACTGGTGCAGAGATACCTTCTTTAGCTAAAGGGAAAAAAATAGCTTCTGTTAGGAGGCACACATTGAAGCCCGTCAGTTGAGCAGGCAGATGAAGAAGCTGTGAAGAAGTTTAGCATCGGGCGGGATATCAGATCAGATCGCTTTGGCAGCAAGCACAGCTACTACCATCGGTGTGAGGATGGTGCTTGGGCTACACGATAGAACTACATAAGAAGCCAGTGATCTTGCCGTGGAAGCAAATCTGAAAGCAGTTGGCTATAGAAGCAATGTGGGAGTGTGCCGACTAAAGCAGACAGGTGATGTTGGTTTGGCGAGCTTGTGAGAAGAGCAAGTGACTGTCATCCCAATTCCTGGATCTGGAAGGCCGGGTGCAGCAGTCTTGGTCTGCTAGAACCAGCCCTTCCGGCATTGAAAATGGTGTAGTGAACGAGGTCAAGGCTGCCACTATGAAAGATCAGAATGCTGGCACAAGAGTCAACCAAAAAGAAAGGTATCGATTGGGATGAGATGTTGATGAGTAAGAGAAATCACTGAACGGGGTAGATCAGAGATCATTGATGATGGGAAATCTGCATTGATGATCCTCGAAGAGGCCGACTAGGTAGGCCTCAATCGCCTCGTGGAACGCCACCATTGTCGAGTTCTAGAGTAGCGGTTGGTGGCAGAGGGGAAGCAGTGAAACAGGGACTGCGACCGCTTGGCGTGGATGGCCGCCCCTTGGAGAGCAGCATAGTAGTACTGATTGGAGATCAACATCGGTGAGGAAGAATAGAGAGCGGCTTACGACTAATAGATAGTAGTTGCCGATGGAGGAGGAGCAGCAGTGGATCTCAGCAATCGAAGAGGTGGAGGAGCGGCCACAAATTGGAGGGCATTGGCAAGAGACGCAATGGCAACAAAGAGAAGTAAAAAGAGTCACACGACCACAACATACGCCTAAAGGAGTCGGGGCCATCGCGGTCAGAGGGGAGCGATGGTAGCACAGGAAGGCAAGGAGGGCGGATGGTGCCATAGGGACTGCACAAGTTGTTGGACATGTTTGAGATGAAGAAGGGGGCAGCAGATCCACCGAGGGAGAGGAGGGTGGTGCCACAAAGAGCACACAAGTCGCTTGACCTGTTTGAGGCAAGCAGTCGCCGAAGAAGAGATGCCATAGGATGAGGATCATGTGGAGCAATTGCTCCAGCACCCGTGCCATCATCGCTACAGAGGAGGGCCTGAAAAAAGTCCGATCTGGTTTCATCAAGGACCGGAGACGGGTGATGAGTTCAAGGTCAAGATCAATGGCTTGCTAGATTCAATTCGTTGGTTCTCGGTTGCGTTTCCTGCGCGTGAAGAGATTAAAGCCATGAAGTTAGTTCTTTGATGCTCTGTTTCATAGAGTTCGAGGGTACGGTGGCTGGGCCCTGCTCGAAGGAAGCCATGGTAAGTTCTTCTGCACAGGTAGCATTTTGACCGTGAGGTTGCCGCAGCAAAGAGAGTGCGAGTGCCGGTGGAATGAGAACAGCGACCGTCAGATTCTGTTGGAAGTGCTGCTGCTTTCTCCGTTAGAGGCTTCTAGGAAGTGTGAATTTATTGAAAGGTACTTCTTTCAATGGGGAGGATTTTGCTAGACCGTGCGACGATAAAACTTAGGAGTGGCAAGGGCGATATCATATTGCAGGGAAGCTTTTGAACCATCTTCCTACAATGAGAGTGGAAGATTAAACCTTACTACAGAAAGCATGATCCCCCAGCCATGAAGAAGGTTGATGAGTGGACGATGAAGCCTTTCCCAGCGATAGAGAAGATTGAAATGGACATAACCACTTTGCTAGTAGTCAATGGACGCAGCGACCAGGAGAGACCACAATCACCGATGTAACAGTGGAGAGGAGGGGGATCGGTCGCCTATGGAAGACGCAAAGCCGACTACCAAGGAAGAAGGCATCGGTGCTGCTGCCTAGAGGAGGAAGTAGCCATAACGTAGCAGCGGTAGAGGAGGCAACGGCAGCGGCGACAGGGGGTGGGCCGGGATCTTTTGCTCTGATGTGCTGTCATTTGATAGCGAGAAGACAAAAACGTTCTCGATATATGTTGCTCTGATACCATGATAAATGTAGAGGTGATGATCAAATGGCACTCATTATTCATTGCCACAACACATATTTATATAGGGTTTGAGGGAAGATTTCCCTCAACAAATGAACGAGATCTTCTCGTTCAGTTAACAAGGCCAAACCACTATAAATGTAAGTGTGCTTTAATTGCTTTTCTTATTACATTTTATTACTCTTAATCATAGATACGAGCCTCAATCTCTCTACTTCTTTCAAATCGGCTTTAAATCAATTTTATCGAAATATAAAGAAAAGCTTCTGTTGTTTGCTCTCTACTTTACGAAAGTAAGTTTTTAAACAAGCACTATTTCTCTTGCACTAATTAACCCCCTCGCCCCCACCCACCCCCCTCTTAGTGCCAATTGATCATAACAATTGGTATCAGAGCAAGATCTTACTCATTTGATTAACACACACTTGAGTAAATGACTTTATTTGGCATAAATGAGAGTCAATTTATCATAAGTCTTCCTATGTTTAATGGGACGGACTACACATCTTGAAAATTTTGAATGCATATCTTTTTTATTTCGATAGATTTTGATTTGTGGTGTATTATTGAAAAATGTTTTAAGAAGTCATCCAATCCAATAAATGATTGGAATGATTATGAAAAACAAAATATTTTCGTTGAATGCAAAGGCTATGAATGCCATATATTGTGCACTTGATAAAAATGAATTTGATCGGGTTTCTTGTTTTGATTCGACTTTCGATATATGGCATATATTAGAAATGACACATGCAAGCACAACTAAATCAAATGAATCATTAAATGAAAGACTTACGAAAATGAACTTAAAGAACACCTTCCAAAGAACATGAAGGGATTTGAACTGAGTATGATATATGACTCTTCGAGTGAAATCTTGAGTGATGAGGACTTTTAACCTTTGACAAATGAACCAGATAAATTAATAAATATAAACCATAAAAATGATCTTCAAATCATAGACAAGAACTCTTGCTATGAACGCAAGAAGCCAAGACACTCCGAAGATGAAGAGCACAATGCAAAGGAAGTGGAGAATCTCGCGTTTATGGCCATCAACAATGAGGTAAGTGATTCCTCCAAAGTCTCATTTACTTTTGATGAATTATCAAATACTTTACATGAGCTTTATGATGAATTTAGAATGATTAGCAAATCTTATAAATTACTTAAGAAAGAGCATCATTTTTTAGTTAGTAAATTTGAACAAATGCATGATACATCACCATCACACAATTCATGCACTAAATATCAAACCTTGAATGATGCATCAACATCATGTTCTTCTAGTTCTAAGTATGAGTCACTAGAGGTAATTAAATAAAAAAAATGACATACTACAACAAACTAAAAAAGGCTTAAGATAGATAATGAGTCTCTAAACATGATCCATGTTGATAAGGGTCATGATCATAAGGAAGGTATTGGCATTGTAAGACTCATCAAAAGCCAACTATCCTCATTAGAAGACCCAAATTACACTCTTTGCTCAAAAATAGATGTAATTTTTATGATAGATGTGGACACTTTGCTTATAAGTGTTCATTTAGAAATTATAGTCCACATAAATTAATTTTAAGCCATTAAAGAAAATGGGAAGAACATATCATAAAAGACACAAACTCAAATTGGGGCCTAAATCAAAACCTCCCATAATATAGAATTGCCTCCTAACAAAGCTACAAGTACTAAATAATGTTTTGAAAATAGATGCTCAAGGCACGACTTGAGATCTAATACTATTTCAAAGCTCATTAGCCTAAGTCATAACAAGAAAAATTATTGGAAATAAAACAATTGGTAACAAATCTTTGGATGATTCATTGTGATAATTAATCTTGATAATGCATAGCTAGAGCATACTAGTACGAAAATGAACTAGAACCAAAGAACCTTAGTCATGGAAAAATATGTTTATATTAAAATTTACAAAGATGAGATTTTGATGATGATGGAATAATAGGTTCAAAACCATTAGCTTGGATGTTGGTTTAAATGCAAAAGTTATTGTTAAATTTGAACATGAAACAAATAAAAATTTGGAAATGAGTTTGTCAACTCCTTGCACTATGTGTAAAGAGTTAGACTCATTTACATATTGGAATTGAGATTGTTTGAATTTTTGCTTTGAAGATGTTTTATCATTTGATGTATTATTATAATAACCTTGATTATGTTGAAGAAGTAACTTGAAATATAAGTTGTATGTTAAAATGGGTTATGATTGGATGATGATTCTTGGATTGAAACTTTAAACAAAAATTTTCATATTTCTCATTTTCATGCTTTCAAAAATGTATATTTGAAATACACATGACAAGTGCATCTCTCTAAAAGAGTTAGACACACTTAACAAAGAAAAATCATTGAATTAAAAGATAAATCAAAGGTCATGTTTGGAAATATCTTATTGTAATATTAGTGATGATCTCTTTTGAAAATTTCTCATTCTCTATCTTATTAAGATTTCAATATGAAATTGATGAATCTACTCATAATATTTTTAAATATCAATTTTGATGATTTGAACTTGAATAAGTTATTATCATAATCTTAGCAAGTTGAGAAAATGAAACTTAAAATCTTTATATAAATCAAGTTCATTTAGAGAAGTGTATAAATGAATCGTAAGTTTTTATTTTTGGAACTATAACATGAATCTAAATAATGATCTTGATGATTTGAAATCACATATATAAATTGGGATCCTATATTTCCATATCTCATTTTGCAAAATCATGTTCTTAATTTCCCGATACTTATAACTTGACAATTTTCATGAATTAAGATTTTGCTTATAAAATTGATCGCCTAAAATTTTTATTATCTAGGAAGATATTTATTAAAAGAAATCATGTCTTTTGATACTTGTGATTTGACTTTTTATGACATGATTCCTTTGTACTCATGGTTATATTTAAAACATGAATGCCATAGAAAAATTAAACCATTATATTTCTTGTTGACAATGAGAGGAGTCAAAATTAATTTGGTTAGAAGAAAATTTTGGATATAAAAAATCTTCTAACAATGAATGAGGAACAATTGCTTAGATGAAAATTAAAACTTTGTAAATGCGTGCAAATTCCTTGATTTACAATTAAAGCTTGATTTACTATCATATTTTCTTTTGAAATTCTTGATGCTTATTATCAAAACTTACATGAGACAATCTTCAAAATGCATGATTTGATTGATTTGCTATATTGAAATTTGCATAAGATGAACCAAATTGCATGAGTAGCTCTTGATTTCAGAATTTACATCTATAAAATTGAATTTTTTTTTGATATGATGCTTTTCAAAAACCCCTCTTTGATTCTTATTTCTTATTTACAATGAGAAAGGGGAGAAAGGAAATCACTAGCATTTCAAGAGATCGATAATTCTATTTATTTCATTTTGAATATCTTAAAAGTGATGATTTTGATTATTTAAATTTTTTTTCTTATATCATGATCTTGATTCCTCGGAATTATAACCTGAAATCTTTTATGAATCAAAATCTCTTCTTATGTGTTCTCATATTATTTAAAAGGAGATTTTTATATAAATCATGATCTTGATGACTTGAGATTTCTTATGCATAAATCAAGATATTTTATTTGTTTCTCCTATGATTTGTCTCTTGATATTCATAATTTATCTTTATGAATTATATATCTCATCACCATGTTAATTTTTTACTTGATATATTTCATGTGATGATTTGAAAAATGATATAATTGGAAAAGTTTTCCACTATTGTAACCATCCCTTATTTTTGACAATGATAAAGGGAGAACAAAACTTGCTAGCTTGCTCATCTCAAAAGAGAAGCAAGAAGTTCTATCTTGCAAATATCAAGAGAAGCAAAAATTTTGCTTAACCTCACGTTCTAAAAGAAAAAAACAAGCTGAGAGAAGTAACACTTGCCAACTTGTTAGCTTGCATGATGTAAATTTGCTAGCTTGAACATTGCAAAGGAACAAAAAATTGTTAGCTTGCACTTCTCAAAAGAGAAGAAAAAACTCACTAGCTTGTATGTTCTAAAGTGATGAAAAAATTTGCTAAATTGCTAAGTTTTTATATCTCAAAAAATTACTAATTGCACTTCTCCTCTTTGTTGATGATAAAGGGGAAGAAGGTACGATGATGTGAAATCATATATGATGATCATGCATGTAATGATAATTTTGAAAATATACATGATAATACATGTAATACTCATGATTTTATTATAATGATATGATGTATTGCATATGATGTAATTAAAATATTTTCAACTTTGACTTTTGAGCTCATCTTAATATTTTTTTTTTAATTTATGAAGAGCTCTTCTTAATGATGTAATGCTTTCACAACTCCTCCCTTGTTTCTCTCCTTATTATTCACAAAAGGAGATGAAAATTATATAACACATATTCTATTTTACTAAGGGGGAGTAATGTTATCATGTGCTTTGAAATCATTAGTTATACATTTCACCTTTTTGTTGACGATAAAGGGGGAGAAATGGACATTGATGACACAAGGATATTGATGCACATACTTGGATATTTAAGCATATATTTTTTTAAATTTATGCTTTGATGACTTGATGCAAATTTTGATTTACTTGGAATATTGATAACTCAAAATACTTGAATTCAAGAGTGTGTGCTTCTCTTGAATTTAAGTTTTTTTTATTGGGGCATGGATTTATTGGGAGTTAGGATTAACTCCTGTCATCAATTGATTATTATCGTAAAAAAGGGAGAGATTATTGAATCTCCAATTTTGATGATGAAATCAATTGATGGGTTATTGATCTAATGTTAGAGTTGATTGATTGATACAGGATTAACTACGATAAAGAAAAAGTTACAATCAGATGTGGGCTAAAGTCAAGTCCAAGCATCGGGCCGGAGTGAGGACGATGTGGTTGGGAACTTGCCTGGAGTGTGTCGGGAGCTTGCCGAGGGTATCAAGAGCTTACCAGGATGGCTCAATGGAGTTCGCCGGAAGAAGACCAAAACTCACCGAAAGATTATCGAGGGTAGCCGAAAAGCTTGCTAGGAGTTAGGAAGGTTATTAAGTAGATTTGATTAGTCATGATTATATTTAATTAAGTCATAGTTAGCATTGTTCAGGTCTAACTACGACGGAAAAATTGAGTTACAACCAAATGTTGAGCCAGAATCAAGCTTGGGCATCGGGCCAAGGTTTGGACAATGCAATGGGACCTCGCTAGGAGTTCCCTAGGAGTTCGCCGAACGGATCGGGAAGCTCACTGGGAACATGCTAGAAGATCACCGGAAGAAGACCATAAGACTAGCCGCAAGAATGTCGGAGGCTACCGGATTGACTGGAGTTAAGTCATTATTTAGCTTGATGGTCATTATGGTTGTAATCATTGAGTCATAGTTAAGGATTGAGTCCTAATTAAGTTTGATTTGGAAGAAATTGAAATCAACTGAAAGAGGCAACCAGATCAACTAAGGGGTTGATTGAGCTCAGGTTGAGCTAAATTGGTTGACTAGAGAATTGGTCAACATAAGGTTCCAGTCGAAATTTGAAAAGTGGAGGGAACCACTTTTCCAAAAATTCCAGCGGTCGAACTGTCAGTGAGTGGTGGTTGTACTGCCGCTGCCTAGATTTTTGGGTGGTTGAACTGCCTAAGTCAGTAGTTGAATCACTCATACCATGTTTTCAGGATGCTTTCGATGACTGCACCGCCAGCGCTGGTGGGTAAACCGCCCATACCCGAATTTTTTGGATACGTTTGAATTTTGGCTCTAAATTCTAAAGTCGTTTGGGGCATATAAATATCTAAACTTTTCTTGCATTCCATTTAATAATTTTGGGCTAGAAATTCTATAATAAATTATGTGTGAAAATTGTAAGAAAAAGAAAATGGGTATTGAAGTGATCCAAGTGTTGTAATATTATCTCCCTTATAAGGTTGTAAGGGTTTAGTTTTCACCCAAAGGAGATCGATAGTGGACGTCGGTGTGCCTCAAAGAGGAGGACTTGAGGAGTGGATGTAAGCTGGTTGGGCTGAACCACTATAATTATAAGTGTGCTCTAATTATTTTACTTATTACATTTGATTGCTCTTAATCACTCTCTATTTAGATACGAGCCTCAATCTCTCTACTTCTTTCAAATCAGCTTTAAATCGGTTTTGTCGAAATATAGGGAAAAGCTTCCGTTGTTCACTCTCTACTTTATGAAAGAAATATTTTAAACGAGCACTATTTCTCTTGCAATAATTCATCCCCCCCCCTCTCTTAGTGCTAATTGATCCTAACAGGGTGATCTCTATAAAGGATCGGCCTCCTTAGAACCCTGTAGGGGTTTCCTTCTCCAAATTACTACTCAAATGCTACAGAAAATATTTATCTATTCATAATGAAAAGTGGATGATTATAAGACTATTTATAGGCCATCTAAATACTAACTCTTAGTAGGACTCCTACTCTAAGACTCATACTCCTAACAACTCCTAATGCAACTCCTAACACTTCTCTAAGAAGCAACCTCCAACCGACCCATCTAGAAGCGGTCGGTTGCTTATTAATTCCTTATCCTATTCTAACTTAACCCTACCTCAACCAACCCCTCTTTAAATAGGATAAGGGGTGGTTAACTAGGGTTACTCGTGCCTTATACTTTCCTCCAAATATCTTCCCTCAATAATATCATAACCTAGCCGACCTCTTCATCTCTTTAATAGTTGTCGGCTAGATAGGATTTATATATATACCCTCTTCAATGAAACTAAATTAGGACTCCCCTAAATAGAGTCCTAACAGACCCGCCCTCTTTAAATCAGTCTTGTCCTCAAGGCTGACGCTCCATGAATTCTGAGAATTTGATCTTCAAGTCATCATAGTTCTCCCAAGTGGCATCTTTTGCTGGTAGGTTCGCTCACTGTATTAGTACTTTAGTAGTGGGTTGTCATTGTCGAGTCATGATTCATCAATCAATAATGACACTCGATTGGGTCTGGAGCTCTCCTTGGGTAGTCATATCTGGTAGGTGACTCTGAGCTGTCTCGTTTTGTCCCAACTTGAGCTTCAAGCATGACACATGGAATATTGCGTATATTTGGGAGCTGGCAAGTAAGTCCAACCTGTATGCTACTGCTCAGATACGCTCTAAAATTTGGTAGGGTCCATAGAACTGAGGTGAAAGCCGCATGGATGCTCTG
The DNA here is from genome assembly GCA_029747655.1 of Ensete ventricosum. Taxonomy (NCBI): domain Eukaryota; kingdom Viridiplantae; phylum Streptophyta; class Magnoliopsida; order Zingiberales; family Musaceae; genus Ensete; species Ensete ventricosum. The sequence continues at coordinate 29,279,176 of JAQQAF010000001.1, read as the reverse complement.
GTTTGGATCAATGTTTGCTTGTATGGTTGGAGCCGTAGGAAAACTCAATCTCCCACTAAAAATTCTCTTTTGCATTTGTGTTGATCATATTGTTGTTTCATCCTCACTTGACCTATAGTGAGATTATCTTTTAGTAACTTTAGCATCTTGTCTCTGTCCTGCAGTTCTATGTCTACTTGTTCTACTTAGAGGTACTCAATACATATTTTGGGATTATATGGGGAGGTCGGCCATACATAGCCTCATATGGAGTATATTTTATAGATGAATGATAAGTTATATTATACTAACACTCGACCCAGAGAAGCCACTTTGTCGACTCTTTTGGTTGGTCACTGGTGAAGTATCCGAGGTATGTCTCCAAGCACATGTTCACCACTTCAGTCTAGCCATCGGTTTGTGGGTGATATGTCATACTCATCTTTAATTTAGTGCCCTGCATCTGGAATAGTTCTGTCCAAAATTTGCTCATGAAGACCCTATCAAGATCACTACAATAGATCTCAGCATCCCATGTAATTTTATAATATTCTCCATAAAGATTCGAGCAATGCTAGAAGTAGTGTAGGGATTGCGAATAGCGTAGAAGTGAGCATACTTTGTAAGGTGATCAACCACAACAAGAATTGTACCTTTTCCTTATGATGAGCATAGCTATTTGATGAAATCCATTGATATATCAGTCCATATTGAATCCGGGATGGGTAGAGGTTGCAGCTTTTCGGGACTTGCTTTTGCCTTTATGTCGTTGACATACATCACATTATGCTATAAATTCAGTAATAATATTTTTCATCCCTACCCAATAAAAATTTTGCTTAATTCTCTTATAGGATCTAAGGAATCCCGAGTGCTTAGCCATGGGTGTGGAATGCATCTCTTGGAGAATGGTCTTTATGCAAGTAGAATTCGGCACAAGCATAATACGTCCCTTATAGCGTAAATCTTTTGAGTCCCAACTGTAATGAGCCACGGAGCATGGTTCTTCCTCTAAATTTTTTATGATCTTACTGGTCTCTAGATCATCTTGTCATTCCCTCCTAATATCCCTAAAGAAGTCACTGGTCGGAAATGAAACGGCCAAAAATTCAGCTTGCTCGGGTAATAGTGAGAGCGTATCTGCAACAACATTCTCTTTCCCCTTTTTGTAAGTTATTTCACAATCATATCTAACAAGCTTTATTACCCATTTTAGACTCTTGTGGTCGATGCACATTCGCTATGTTCCATTTTCCTTTCGTACGAGGAGCACGAGTAAAGAGTAGGGGCTACAACTTGGCCGAATGACTCATGTTTCAAGCATCTCCATTACAATCCTTTATATTTCACCTTTTTGGAGATAAGGATACCGATATGGCCAAGTGTTTGATAGAACCCCAGAAGGAGCTCTATAGATTTTGTTCCTTGAGGGGGATCAACCCTTGGAACGCTGTAGGGGTTCCTCCCTCCTAGATTCGACACGAGGCTAAAATAAAATTGATAATTGCTTGATAAAAGAGAGGGGACAACTACATCATTATATAGGATTGCAAACCCTAGCCCATGGGGTGCTTGCCAAACTAAAATTATCCTTTTACCCCTTCTATAGCCTACCTGTCTTAGAGGGAACAGGTGGCGGCTAGGTTGGCTCTATAGCCGACCAAAGTAGGGGAAAACCCTAGCCGACTAGCCCAGTAAAGGGGGGTGGCGGCCACTAAGCCCTAAGGCTCCAAAATAAACCCTAGCCATACTTCTTTATAGGATAGAAGTGACTAGATGAGGTTTTATTACAATTTCAAAGGGTTCTTATTGATTACTTCTAAGTGATTAGGACTCAACCCTGCTGGAGTCCTATCAAACCGCCCTCTTTAAATCAGCCTTGTCCTCAAGGCCGAGGTTCCATGAGCTCCTCATATGATTCACATGTTATCATCAACTAAACTTTGGCCTCCTCATTAGCTAGGGTGTTAGTTTGAAGGATTTGGGCTGAGTCGTCTTCTTTAAATTTCCATTTGTGGTCGGATACCTGGTGGATCAACTGTAATCTTGATTTGGTGCGCGAATCTGATCTCCAAGTTAGGGCCCCAATGTGATTCCCAATTTTACAAGGCCCAAAGAAATAGGGAGACCACTTCATTAAGGCTCGAGTTTCCTGCTGATCGGGCTGGAGGTGTAGAAAAACTCGATCTTCGATTTTTTGTCCATTCTAAAGTTTGTTGGAAGGTCATTTCTTCTTTACATGTGCTACCATTTGGTTAGTCTTTAGTGATAGCCAATCTTTATTCTGGAATGATGACTGCCCTCTAGTATGGTTCAGGATGATGAGAGCCCAATCTGACGTGAGCATGAATTGTAATTCTTCTAGTTTTACTCCTCTTTCGTGCTATGAACCTGTATCCAACTATATTTTAAATTTGGTAGTAATTAGTATCTCCTGTAAAAACCTCGTGTAGAGTGTGGGGGAAGCCTCGGTGTAAATTAGGAGTTAACCATCTTACATAAGAATAATCCAAATTCCAATTCCTGACGCGTCGGCCTCAATGACAAAAGTGTAGTTGAAATTAGGTAGTGCTAGGACCGGCGTCATCGTCATGGCGACCTTGCGTCGATCGAAGGCTGTAGAAGCTTGTTTCCACCACAAGAAGAAGTCTTTCTTCGGTATGGCACTAATCTTTCCATAATCTTTCACAAATTTATGGTAGTAGCACGTGAGTCCAAGGAAGTTGTGCAGCGATTTTATGTTTGTAGGTTTGGCCATCCTTGCATTGCCTTGATGTTCGTCGGGTCTACCGCCACTCCATCCTCTGATATAATGTGCCCATTATACTCCATTTTATGTTGTAAGAAGCTACACTTTGACTGTTTAACATAAAGAGTATTCTCCCGAAGAATCGTTAGAATAGTTTGTAAGTGCTGAAAATGTATATCAAGCGTAGGGCTATAAATGAGAATATTATCAAAGAACACTAATACGAACATACGTAGAAAACTGCAAAAGATGTCATTCATCAGGCTTGGGAAATTAGAAGGAGCATTCGTAAGTCTGAAAGGCATTACCAGAAACTCGTAATGGCCTTTATGCGTACGGAATATAGTTTTCGGAACATCTTCAGCGCATACCCGAATCTGATGATAACCGAAACAGAGATCCAATTTAGTGAAGACTCGGGTTCCTTTTAATTCATCCAAGAGCTCATTTATGGCTGGTATAAGATATTTGTCCTTGATGGTGATAGCGTTTAAGGCTAGATAATCAATGCACATTTGCCATGTACTTGTTGGGAAACCTCAACGGGTGCATCACATACGTAGCAGAAATTAAAACAAAAACTGGTTTCCCACGCAGATCAAATCATCGTGCAAAATATTGGGATCACGAGAATAATGCAAAAATCAATAAAACCACGATGTGTGAGAGATTGATTTTACCTAGGGAGATCGTATATCCTTATATTCCAGATCCGGATGGAGAAGATGAAGGAGGTCAAGCATCCACATGATGGATCTCTACAGCGAAACTCCTCTAATATGATCTCGTAACTTTTACACAAAGGGAGGGAGGAGAATAGGAGGTGGTGGCTAAAGATGCAGCTTATCAACCATGAGTCTCCCCTCATATTTATAGAGAGCCACCAAAAACCCTAGGGCTCCTACCTTAGTGGGTATTGGATCTCCATCCAATTACCCACTAACCTTGCATTATTGGATCTCTATCCAATAATCTCCTTAGGCCTATAATTGTGCTTTAATCAAGGAGCACATCAGCAGAGAGTCTCATCTAATGAGAATAGGGACTAATTGGATCTCCATCCAATCCTCTTTTCGTTGAAGCATCCACCATATCTGTGTGACCCTCTAGGCCTGATACTGAGCTGGTCATGAGTCACTCCCATCAGAACTCCTGATACAGTGAATTATTATCCTCATAATGATTCACTCGACTCATCGACTATAGACGTACTAGGCCACTACGCCATAGTCACCAGACGGTACAGGGGGGATCAAATCTATCGGACCTATCTGTCCATAATTATCGTGTATCTATAATCTCTCATCCAACTAATATCCCAGAGACCGTATATTGGACATGGTACTGTCAGGCCACATACAGAATCCGTCATAGTCTCACTCTAATCAGATTCTCTTGGAGAACTCTTTCTCTCTCAATCCGAATGACCCTAGCTAGGGATTTGTCTGAGCAAGCACATATGAGATATTTCTCTTGTGATATCGAGAGTGGATGATCCTCTATTAACACTCAATTGCCTTCGTAAGGTTGGTTACCAATCTCAATAACCAGTTGTACTAGATATGAAACTTTCCAAACCTGCAAGTCTGGCGTCTAAGAAAGGAGTACTCATACAAGACATCCTTGGTGTCTCAAGTCTAAGGACCAGATACACAACTGGGACTATGAAATCGCTGCCTGACATTATATATCATTAACCATACAACATTCCATAAGCGGATCAATTAGTGAACTCATTCTCCAATGAGCACCTGTACAATATCCTTAGTGTCTCCACACAAGTGGCTATGAGACTAGCCGCCTCCATCATATGGATGGGTATATAGTACACCGATCTATTCGGTTATCTCGATGTCCCTCTCGAGTAACCTATGACCGGGATTATTTAGGATCTGTGTTTAAAGGTGAATCGATCTCATTATCATGATCTCATCACGATCCGGTTCTCATTGCACAGAACCAATGACATCACAATATATATGCAACAGATAATATAATGTGAGAATATGTTCGTCATGGAATGATAAGTCGTGTTATACCACCACCCGACCCAGGGAAGCCACTTCATCCACTCTTTTGGTCGATCGTTGGTGAAGCATCTGAGGTATATCTCTAAGCACGTGTTCACCACTTCGGTCTGGCCATCATTTTGTGGATGGTACACCGTGCTCATCTTCAATTTGGTGCCCTACAATTGGAATAATTCTATCCAAAATTTACTGGTGAAGACCCTATCACGATCACTTATAATAGACCTAGGCATCCCAAATAATTTTATAATATTTTCTATGAAGATTCGAGCAATGCTAGTGGCAGTGTAAGGGTTGTGGACAACACCAAAAGTGGGCATACTTCGTGAGACGATCGACCACGATGTGGATTGTACTTTTTCCTTGGGATTGGAGCAGCCCTTCGATGAAATCCATTGATATATCAGTCCACACCAAGTCCGGAATGGGTAGAGGTTGCAGCTTTCCGGGGATTGCCACCGTCTCACTTTTATGTTGTTGGCATGTGTCGCAATGTGCTACAAATTCAGCAATAGCATTCTTCATCCCTTTCTAATAAAAAAATTACTTAATTCTCTTATAAGTTCAAAGGAATCCGGAGTGCCCCGCTGTTGGTGTGGAATGCATCTCTTGTAGGATGATCTTTATACAAGGAGAATTCGGCACTAGTATTATTTGTCCTTATAGCGCAAATCCTTCGAGTCTCAATTGTAGTGTGCCATAGAGCTTGAATCCTCCTCTAATTTTTTGATGATCTCTCTAATCTTTAGATCATCTCACCATTCCTTCCTAATGTCTTCAAGGAAGTCACTGATTGGAAGAGAGATGGTCGAAATTCAGCTTGCTTGGGTAGCCAAGAGAGCACATCTGCAACAACATTTTCTTATCCCTTTTTGTAAGTTATTTCATAATCATATCCAAGAAAATTTGTTACCCATTTTTGCTACATCAGGGAGGATATCTTTTGCTCCATAAAATATTTAAGGCACTTGTGGTCAGTCTTTATTTGAAAGCATCGACCGATCAGGTAAGGTCTCCATTTTGTTACCATGTGCACAATCGCCAACATCTCCTTGTCATAGATGGACATTTTTAGATGGGAAGGAGATAATGCCTTACTGGTGTAGGTGAGGGGTCAGCCTTCTTGCAAGAGGACAACACCGATCTCAACTCCTGATACATCTGCTTCAATAATAAAAGTTTTGTCGAAGTCGAGTAGTGCTAGTACGAGTGTAGACATCATGGCTACCTTGAGAGCATCGAAGGCAGCAGAGGCTTTGTCTAACCACTAAAAAATATCCTTTTTAAGCAATGATGTGAGGGGGGCACTGATCTTTCCATAATTCTTGACGAATTTATGGTAGTAGCCCGTCAATCCGAGGAAATTGTGGAATGATTTTATGTTCTTAGGTGTCGGCCAACTTAGCATTTCCTCGATCTTGGAAGGGTCCACCACTATGCCTTCCTCCGAGATGATGTGTTCAAGATACTCCACCTTTTATTGAAGAAAGCTACATTTTGATTGTTTGACAAAAAGAGTATGCTCCCGAAGAATCATCAAAATAAGTTATAAGTGGTAAAGATGACTTTCAAGTGAAGGGCTATGTAAATAAGGATGTCATCGAAGAAAACCGATATGAACTTACGAAGATAACTTTGAAAAATATCACTCATGAGGCTCTGAAATGTGGATGGAGCATTGATGAGACCGAATTATATTATCAAAAATTCATAGTGGTCGTTGTGCATTCGAAAGGCGATCTTCGGTATGTCATCTTCGCACACCCAAATTTGATGGTATCTGGATCGCAAGTCCAGCTTTGTGAAGGCTTGTGCTCCCTTTAATTCATCGAATAATTCATCTACCATAGGAATAGGATACTTGTCCTTCATCGTTATATCGTTGAGAGCTCAGTAATCCACGCACATTCGCCACGTTCCATCTTCTTTTCGTACAATAAGCACTAGCGAAGAGTAGGGGCTACAACACGACCGAATGATCCCTGTTTCAAGCATCTCATATATGATCCTTTTTATTTCAACTTTCTAGAGGTGAGGATAATGATATGGTTGAGTGTTTGCTGGTGGTTTGCCCCGAAGAATCAGAATTTGATGGTCGTGCTGTTAGGTAGGATAGAGACTGCGCGGTTCGATGAAGACATCTGAAAATTTAGCAAGCAATTGGAGAAGGTTTGGGTATTCAATTTTTGTCAGCTCCCTCATATGTTGCTGCTGGAGTTGCATTAGGAAGTTGCTATTCACCTTTTGCAAAACTTTCTCCATTCGCTGCGTTGAAACTGTTGTCATGTCGCTCCCTTTGATGAAAAATTTCATAGTTAATTACAAAAAATTTCAGGAAACATCATATAGCATAGTCAGCCATTCGATGCCAAGCACCGCCTCATAATCATCGGGTGGGAGGAGGAAGAAATCAGCAACTATTTCTTGGTCCTGCTGCATCAACTTTATCGACGGGCATCTTCGATCACACTTCAAAATTTGGCTGTCGGCTATCTTATGAAGTGCCATCCGAGTAGCAACCTTGTTGTTCATGAATTTATTGGTGCTCCCGGTATCGATGAGGATGGTGATTGGCTGCTGTTTGAGTAGTCCTCCCACTTTCATCGTTTGCGGGTTCATGTAGCCGGCAAGAGCATGCATCATCCAATCGACCAGCTGTGCTTCTTCCTCCATGACCTCCTCCTCATGCTCGTGGACTTCCTCTATTGAATCATCGAGGGGTTCAATCAAAAGACAACATCCCCTGTTGCAGTGATGGTCATGTCTCCATGGTTCGTCGCAATGCCAATATAGGCCCTTTGCTGATCTGTCGCAAAGTTCTTTTCTTGTCAATTTCTTCAGCTATGAGGGATAGCTGGGAGTGGATAGTGTTAGAGGTTTATATGTTGCTAGTCGAGGTGTGGTTCTCGTCCTTCAGACATCTTGGTTGAGTCGCTCTATATACTATCATCTTACCGATATTCTTCTTACTGATATTTTGCTATCATATTCTTCTTTATATTTTACATTGGCTTAGCTTTCATCATTATCTATTCCTTGCTATAATAGGTTGCATCCTCCTTGTCATCCTGTGAAAACTTTTCATCACAAAGTTATCATCTTTACAACGAAAGGTACGTTGCAAAATTTTAGCTGCATATTTGCTATCATATCTTTGATCTTGCTACCGATATCTTGGTCCTATATTCATCTTGATCTTTTACATTGTCTTGGCTTTCCTTACCAATGGATTCTCCCCAAATTCTTCCTTTAATTTTTGATGAACCGTTGAAACATTTTCGTCAAACTGCCGTTCTTCAAAGTAAAATGTTGATGCTGCATTTTTTCGGTGTTTCTTACTGCATACGCAATCGATCTCTGCCAAATTTGTTGCTGCCACTACTCTTATCTATCTTGCTGCTATCCTCATGGGTTTTTTGCTATTGTAAGACTCTAAAACATCATAGAATTTTTGCCACCAAATAGTTGTTCTTCAACGTAAAATTCTGCCACTGCATCCTTTCAGTTTTTTCCCACCACATACACCACCAAATCTTACCGAACCTGTTGCTACCACCTACATCACCCTTAAGGCACCCTTCTGACCCTAAGACGTAGCTATCATAGCCTAATTTCAATCCTTACAACCGGCCCAAACAACAACAAAAACTGTAGCCCAAATAGCAGCCTACCGCAGCCTTGTTCCCGGGCACTTCTTACCACAACCACACCAAACCGATTGCTGCTACCAACAGCAACCCTAAACATTCCTTCCCACCTCAAACCACTATCATTGAAACCCTTTCCAGCCCCCACAACAACCTCAAACCGTAGCACCAATAGCAACCTAAACTACAAACTATCAATCCAAAACTGCAACCTTGATCCACGACCCTTTCGGCCACCAATCCCTACCAAATCGGTTGCTGCCATCAACAGCAACCCTAAGCCACCCTTCTAACCCTAAACCTCTATCACTAAATCCTCCTTATAGCCCTAGAGCAACTCCAAACCACAGCCCCAACAACAACCTATGAGCCCCAAACCGCAGCCATTTATCCTTGATCCACCACCTCTTTAGGCCACCAATCTACCCAATTGGTTCATACCATTAACCCAATAGCAAGAGAAGGATCTTGACACCATAGATCTAGGGTCTTATGCCATGGCATTGGTAGATCTGATCGGTGCCAAGTTGGAGGCCTCCGAGACGCGTATGGATGACAAACTACGTGCTCTCTTCGTAGAATTTAGATTGGGACAATCATTGAGCTGTTAGAACTTTAGCTATGGGAGTTCTAATTTAGTTTCATTGAAGAGGACAAACATATAAATCCTAAGGGTATTCATGTAAATCCTATCTAGCTGACCCCTATTAAAGAGGTGAGGAGGCCGGCTATGTTAGGATTAGTTTAGAGGAAGATATTCTGAGGGAAGAATAAGATACATGTCACCCTAATTAACCATCCCTTATCCTAGTTAAAGAGGGGTTGGTTGAGGAGGGGTTAAGTTAGAATAGGATTAGGATTAGTTTGGAGGTTACTGCTTAGTGTTGCTAGGAGTAGGAGTCTTGGAGTGGGAGTCCTATTTGGAGTTAGGGTTTAGAAGGCCTATAAATAGCCTTATAATCATCCACTTTTCTTAATCAATAGATCAATTATTTTTTAGCCTTTGAGCAGTAATTTAGAGGAGGGAACCACTACAGAGTTACAAGGAGGCTGATCCCCTATAGATATCACCCTAAGCTAAAAATCCGCAAGGGTTCTAACACTTTGTATCAGAGTAGTGTTCTTGGCATCTCACTACCCTTCCACAGCCATCCATCATCCTTCCACATCCGCTCAAAGCAATTCCCACAATTACTTAAAGATCATCGCCGAATTTCGCCATCATATCCACCACCACGGATCATCCTTTGATCTCCCCGTAAATTGCAACAAGTTCTGGTTTCCTACCTTACGACTGTTATAATTTAGTTATCCTTGTTAAAAAGAAAACCTAAAATAATCATTCCTATCTTACTACATAAATTTTTCATCGTAAAGCTTCTATCTCTATGACGACAGTTGCGCTCCAGAATTTGAATTGCATAGCACTACTTATTTGATCTTGCTATTGCATTTTTCTATCCAAATCTCTACAAAATTTTTACAGCAACTTTGGCACTTCCTAATAGCAAATTTCCTTTTGATTTTGTTAAAAAATTGTTAATATAAACCACTGATCTTTTACATCCAAACTACTGCACTTCGTACATAAAATTTTATCGCAGTTCATACCCGTGATCTTTGATTTTGCCAAACCTTTTGCTACAATTTTCTTCCATGAATTTTTTGTTGGAATTACCTTTCCGTTACTAGTAGATTATCCTTGAGTTTTACTTGAATCCTTGTTTTGAACTGTTGGAAAAAAATCTCATTTGTACTGTTAAATCTTTTGACGAAAAAATTCTGTGGCAGCACCTTCTCGTAATCTTTAATCTTGCTGAATCTTTTACCGTCATAATTCTCAATGAATTTTTTGATAGCATTAACTCTTCCTTACTAGTGGATTCTCCTTAAGTTCTACTTGAATCCATTTTTTGAATTACTAGAAAAAATTGCATCTATACTGTTAAAAATTTTCCGACGAAAAAATCTTCTGTCGTGCCTTTGACTTTCTTCTTCTCTAAACCTACCAAACCCTAACCATCTTGCTACCACCAACCATAACATCATTAGAAAACCCCTCTAGCCTTATGACACTGCCATTATAACCTATTTCCAGAACCCAAACAACACCCAAAACTACAACCCAAAACAGTAACCTAACGCAGCCTATCGACGTAGAATTATACAACACTACCTTTTGGTATTTTTTTACTGCACCCATATCTGATCCTTACCAAAATTATTGCTACCACCCATGTCATCTTAGAGCACCCCTCTAGCTTTAAGATGCAGCCATCTAATAGGACTCTAGCAGTGTTGAGTCCTAATCTCCCTAGAAGTAGTCAATAAAATCATACTAGATTGTAATAAAGCCACTCCTATCTTATAAAGGAGTATGGCTAGGGTTTAAATTAGCCCTTAGGGCTTAGTGGTCGTCGCCCCCCTTACTGGGTTAGTAGGCTAGGGTTTTCCCTTGCTTAGGTCGGCTATAGAGCCAACCTAGCCGCCACCTATTCCCTCTAAGGCAGGTAGGCTATATAAGGGGTAAAAGAGTAATTTTAGTTAGGCAATCACCCCCTAGGGCTAGGGATTGGAGCCCTATATAAGCATGTAGCCTCTACCTCTTTTATTAAGCAATCTACAATTTTAATTCAGCCTTGTGCCGAGTCTAGGAAGGAGGAACCCCTACAGCGTTCGGTTGATCCCCCTCAAAGATCAAAACTAAAGAGCTCCTTCTGGGGTTCTATCATTTGGTATCAGAGTAGCGATCTTACTGCCCCTGTAGCCATCTCAACCGCCTCCACCTTTCCAAGCAATTCCCACAATTGCTACGACACGCGCCTCCACCTTCCACCCCAGCCGTCGATCAAATCAATATGCCGCTGCCCCCTGCGTTTGATCTGAAAATCTGGTATATTTTTATCATCCACATCTCTTCAATACTGTATGATTCTTTACTTTACATATTGAAGATTTTTTTCAAATTTTATTTGCTGCAAATTTCATTCGTCGTAAATGTTAAAGGCGAAATGCTGCAGAAATTTTCAGCTGATTTTTGCTTCTTGAAATTGAACTTTTAATCGTCCTTTTTGGCTGAAATATTTATACAATTTTATAGATCATCTTAGCTTTCATCTAAGACTTATCTTGTGAAAAAACTCCTTCTAGATCTGGACTGATAGCACTGCGATTCTTTGTTGCACAGTACTGAAATTTTACAATGCAGAATCTGCATTCCGTTTATTGGCCTCTTGAAACCGAACTTTTGTTCATCCTTTTTGACCGAAATTTTTATACAATTCCAAAGATCAACTTAGCTTTCATATGAGATTGATTTCTGGAAAAAAATTCCTTCTGGAATTAGTTTTCTTGTGCAATCTTTTAACATCACGTAATTCTAGAATTTTTACGACGAAGGATCTACCTTTCATCTTTTGCCCTATTTCCCTACTGTTACGCTGCCAAACTTTTTATTGGTGTTACTAACATCTGAACCAAGGATTTTTGCATAAACTTCTTGAACTTTCCTCTAGAGTTGAAGTCAAGAAGTCATCGTTTCTCCGACGTAAAATCTGTTCGGCAGAACAGCACATCGCAACACCTTTTTTCGCCGAATTCTATCAGATTTAAGTGTTGTTTTTGTGGGATTTTGGATTCTCTTTTCCTCATCTCTAAACCTTACCATCCTCACCAAAAACTCCTCTAAATCTTACCCTGAACCCAAACAGCCACCCAAATCAGCCCTAACTGCAGCCTACTTCCTTATCGATCCACTTACCTTTTCAGCCAACTTTCCTTACCGATACACCTACCTTTGCTGCCATCTATCCTATATCTAAAATCTATTTCCCTAACCTTCATCTACTACTATCATAGCCCTAAAACCACACCAATTCACAGCCTAAACTCCATAAAATCGTAGCCCCAAATCGCACCCAAAACACCCATAAACCGTACCCAAAAATCGCAGCCTTCGGTCTAGCAACTTTTCAGCCTCCCAATCTCCCTTATCCCATCAACCACAGCACGCATCTTTCGTTGCTCAACACTGCCAATAGTGACCTCTTGCTGCCATCCTCCTTGATCGCAGCTAGCTACGATCCTTGCGGTAAAAAGCTACCAGCAGCGATCTTTCGTTGTAATCTATTTACATTGCGGCCCGCAACAATCATTCGCTACCAACTATCTTGATCGTGGCTAGCAAAAAATTGAATACAACAGTAGCCATCTCTCACTCCATACTGCTGCTGCCCTCCTCCATAATAGTCATGTACATCATTACCCCGCCTTCCTCCTATTACAGCCGCACCCTTGCTGCAACCGACGCCACCTGCAGCCACGAAGTCGCATCGCAGCCGTAGCCAACGTTGTTGCTACCCTGTTCTTCCTCCATCATCGCTATTGCCTTCTGACTCATATCTCTTGGCTATCATCTTTCAATAATTATCAGCCACTAAAAAAATCATAGCCTCGACGATAATGCAGCGTCAATATTGCAGCATCACCGAAGGACCGCAACTAACATTACTGATGCCATTTTCTTCCTCCATCGTTGCTGCCATCCTCCACTTGGAGACTTCACCACCGTAGCCCCGACATCGCTGCCATTACTGCCTTCAACCTGAAGATTGTAGCTACACTCTTTAATCGGTTTGATTTGACAGGTTGGAGATCCTTACGTCATGACATCGGTGGGCTTCTTCGAAGCCAAATTGGAGGCTCTTGAAACGCGTATGGATGTTAAATTATGTGTTCTCTTTGAGGAGTTTAGATTGAGCTGATCATCAAGCCCAATAAGATCACAACGTAGTCTAAATTTGGATTGTAAAAAGAACCTTAGCGAAGAACTAACGATGATCCATCAAATCTCCACCATCCAAGAGTACCAAACCAGGTTTGAAAGGTTATCTAATCAAACTTATGATTGGTCTAAAAAATAGATATTGAGGACTTTTATTAAGGGCTTGAAGCTGGAGATTTAGGAAGAAGTTAAAGCGCGACAGCCGTACACACTTAAGGCAGCCATCTCCTTTGCGCGACATCAAGAGGAGCGATTAAACTATGAAGCTCGGAAGACTAGAGTTGCTCCCCGACCAGCGGCACCAAAGCTTTCACCTCCTCCTACTGTCAGCTGACCTCCTTAGCCATAGAAATTAACAAGAGAAGATCTTTATGACGGATCGACAAAGGGCCTATGTGGGTGTTGTGATAAACTGTGTAGCCTAGAACACAAATGTAAAAAGGAGACACCGATGATGATTACGCCCACTGAAGAACCCAAACTTGAAGATACGACTCTTGAGCCAAAGGAGAAGGATACACCACAACCGGCCACCCGCACGGTCCCTATCTTAGCCGGCTACACCAACTTGTAAAAATTGAAGATCGAAGGGTTTCTCGAGCAGCAGTCCGTCATCATCCTCATCGACGCCGGGAGCACACACAACTTCATGAGCAGTAATGTCGCTGCCCACTTAATGTTCTAAAAAGAAGATTACGATGGGTTCGAAGTCAAGGTAGCTAATAGCCAAATTCTGAAGTACAACCAGAAGTGCCCGCGGGTTAAACTGAGCCTACAGGAGCAAGACGTAGCTGTTGATTTTTTTATCCTCCCTCTTGATGGTTTTGATATAGTGCTTGGATTGATTGGTTGTCCACGATTGGAGATATTTTATGAAATTTTTCGAAGCTAGCAATGAAATTTTTCAGAAAAGAAAAGCAGGTGATTCTACAAGGGAGCCTAGCGACTACAACCACAACACAACATTTGGAGGGGGTACCAAAATAAGAATCCAGTGGTTTCCCAATTCAAATTCAAGAGTTTCATGAAATTGAAGATAAAAGACTCCTCCCACAGCTTGCTGAATTTTTGGGCATCTCCATCCAACTGAGCCAACTACCTCCTCTGAAGCTGGCCGACCCCCATATGCTGAACAGGCCAAAACTTCTACCAATTGTTGCTCGACCAGATTGCTTTATACAACCTCAGAAGGTCGAAGATAAAAGGATCGTCCAAGAGATGACAGAGACACAGATTGTTCAGCCATGCTTATTTCCCACTATGATATGTCCCTACATCCTTTTCCCCAAAGATAAGCTACTTCTAAAGTGTTACATCCTGTCGAACTCAGGTGACTAAGATATGGTTGCTGATACAGCACTTCCATATCTCAAGTGACTTCCGTGACTTTCCCCAGGATCGGACCATGATGCTTAAAGACTTTTTTGATGATGACCTCCGATCTACGGCCCAAGACCGTGAGAAAATTGAGCCCCTATAGTGGCGAAATCAGAAAAGGGGAAGGATCATTCGTAGGACTCAACAAAGCATGAACATCATCTCTCTCACTATAAAGAAAGATGCACCACCTTGGCCGAGTGGAACTATAGCCCTCACGACCACGATGTCGTCCACACCAAATCGTGTCAAGATGTTCATTATTGGGGCAGACACATCCAGAGTGGGGGTCAGCACCATCCTCATGCAAGATAGTCAACAGCACTAAGAAGTGAAAATAGGCCCCAAAAAATCATCACTCCTACCCATCTCAGACTCAGATCGGGCTCACACCACTAGAGATTTTATCAAACGATAGTTCTCACTCTAAAAGAAGGCATGACTACTATTACAGAGCAACCATGTGACAGCCTATGCAAGGAAGAAACTTCCCCCTCACAAACGTTGGAGTAGAAGAAAGTTTCTTGAGAAAGATCAAGTCCCCCTTTATCTCCAACTCCACCAGCACGAAATTCAAGCCTCAAGAAAGTGGTCTGCCTATTTCTTTGGGCCTTACAAAATTAGGGATCATATTGGGGCCCTAACTCGAAAATCAGATTCGTGCACTAGATTAAAATTACAGTTGATCCTCCAAGTATCCCACCTCAAATGGAAGTTTAAAAATGACGACTCAACTCAAGTTCTGCCAACTGACACCCAAGCTGATGAGGAGCTGAAGACCCGGTTCCCTGAGTTCATGAATCATCAGCCTTGAGGATAAGGTTGATTTTAAGATGGTAGTTTTGATAGGACTCCAGCAGGGTTGAGTTATAATCTCCCTAGAAGTAGTCAATAAAATCCTACTAGATTGTAATAAAGTCACTCCTATCTTATAAAGGAGTATGGCTAGGGTTTAGATTAGCCCTTAGGGCATAGTAGCCGCCACCCCCCTTACTGGGTTGGTAGGCTAGGGTTTTCCCCTGCTTAGGTCGGCTATAGAGCCAGCCTAGCCGCCACCTATTTCCTCTAAGGTAGGTAGGCTATAGAAGGGGCAAAAGAGTAATTTTAGTTAGGCAAGCACCCTCTAGGGCTAGGGTTCGGAGCCCTATATAAGCATGTAGCCTCCACTTCTTTTTATTAAGCAATCTATAATTTTAATTTAGCCTTGTGCCGAGTTTAGGAGGGAGGAACCCCTACAACGTTCCAAGGGTTGATCCCCCTCAAGGATCAATATCTATATAGCTCCTTCTGGGGTTCTATCACCATCATAGCTTTTTTTCAATCTCCACAGACTACCCAAACCATAGCCCAAACAATGGTCTTCCGTAGCCACCGAACTTTCCACTGATCCTTATCTTCCGCAGCCACCAAACCTTGCCAATATTCGAGCCCAATAAAATTCAGCAAGGGAAAAGTTTAGAGAGGCCTTCAAAGAAGGAGGGACAACCCTTAGACATGATATAGCCACGCATGAGGGTGGACTTCCCTCAATGGGAAGAAGGGGACCCGACACGATGGATTTTGCATGCCAAACATTATTTCCAATATTACCGAACATTAGAGGATTCCATGGTGGACACCACTATCATCCACCTTGAAGGAGATGCAATTCAGTGGTATAATCGACTTGAATACACCTATGGGGCTCCGACATGGATACAAGTCAAGAACGCGCTGCTGAACCGCTTTGGGTCGACCAAGTATGAGAATATCAACAGACAACTTGCCAAGATTTGATAAACCTCCATGATCTAAGAATACCATACTAGGTTTGAGGATATCTTACTTTGCTCATGATTGGTCTAACATACAATTATTAGGGACGTTCACTGAATGACTTAAGCCAAAAATTAAAGGAGGTGTTGAAGTGCTGCCATCGTGAAGGCCGCAATCTCTTCTGCCCGAATCCAAGAAGAACGACTCAACCATGATGCTCAGAGGATGAGAACCACTCCTCGACCCATGACATATGACCCTCCTTCTGCTTCCAGCCATCCTTTGCTGCCAAAAAAATTGATAAGAGAAGAACTATGTGACCGATCGACAAAGGGTCTTTGTTGGCATTACGACGAACTGTGGGGCCATGATCATCGCTACAAAAAGGGTCACCTCCTACTGATTAATTGTCTTGAAGACATGGAGAAGGAGGTCCAGAAGCATGAGGAAGAGGTCGTGGGTGAAGAATAGCAACCATTGATTTTATGATGCATACTCTTGTTGGCTATACGAACCCGCAAATAATGAAAGTGGGAGGACTTTTGAAGCAACAACCAATCACCATTCTTATTGACACCAAGAGCATTAATAACTTTATGAACAACAAGGTTGCTACTCAACTAATGCTCTAAAATGAAGATTGCAGCAGGTTAGATGTTGAGGTCGCTGATGGCCAAATTTTGAAGTGCGACGAAAGATGTCCGTGGGTGAAATTATTATGATAGGACCAAGAGATACTTGTTGATTTCTTCCATCTTCCTCTTGATGATTATGAAGCCATGCTCGATATCAAATGACTGACTACACTAGATAATGTTCCTTGGAATTTTTCAAAATTTATTATGAAAATTTTCAACCCTGAGAAATAGGAGATCCTACGCAAGAAATGTGGGAGCGATGTAACGACGACTTGCACGCAGCAAACAGAGAAAGTTTTGAATAAAGAAAACAACAACTTCTTCTTGCAACTTCAGCAGCCAACAAAATTTGAAGACCTAAATATACTCTAATTGTTTACTGAATTTTCAAATATTTTCGTCGAACCACGTAGCCTACTTTCTAACCGCTGGCATGACCACTGAATTCTGATTCTATCGGGCAAACTAGTAGTAAACTCTCGGCCATATCATTATCCTCACCTCTAGAAAGTTGAAATAGAGAGAACTGAAGATGAGATGCTTGAAACGGAGGTCATTCAGCCAAGTTTTAGCCCCTACTATTCGCCGGTACTAGCTTTACCCAACTTCGACAAAGTGTTTATTATTGATGCATCGGGAGCTAGAAATTATGTTATCTACATGCAAGATGGTTGATCCCTAGCCTACATCAGCAAAGCCCTCACTCCAAATCACCTGAAGCTACCAATCAACGACGAGGGAATGTTATCCGTTGCTGAATTTGTGGCTTGGTGTGGTACAGGACAACAGCACGAAGAGGAGATAAAAGTAAGCCCTGAAAAATTACAGCTGCTTCTCTCTCTAAACTCAGATCAAGCTCACCTTACTATAGACTTTACTTGAAGGTAGCTACCATCATAGAAGAAGGCCTAGCTATCATTAAAGAACAACCACATGCCAGCCCGCACAAGAATGAATCAGCCGCCCGACAAACGCCAAAGTAAAAGGAAGTTTGTTATTAAAGATCGAGTCTTTCTCCATATCCATCCCTACCAGCGGGAATTTATGAAGACTCGAGCCTCACGGAAATGGTCTCCTAGTATCTTTGGACCCTACAAAATTGGAGACGTAAATTATGGATCGGACTTGCACACTAATTTAAAATTACAACTCATCCTCTAGAAATCTCATCGCAAATGGAAGTTGAGAGAGGATAACTCAGCCCTGACTTGTCCACCCGACACCCAAGTCGATGAGGCCCAGGTTCAGCTGATGATTGCATGGGATCACGGGATCACGACACATCACCGTCTAGTCACGATTGATGATGCTGGACCCTAGGAGCAGGATGTGCCTACTATAGAGCCCTGAGGGACCCTCGTGAGGAATTATAGATCACGACCCAAAGACATGGAGCTCAGCCTTGAGGACAAGGCTGATTTGAAGAGGGTGGGTCTGTTAGAACTCTAGTTAGGGGAGTCCTAATTCAGTTTCATTGAAGAGGACAAACATGTAAATCCTAAGGGTATTCATGTAAATCTTATCTAGCCAACCCCTATTAAAGAGGTGAGGAGACCGACTAGGTTAGGATTAGTATGGAGGAAGATATTTTGAGAGAAGAATAAGATACATGTCACCCTAATTAACCACCCCTTATCCTAGTTAAAGAGGGGTTGGTTGAGGAGGGGTTAAGTTAGAATATGATTAGGATTAGTTTGGAGGTTACTACTTAGAGTTACATTAGAAGTTGTTAGGAGTAGGAGTCTTGGAGTGAGAGTCCTATTCGGAGTTAGGGTTTAGAAAGCTTATAAATTACCTTGTAATCATCCACTTTTCCAGATGAATAGATGAATTTTTTCTGCAGCCTTTTAGCAGCAATTTGGAGGAGGGAACCCCTATAGAGTTCCAAGGAGACTGATCCCCTATAGAGATCACTCCAAGCATAGAATCTGCAAGGGTTCTCACATGAGCTCAATCAGATCACAACAAGGCGAGAGTCCAGATCGAAAGGAGAACCCTTCGAAAAAAGAAGAATGTGAAATAGAACCAGCATCTACATGCATGTGGGTGGACTTTCCCTGATGGGAAGATGGAGACTTGACGGGATGACTTTCACACGTGGAACACTATTTCCGTTATCACCAGACACTGGAGGCTTCCATGGTGAACATCGCTGCCATCCACCTTGAAGGAGGCACCATACAATGGTATAGTAATATCCCTCATTTCTGAAATATTTATAATGATATATTTTAAATTATTTATGAGGACCCATTTATAAATTTGAGGATTTGGTTATTAATTATCTTGATTAAATAATTTTATATTGAAAAATTGATTGCTATGGACCTAAGTATGAATCTTGAAAATATGAAATGAATTATGAAAGATTCACATTAAGTTAAAAAAAAAACATAGTGAAGACCGGTGTCACTACCTTGTTTAAAGTAGTGCCACTTGTGCATATGCATAGGTGACACATAAGCACATTGCATGCATGCTTGACACCTAACTACCCATATGTTACCTAAAACAATTAAAAAATAGAGAAGAAATGGGTTTGGCTGCAATGTGAACTTGAGAAGAAGAAGAGAAGGAAGAGGAGAAGAAAAGAGAATTGGGGGTTT
This sequence comes from Ensete ventricosum, assembly GCA_029747655.1. Lineage (NCBI taxonomy): Eukaryota > Viridiplantae > Streptophyta > Magnoliopsida > Zingiberales > Musaceae > Ensete > Ensete ventricosum. Next base: position 29,259,612 of record JAQQAF010000001.1, on the reverse strand, counting down.
TGAGATTTTGGATCAAACCAACACCTTTGGGATCAAAATTTCAAAGTCAAGTGTTCTAACCCAATCCTATGTAATATATTCTATACTTTTTCTATTGAAATTTCTCATTGTTCTTACTTTGATTATGTGGAAAATTTGGGATAAAAACCGAAATCTCTTTTGTTGGATGCATAAGTATGAATCTGTAATATTCTTAAGATTAAGACCTCTTTGCCTTGTTCTTACTATAACTTTTAGTACAGACCTCTGACTTGGACAAAATATAGCTTCTTCAAATATAGATTCACATATCTTTCTTTTGAAACTAGGTTTGAAGAATTTAAAGTTTATTTACTAACCCAAATGTTTATTTCTATTGAGCATATAAAATCTGTAAAACAGAGTCTGTACCTCATAACCTTTCATCACTATATTGCTTATATCTTTCCATTGGAGCCTCTGATTTATACAACACTAAATTTAATAGAAAATAGACTTATAGATCTTCCATTTGACATGACGATTGAAAGCTTTGGAGTTCAAATAACTATCGAAATTTTTGTTTAGTTAGACCTTATGGATTCTGTAAAATAGGGATCATAACTCGTAACCTTTGGTTGCGAAATCATCAATAACTCTTTGTAGCGACCTTCAATTTGTATGAAATTTATTTTATTTGAAAATAGATTGATTTAACTTTCTAATGACATCTTTCATGAGTAATTTAGAGTATGATTTCCTATTCAAAGAATTTATGAAATATGCATCTCAAAGTTTCTCAGAATTCAGCCTTTGTCGATTTTGCTTATTCTTGTTCACTACTTTCAAAATCGATTTCTACCTAAAATCCATACTTCTATTGAGCTTTACATTATTGGTTTGAAATCTTGAATACTCTTATCCTTAGATAATTTGCATACCTGAATCAATTATGTAATATTTATGTTTGTATCGTATTGTTTCGTCTAGGCGCATGCATGTTTATTGTTCCCCATGTGCTTCCGATATATGCCACTTTTATTGCTCATGTCCTTTAGTCCTCTAGTGTTTGTGGGATATTCTGGACCTTTGCTAGAAATGGTAAAGGGTATGTTATGCTTGGAGCCTGTGATGCTCAACTATGTTTGGTGGTCAGATGGACCACATTATGTTTATGATCCAACTTCACCATCTATGTTTTTTATATATTAGCAGATCATATTCTGTCTATGATCCAATTAAAGCCCATCCTTCAAATTATGAATGTTTATGTTGACATCGTATTGCTTCATATTAGCATATGTATATTTCATTGTTCCGCATGTGCTTCCGATATATGCCACTTTTATTGCTCATGTCCTTTTGTACCCTGGTCTTTGTGGGATTTTCTGGACCATTGTCAAAAATGGTAAAGGGTATTGTGTTAAGAGCCAGCTATGCTCTTGCCGGCCCTACTAACTTCACTTAGACGTGGGTGGATGGAGCTCTCAGACGTGGGAGACTTATGTTTGGTGGTCATTCAGCGATGGATGATCCACATTCTGTTATGATCCCACTTCACCATCTATGTCTTTGATATGATATCAAGAGCATTGCTTATGAGTTTATTTTTGCGCTTTGAATAAGAATGAATGAATGTTATGTTCGATATGATATTGAGCTTTTGTTCCTTAATTGTTTATTTGATAAGCTTTGAGATTATTCTTATACCATTGATATGCTTCAAAATATGTTCTATGCACCTTTCATATGCTCTGAATCATTTCACATTATGTTAATATATTCTGAAACTCTTTATGCATCTTTGATATGCTCTAAAATATTTTATTTGTGATTGATATATTCTGAAACATTTCATATGTGTTTGACATGCTCCTAACTATTTTGGATGTCATTGTTATGTTTCCGAAATGTTTTATTTGCTATTGATATATTTTGAAACATTTCACACACCATTGATATGTTCTGAAATGTCCGAAGCATATGTGATATGCTCTGAAATGTTATATATGCCTTTGATATACTTTAAAACACTTTATACATCTTTGATATGCTCTAAAATATTTCATATTCCTAATGATTTATGATTATATATCTAAATGCTCTCTATGGATTATTACACCCTTGCCTTGCTATTCGATATCAAGTTTGATTTGAAAGCTATCATTTTTTGTCTTCGATTTGTTAGTCACTTGTTGAGCTCTATATTCTCATCCTATTGCTATATAAATTTTACAGGTTAACTTTTCGCTTATAGAAAATGTTAGAACTGAGTTGAGATAGTGGAAAGCTATGTAGATTTTGGACAAGTCTTATTATAAGATATTGTATAAGAATATTTTGTTTGTAATGAAATATTTAGATAAATATAAACTGATGTATCTTGTAAAAAGGTTAGAATACATCTCATGTGGAATCTTTGAATGTTATGTTTTACAATCATATGAAGTGGTGAAAAATGGGTGGTTTTGCATTTGTATAGATTTCTAAGACTGATGGTTTTATAAGTGTGGTTAATATTTTTTTTTAAGTCAATCTTCGAGTTTTGTGGATTATCGAGTGATGTGGTGTAAGATTTATAAACAACACAAGTTTTCTGAATGGATGTGAATGATCTTTGAAAATGTTTAATCAGTATCCTCAAATTTAGTTTGGATCCTGGGTTTGAATTGTGGATGAATTATATTATATTTCTGATTAAGACATGGTCACCCCTCTCAAATGTGATATAATTCGGGGGGCGTGATAGAGATGGTATTAGAGCATGATTTGAGGATCACTAAGACATACTGATAGATATATCATATTTGAAATATACTATGAGGTTTAGTGATTTTTATAGAGTGATTAACAAACAAAATTTTTCTTTTGATGATTTTAGGAAGCAAGAATGACGAGGTCATCAGGTTCTCCTATAGCATTGACTTCTGATTAGTTGAGCGGCATTATGAAAACCCTTGAGGCTATGACACATGTGATGCAACAACAAGTTCAAGAAGGAGAAAATGATAAAGCTAGGACATCAACTCAAGCTGGATTGGGAATAGAATAGTTTAAAAAGCTTAGTCCTCCAAGTTTTATCGGTGAACCTGATCTAATGGTTGCTGAACAATGGATGATGTGAATAGAGAAGATATTTGACGTCTTAAATTGTCCTGAAGACCAGAAGGTTCCTTTTGCCACTTTCATGTTAGAAGGGGAAGCTGAACATTGGTAATGAAGAGAATCAGTGAAATCAGGCATGAGCTCATTACTTGGAAAGTATTCACAGAAAAGTTTACTGATAAATATTTTTCAGATTATATCAGGGAGTAGAAGGAATTGGAGTTCTTAAATCTCATACAAGGAAACTTGATATTTGCAAAATATGAAGCTAAATTCACTGAGCTCTCCAGATTTGCCACGCACATGATCGATGAAAAAATTAGGAAGTCAAAAAGATTTGGGAGAGGTCTAAGACCAGCGATAAGGAGTCAGATATCGGCCTTAAAACTCTCTTCATATGCTGATGTGGTAGAAAGGGCTTTAATAATTGAAAGAGACTAGGAGAAGATACAGGAAATTAGGGGTAAGAAAAAGGATCAGTTTATTGCCAAAAGTAAGCGAGAAAATAAATATGAAGATAGTAATAAAAGGGTCAAGATATCTAGATTTAGGAAAAATAAGTCACCTCAGAGAACTTAGTCATGTCCAAAATACGGATTTAATCATGAAACAAGCCAATGTTATTCGGTGACCGGAGCATGTTTTGTTTGCGGGAAGTTATATCATAAAATAAAAGATTGCCTATTGAAAAAGAAGGATGAAACATGGCCTCCTAGGTCAACCGCCCAAGCTAGAGTATATGCCATCTTTGAACAGGATTCCCGAGCTTCCAAATTAGTGGTCGAAGGTATTATTCATTTTTGAAGATTAATACTTTTAGTTTGACTAATGCACCTGCAGTTTACTAATGAATAGGATATTTCAACCTTGTCTAAATGACTATGTAATTGTAATCGTTGATCAAGAAGAAAATATCCTAAGAATTAGGATCTTTTCTCTAATTAAAATGATTAAGAGGTATCATTCTGTGAATGAAACAACTTGGTAGCTAGAGGAAGAAATGAAGAAAATCTATCATCACCTTTTCGTCGATAAAGGTAGGATAAATTTAGAGGACTAAATTTTATTTTAAGGGGGGAGAGTGTAATATCCCTCATTTTTGAATTATTTATAATGATATATTTTAATTATTTATGAGAACATATTTATAAATTTGAGGATTTGTTTATTAATTCTCTTGATTAAATAATTTTATATGAAAAGTTGATTGTTAGGGACCTAAGTGTGAATATTAAAAATATGAAATGAATTATGAAAGATTCATATTAAGTTTAAAAAAAATAACATGGTGAGGACATGTATCACTTCCTTGTTTAAAGTAGTGCTACTTGTGTATATGCATAGGTGACACATAAGCACATTGCATGCATGCTTGACACCTAACTACCCATATATTACCTAAAACAATTAACAAATAGAAAAGAACGGGGTTTGGCTGCAACGTGAACTTGAGAAGAAGAAGAAGAAGAAGAAGAAGAAGAAGAAGAAGAAGAGAAGGAAGAGGAGAAGAAAAGAGAATTGGGGGTTTTGAGATTTTGGATCAAACCAACACTTTTGGGATCAAAATTTGTAAAGGCAAGTGTTCTAACCCCATCCTATATAATATCTTCTATCCTTTTTCTACTAAAATTTATCCTCATTCTTACTTTGATTATGTGAAAAATTTGGGATAAAAACCAAAATCTCTTTTGTTGGATGTCGAAGTATGAATCTGTATTATTATCAAGATTATGACCTATGTGCCTTTTTCTTGCTGTAACCTTTAGTATAGATCTCTGATTTAGACAAAACATAGCTTCTACAAAAATAGATTCACATATCTTTCTTTTGCAACTGAGTTTCAAGAATTTGGAGTTTATTTGCTAGCCCAAACATTTGTTTCAATTGAGCATATAAAATCTATAAAATAGAGTCTGTACCTCTTGACCTTTCATCACTATATTGCTTATATCTTTCTGTTTGAGTCTTTGATTTATACAACACTAAATTTATCAGAAAATAGACTCATAGATCTTTCATTTGATAATCAGATTCAAAGATTTGAAGTTCAAATGACTGTCAAAATTTCTGTTTTGTTAGACCTTATGAATTCTATAAAATAGGGATCATAACTCCTGACCTTTGGTTGCGAAATCATAATAACTCTTTGCAGAAATCTTCAATTTGTGTGAAACTTATTTCATTTAAAAATAAATTGATTTAACTTTCTAATGACATCTTTCATGAGTAATTCGGAGCATGATTGCCTATTTAAAGAATTTATGAAATATGCCTCTCAAATTTTATTAGAATTCAGCCTTTGTCGATTTTGCCTATTCTTGTTCACTCCTTTGGAAATTGATTTCTACCTAAAATCCATACTTTTATTGAGCTTTACATTATTGGTTTGAAATCTTGAATACTCTTATCCTTAGATAATTTGCATACCTGAATCAATTATGTGACATTTATATTTGTATCGTATTATTTCATCTAGGTGCATGCATGTTCATTGTTACGCATGTGCTTCGGATATATGCCACTTTTATTGCTCATGTTCTTTTGTACTCTAGTGTTTGTGGGATATTCTGGACCTTTGCCAGAAATGGTAAAGGGTATGTTATGCTTGGAGCTTGCGATGCTCTACTATGTTCGGTGGTTGGATGGACCACATTATGTTTCTGATCCCACTTCACCATCTATATTTTTGATATGTTATTGGATCATATTTTGTCTATGATCCAATTAAAGCCCATCATTCAATTGAGCCTTATAGTACTACTTAAATTCGTATAGACTCTTGTTCTTTATTCTTTGAATATCTGAATATAAATTATGAATGTTTATATTGACATCATATTACCTTATATTAACATATGTATATTTCATTGTTCCGCATGTGCTTCCGATATATGCCACTTTTATTACTCACGTCCTTTTGTACGCTGGTGTTTATGGGATTTTCTATACCTTTGTCAGAAATGGTAAAGGGTATTGTGTTCAAAGCCAGCTATGCTCTTGCCGGCCCCACTGACTTGACTCAAACGTGGGTGGATGGAGCTCCTAGACGCGGGAGACTTATGTTTGGTGGTCATTCGCGATGGATGATCCATATTCTGTTATGGTCCCACTTCACTATCTATGTCTTTGATATGATATCCAAAGCATTGCTTCTAAGTTTGTTTTTCAGCTTTGAATAAGAATGAATGAATGTTATGTTTGATATGATATTGAGCCTCTATTCCTTAATTATTCATTTGATAAGCTTTGAGATTATTCCTATACCATTGATATGCTTCAAAATATGTCCTATGCACTTTTGATATACTCTGAATCATTTCACATTCTGTTGATATATTCTGAAACTCTTTATGTATCTTTGATATGCTCCGAAATATTTCATTTGTGATTCATATGTTCTGAAACATTTCATATGTGTTTGACATGCTCCTAATTGTTTTGAATGTCATCGTTATGTTTCCGAAATATTTCATTTGCTATTGATATATTCTGAAACATTTCACACGCCATTAACATGTTCTGAAATGTCTTAAGAATCTGTGATATGCTCTGAAATGTTATATATGCCTTTTATATGTTTCGAAACACTTTATACATCTTTGATACGCTCTGAAATATTTCGTATTCCTAATGATTTATGATTATGTATCTAAATGCTCTCTATGGATTCTTACACTCTTGCCTTGCTATTCGATATCAAGTTTGATTTGAAAGCTATCTTTCTTTGTCTAGGATATGTTAGTCATTTACTGAGCTCTATATGCTCACCTTGTTGCTATATAAATTTTATAAGTTAACTTGTCACTTATATAAAACGTTAGAACTAAGCTGAGATAGTTGAAAGCTATGTAGATTTTGGACAAGTATTGTTGGGAGATATTATATAAGAATATTTTGTATGTAATGAAATATTGTAGATAAATATGAACTGATGTATCTTGTAAAAAGGTTAGAATACTTCTTAGTGTGGAATCTTTGAATGTTATGTTTTACAATCATATGAAGTGGTGGAAAATGGTTGGTTTTGTATTTATACAGATTTCTAAGATTGATGGTTTTATATGTGTCGTTAATATTTTTTGTTAAGTCAATCTTCGAGTTTTGTGGATTATCGAGTGATGTGCCATAAGATTTATAAACTGTACAGGTTTTTTGAATGGAAGTGAATGATCTTTGAAAATGTTTAATCAATATCCTCAAATTTAGTTTGGATCATGAGTTTTGATTATGGACGAATTATATTATATTTATGATTAAGACAGGATCACCCCTCTTAAATGCGATATAATTCAGGGGGCGTGATAGGTATGATTGGTACAAGCACACTCACGGAGTTCCAATATGGAGGCAATTCAAGAGCGGGCTGCTACGCCGCTTCGGACCATATGAGTATGATGACATTAACAGTTAACTTGCAAAAATCCATCAGACCTTCACAGTTCAGGAATGTTAGACCAAGTTTGAAAGACTTTCTAACTAAGCAAGGGACTAGTTAGAAAAATAATTATTGGGGACTTTTATCGAGGGGCTAAAGCCGGAGATTCGAGGAGAAGTCAAAGCGCGATAGCCCTATACGCTGATGGCGGCTATCTCTTTCACGCGTCTACAGGATGAACAGTTGAACAAGGAACATTGGAGGACGAAAGTAATCACACGACCAGTAGCATAGAGACCTTCGGCCTCATCTACCACCAGCTAACCACCTTAGATGAAGAAATTATCGAGTGAAGAACTTCGCGACAGATCCACAAAGGGCTTATGCTGGAATTACAACACGTTATGGAGCCGTGACCACCATTGCAAAAAGGGGAGACTTCTCATGGTCGAACCCATTGAAGAATCTAAACATGAAGAGGACAACCTTGAGCATAAAGAGAACGCAAAGGAGGACCTGCAGTTGGCCGATTGCATGACTTACGCTCTAGTATGCGAACCTAAAAATAATGAAAGTTGAAAGATTCCTTAAGCAACGGCCCGTTAGCATCCTTGTCAAGTCCAGGAGCACCAACAACTTTATGAACAACAAGGTTGCTGCACGATTGATGCTCCAATATGAAGATTCTAGTAGGTTCAATGTCAAGGTAGCTGATGGCCGAATCCTAAAGTGCAACCAAAAGTGCTCGTGGGTGAAATTAAGGCCAATAGATCATTGTTGATTTTTTCCTCCTCCCTCTCGATGATTATGAAGTGGTGCTAGGCATTGAATGGTTATACATAAAAGGTGATATTTTTTGGAACTTTTCAAAGCTATCCATGAAATTTTTTAGTAAAGAAAAATAGGTGATCCTACGCACGAAAAGAGGGAGCGAAGTGACTACGGTTGCAATACAGTGCTTAGAGAAGGTACCACAAAAAAAGTCCAATGGCTTCTTAATTCAAATTCAAGAACTTCAAGAGATGAAGCCGAAGGAGATTGAAAATATGAACCCTCTCCCATAGCTTGCTGAAATTTCAGGCGCCTTCACCAAACCGATCCGACTACCTCTTATCAGGCTGCCCAACCCCCCTACGTTAAACTGGCCACCAGCTAATGCTAGGCCAAATTGCTGCCCATATCCTCAGAGATCAAAGCTAAGAAAATCGCTCAGGAGATGATAAAGATAGATTATTCAATCGCGCTTTTTCCCCGCTATGACATTCATCCCTACATCTTTGTCTCTAGAGATAAGCTTTTTCTTAAGTGCTACATCTTGTCGAACCCGCCATGGTTTTTGACACGATAGTCCTAGATCTCGGTCGGATTCCAGGACTTCCCCTAGGAGTGAACCATGATGGTCGAAGTCTTCCCTGATGATGACCTTTGATCCACGGTCGGTGATCGCAGGAAGATTGAGTCCCTCTAGTGGTAGAATCAAAGTAAGAGAGGGATCATTTGTAGGACTCAACGAAATATAAACATTACCCCTCCCACTTTGAAGAAAGATGCTCCCACTTAGACGAGTGGAACTTATACTCACGACCACAATGTCATCTTGTCACGGACTTAGCTGGTTTTGCTTAAGTCATGCAGCCGATAGAATCCCAGAAGAAGCTCTATAGATTTTGATCTCTAAGGGGGATCAACCATTGGAATGCTATAGGGATTCCTCTCTCCTAGAACTCGGCACAAGGCTGAATAAAAGATTAACCTTGCTTGATAAAAGAGAGGGGGCGATTACATCATTAAATATGACTCAAACCCTAGCCCTATGGGGTGCTTGTCTAAGTAGAATTACCCCTTTGCCCCTCCTCTAGTTGACTGCCTTAGTAGGTGTAGGCGGTGGCTAGGTTGGCTCTATAGCCAACCTAAGCAGATAGGAACCCTAGCCGACCAACCTAGTAAAGGGGGCAATGGCCACTAAGCCCTAAGCCCCAATCTAAACCCTAGCCACACTTTTTTATAGGATAGAAGTGGCTAGGTGGGGTTTTTTATAATCCCACAAGGTTTTTATTGACCACTAAGCCCTAAGGCCCTAATCTAAACCCTAGCCACACTTCTTTATAGGATAGAATTGGCTAGGTGAGGTTTTTTACAATCCCACAAGGTTTTTATTGACTACTTCTGGGTTGATCAGGACTCAACCTTGTTGGAGTCCTATCAAGCCCGCCCTCTTAAAATTAGCCTTGTCCTCAAGGCTGAGTGTCCTTAAACTCTGGGAACCGAGTCTTCAGCTCCTCATAAGGCTCCCACATTGCATCTTTGTATGGTAAGTTATTATACTTCACTAGTACTTCAGTTGAAGGGCATTGACGGTGCATCACAATCCTCTGATTAAGTATAGCTTCAGGTTTAGCTTGAATCTCGCCATCATTTGTAGTGTTCGATAGCTGAGTTTGTGTCAACTCACGTTCCCCCAATTTTGGCTTTAGCAAGGATATGTGGAAGACAGAATGGATCTTAGAGTCATTTGGAAGCTTTAATTTGTATGCCACAGCCCCAATAGGCTCCAAAATCTGATATGGTCCATAGAATCACGGAGATAGCTTCATCGACACTCTAGTGTTGATTGATAGCTGCTTGTATGGTTTTAGGCAAAGGTAAACCTAATCTCCTACTGAAAATTCTCGCTCGCTCCGGTGAGTGTCTGCTTGTTGCTTCATGCGGGTTTGAGCGACAGTTAGGTTGTGTTTCAGTAGCTACAGAAGCTTATCCCTGTCAATTAAGTTTTGGTCGACCTAATCTACTTTGGTCATACCAAGTACATATTTCTATAATACAGGGAGCGATCGATCATATAATGCCTTATAAGGTGTACATTTAGTTGATGAATGATAAGTTATGTTATATCACCATTCGGCCCAAGGGAGCCACCTTGTCCACTCTTTGGACTGGTCACTGGTGAAGCACCGTAAGTCTTGAGGCATCTATTCCCCACTTCTATTTGGTCATCCATCTATGGATAATAGGCTATGCTTATCTTCAATTAGGTGCTCTATAATTGGAAGAGCTTGGTCCAAAATTTACTTGTAAACACCCTGTCACGGTCGCTCTAAATTGACCTTGGCATCCTATGTAGTTTTATAATATTTTTCATAAAAAGTTGAGCAATGCTGGCAGCAGTATAAAGATGTCCCACAGCACAGAAATGAGCATATTTGGTTAGACGATCTACCACCGCAAAGATCGTGCTTTTACCTAGAGATGGTGGTAGCCCTTCAATGATATCCATGGAGATGTCAGTCCATGCTAAGTCCGGTATAGGTAGTGGTTGTAGTTTTCCCGGATTTGCGATTGTTTTACCTTTCTACTACTGGCACACATCACATTTGGATACATAATCATAAATCAATTTTTTCATGCCCTTCCAAAAGAACTTTTGCTTTACCCTCTTGTATGTTCTCAGAAATCTAGAGTGCCTTGCTGAAGGTGAAGAGTGCATCTAGTGCAAAATAATCTAGATGCAAGGGGAAGAAGGAACAATTACAATTCGGCGTTTTTAGCGTAGGTCCTTTGAATCCCAAGTGTAGTGGCCCATAGAACCCGGATCCTTCTTCAATTTTTCTATGATGTCTCAAGTCTCTGGGTCATTCTTCCATTCCTCCCTAATATTTTTGAGGAAGTCGGTGGAGGGAAGGGAGATGGCTGAATTTTTAGCTTGTCCCGACAATCGTGATAGAGCATTTGCAACAATATTCTGATTGGACTCCAGCAAGGTTGAGTCATAATCATCTTAGTACTAGACAATAAAAACTCTGTTAGATTGTAATAAAGCCACTCCTATCTTATGAAGGAGTATGGCTAATATCTAGATTAGCCCTTAGGGCTTAGTAGCCGCCACACCCCTTACTGGGTTGGTTGGCTAGGGTTTCCCCCTGCTTAGGTCGGCTATAGAGCCACTTAGCCGCTACTATTCCTATTAAGGCAGGTTGGCTATAGGAGGGGCAAAGGAGTAATTCTACTTAGGCAAGCACCCCCTTAGGCTAGGGTTTTGATCCCTATTTAAAGATGTAGCCGCCGCGCCTCTTGAATCAAGCGATTATCAATTTTATTTCAGCCTTGTGCCGAATCTAGGAGGGAGGAACTCCTACAGCGTTCCAAGGGTTGATCCCCTTCAAGGATCAAAATGTATAGGGCTCCTTCTGGGGTTCTATCATATGGTATCAGAGCAGTGATCTTGCTACCCCTGTAGCCATCTCAGCCACCTCCACCTTCCTAAGCAATTACCACAATTGCTATGACACGCGCCTCCACCTTCCACCCTAGCCGCAGATCTAATCAGTCTGCCGCTGCCCCCTACGTTTGATCTAAAAATCTGGTATTTTTTTTATCATCCATGCCTCTTCAATACTACAAGATTCCTTACTTTACACATTGAATATTTTTTCCAAATTTTATCCACTGCAAATTTCGTTTATCTCAAACATTATCGTTGTTACAAAGGCGGAATGCTGCAGAAATTTTAAGCCGTGTTTTTGCCTCTTGAAATCGCCTTATTCCTTCTCCTTTCTGGCAGAAATTTTTATACAATTCTAAAGATCAAGTTGGCTTTCATCTAGATTTGATTTCTCAAAAAACTCCTTCTGGAACTGGTTTTCTTGTGCAATCTTTGACCATCACGCAGTTTTGAAATTTTACGACGAAGGAATCTGCTTTTCATCTTTTGCCCTATTTCCCTACTGTTATGCTGCCAAAATTTCGTCAAACCTTTTACTGGTATTAACAACATATGAACCAAGGGTTTCTATATAATTTTCTTGAACTTTCCTTTGGAATTTATGCCGAGAAGTCATCGTTTCTTCGACGTAAAATCGATTCAGCAGGACAGCACATCACAACACTTTTTTTCACCGAATTCTATCAGATTTGAGTGCTATTTTTTGTGACATTTTGGACTCTCTTTTCCTCATCTCAAAACCCTACCATCCTCACCAAAAACCCTTCAAAACTCTACCCTAAACCGAAACCAAACAGCCCCCCAAATCTGCCCTAAACCGCAGCCTACTTCTATCAAAACCGATTCACCTTCCAACTGGCCACCCCCTTCTCCAAAATTCTCATGCCACTAACTTGACAATAGAAAAAAGATCTCAATATTACAGATCTTTGAAGCCTTTGAAAATCGCATGGAAGAGAAGATACAATCCCTTTTCGCCGAATTCAGCATTGGCCGACCGTTGAGCCCGAGGAAATCACAACACAGAGAAACTTTAGATCAGCGAGATGATCCTCAAGAACATGGCCAAATCACCTCTGATCTCAATAATCCATGCATGAAGGTTGACTTCCCTAGATGGGAAGAAGGAGACCTGATCGGGTGGATCTCGCACGCCGAGCGCTCTTTTTAGTTCTACCAAACTGCCGATGTCACACGAGTGGAGATTGCTGCCATCCACCTCGAGGGTATTCAGTAGTTTAATTGGTTTGAGCACACCCATGGATAACTCTCTTGGCAGCGATTCAAGGAAGGACTACTAAACCGCTTTAGACCAACTGATTTCGACAACATCGATAGACAATTGGTAAAGATTCGTCAAACCTCTACAATACAAGAATACCAAAAAGGTTTGAGCGTTTATCTAACCAAACTAAGAATTGGTATGAGAAACAACTTTTAGGTACTTTTATCGAGGGCCTAAAGCCGGAGATCCGAGGAGAAGTAAAGGCGCGGCAATCGTATACTCCTATGGCGGTGATTTCCTTTGCGCGTATCTATGAAGAACAATTGAACCACAAGGTACAAAGGATAAGAGTCGCTCCCCGACCAGCCATGCCGAGGCCTATTGCCCACTCTACTACCATCCAAGTCCCTGCACCAAAAAAGTTGACAAGAGACGAGCTTCATGAACGATCAGCCAAGGGGTTGTGTTGGCATTACGACGAACCGTGGAGCCACGAACATCGCTGCAAAAAGGGCCGACTCCTCATGATTGAACCAACAGAGGATGCGGACAATGAAACATCTGAAGAAAACCTTGAACCTAAAGAAGAAGCCATGGAGGAAGAGTCCCAACCGGCCAACTATGTAGTGCACGGATTGGCCAGCTACTCCAACCCGCAGATGATGAAAGTTGGAGGACTTCTAAAATAGCAACCCATCACCATTCTCATCAACACATGCATCACCAATAACTTCCTCAATAGTAAGGTTGCTGCACATTTGGCACTTTAAATCAAAGGTTGCAACAAGTTCGACGTAAAGGTCACCGACGGTCGAATCTTTAATTGCGACCAACAGTGCCCGCGGGTGAAACTACTCCTCCAAGACCAAGAAGTGGTAGCTGATTTCTTCCTCCTACCCATCGATGATTATGAAGCCATACTCAGGATCGAATGGCTCATAACACTAGGTCATATCTCCTGGAATTTTTCTAAATTGATCTTGAAATTTTATTGCAAAGGGAGACAGGTCATGTTACGAGGCAAGCGCGTGGGCCAAATTTCCATCATTTCGCCGCAACAAATGGAGAAAGTTTTGCACAAAGCACATGGTGGATTCTTGATGCATATTCAGCAGCCATCTATGGGGGAGAATGTACAAAACTCAAATCCTAAGCTTGGCCTTTGCCTGAATGAATTTACGGATGTTTTCTTGGAGCCGCCGAGGTTGCCCCCTAACCGGCCGCATGACCATCGCATTCCTATTTTGCCAGATAAACCTCTAGCAAATTTACGATCGTACCACTATCCTCACTTGCAGTAGGATGAGATCGAGAACATTGTTCAAGAGATGCTTGACAACGGGGTGATTCGACCGAGTTGCAGCCCTTACTCCTCACCGGTGTTGCCAGTGCGCAAGAAAGATGGTACGTGGCGGATGTGCATTGACTACCCGGCTCTAAACGCCATCACCATCAAGGATAAATATCCTATCTCATTCGTAGATGAACTCTTGGATTAATTAAAAGGAGCCCGAGTTTCTTGGACTCTCTGATCCGGATACCATCAGATTCGGGTATGCACTGAAGATATTTTGAAAACTGCATGTCGCACGCATAACAGCCACTACGAGTTTCTACGTAAAGTGGAGTATCTTGGGCAAATTATATTAGAGGATGGAGTGGTGGTGGACCCGACAAAGATCGAGGCAATGCAAGGATGGCCGAGACCTACAAAGGTACAATCACTATACGATTTCCTTAGACTCATGGGCTACTACCAAAATTTTGTGAAAGATTATGGCAAGATCAGTGCCCGTTCATGTCCTTACTGAAGAAAGACTCCTTCTTGTGGTCGGATAAAGCCTCCGCAGCCTTCGAATGACTCAAGGCAGCCAAGACGATGACGTCGGTCCTAGCATTGCCCGATTTCGATCGTACTTTTGTCATTTAGGCCGATGCGTCAGGAGTTGAAATTGAGGTTATTCTTATGCAAGATGGTCGACTCCTAATTTACACCGAGGCTTCCCCCACACTCCATACGAGGTTTTTACAGGAGATACCAATTACTATCAAATTTAAAATATGGTTGGATACATGTCCATGGCACGAAAGAGGAGTAAAACTATTTACCCATCGTTGTTGCTCCGAGGAAGATATTTTCTACTCCAAAAAATATTTAAGACTTCGGTGGTCGGTCTTAATCTAGAATCGTCAACAGATCAGGTAGGGTCTCCACTTCGTGATGGCATGTACGATGACAAGCATTTCTTTATCATACATGAATATTTTGAGATGAGAGGGAGACAAAGCTTTGCTAGTGTAAGAAAGGGGTCAGCCATCTTGCATTAAAACAGCCCTAATTCCAACTCCAGATGCGTCGGCCTCAATCACGAAGGTGCGGCTGAAATCGCACAGCACTAGGACCGGCGTCATCGTCATGGCTATCTTGAGTCGATCAAAGGCTATAGAGGCTTTATCCACCACAAGGAGTCTTTCTTTAGTAGGGATGTGAGTGGGGCACTGATCTTGCCATAATCTTTCACAAATTTCTAGTAGTAGCCCGTGAGTCCAAGGAAGCCTCGCAGCGATTTTATGTTTGTAGGTCTCAACTATCCTTGCATTGCTTTGATCTTTATCGTGTCTACCGCCACTCCATCCTCTGATATAATGTACCCTAGGTACTCCACTTTACGCAGTAAAAAGTTACACTCAGATTGTTTAACATAAAATGTATTCTCCCAAAGAATCGTGAGAATAATTCGTAAGTGCTGAAAATGCATATCAAGTGTAGGGCTGTAAATAAGGATATCATCAAAAAGTACCAATACGAACTTGCATAGAAACCTTCAAAAAATATTGTTCATCAAGCTTTGAAAAGTAGAAGGAGCATTAGTAAGTCCGAAGGGCATTACCAAAAACTCGTAGTGGCCATTATGTGTATGGAATGTACTTTTCAAAACATCTTCAGTGCATACACAAATATGATGATACTCGAAATGTTGATCCAATTTAGTAAAGACTCGGGCTCTTTTTAGTTCATCCAAGAGCTCATCTACTACTATATAGGGTATTTGTCCTTGACGGTGATGGCATTCAAAGCCCGGTATTCAATGCACATCCGTCACATACCATCCTTCTTGCGCACTAGCAACACCAACGAGGAGTAAGGGCTACAGCTTGGTCGAATTACTCCTATGTCGGGCATCTCCTTGACGATGTTCTCAATCTCATCCTTCTGCAAGTGAGGATGTGGTACAATCTCAAATTTACTGGAGGTTTGCTCGGCCAAATAGAAATGCGGTGGTCATGCGGCCGGTTAGGGGGAAGCCCACATGGCTCTATGAAAACATCCACGAATTTATCCAGCAATTGGGCAAGCTTAGGATCTAAATTTTACACTTTTTCCTCCTTTGATGGCTTCTGGATATGCATCAAAAATCCACCATTTATTTTGTGTAGCACCTTCTCCATTCGCTGCGTCGAAATAGTGGAAATATGGCTCCCGCGCTTGCCTCGCAATGTGACCTATCTCCCTTTACAATAAAACTTCATGGTTAGCTTAGAGAAATTCTAGTATATGTCACCTAATATTGTGAGTCATTCAATCCCAAGTATGCCTTCGTATTCATGATGGGTAGGAGGAAGAAATTGGCTACTACTTCTTGGTCGTGTAGGAGTAATTTTACCCACGGGCATTGTTGGTCGTAATTGAGGATTCAACCGTCGGCAACCTTTACGTCAAACTTGTTGCAACCTTCGATTTCAAGCACCATGTGTGCAGCAATCTTGCTATTGAGGAAGTTATTTGTGTTGCCCGTATTAATGAGAACGATGATGGGTTGCTATTTAAGAAGTCCTCCAACTTTCATCATCTGTGGGTTGGAGTAGCCGGCCAACACATACACTGCATAGTCGACCGGTTGGGATTCTTCCTCCGTGGCTTCATCTTCGGGTTCGAGACTTTCTTCACATGGTTCACTGTTGTTATCCTCTACTGGTTCAGTCATGAGGAGCCGACCCTTTTTGCAGTGATGTTCTCGGCTCCATGGTTCATCATAGTGCCAATATAATCCCTTGGCCGATCATTCATGAAGCTCGTCTCTTGTTAATTTTTTTGGCGCGAGAGCTCGGATAATAGTAGAGGCGCTGAAAGCTTCAGCATGGCTAGTCGGGTAGTGACCATTGTCCTTTGTACTCCGTGGTTCAATCGTTCTTCTTGGATTCTCACGAAGGAAATCGCCGTCGTGAGAGTGTACGGTTGCCGCGCCTTTCTCCTCGAATCTCTATCTTTAGGCCCTCGATAAAAGTCCCTAAAAGTTACTTTTCAGACCAATCCATACTACGGTTAGATAAATGTTCAAACCATATTTGGTATGCGTGTATTGTCAAGGTTTGTCGAATCTTCACCAATTGTCCGTCGATATTGTCGAAATCGGTCGGTCCAAAGCGATTTAGTAGTCCTTCCTTGAATCACTGCCAAGAGAGACCTCCATGGGTGTCCTCATACCAATTAAACCACTGAATAGCATCTCCCTTGAGGTGGATGGCAGAAATCTCCATCCTTGTAGCATCGACGGTTCAGTAGAACCAAAAATAGCATTCCGTGCGCATGACCCCTCCGACCGGGTCTCCTTCTTCCCATCTAGGGAAGTCAACCTTCATGCATGAAGTGTTCGGATCAGGGATGATGTGGCCTTGCTCTTGAGGATTGTCTCGCCAATCTGATGTTTCTCCTTGTTGTGATTTCTTTGGGCTAGGTGGTTGGCCCATGCTGAATTCGACAAAAAAGGATCGCATCTTCTCCTCCATGCGACTTTTAAAGGCTTCGAACTTGGCATTGATGGCTTCCTCTGATGCCATGGTGTATGCCTCTAGATCTGTAATATTAAGATCTTTCTTTTGTTGTCGAGTTAGTGGCAAGAGAATTTTTGGAGAGAGGATGACCGGTTGGATGGGTGGATCGGTGTAGATGGGGGTAGGCTATGGTTTAGGGCTAATTTAGGAGGCTGTTTGGGATCAGTTTAGGGTGCAGTTTGGAAAGGTATTTAGTGAGGATGGTAGGGTTTGTATATAAGAGAAAGAGATTCTAAAACCTGCAAAAGATAGCATTTAAATCCAATGGAATTCGATAAAGAAAGGTGCTACGATGTGCTATCTTGTCGAACATATTTTACGTTAGAGAAATGATGACTTCTTAACATAAATTCCAAAGAAAAACTTGAGAAAAATATACAAAAATCCTTGGTTTAGATGTGGTCAATATTAGCAAAAAGTTTGACAAAATTTTAACAAAATAACGATAGGAAAATAGGGTAAAAGACGGAAGGTAGATCCTTCATCGTAAAATTCTAGCACTACATGATGATGAATTAAGGCATAATAAAACTAGTTTCAGAAGGAGTTTTTTCCAGAGATCAATCTTAGATAAAAGCTATGATGATCTATGAAATTTTATAAAAGTTTTGGCCAAAAAGGAGAAGCAATAAATCAGTTTCAAGAGGCAAATAGGCAGCTGAAAATTTCTGCAGCGTTTTACGTTCGCAACAATGATAACGTTTGCGACGGTAGAAATTTACAGTGGATAAAATATTGAAAAACTCTTCAATGTGTAAGGTAAAAGATTTTGTAGTATTGAAGAGGCATGGGTAATGAGAATATACCAGATCTCTAGTTCAAACGTAGGGGGCAGCAGTAGATTGATTTATTTTGCGGCTTCGGGATGAAGGTGGAAGCGTGTGTCGAAGCAATTGTGAAAATTTCTTGGGAACGTGGGGGAGCCAGAGATGGCAGCAAGGATAGCAGGAATGCTGCTCTGATATTAGATGATAGAATCACAGAAGGAGCTCTATAGATTTTGATCTCTGAGGGGATCAACCCTTAGAACGTTATAGGGGTTCCTCCCTCCTAGAATTCGGCACAAGGATAAATAAAAAGATTAATCTTGCCTGATAAAAGAGAGAGGGCGGCTAAATCATTAAATAGGACTTAAACCCTAGCCCTAGTATCATGCCCCCCCCGCCCCCCCCCCCCCCCCCCCCCCCCCCCCCCCCCCTCCCCGAATTATATCACATTCGAGAGGTGTGACCTTCTCTTAAAAATATCGATAATATTATCAACAACATAATCCATCCAGGATCCAAACAATCATTTGAGGATACTAAGAATAACATGCAAAGTCATTCAATCACTTCCATAGAAACCTGTGTAGATTATAATGTCTTCACATTCTATTAATGAATCACGAAACCGATCCAAAACCAACATAGCTAAATATAATTCTACATTCATAAGGTCCACCAATATGATAAATCCATATGGCTTTGAAAACAACAATATACCACCACTTCATATATTATACAACAAGTTTAACATTCAAGATCCCAAACAAGAGGGTACTTTTAAAACCATTACATAGTTATCCCTCTTTAAAATATGTCTATAATTTTACTTTAGACACCAGGTATACACATACAACGATAACATATTATCTAATAAAGATTTAGCCTAATAACTTCTTGCTTTCCCATTGCTTTAACACGGTATCAAGTATTTCAATAAATGTCATGCTAACCCAAAGAAGATTAAATAGCAACAGAGTGAGCTAAGAAACCTAGCAAGTATCAAACATGTTGAAGGCAAGGAAAGATGTTTACGAATTGAACCTGATATCAGAACGCAAGGTAGGGAATACAAAAGTTTTCACACATAGCAGCATCAGATCAGATTTAAATCCATAAGGTTCATCTCATTCGAAGCATACCATAAAAATTTAGGAAGGTAATTGGAGCATATATGGCAATCAGAAACATTTTGGTATATATCAATGACATATAAAGTTTTAGGAGCGTATCAATAACACATAAAATACCTCTGAACATGTCAAGTGAACAAATATCGAACTTAAGCTCGTATGTCACATTTGAAATTGGATGCATATCATAGGCGTAAGAATGTCAAGTAGCATATCAATGGCAAACAAAATATTTCGGAGCATATCAATGAGAATACGAAACATTTCGAAGTATATCAAAGAGGTATAGGACATTTTGAAACATATCAATTATGTGTAAAATGTTCAAAATATATCAATAGCAAATGAAACATTTCGAAAGATATCAAAGATGCATAGGACATATTTCGAAGCATATCAATGGTGTACGAATAATTTCAAAATCTTATCAAATGAACAAGTAATGAACAGAAGCTCAAATATCATTCAGACATAACATTCATTTCATTTTTACCCAAAGCACAGAAACAAACTCATAAGCAATGCTTTGGATGTCATATCAAAGACATAGAGGATGTAGTGGGACCATAAACATAATATGGATTATCCATCACTGAATGACCACCAAACATAAGTCTCCCACGTCTGAGAGCTCCATCCACCAACGTCTGAGTGAAGTCAATGGGGGCTGGCAGAGCATCGCGGGCTCTAAGCACAATACCCTTTACCATTTCTGGCAAAGGTCCAGAATTATCCCACAAATACCAGAGTACAAAAGGACATGAGTAACAAAATTGGCATATATCGGAAGCACATACGGAACAACAAAATATACATGTACCAAATATAAAATAATACGATGAATACATAATATGCATTCAGATAGGTAAGGAATAAGGAATAAGAGTACGCAAGATTTCAAAGCAATGATATAAGGCTCCAAAGAAGAAAGACTTTAGCTAGATCACAGATAGAATATGATCCAATATCATATCAAAAAACATTGATGGTGATGTGGGATCACATACATAATATGATCCATCCATTTCTTGATGACCATCAGACATAAGTAGAGCATCACAGGCTCTAAGCATAATACCCTTTACCTTTTCTAGCAAAGGTCCAGAATATCCCACAAACACCACAGTACAAAAGAACATGAGCAACAAAATTGGCATATATCGGAACCATATGCGGAATAATAAAATATACATGTGCCAAATATGAAATATATGATGAACATAAATATCCATAATATGCATTCAGATAGGTAAGGAATAAGGAATAAGAGTATGTAAGATTTCAAAGCAATGATATAAGACTCTAAAGAAGAAAGACTTTAGCTAGATCACAGACAAAATATGATTCAATATCATATAAAAAAAACATAGATGGTGATATGGGGTTACATACATAATATGATCCATCCATTTTTGGATGACTAACAAATAGAAGTAGAGCATCACAGGCTCTAAGCATAATACCCTTTACCTTTTCTAGCAAAGGTCCAGAATATCCCACATACACCATAATACAAAAGGACATGAGTAATAAATTTGGCATATATCGGAAGCATATGCAAAATAATAAATCATGCATGCACCTAAATAGAATAATATAATGTAACATTGATTAATTAATAATATATTCTGATATGTAAGGAAGTCAAAGACAAGAGCATGAGAGATTTCAGTTTTGAAATGGATGAAGCAAATATAGGCAGAATTATTCTAGCAGAATTCCGAAGGCAAATTACAAAGTTATTCAGACGATCAAACATGCTCCAAATTACTCAAGAAAGGTATTGTTAAAAAGCTAAATCAATCTAGTTTCATACAAAATAAGTTTTATACAAATTGAAAGTCTCTATAAAGAGTTATTTTTGATTTTACAACCAAAGGTCCGGAATCATAGTCCCTATTTTGTAAAATTCATATGGTCCATCAAAATAGGGGTTTTGATAGTTATTTGGACTCCAAATCTTTTAATCTTGGTTTCACCAGAAAGATCAATGAGCCTATTTTCTAAGAAAAATTTTAAATAAATTAGGAACTCCAACAGAAAGATATGAGCAATATAGTGATGAAAAGTCAGGAGCTACTGACTCTGTTTTACAGATTTTATATGTTTAATTAAAATAAATGTTTGGGCTAGCAAATGAATCCTAAATTCTTCAAACTCAAGTTTAAAGAAAGATATTTGAATCTAGTTTTAGAAAAACTAAGTTCTGTCCAAATAAGAGGTCTGTACTAAAAGCTACAGCAAGAACAATATAGACAGGTTATAATCTTGAAAATATTATAGATTCATACTTAGGCAGCCAACAAAAGATTTCGGATTTGTTTGGAATTTTCTTCATAAATCAAGGCAAAAACAAAGATAAATTTCAGTAGGAGGAAGATAAAATACTTGCCTTTACAAATTTTGATCCCAAAGGTGTGAATTAGATCACAATCTCAAAATCCCCAAATTTCTTCTTCTTCTTCTTTTTCTTCTTCTTTCTTCTTCTTCTTCTCCTAAAGTTCATGTTGCAGCCAAAACCCATTTTTTTCTCTAATTATTAATTGTTTAAGCTAACATATAGGTTGATAGGTGGCAAACATGCATGCAATGTGCTTATGTGTCACCTATGCACATGCACATGCACAGGTGGCATTACTTTTAAACAAGGTGATGACACATATCCTCCCGTTTTCTTTATTTTTTTATTAACTTAATATGAATCTTTCATAATTTATTTTATATTTTTAAGATTCAAATTTAGGTCCTTAGAATTAATAAAATTATTTTATTAAAATTTTATTTTTAATATAAAATTATTTAATCCAAAGAATTAATAAACAAATCCTCAAATTTATAAATGGGTCCAAATAAATAATTTAAAATAAATCATTATAAATATTTTAAAAATGAGGGATATTACACCTAGGGGTGCTTGCCTAAGTAAAATTACCTCTTTGCCCCTCCTCTAGTCGACCTACCTTAGTAGGTGTAGGCGGTGGCTAGGTTGGCTCTATAGCTGACCTAAGTAGGTAGAAACCCTAGCTAACCAGCCCAATAGAGGGCACGGTGGTCACTAAGCCCTAAGGCCCCAATCTAAACCCTAGCCACACTTCTTTATATGAGAGAAGTGGCTAGGTAAGGTTTTATTACAATCTCATAGGGTTTTATTGACTACTTCTATGGTAATTAGGATTCAACCTTGTTGGAGTCCTATCAGCGACACCCTTGCAAGTCCGTTCGCATAGGTTAGCCTCCCCAAAACCTCCTAGGGTCTCTTAGGACCTACAAAAGAGAAAACGGGTTAGCGGAAGCACTTCCCATGGGATCCACAAGCAATAGCTTTAGTAAACACTTTATATAGCCAATACAAATTATAACTATAGACTTTACACATTCTGAACGATTGCACACAAAGGATAATGGTCCATTATAGACCGAAGTCCTCACAAGTCCCTACATGACACAACTCTCATTTACAAGCCAAAACCGACCATGAAAGTTAACCAAACGATGGTTGCCAAGTCTACTACAAGCCCACTACTTACTATATAAAGCATGTACAAGAACTGAAGGACATGGATAAATATGAGTATTACATCGAACACCTTGTTTATATTTTTGTCCGTGACATTCTCCCCCACTTATTCCTTCGACATCCTCATCAAAGCCGCTTTAGATGCTACATCTCCTTGCATTTTGCTAAATCTTCAATCTTCTGCTTTGGCTACAATATGCCCCTTAGCTCCCAGCTACTCTCTATCGTTGTTGAGTAGTCGAACTCTGATCTGTCATGCTGCTTCAACTCGCCAACGACTGACTCTTATGTAGGGTCGGCTGAGCTGTGCTGATCCTTGTTGATTTCTGTGGATCCTTCTGGTGAAGAAAAAGACCTTTCTTATTATACGCTAGTATTGCAATAGTCTCATATTGCTTAAACTGGATGGAAGCTTGTTGGAGCTCTAACGAGCATCGCTTCACAGACTTTGAAGTTTTTGAGGTCCTTCCTCCACAAGATTCGCTCATTGATCCGTCTTCAACTTTAGTAGTAGGTTCGCATCACTCCCACTATCGATTAGCATTCTATTGGGAAATGAAGCGGACAATCTACTCTTAGTAGTACTGATCACCAATGGTGAAGATTTGACAACTACTGTCTTCCATAAACTTTCCTCGAAGGGTCACTGAACTTGTGCAGAACTCCTCTGCTGAATAAATAAGAGAATCGAGGTACTAAGTTTTGTCTATTCTCTTTGAGTTGAGAAGGCAAAGGTTACTTGATTTCGCCCACCTCCTCGAGGAATGAGAACTAGGGTACTTGGTTTCACCCACTCTCTTGAGTTGAGAAGGCAAAGGTTACTTGATTTCACCCGCCTCCTCAAGGTTGTACTTCATGCATCGAGCTGGTTACTAGCACTTGAAGTGTTTGCACTCCTTGCGTTGAGTTAGCTATTGTAATTCACCTTCCCATTGCCATCGAACTTCTGGAATGCAAGAAGTTTTACCTGAAGTCCCTCAACGTGGAGTAAGTCTTTGATAGTTATGGTGACCTCTGGGATTGTACCATCTTCTCCATCATCTTTGTCGCCTACTCCTCTAAGTAGAAAAGGTATAGCAATACCTACTTCTTTCTTGAACAAACACTCCTGCATCAACCCGAAGTCCCTCACTTTCGGTTATCTTGATGAGAAGCCCATCGACACTTGTCTTATGAAGTTCCTTGGCCTTTGCCCTTCCGCCTTGTCTTGGTACTTGGAGTTTGCCTCTACATTATCCATCTCCTCGGCCCCTTTTACGACCAAGGGATCGATGACTCCACGGAAGTCTCACCTCTACGGTTCCATGGCATTAGTAACCCATGGCCCTACTATCTGTTGCCTTGCATTTGCATCCCTTCTTTGCGAACGGTAGATATGCCTCAACGGCACTGTGGCACTCTTTTGAGTCCATCTCCTTTTTAACCGATGCTTTGTTTTTGGGTCACTAAGCCCCTCTGGACTCGTTGTCGCTTCCTCACCCCTTTCGACCACCTGATTCAACACCTCTATGTTCTCCAAGCAGCTTCCCTTAGTCATTGGAAAGATAGACTGCGACTCCCATGTATGGCCTCCGCTATCTTGTTGCATGGCTTACGCCGATTCTGTTCTCCTTAGCTTCCTTGGTAGCAACGTTCGCTTACTCAGCCTTATCCTCTAACTTGCCGAGCTCCCTTAAGCGAATAAAAGTACTGAAGTAGTCCAACTCTCCAGTCGCTCCGATCATACCTTTGTATAATCAAGTCCCCTCCATGGGACTCACTGGTACTTGCAATCTGACTTCTCCCTCAGTGGTACATAGCCCCCATATGCTGATAACTAAGGCTTTCATCCGATGCAAGATTCGATGCATATATACGGAAGACTCACCACTGCGGTACCATGGCATTTACTCCTTGAACCCATAGCCCTTCTTTCCATTATATTGTTCATCGAAGTGGAGCTCCTAATAGCTCCTGATTATACCTCTATATGATCGTGTCCCTCACGGGACATCTTCGCATGTGTTGTATTGTCACAAACTATTCCACCATGATCCGCTACACCATGTCACCTCTTGGTGACATCTCAATTGCATTCAGATTCTTATGTAATGAACTCAGACTATGATCTCTCCATATGTGGCCTCTGCCAGCACATCATAGGTCTTTCGTCACCTCTGATTGCATTCGCTCCTTTGGCAATTCACCTTCACCCACCCATTCTCGAGTTACCCCTGTATGAAGTATCGCTCTATGATAATCCGTCACCTAGTAAATCTTGAAGTCCCTAGACTTCACTAAAATTGATGCACCATTGTCTAGATCTTGGGCCTCTATCCCCCACCAGCAAAGTCTCCGCTACGCACCACGTCTTTCATGACAACTTGAATAGCAGCACTGTGGCATATTCTTCAAGAGTACCCGCCTCTGTGTCCTCTTGCCCCATGCTAAGGCTTCTGATTCCAACTTTGCCTCTACAAGTTGGATTCACCTTAGTTCCTCTGTCAAATGCTTCTTTGAGATAAGGTGCATGTGTCTCAAAGCTTGCTTCGTCTTTAACACCATGCAAAATAAGTCTGCCCCATCAAAATGAAGAACCCATGAATGACATAATCTCACCCTTGCCTCTACAAGAGTTCATGTCCTTGACCTCTATCCAAAGAAAGCTTTGTGCTTTCGCTTCATGTTTCCATCTTCTACGTCAACTCCCTTCATGCGGCTTGGATACTTCACCAAGTTTCACCCAAGTTGTTCCGCCTCTCGATTTGCATTAAATTGATGGTGGCCCTCATGCCCACCATTCCACGGGTCAGCCCTTCGTTGAGTTTGACTTCCACATCAACTCTAAGTGTGCCTTCGTATGATGTTGCTATTGTTGCTCCCTCACTTGATCTCGTAATGTATCCACTAATGCATTACTTCATTCGAGATCATGCAATGACTCCTTGCTGCTCACTCAGTCCATTGAGCTTTGTAGAGATATTATCTTGAGGAACTCTTCCTCAACATGTGCAGTCTGCTGCACATAATTCTCCCTCTTGAGAATCAGACCTATACCTTTTGGATATCTATCATGTCGAAGAAGCAACTTTCCTCTTTGTATTCTTCCCTTTGGAAATTTTGGAGTCCACCATCCCCTTGGACTACTCTATCTTACTGAACAATCTGTGCATTATTCTGCCCCCACAAATGCACTTGCTAGATTGTGACTCTTTGCTAATACAGTTCCCGTTGCACCTTTTAAGGCCTAGCAACATGCTGAACTTGTTGCACACTTCAATCTTCTACGGACGTATCCTTTCCATACTGAAGATAAAGTTTTAATGCTCCATGGCATCAAGTTCTAATCGCCTTGGGATATCCACGCACACTCCATTGTTCACATACAAGCCCTTGCATGAGTACCAAATTCTTTAAGTTAGTAATTCCCTTCACCTTTGTCAGCGTTGCATAACTCTTTCGATTGTTGAGCAACACTTCCCACATTACACGGTCTCATCTTTTACTAAGCGCCTCACTTGCCTCGAGCACTTCGTCAATTTTGGTTGCTAACGTCGAGTCGTAGCTTGAACTCAGCCATCCCAACCTTTGTGCGCTACATATTCTTTTTATCTTGCTTATCCTCGTGGTGCCTCTCGCCTAAAGGGTTGGTCATTCCTCTGAATGCTAATCAAGGATGCTCGCTCCTCTGAGCAACTCCTTTCCCTACATCTCCATGTACGTTTCTCCCAAACGGTCGCGCGTGCTGGCTGCCCTCCATGTAGCTCAGCTAGGTCCCCCACATTTGCATGGCAAGTATTTTTACGTGTGTTTGTCGCGCTCTAATACCAAAATGTCACGGACTTAGTTGGCTTTGCCTAAGTCATGCGGCACCTTTGCGAGTCCGTTTGCAAAGGTCAGCCTCCCTGAAACCTACTAGGGTCCCTTAGGACCTACGTAAGAGAAAACGGGTTAGAGGAAGCACTTCCCACATGATCCACAAGCAATAGCTTTTGTAAACACTTTATATAGCTAATACAAATTTTTTCAATTATGGACCTTACAAGTTCTGAATGGTTGCACACAAAGGATAATGGTCCATTACAAACTAAAGTCTCCACAAGTGCTTACATGATACAACTCCCATTTATAAGCCGAAACTGGCCATGAAAGTTAACCAAACGAGGGTTGCCAAGTCTACTGCAAGCCCACTATTTGCTATACAAAGCATGTAAAAAAACTGAAGGATACAGACAAACATGAGCATTACATCAAACACCTTATTTATATTTTTGTCTATGACAATCTATACCAACATTAGTATTTTCAGATCATGACTAGATGTTTGTGATTGGAGTAGACACATCAAGAGTTGGGATCGACATCATCCTCATGCAAGATGATGTTAGAACCCTTGCGTTCTAAGCTTAGGGTGATCTTTATCAGGGATCAGCCTCCTTAGATCTCTATAGGATTCCTCCCTCCTTGGTTTTCTACCTAATGACTGAAAATAATATTGATTATTGATGATGAAAAGAGGGGAGAATATAAGCTATTTATAGGGCTTCTAAACCCTAACTCCTAATAGGACTCATACTCCAATGAACTCTAGCTTCTATCAACTTCTACTCCAAGTAAACCAAGACTCCTACTAAACTAAGGCACCTCTTCCCCTCAACTACTAACCCCTAGCCAACTCCTAAACTAGGGGTCTCCAACTCCTAATTTTATTATTATTCCACCCTAGAAGGAGTCCAAGCTAAGTGAAACTCTCCCCATCTTGCCCTAGCTGGGCCCCTCTTAAGAGGAGGCAGCTAGGAGACTCTCATCCCATAAGGACTCCTCTATGACCCTAGCTAACCACTTCTTTACTAGGGAGTTGTAGCAAGATTAGGATTTATTACATTCATGACTCAATTGACTATAACCCGTATCCAACTCCAACTCCTAATCAGACTCCAGTTCAATTGAATCCTAACCCTACTAAGATTTGGGTTGGATTGATTTATTATCATAGACTCAAATCTTCTCCTAGTCGACCTAATGTCGGGTCTAGATTGGCCAATAAGGCCCAATTTAAGTACTCAACTCAATCGACTAGGACCTAACTCAGTTGGGGTCTTAATAGATGACCGACCCCTGTTCGGCACCAAGGCTTTCCCCACACTTTACTCAAGGCTTCTAATCTGCAAGGGAATATTAGTTGCTATTGAATTTCAAGTTTGGCTTGATACAAGTCCATGACATGAAAGAGAAGTAAGCTCGAAAAAATTACAGTCCCTTCTCACACTAGATCGGGCTCTCATCATCATGGACTACCAAAGGGCAACCAACATTTCAGAAGAAAGACTAGTTACTACTAAAGATCAACGACATGACAGCCCATTCAAAGAAGAAACGACCTCCTCACAAACTTCAGAGTGGAAGAAAATTTGAAGATTGAGCTTTCTTGCACTTCCAACCATACTAATTGGAAATTTGAACCTCAAGAAAGTGGTCTCCCCATTACCTTGGACCTTACAAAATTGGAGATCATATTGGAACTGTGACCTATGGATCAGATCGACACACCAATTCAAAATTACAATTGATCCTCTAGGTATCTCACTGTAAATAAAAGTTTAGAGAGAATAACTCAGCCTAGATCTATCTGATAGGACTTCAGCAGGGTCGAGTCCTAATCATCCTAGAAGTAATCAATAAGAACCCTATGAGATTGTAATAAAACCCCACCTAGTCACTTTTATCCTATAAAGAAGTGTGGCTAGGGTTTATTTTGGGGTCTTAGGG
Source organism: Ensete ventricosum (assembly GCA_029747655.1). Lineage (NCBI taxonomy): Eukaryota > Viridiplantae > Streptophyta > Magnoliopsida > Zingiberales > Musaceae > Ensete > Ensete ventricosum. The sequence continues at coordinate 29,230,735 of JAQQAF010000001.1, read as the reverse complement.
CTTCCTAGCTGCCACCCCCCTTACTGGACCGGTCGACTACGGTTTCTAGCAGAGGGGCGTGGCTTATGCAGCCACTTAGGCCGTCGCCCCCTTTATTTATACATGGTAGCTATAGGAGGGGCAAAAGGGAGAATTTACTTAGGAAGCACCCCCCTAGGGCAAGGGTTTGGAGCCCTATATAAGCATGTACTTCCACCTCTTTTAATAAAGCAAGAATCAATTTTATCTTAGCCTTGTTCGTCGACCCTAGGAGGGAGGAACCCCTATAGCGTTCAAAGGGTTGATCCCTCTCAAAGACCAAAATCTATAGAGCTCCATCTAGGGTTCTATCATCTGGTATCATAGTCGCATTCCTGCTACCCTATAGCCATCTCTACCGCCTCTACCTTCCCAAGCAATTCCTAAAATTGCTGAGACACGCGCCTCCACCTTCCACCCCAACCACAAATCAAATCAGTCTACCGCTGCCCCTTGCATTTGATCTGGAAATCTAGTATATTTTCATCACCCACGCCTCTTAAATACTGTAAGATCTTTTACCTTACACGTTGAAGAATTTTTTATCTACTGCAAATTTTGTCTGACGCAAACGTTATCGTTGTTGCGAAGGTGAAACGCTACAGAAATTTTCAACCGTTTATTTGCCTCTTGAAACTAGTTTATCGCTTCTCATTTTTTGCCGAAATTTTTATACAATTCCCTAGATCAACTTAGCTTTCATCTGAGATTAATCCCTGGGAAAAATTCCTTCTGAAACTAGTTTTATTGTGCCTTCATTCGTCATCACGCTGTGCTAAAATTTTATGATGAAGGATATGCCTTCCATCTTTTATCCTATTTTCCTACCATTATATTACCAAAATTTTGTCAAACTTTTTACTGATATTGACCACATTTAAACTGAGGATTTCTGTATATTTTCCTTAAGCTTTCCTCTAGAATTTACATTAAGAATTTCTCATTTCTCCAACATAAAATCTATTTGGTAGGGCAGCACATCTCAGCACCTTTCTTTGTCGAATTTCAACGGATTTAAGAAGCGAGGATAAGACATGACAGCCCTACACCTCGACGATATCGATATCTTTTATACAACTTCAAGAAAGACACCTCAATCAAGATGCTCAAAGCATGAGAGCCACATCCCAACCAAAAGCATATAAACCTTTAGCACCAATCAATTACAAGAACCTTGACGAAGAACTAGCGATGATCCATTAAAACTCCACCATCCATGAGTACCAAATCAGGTTTGAAAGATTATCTAATCAAACTTATGATTAGTTTAAAAAATAGATATTGAGGACTTTTATTGAGGGCTTGAAACCAGAGATTCGGGAAGAAGTTAAAGCACGACAACCTTCGCACGACTACACAAAGACAGGCTGAACCAAGATGCTCGGAGGACCAAAGCCATTGCATGACCAGCAGCACAGAAACCCTTAGCCACATCTACCACCAACCGGCCACCTCAGCCAAAAAAGTTAACAAGAGAAGAGCTTCATGACAGATCGGCAAAGGGCCTATGTTGGCATTGTGATAAACTGTGGGGTCTAGAACACCAATATAAAAAGGAGACATCGCTGATGATTGCACCCACTGAAGAACCCAAATTTGAAGATACAACTACCGAGCCCATGGAGAAGGATACACCATAACTGGCCACCTACATGGTCCCTATCTTTGCCGGCTACACAAACCTCCAAAATTAAAGATCGAAGGGTTTCTCGAGCAACAGTTCGTCATCGTCCTCATCGATGCCAGGAGTACACACAACTTTATAAGTATCAAGATTGCTACCCGTTTGATGCTCGAAAAAGAAGATTATAATGGATTATGTCAAGGTAGCTAACGGCTAAATTTTGAAGTGGAACCATAAGTGCCCGCGGGTAAAACTGATCCTACAGGAGCTAGACGTAGTTGCTGATTTTTTCCTCCTCCCTCTCGATGGTCTTGATATGGTGCTTGGAATTGATTGGTTATCCATGCTAGGAGATATTTTCTGGAATTTTACAAAGCTAACCATAAAACTTTTTAGCAAAGAAAAACAGGTGGTGCTACGAGGGAGCCAAGCGACTACGAACACAACACAGCATCTGGAGAGGGTACCAAAAGAGGAGTCTAGCGGCTTCTCAATTCAAATTCATGACTTTCAGGAGATGAAGCCAAAAGAGATTGAAGATAAGAACCCTCCCCCATAGCTTGCTAAAATTTTAGGAGTCTCCACCAAACCGAACCTATTACCTCTTATCAAGATGCTCGACTCCCCTATATTGAACTGGCTGAAATTACCACCATATGATACTCGGCCATATTACTGCCCATAGAAGATTAAAGATACGAGGGTCGCCCAAGAGATGATAGAGACATTGATTGTTCGACCGTGCTTATTTCTTATTATGACACATCTTTACATCCTTTACCCCAGGGATAAGTTGCTTCTGAAATGTTATATCCCGTCGAACTCACCATGGTTGTTGATGTAGCACTTCCAGATCTCAGGTGACTTCCATAAGTTTCCCCAAGATTGGACCATGATGCTTAAAGATTTTCTTGATGATGACCTCTGGTCTACAGCCCAAGACCGTGAGAAAATTGAGCCCCTCCAGTGGCGAAATCAGAAAAGGGGAAGGATTATTCGTAGGACTCAAAGAAACATGAACGTCATCCCTCTCACTGTAAAGAAAGATGCACCACCTTGGCCGAGTGGAACTATAGCCCTCATGAGCACAATGTCGTCCACACTAAATTGTGGCCAGATGTTTATTATTGGAGAAAACACATCCAGAGTGGGGGTCAGCATCATCCTCATATAAAATGGTCCACAAAACAAAGAAGTGAAAATGGGCCCCAAAAAATCACCACTCCCACCAAAGATTTAATCAGAGGGCAACTCTCATTCCAAAAGAAGGCACAACTATTATTACAAAGCAACCGCATGGTAGCCCATGCAAGGAAGAAACTTTCCCCTGACAAACGCCGAAGCAGAAGAAAGTTCCCTGAGAAAGATCAAGTTCCCCTTCATCTCCAACTCAACCAACACAAAATTCAAGCCTCAAGAAAGTGGTCTCCCTATTTCTTTAGGCCTTACAAAATTAGAAATCACATTGGGGCCCTAACTTAGAGATCAGATCCGCATTCTACATCAAGATTAGAGTTGATCCTCTAGGTATCCCACCTCAAATGGAAATTTAAAGAAGACGACTCGGCCCAAATCCATCCAACTGACACCCAAGCTGATGGGAGGCCAAAGTTCAATTAATGATCGCAAAGGAATCATATGAGGAGTTGAAGATCCAGTTCCCAGAGTTCATGGACCCTCAGCCTTGAGGATAAGGCTGATTCAAAGAAGGTGGGCTTGATAGGACTCCAGCAGTTGAGTCCTAATCACCCTAGAAGTATTCAATAAGACCATGTGAGATTGTAATAAAACCCCACATAGTCACTTCTATCCTATAAAGAAGTATAGCTAGGGTTTATTTTGGGGCCTTAGGGATTCCTAGCCACCACCCCCCTTATTGGGTTGGTCAGCTAGGGTTTCTAACAGAGGGGCGTGGCTTGTGCAGTCACATAGGCTGCCGCCCCTTTTATTTATGCATGTTAGCTATAGGAGGGGCAAAAGGGAGAATTCACTTAGGAAGCACCCCTCTAGGGCTAGGGTTTGGAGCTCTATATAAGTATGTAGCCTCCACCTCTTTTACTAAGGCAAGACTCAATTCTATTTCAGCCTTGTTGACCGACCCTAGGAGGGAGGAACCCCTATAGCGTTCCAAGGGTTGATCCCCCTCAAAGATCAAAATCTATAGAGCTCCATCTGGGGTTTTATCACCATCCACCCAACACCCAAGTTGATGAGGAGGCCTAGTACTTAGCACTCAATGTATTTATTGAGTGCTAAGTACAAGCGACAGTTCAATCCGATAGATAGTAGATAAAGGCCTTAGTTCCTAGGTTAATGCTTATAAGCACGAGTTGCTTTCCTTGGTTGGAGTCGGGCTCTTCTCTATCAGGTAGTGGTTGATTCCTGTATGCCCCGGTTCCATTCTTTTATGTCTTTCACTCACTCCTGATCTAGAGTATGATTCTTGAGTACAAGGACTTTTTATTGGACTTCTCATTTGTGTGTTCGCTTGCCTATTCTTTTCTACGGGGCATAGAGATTGCATGACATCGCAGGATCACGACGCATCACCATCCAGACACTACCATAGACGAAGAGATACAAGACAAAGCTGAACCGTAAGATTGTGATGCACCTACCTCAAATGCAACAAGGAAGACTCAGACCCGAATATCATGGAGCCTCAGCCTCAATGACAAGGCTGATTTGAAGAGGGCGGGTCTGTTAGGACCCTAGCTGGGTCAGGTCCTAGGTTCACTAATTCATGATGTCAATAAAACCTTAAGACATGTAATAAACCCTAAATCAATCGCCACCCACCTTGTTTGAAAAGGTCGGCTAGGGTTAAGGAGGAGTCGTCATGGAGAGGGGGTCCCCTAGCCGCTATCCCCACCTATTAGGGAGGTCGGCTAGGGTTAGAGAGGGAGAGTTCCATTTAGTTAGGACTCTCTAGGGTTGATTAGGTGTTTTATTTGAGTAGGAGTCTTTTATAGCCGCCGGCTACACCTTTGGTAGAAGTCAGCTAGGAGTTAGAAGTTGGTTAGGAGATAGAATCTCTCAGAAGTAAGAGTCCTATTAGGAGTTAGGGTTTTGAGACCTTATATAAACACTTGTAGCCACAACCTTTTCATAATGAATAGATCAATCTTTTCTTCAGCCTTATGCCGAATACCTTGGAGGAGGGAACCGCTATAGATTTACAAGAGGGCTGATCCCCTGTAGAGATCAACCCCCAAGTTTAGAATCTTAAGGGTTCTAACAATGACAGCAACAGATTTGGTAGGGATCAATTATGGATGCAGCAGGTAGTATTGAAGGTAGTGCCGTAGAATTTTTCATTAAAGGGGGTGCTATTGATGCTACTATTTGGGGCCATTGTAGAGGTTGTAAGGGAGGTTTGGTGATAGAGGTTTAGGGTTAGAAGGGTGCCTTAAGTGTGATATGGGTGGCAGCAATAGATTTGGCAGGATTTGGTAGTGTATACGGTGAAGAATGACAAAAGGTATAGCAGTAGAATTTTACGTCAAAAATTTTAGCATTTTGTCGATAAAAATTACAACAATGTTTTAGATAGAGTATTATGACAGCAAAAAACCCATGATGATAGTAGCAGGATAGATAAAAATAGTGGTAGTAATAAATTTGGCAAAGATCGATTGCATATGTAGCACGAAACACAGAAAAGACGCAACGGTAAAATTTTACGTCGAAGAGCAGTAGTTCAACGAAAAGATTTCAGCGGTTTGTCAAAGATTAAAGGAAGAATTTGGGGAGATCCACTGGTAAGGAAAGTTAAGCCGACATAAAATTTGTAGGATCAAGAAGTACAAAAAGGTGTTGCGACTTATTTTTACGTCTAAAGTTCAGCAGCTTTGACGTAAACGTTTCAGCAACTTGTATCAAGAATTTTTACATAGAACCTAAAGGAAATCTACTAATGAGAATCCCCAAAACTATCGTAAACATATGTAGAAGATATGACAGTAAAATAGTGGTAGCAAGATCAAAGATATGGTAGTAGTATACGACTGAAATCTGCAGCGTAACTTTCATTGTAAAGATGGTGCCTTTGTGATTAATTTAAGGACTCAACTCAATCGACTAGGATTGAGTTTAGTCGAATCATAACCTTACTAGGATTTGGATTAATTTATTACAATGGACTCAAATCTCCTCCTAGCGACCTAACATAGGTCTAGGTTGGCCAACAAGACCCAATCTAAGGACTCAACTCAATCGACTAGGACCCGACTCAACTAGGGTCCTAACATAACCCTACTAGGATTTGGGTTAATTTATTATAATGGACTCAAATCTCCTCCTAGCTAACCTAATGTCAGGTCTAGGCCGATCAATAAGGCCCAATCTAAGGACTCAACTCAATCGACTAGGACCCGACTTAGTTGGGGTCCTAACAGATCCGCCCTCTTCAAATTAGCTTTGTCCTCAAGGTTGAGACCCCATGACTCTAGGTCATGATATACAACTCCTCATGAGGCTCCCTCGTAGCCCCTGTAGTAGGTGCATCATGCTTTTATGGTCCAGCATCAGTAGTAATGTTTAGATGGTGATGCGTCATGATCCTGCGATCTCATGCAATCATCAGCTGAACTTGGACCTCCTTATCAGCCGATATGTCCCGTGGGTGGATCTGGGCTAAGTCATCCTCTTTAAACTTCTATTTATGGTGAGATATTTGGAGGATCAGTTGTATTTTTGAATTGGTGCTCAAATTTGATCCATAAGTCATAGCTCTAATGTGATCTCTAATTTTGTAGGGTCCAAAGAAATAGGGAGACCACTTCTTTGAGGCTCGAGTCTCTAGAGATTCCTAGTAGTAGGGCTGAAGACGAATGAAGACTCGATTTTTAATAGCAAACTTCCTTCTACTCCAGCGTTTGTTGGGTAATAGATTCTTTCTTGTGTGGGCTGGCGTGAGATTATTCTTTAATTGTAGCCAGGCTTTCCTCTACGATGGTGGTTGTCCTTTGGTAGAGTCCATAATAATATGAGCCTAATCTGAGTTTGAAGTTAGTAGAAGCTATAATTTCTAGGGCTTATCTGAAAATTCAACAAGCACTAATGGGATGTTTGGATCTTTGTTCATCATTGATTCCTCCATTGGCAGCCCTTGAAGTTGTATTAGGAAGCTGATATGCGATTTATGTAGCACCCTCACCATGTATTGTATAAAAATAGTCGATACTTCGCCCTCGTGCTTTTCTTGTAGGATCACTTGTTTTACATTTTTTTAAAAATTCATGATTAATTTGTAAAAATTTTAGGAAACATCACCTAGAGTGGACAACCATTCGATGCTTAGCACTATTTGATAATCATCAAATGGTAGGAGGAAGAAGTCCACGGTGATTTCTTGGCCTACAAAACTAGTTTTACCCATGGGCAATTGAGGATTCGGCCATCTGTGATTTTTATATCGAACTTGCTGCAATCTTCAATATGGAGAGTTAATCGGGTAGTAACCTTGTTATCCATGGAATTATTGGTGCTTTCGGTATCGATAGGAATGGTGATCCACTATTGTTTGAGGAATCCGTCGACCTTCATAGATTGTGGGTTGGCGTAGCTAGCTAGGGCATGTATGGTGCTAATGGTTGACTGTGATTCTTCCTACATATCTTCCTTCTTAGGTTCAGGAAGTACATCCTCAGATTCTAGATCCTCGATCAGTTTAATCACCAAAAGCTTTCCCCTTTTGCAATGGTGATCTCTACTCCATGGTTCGTCGTAGTGCTAACAAAGTCCTTTTGTCGATCTTTCTTGGAGTTCTTCTCAGGTAAGTTCGATAGGACCCTAGCAGGGTTGGGTCCTACTCACACTAATTGTAGTCAATAAAAACTCTATGAGATTGTAATAAAACCCCACCTAGTCACCTCTATCCTATAAAGAAGTGTGGCTAGGATTTTTTTTGGGCCTTAGGGCTTAGTGGCCGTCGCCCCCTTTACTGTGCTGGTCGGCCAGAGTTTCTAGCAGGTAGAGGCGGCTATGCAGCCACCTAGGCCGCCATGCATCCCTATTAAGGCAAGGCGGCTATAGAAGGGGTAATGAGATTAATTTACTTAGGAAGCACCCCATAGGGTTAGGGTTTTGAGCCCTATATAAGCTTGTAGCCTCCTCTTTTTAATTAAGCAAGATTACTTTTATTTCAGGCTTGTGGCCGACCCTATGAGGGAGGAACCCCTATAGTGTTCCAAGGGTTGATCCACCTCGAAGATCAAAATCTTATAGAGCTCTTATGGGATTCTATCATATGTATCAGAGTCACATTCCTGCTGCCCCTACTGCCATCTCTGTCACCTCCACCCATCCAAGCAATTCCTAGAATTGCTTCAAGACGTCGCCTCCACCATCTACCCCAAGCCACAGATCAATCAGTCTGTCGCTGCCGCCTGCATTTTCATTTAGGATTTGGTAAAATTCCACCACCCACACCATGCTACTATTGCAAATCTTTATCTTTACATATTAAACAAGTTTTTCTATCTTCACCTTGCTACAAATTCTACCGTCGTAGATGTGATCATCGTTGCGAAGGAGAACTGCTGCAAAAAAATTTCAACCGCATAGAGGCTTATTGAAACCAGTTTATTAAACATCTTTTATGGATAAAATTTTTACACGTCCTAATAGATCAACTTAGCTTTCATCTAAGATTGATCTCTCAAAAAAAAATTCTCTCTAAAACTGATCCTATTGTGTTGTAATTCATCATCACATATTATTGGATTTTTATGATGAAGAATCTGCCTTCTCTCTTTGCATCAATTTTTCTACCATTACGCTACCAAAATTTTGTCAATCTAAATTGCTGAAAATATGCTCATCTGAATTGAAGTTTTGCCATTAAAATTCTGCATGATTTCCTCAGATTTATTCTGGAATTTATGTCAAGAATTTGGTGTTTCTTCAATGTAAATTCTGTTCGGCAGGACAGAACATATGCAGTATCTCTTTATTGGATTCCATCATATTTTGTTGTTGTCTTTCTCGGTTTTTGAACTTTCTCTTCCTTATCTTCAACCCCTACCATCATAGCTAAAAAACCTTATCAAATCGTAGCCCAAAATCTATCCAAATTAGCCCCAAAACACCCCCCTAACCATAGCCTATTTCTTCACCGATCCACACACCTTTTCGACCACCCATTCTCTAAAACCTCTCATGCCCTTAACCTGACAATAAAAGAAAGACCTCAACATCATAGATCTGGAGGCTTATTCTATAGCAATAGAGGAGACTCTTAATGCCAAGTTTGAAGCCTTTGAGACCCGCATGGAGGAGAAAATTTTGTCTATCTTTGTGAAACTCAGCGTGGGCGGACCACCGAGCCCAAGGAAATCACAGCAAGGGGAAACTTCAGATTAGAGAGAAAAATTCCAGGAGCAAAGAGGCACTATAACCAATCCATATATCTATGAATGAGGGTAGACTTCCCTAGATTGGAAGAAGAAGACCCAATCGGTTGGATCTCATGCGTGGAGTGCTACTTTCGGTTCCACCGAACCACCGCTACTTCCATGGTGGAGATTGCGGCCATCCACCTTAAAGGAGATGTGATTTAATGGTTTGATTGGTTTGAGCATACCCATGGAGGCCTTTCCTAATGGCTATTCAAGCAAGGACTATTGAACCGCTTCGGACCTACCGATTACAAGAACACCGACGGACAATTTACAAAGATTCGATAAACCACTACTATACGAGAATTTTTGAACAATTATCTAACCAAACTTATATTATTCAGAGAAACAACTTTTGGAACCTTTATTGAGGGCTTGAAGCTGGAGATCCGAGAAGAAGTGAAAGCGTAACAACCGTACATGCTTATGGCGGCCATCTCCTTTGCGTGGATACAAGAGGAACGATTGAACCATGAAGCTCAGAGAATTAGGGTCACTCCCCAACTAGCAATACCAAAGCCTTCAGCCCCCCCTACTACCATCCGAGCCCCTGCACCTAAAAAATTGACGAGAGACGAACTTCAGGAGCGATCAGCCAAGGGGCTGTGTTGGTATTGCGACGAGCCGTGGAGCCACGAACATAGCTACAAGAAGGGGTAGCTTCTTGTGATAGAACCAGTAGAAGATGGAGATAATGAACCCCCTAAAGAAAGCCTCGAGCCCAAAGAAGAAGTCACGGAGGAAGAGCCCCAATCAGCCGACTTTATGGTGCACTAGCCGGCTACTCAAACCCACAAATGATGAAAGTGGGGGGCCTTCTCAAGCAACAACCCATCACCGTTCTCATAGATACGAGCAGCACAAATAACTTTCTCAATAGCAAGGTTGCTACTCGTATGGTGCTTCAAATTGAAGGTTGCAACAAATTCGACGTAAAGGTCACCGACGACCGGATCCTTAAGTGTGACCAATAGTGCTCGCGGGTGAAACTACTTCTACAAGACCAGGAGATTGTAGTCGACTTGTTCCTCCTACCCATTAATGACTATGAAGCCATGCTCAGAATCGAATGGCTAACGATTTTAGGTGATATCTTTAGGAATTTCTCTAAACTGATCTTGAAATTTTATTACAAAGGTAGACAGGTCACCTTACAAGCCATATCTCCACCATTTCTACGCAACGGATGAAGAAAGTATTGAATCTCATATTTTGATGATGAAATTGATTGATGAGTGTTTAAATCTAACATGTGTATTAGAGGAAGAATTATAGGATTAACTATGACAGGAGCAATGGAGTTACAACCAGATGCTGGGCCAAGATCAGGCCTGGGCAACGGGCTGGGTTCGGACGATGCAGTAGGACCTCACTAGGAGTTTGTTCGGAGATTCGTCGAAGGGATCGGGAAGCTCACTAGGAACACGCTGGGATCACTGAAAGAAGACCGAAAAACTCACTACAAGAATATCGGAGGCTGCTGGATTGGCAGGAGTTAGGTCTTGATTTAGCTTGTTGGTCATTAAGAGTTGTAATCATTGAGTCGTAGTTAGGGATTGAGTCCTAATTGAGTTGGATTTAGATAAAATCTAAATCAACTCAATAAGGCAACCGAGTCCACTATGGGGTTTGGTTGAGCTCAGGTTGAGCTCAATTAGTTAACCAAAGAATTGGTCAACATCAGGTTCAAGCCAAAATTTAAAAAGTGGAGGGAACCACTTTTCTGAAGATTCTGACAGGTAAACTGTCAGTTAGTGACAGTTGGATTGCCTATACATTGGAAATAGGATGGCTGCCAATGGTTGAACTGCCTAGGTCAGCGGGTAAACTGCCTGTACCTAGTTTCAAAGCGACTAACGGTGGGTAAACCGTCGAGGCTGGGTGGTTGAACCGCCCATACCTAGGATTCTAGGTGCTTTCGACGGTTGACTCACCCAGGCCTGCGGCTGAATCGCTCGTACCCAGATTTTATGGGTATGTTTGAATTTTTTGCTCCAATTTTTGAAACCATTTGGGGTCTATAAATATCATAAGTTTTCTTATATTTTATACAATAATTTTGGGGATTACATTTTATGGAAAAAAATTATGTGTGAATTGTAAGAAAAGAAAAGGGGAAGAGTGAGAGCTTAGAGTTAGAAAATTCTTGAAGTCTCCCTTGTAAGAAAAGTGTACGGGTTTGGTCTTCACCCAAAGAAGATTAGTAGTGGATGCTAGTATGCCTCAAGGAGTTGGACTTGGGAGTGGACGTAGGCCCGTTGGTGCCAAACCACTATAAAACTTGTGAGTTCTTCTTTTGTTTTCCTTGCTAACTAATTTTGTATTGACGCTTCTGATTTAATTTACTCTTTGAAAGCAAAATTTAAAGTCAAGCACTTCTCTTCGACGTTGATTATCTTTTATTGGGATTTGCTTGTTTCCTCTTAAGTTATTTTTAAGCAAGTAAAATAGCAATTTTCTTTAAATCATTCACTTGGTATGAAAAGCTTCGATTTGTCTATCTTGCTTAAAGCGAAAAGTTTTTTGTTAAAACGAAAATTTACACTTGCACTAATTCAACCCCCCCCCCCCCCCACTCTTAGTGCCAATTGATGAATGACTTGTTTTGGTATGAATGAGGGATATTTTATTTCACATCCTCTCATATTTAATGGGACAGATTACATATATTGGAAGACACAGATGTATTTTTTTCTTATCTCTTTGGACCTTAATTTATGGAATATTATTGAGAATGGATTTGAAAAATCTTTCAAGCCAATGAATGAGCTAAATGATTTAGAGAGGAATAATTTTTCTTTAAATGTAAAGGCTATGAATACCTTGTTTTATGTTCTTGATAAGAAAGAGTTTAATTATGTTTCTGTTTGTGAATCAGCTTTTGATATTTTTCATATATTAGAAATCACACACGAGGGGACTAGTAGAGTAAAAGAATCTAAGATAAATATTTTAGTTCATAATTATGAGTTGTTTCGAATGAAGCCAAGTAAGTCCATTGGAGACATGTACACCTGTTTCACTGATGTCCTCAATGGCCTTAAAGCACTTGAAAAATATTTTTTTAATTTTGAATTAGATAGTAAAATGTTGAGATATTTACTTAAAAATTGGGATCCTAAAGTAACTGTTATTCAAGAGGCCAAAGACTTAAATAACTTGCCTCTTGAAGAACTGATTGGCTCTCTTATGACATATGAACTAAATTGTAAAGCTCATGATGAGCTTGATGAACCCCTTCCAAAGAATAGGAATGATGTAGCACTTTGTACAACAAATGACTCCTCGAGTGAAACCTCGAGTGATGAGGACCATGATATTGCATTGTTATCAAGAAAATTTTAAAAATTTATAAAATATAAAAACTATAAAAATAAAAAAAAACAGAAGAAGGACAATGTCATATGCTATAAATGAAAAAAAACCAGGACATTTCAAAAATAAATGTCCTTAATTGAAGAAGAAGTCGATGCTCAAGAAGAAAGCACTTTCGGCCACTTAGGATGATTCAAGTTCTTCGGAGATGAAGACCAATCTAAAGAAGAGATTGCTAACTATGCTCTAATGGCGATAAAAAATGAGGTTAGTGATTCATTAAGTGTTTCTTTTTCAAAATTATTAAGCATGTTTCATGATTTGTTTGATGAGTTTAGAAAACTTAGCATTTTTTATGTTACTTAAGAATGTTCATGAATTGTTAGTTCGTAGACTTGATGAAGTGCATGATTCATTAGTATCACATAACACATGTTTTAAATGTGATATGCTAGTGTTAAAGAAGAAAACATCATGCTTAAGACAACATTAGAAAAATTTAAAATCGGGAACAAATCCCTAAATATGATCCTTGTCAATAAGGGTCATATTAATAGTAGAAATGGCATAGACTTTGTTGGTAATGTTCAACAAAAGTCAACCATCTTTATAAAAGGACCTACATTAAATGTGCTACCAAGAATCGAGTGTAAATTTTGTGAAAAATTGGGACATAAGGCAAACAAATGTCTATTTAGAAAATGTAGTCCACATCAACTTGTATAGGTCCCCAAAGGACTCTATACAATAATAAACAATTAGAAAAGAAAGATAAAGTTCTTTATGGACCCAATATAAAATGGGTACCTAAACCAAAAATATCTTTCTTGTAGGTTTGTCTTCATACTAAAGCTAGGAGCACCAAATGGTATCTTGATAGTGGATGCTCAGGACACATGACCGGAGATCCATCTTATTTTTCTAAACTCACTAGTTTAAGTGAAGGAGTTGTTACCTTCGGAGACAACAACAAGGGTAAAATCATTGGAAAATGAACAATAGGTAACACATCAAACCTCTTAATCGAAGATATATTGTTGGTTGATGATTTGAAACATAATTTACTTAGTATTAGCCAATTATGTGATAAAGGATATATGGTTATATTTCAACCTAATGCTTGCATAATTAAATTGCCACACAAAAATAAATCACCTTAAGAAATAATAATGACATATACACCATAGATATTGAAAAATTTTATGATGAAACTTGTTTTTCGACTTTGAATAATGATGCTTGGATTTGGCATAAAAGACTATGTCATGCTAGAATGAAATTTCTAAACCAAATTTCTACTAAGGAACTAGTAAGAGGCTTACCTAATCTTAAGTTTATCAAAGACAAAGTATGTGACACTTATCATTTATGAAAATAAATAAAGAGTAGCTTTAAGTTGAAAAATTAAATAAGCACCTCTAGGCCACTTCAATTAATCCGTATGGATTTATTTAGACCAATTGACATTACAAATTTAGGTGGTAGTAAATATATATTTGTTATAGTGGATGATTTTAGTAGATATACTTAGACCTATTTCATGGCATATAAAAGTGATAGATTTAAATATTTTACAAAATTTTGTAACATTATTTAAAATGAAAAAGATGTATTATTTCTTCAATATGAAGTGATCATGGTGGAGAATTTTAAAATAATAATTTTTAAATTTTTTGTGATTCGAATGAGTATATCTATAATTTCTCTACTCCTTGGAATCCATAATAAAATGGAGTAGTTGAAAGCAAAAATAGGAGCTTACAAGAAATGGCTAGAACAATGTTGGATGAACATAATCTACCCAAATATTTCTAGGCCGAAGCTATTAATATGGTATGATATATTTTAAATAGGATTTTTGTAAGACCATTACTCACTAAAACTCCTTATGAATTATGGAATGGTAAAAAACCTAATATTTCTTATTTTAAAATATTTGGTTATAAATATTTTATTTTAAATAAAAATGATGCTTTAGGTAAATTTGATGCAAAATCCGATAAAGGTATTTTTCTAGGTTATTCTTCTATTTCAAAAGCTTATCGTGTTTTTAATAAAAGAATATTAGTAATAGAAGAATCCATTCATATGACTTTTAATGAGTTTTCTGAATTTAAAAAGATTGATTTTGATGATGAAGTTGATCTTGGTAACTTGAATTTAAATGATAATACTCTTAAAAATAACTTGGATGAATCTTCTGCCAAATACTTAGATAAAGATTGGAAGTATGTGAATGATCATCTTAAGGAGCTTATAATAGGAGAAACATCAAAAGGAGTTCAAACTCGATCTTCTTTTAGAAATTTTTGTGTGAATGCCGTATTTTTTTTTTAAATTGAGCCAAAGTGCATTGATGAGGCCCTAAGAGATTATTCTTGAGTTAATGTAATGTATAAGAGAAATGAGGTATGGGAGTTTATTCCTAGACCTAATGACCATTTAGTGATTTGTACTAAATGGGTATTTAGAAACAAGCAAGATGAAAATGGTATCATGGTTAGAAACTAGGCTAAATTAGTGGCCAAAGGTTTCAACCAAGAAGAAGGAATCGATTATGATGAAACTTTCGCTCCCGTGGCTAGACTTGAAGCCACAAGGATGCTCCTTGCCTTTGCTTTTTTTTTAAAATTTAATTATTTCAAATGGATGTTAAAAGTGCTTTTCTAAGTGGTTTTATTTCTGAAGAAGTGTATCTTGAACAACCCCCTGATTTTAAAAATAATCTTCTTTCTAATCATGTTTTCAAACTTATAAAAGCTCTTTATAGATTAAAACAAGCCCCTCGGGCTTGGTATGAAAGACATAGTTCTTTTCTTATTTCAAAAAAAAATTCAAAAGCCAAGGTTGATACCACATTATTTTTTAAATATTTTAAAAATGATTTACTTATTATTCAAATTTATGTTGATGATATCATTTTTGGATCTACAAATGAATCTTTATGTGAATTTGAAATGAATCTAATGGGTGAGTTAACATTTTTCTTAGGATTCCAAATAAAACAACTTGATGATGATATTTTTATTAGTCAAACTAAAGACACATTGAACTTGATAAAATGGTTTGGGATGGAAAATGATAAAGCATTGAACACTCTCATGAGCACATCTATAAAGTTGGATTTAGATAATGAAGGAGAAAACTTTGATAAAAAAACTTATAGAGGAATGATAAGAAGTTTATAATACTTTAACTAATACTAGACCAGATATCATATTTAGTGTTGGATTGTATACAAGGTTTCAATCTAATCCTGAGCTCTCTCATTTGAAACCAGTCAAACGAATCTTTAGATACCTAAAAGGAACATCTAAACTAGGATTATAGTATCCAAAATCAAAGAATTTTGACTTGATTGCCTATTCTGATGCCGATTTTGGTGGATGTAGAATAGATAGAAAAAGCACTATCGAAACATGTCAATTTTTAGGGCATACACTTGTTTCTTGGACTTCCAAGAAACAAAATTTAGTAGCTTTATCTACTACTGAAGCAGAATACATTACAAGCTAGTGTATATTGTGCCCAAGTCATTTGGATAAAAAATACACTAAAAGATTATTGAATAAAATTAAAAAATATTTTTATAAAGTGTGATAATATAAGTGCTATATGTTTAACCAAAAATCCTACTCAACATTCAAGAACCAAACATATTGATATTAGACATTATTTTATAAGAGATCATGTAAATTATCGAGATATCTCTTTGAAATTTATTGAAACTAAGCATCAATTAGCAGATATTTTTACAAAACCCTTAAATGAAGAATAATTTAATTTTCTTAGAAGAGAACTTGGAATGTTAAATCATGAAAATATATAAATTGTTTGATTTGATGAGAATGAGTTATTTTTCTTTGTGATAATATTTTTGAAATTATCTTATTGTTCCCATGAGATGATTATCTTATTTTTCACAAAAAGGGAGAAAATTTACATTTTGTTTTGCTAGTTTAAGGACTTTTATGCTAGAAATTATATGAGATGATTTTAAATGCATGAGTAGCTCTTAAACTTTTGAATCTCCTTGAATGTCGTGGAGTTTTGAGTTTATCTTTAAAATTTACCTTTATAAAATTGAGAGCTATGTTTAATGATGTTTTTATAACTCCTCCACTGTTTTCTTTCCTTCTTTTTCACAAAAGAAGAAAATTCTTTATGACTCTTATTGTATTTTAAAAAGGAGGAGCAAAAACTCATGTCTTAAATGCTTAGCCCCACATTTTACCTTTTTGTTGATGACAAAGAGGGAGAAATAGATGTTGATGACTTATATAATAACTTAAGGGGAAATTTTCTAATGTTTTGAAATTCATGAAAATCCTTGATGAGTTGAAATTTTTAAATGTTTGAAATTCATGAAAATCCTTGATGAGTTGATAACTTGATAATTTAAAAGTAAATTCTTGTTGATATATGAGTATCATTGAAATATGATTTGCTTGGAATATTGATTATCATGATTTACTTGAATTCAAGAGTGTGTGATTCTCTTGAATTTAAGTCTTCTGTATTATGACATGAATTTAGGGGGAGTTAGGATTGACTCCAATCATTAATTGATTATCATCATTAAAAAAGGGAAGATTGTTGAATCTCAGATTTTGATGATGAAATCGATTGATGAGTGTTTAAATCTAACTTGTGTGTTAGAGGAAGAATTGTAAATCAAACTATGACAGGAGTAATAGAGTTACAACCAGATGATGGGCCAAGATTAAGCTTGGGCATCGGGCAGGGTTCGGACGATGTAGTGGGACATCGCCGGGAGTTCGCTAGGAGATTTGTCGAATGGATCAAGAAGCTTGCTGGGAACACGTCGGGAGATCACCGGAAGAAGATCAGAAGACTCACCGCAAGAATGCTGGAGGCTACCAGTTTGGCGGGAGTTAGGTCTTGGTTTAGCTTGTTGGTTATTAAGAGTTGTAATCATTGAGTCATAGTTAGGGATTGAGTCCTAATTGAGTTGGATTTAGTTGAAATCCAAATTAACTCAATAAGGCAATTGGGTCCACTGTGGGGTTTGGTTGAGTCATAGTTAGGTCTTGGTTTAGCTTGTTGGTTATTAAGAGTTGTAATCATTAAGTCATAGTTAGGGATTGAGTTCTAACTGAGTTGGATTTAGATGAAATCTAAATTAACTCAATAAGGCAATTGGGTCCACTATGGGGTTTGGTTGAGCTCAATTAGTTGACCAAAGAATTGGTCAACATCAGGTTCAAGCCAGAATTTGAAAAGTGGAAGGAACAACCTTTTCGGAGATTCTGACGGGTAAACCACCGGTGAGCAACGGTTGGATCGCCCATACACTGGAAATAGGGTGGCTGCCAATGGCTGTCAGTGGCTAAACCACCCAAGTCAGTAAGTAAATCACCCATACCTAGTTTTTAGGCGGTGGATGACGGGTAAACCGCCTAGGCTCGGTGGCTAAATCACCCATACCCTAGATTCTGGGTGCTCTCAGTGGTTGACCCATCTAGGCCTGCGGCTGAACCACCCATACCCAGATTTTACGGGTATGTTTGAATTTTTTGCTCTAATTTCTGAAGTCATTTGGGGTCTATAAATACCTGAAGTTTTCTTGCATTTCATACAATAATTTTGGGGATTACATTTTGTAAAAAAATTATGTGCAAATTGTACGAAACAGAAAAGGGGAAGGGAGAGAGCTTAGATTTAGAAAATTCTTGAAGTCTCCCTTATAAGAAAAATATAAGGGTTTAGTCTTCACCCAAAGAAGATCGGTAGTAGACGTCGGTGTGCCTCAAGGAGGAGGACTCGGGAGTGGACGTAGGACCTTTGGTACCAAACCACTATAAAACCTATGAATTCTTCTTTTGCTTTCCTTGCTTACTAATTTTGTATTGATGGTTCCGACTTAATTTACTCTTTGAAAGCAAAGTTTCAAGTCAAGCACTTCTCTTCGACGTTAATTATCTTTTATTGGGATTTGCTTGTTTCCTCTTAAGTCATTTTTAAGCGAGTAACATAGCAATTTTCTTTGAATCATTCACTTGTTAAAAAAAGCTTTGATTTGTCTATCTTGCTTAAAGTAAAAAAGTTTATCGTTAAAACGATAATTTACATTTGCACTAATTCGCCACACCCCCCCCCCTAATCCTAATAGAAAGTTTTACACAAGACATATGGTGGTTTTTTTATGCATATCTAGCAGCCATCAGAGAAGAAGAACATGCAAATTGCAGATCCTAAACTTACCCAATTGCTGGAAGAATTCGCTGATGTTTTTGCTGAACCGCGTGAACTTCCCCCTACCCAACCGTATGATCATTGCATCCCTATACTACCGGGCAAACCACTAGCAAATTCAAGTTGTACCACTACCCTCACTTATAGAAGGACAAGATTGAGAATATTGTTAAGGAGATGCTCGACACCAGGGTTATTCGGCCAAGATGCAACCCCTACTCCTCGTCGGTGTTGCTAGTGCGCAAGAAGGATGGAACATGACGGATGTGCATTAACTACCGGGCTTTGAATGCCATCACCATCAAGGATAAATATCTCATAACAGTAGTGGATGAGCTTTTGGATGAATTAAAAGGAGCTCGAGTTTTCACGAAATTGGATCTTCATTCCGGGTACCATTAGATTCGGGTATGTGCTGAAGACGTTCCAAAAATGGTATTCCGAACGCATAACGACCACTATGAATTTTTTGTAATGCCTTTCGGACTTACTAATGCTTCTTTCACCTTCCAAAGCTTGATGAATGACATTTTTCAGAGGTTTTTAAGAAAATTTATGTTGGTATTCTTTGATGACAGTCTCATTTATAGCCCTACACTTGACATACATTTTCATCAGCTACGAATTATTCTAACAGTTCTTCGAGAGAATACCCTTTATGTTAAAAAATCAAAGTGCAGCTTCTTACAGTGAAAGGCTCCCTTGGGCACATTATATCAAAAGATGGAGTGGCGGTAGACCCGACGAAAATTGAAGCGGTGCAAAGTTGGCTGAGACCCATAAACGTGAAATTGCTGTGCAGTTTCCTCGGACTCACAGGCTACTACCGAAAGTTTATGAAGGATTATGGAAAAATCAATGCCCCACTCACTTCTCTACTAAAAAAGGACTCCTTCCAATTGTTCGACAAGGCCTCCACAGCCTTTGACAAACTCAAGGCAGCCATGATGACGACACCGATCCTAGCGCTACCTGATTTCAACCGACCCTTCGTTATTGAGGCCAACACATCCAGAGTTGGAATTGGAGCCATGCTAATACAAGATCACCGACCACTTGCCTATACCAGCAAGGCCTTGTCTCCCTCTTATCATAAAATGTCCATGTACGACAAGGAGATGCTTGCTATTGTACATGCCATCACAAAGTGGAGACACTACCTGATCGACCGACGCTTCCAAATCAAAACTGACCACCAGAGCCTCAAATATTTTGGAGCTAAAAATATCATCCTCGGAGTAGAAATGATGAGTAACTAAACTCCTTGGTTTCAATTATGAAATGATTTATCGAAAGGGGAAAGAAAATGTTGTTGTAGATGCACTATCACGGCTGCCGGAGCAAGTCAAAATTTCAGCCATCTCCCTTCCTTCCACCGACTTTCTTGAGGACACTAGGAAGGAATGGAAGAAGGACCCAGAGACCCGAGACATCATATAAAGATTGGAGAAGGATCCGGGCGCCATAGCCCATTACACTTGGGATTCGAGGGACTTACGATACAAGGGTCGAATTGTGCTTATTCCCACTTCTACTAGCATCCAAATTATTATGCACGAAATGCACTCTTTACCTTTAGTAGAGCACTCTGGATTTCTGAGAACATACAAGAGGGTGAAGCAAAACTTTTATTGGAGAGGCATAAAAAAGTCTATTTCTGATTATATAGCTAAATGTGATGTATGCCAGTAGTAAAAGGGTGAAACAGTGGCTCGTCCGAGAAAGCTGCAACTACCACCCATACCCGACTTAGCATGGACTGACATCTCCATGGACTTCATCGAAGGGCTACCATCATCTCAAGGTAAAAGTACGATCATTGTGGTGGTAGATTGCTTAACAAAATATGCCCACTTCTGTGTTGTGAGACACCCTTATACCGCTGCCAGTATTGCCCAACTCTTTGTTGAAATTTTCGTTAAACTGCATGGGAGGCCAAGATCGATTATGAGTGACCGTGACGGGGTATTTACAAGCAAATTTTAGACTGAACTATTTCAACTATAGGGCACCCAACTCAAGATGAGCACAGCTATCACCTACAGATGAACGGCCAAACAGAAGTGATAAACAGGTGTCTAGAGACCTATCTTCGGTGCTTCACCAGTGATTAGTCAAGAGAATGGACAAAGTGGCTCCCTTGGGCTGAATGGTGGTATAACACTACTTATCACTCATCCATAAAATGTATCCCGTATGAGGCATTGTATGGTCGACCGCCCCTTGTAATACCAAAGTATGTAATTGGTGTGGCCAAAGTAGACCAGGTCGACTAGAGTTTAATTGACAGGGACAAACTCCTACAGCTGCTGAAGGTTAATTTATTTGTCGTTCAAGCCCGAATGAAGCAACAGGTCGACACTCATCGTAGCGAGCGGGAGTTTTCAGTAGGAGATTGGGTCTATCTTCGCCTACAACCGTACAAACATCTGTCGATCAACACAAGAGCCTCGATGAAGCTATATTCTCGATTTTATGGACCATATACGATCACAGAGTGTATTGGAGTTGTGGCATATATGTTAAAGTTACCAAAGGACGCCAAAATCCATCTTGTGTTCCATGTATCCTTCTTGAAGCCCAAACTAGGGGAACGTGAGTTAGCCAAGACTCAACTGCCAAGCGCCATAGATGATGGAGAAATTCAAGCCTAGCCACAAGCCATTCTTGATCGGAGAATTGTGATGTGTCGTCGACGCCCTTCAACTGAAGTATTATTGCATTGGAACAATTAACCACCTAAAGATGCCACATGGGAGTCTTATGAGGAGCTGAAGTCCCGGTTCCCTGAGTTCATGGAACCTCAGCCTTGAGGACAAAGCTGATTTAAAAGAGGGTAGGCTTGATAGGACCATAATAGGGTTGGGTCCTATTCACCCTAGTAGTAGTCAATAAAAACTATGTGAGATTGTAATAAAACCCCACCTAGTCACCTCTATCATATAAAGAAGTGTGGCTAGGGTTTATTTTGGGCCTTAGGGCTTATTGACCATCGCTCCCTTTATTAGGCTAGTCGGCTAAGGATTTTAGCAAGTTGAGACGATTATGTAGCCACCTAGGCTGTCGCCCATCCCTATTAAGGTAAGGCAGCTATAAGAGGGGCAAGGGGGTAAATTTACTTAGGAAGCACTGCCCTAGGGGTAGGATTTTGAGCCCTATATAAGCTTATAGCCTTGTCTTCTTCTTAATTAAGCAAGATTACTTTTATTTCAGCCTTGTGGCCGACCCTAGGAGGGAGGAACCTATAGTGTTCCAAGGGTTGATCCCCCTCAAAGATCAAAATCATATAGAGCTCTTCTGGGGTTCTAACAAAGTTCCTTAGGTTGAGGTCCAATTGGCAGCAGGGGAGGTTGAAGGCTTGATAGTTGTTGGTTGGTTCATGATCTTGGTCCTTCAGGCATCATCGTTTAGTCGTTCCTCATGGATGTGGGCAAAAGAGATGGCAACCCTCAATGTATATGGTTGTCGCGCCATGACTTTGCATTTGATCTTTGGCTTTAATCCTTTAATGAACATTCCTAACAACTGCTTTTTAGACTAATCTTGAGTTTAATTTGAAATATATTCAAACCTGATTTGATATTCTAGCATAGTTGAGGTTTGGCGAATCTTCACGAGTTGGTCGTTCGTGTTCTCATACTATGTTGGTCTAAAGCGAATCAGTAGCCCGCTCTTGAATTACCTCCATGTGGGAACTCTATTGGTGTGCTTATATCAATCATACTACTGAATAGCTTCTATTCCTAAATGGATGACAGTAATATCGACCATAGAAGCCTTCGGGGTCCTGTGATAGTGGAAGCATCGCTCTACGCACGAAATCCACCTTGTCATGTCTCCTTCTTCCCATTGAGGGAAGTCCACCCTTATGCATGGATATGATGAGTCTGTTGCTTGTTCCTCTTTCTCTGGTGGGTTCTCCTTGCGATTGAAACTCTTGCCATGCTGTGATCTTCTTGGGCTCGGTGATTGGCCCAATCTAAACTCTACGAAGAGAGCGCGTATTCTATCCTCTATATGTGTCTCGAAGGCCTCCAACTTGGCACCGATTAGATCTACTGATGCCATGGCATAAAACTCAAGATTTATAATATCAAGGTCCTCCCTTTGCTGTCTGGTTAGGGTAGGGATTGGTTGGATGGCTAGGTTGCGGTTTGGGGCTGATAGGTTGCTATTTTTTTTTTGTTGGGGGCTATGGTTTGGAGCTGCTGTAGGGGTCATATAGGGGGGTTTGGTGATAGAGGTTTAGGGTTAGAGGGGTGGCTTAGGGTTGCTGTAGATGGTAGCAACCGGTTCGATAAGGATCCGGTGTGGGTGCAACAAACAGTCCTAACGGTATTGCAGCATATTTTTTCTTCAAGAGGAGATACTATTGATGTTGCTATTTGGAGCTATTGTAGAGGCTATAATGGGGGTTTGATGGCAGTGGTTTAAGGATAAGAAGATGGATTAGGGTTGGTGTGGGAGGCCACAACAGGTTTGGTAAGCATTGGTGGCCGAAAGGGTGATGGTTTTAGGTTTACTTGGAATAGGAGTTTGATTAGGAGTTGGAGTCTTAGTTTACTTGGAGTATGAGTCCTATTAGAAATTATGGTTTTGAGACCCTATATAAAGCATGTAGCTACCACTTCTTCATCAAGCAATAGATCAATATTTCTTCATCCAATTGGTCGACTACCTAGAGGGAGGAACCCCTATAACATTCCAAGGAGGGCCGATCCCTTACAAAGATCAACCAAGCCTTAGAATCTTGTGGGGTTCTAATATAGTACCATGTCTTCTTTTAAGGATCACCACTTCGAAGTCTTCTTGGGGCATCAAAAAGAAATCCGCAAGTAGTTGTTTGCCCTATATAATTAGTTTTACCTTTGAACACCTGTTATCACAAGTTAGGATTCATCCATCGACACCTTGAGTTTGTCACAGCCTTCATGATCGAACTCCACATTGTTAGTATTGTATTGGTTTTATCATCAAAAGCTGCCCTTGTTTGTATTGGTTTTCATCACAACATGAGCACAAATCCTTTGCTGATCTTTCCTTGGGTTCTTCTTGGGTTAGTTCTCGGGTGTCCGAGTTTTGGTTGGGAATAGTTGGGGTGGGCAGCTTGCTAATCATCTGTTCGTCATTTCTATTTCGACGATACTCCCTGCTGATTTTTTTCTCATGCACACGTGCAACAGAGATTACAGCTATCATAGTGCGGGGTTGGCGAGATTTGACTTCACTCCAAATGTCTGATTAAGTCTTTCGATAAATATTCCTGCCAATTATCGTGCAGGCCAATATCTGATTTGATTTGATAGTCGCTCAAATCTGCTATGATATTCTTGCACTGTGGAAGTCAAGCGAATTGTGGTGAGCTGCTCATCAGCATTCTTATACTTAGATGGTCCAAGCGATCATGAAGTCCTCTTTTGAATTGCTCACACGAAGGAACCTCATAACAAGTTTCATACCAGTCATCCCACTTGATTGCATCATCATCAAGTTGAGTTGTATTTCCACCTTGAATTCTTTTTTAGCTCTATGGAGTCAAAGAATTTTTCAACCCTAGAGATCCAACTGGTTGGATCCCCATCTTTTTAACTTGGAAATTCTACTTTCATGCATAGGTATCCTATGTCTTGCCCTTGATCACCCTTTTTTATTTTTTCAGATCAGTTCCCTTTGAGATTGGAACTTTCATCATGCTGAGATTTGTTGGGGTTCTCCGATAAACTTCTTTTAAATTCACTTAAGAGTTCTTGTAGTCTATTCTCTATCTGGGCCTCGAAAGCTTTGAATCTTGCGTCTATCATATCATCCATAGTCATCACATTAGCAACGTCCCATTTAGTGTGGCTACAAAGGAAGTGGGTGCCTATGGTAGCGAGGGAGCACTATTGTCGAAGCTGTGGGCCACGATGTTGCGGCTCAGTAGTGCAGTGTTGAGTGACTAGTGGTATTGAGAGAAGATGTTGGAGTAGGGAAGGAAGACGGTAGAGGCACTGCTAGGGACAAGAAGAAGAAATTATCGAGAGAGGGGAGAAGAGGGTGGTCCGCTAATCTCGGTTGGGATCGGCTACTATTGATGACGGTTGGCGGTGCTCGGCAAGGGTGGAAGATGGTAGCAACGTTAGTGGCAGCGATAGTGAAGGAGGGCAGCAGCGGAGTCTTTGATGAAGGCGCAGGAGATGGCAACAGTAGGGGAAGGAAACATTGGCAGCGAAGGAGGGAGTAGCATTGATGACGACAATGGCTAGCAGGGGCGATGACGATAGCGGCTGGCAGGGGCAATGACAGCAGAGGAGGAGGCAAGGGAAGAAGAGATGTGTCAGCGGTTACAGAGGGAGGCAGCGATTGTGGTGGCATTGGCATGGGGTGCAAGCAGTAGATGAGGGGGTCAGATGCAGGAGTGGTGGCTAGCGGCTGCGGTAGAAGGCTGGAGATGGCAACGCTGGGCAGAGGAAGAAGGAGGGTTCAGGGCACGGCTGCTACTACTAAAGGAAGCGTTGTGGTAGGCGAGGCAACATAGGTGGTGTTTACGGTAGAGGAAGGCGTGACTACGTGGGTTGTAGGTGGAAGATAGGGCTTAGAAGGAAGGTGAGGGCAATGGGAAGCAGCAGCAAGATAGGGGCGAAGGCTAGAGACGTAGGCGCCGGGCAGAAGGCTAGAGACGGCGACATTGACAACAGAATAAAGGGGGGGGGGGGGGGGGAGGGGGGGGGGTGCTCTGGCAACAGCAGCAAAGGGGAAGGCAAGAAGATAGTACCATCGACAGGTGGTAGCAATGGCAGATGGTGGGCGATAAAGAGGAGGGGGAGGAAGAGGGCAGCGACGGCAAGCGGGTGGAAAGACAGCATCGACCGACGGCATGGCCCTTTCTTGCTCGAGTAGGATGGCTAGCAATAGAGGAGGATTGAAACAAGATAGCGATAGTGTTGGAACAGAGATGGGGCATGGCTACGGTGCTCTTCCTTCTTCTTCTATCTTTTGCCCTTTTGTTTTTTTTTTTTTTTTTTTTGCCTGATGATTGCTACAGTAAAGATGGTGGGAAACTACAGCAAGGTGGCTAGAAAAGGTGGCTACAATCTAGGGTTAGATGGCAGCCTCGATAGTAGAAAGGTATGGAAGATGGTGGTCGCAATCTAGGGTTTCAGAGGGCGAGAATAACAAAAGTGCCAATGAACGCTGCTGTGATACCAGTTGATAGGAATCCCTAGGTTTCTATCATAGATAGAGATAGAAAAGGAGGATAAATGATCACTTCGAGGGGACTAAGCCTCCTTGGTCTCTATAGGGGATCGACCTTCCTTGATCTCTATATAGGATCAGCCCTCCTAGAGTTTTGCTAAATGGCTAGACCATATTTTTTTCATTCATTCATTTAAAAAGAATAATTATAGCCCTATTTATAGAGTTCTACCGAGGGTCTCTCTAGACTTGGACTCTTCCACCTAGAGTCCTTCTAGACTTAGACTCCTAATTAAATAATAAAAAATTAAATAATCTCCTAGCTGACTCAACCAAACTCATAATTGACTCGACTAGACCGACCAACATGACTCAATCATTGAATAGATGTAGATCTGACCCTATTAGGGTCCTCTCATCTATTCATGTTATTTTAATTAATCTCATGAAGTTTAGAAAAATAATTTTGGTGATGATTTTGAATTTGAATGAGAATTCTCTTCTCTTATGTGACTTGGATACATTTACTTGTAAAGAAACCTTACCTTAAGAATGAAAATATATAGATGCACATCCTAAGGAGCTAATTATTGGGTATACATTGAAAGGTATTCAAATTTATTCTTTGTTGAAAAATATTTATACAAATACTACTTGTTTATCTTAAATTGAGCTTAAATACATTAATGATGCTCTCAAAGATGACTCATGGGTCTTGATGTATAAAGAGTTAAATTAATTCGAAAGAAATAAAGTTTGAACTATTTATTCCTAGCCCTAGCGATCGTCTCATGATTGAAACTAAATGAGTATCTAGGAATAAGCAAGATGAACAAGGTGTCATGATTCAAAACAAGGCTAGATTAATGGCCAAACATTTTAATCAAGTAGATAGTAGAGATTATGAAGAAACCTTCACTTTGGTAGCTAGACTTGAAGCCATTAGGATGCTCATTACCTTTACATATTTTAAAAATTTTAAATTATTTTAAATGAATGCCAAAAGTACCTTTTTTTAATGGTTTTATTTTCGAAGAAGTTTTTGTTAAGCAACCACCCAGATTTGAAAATGATCTTTTTCTAAACTATATTTATAAATTATTTAAGGCTCTCTATAGGTTAAAACAAGCCCCTAGGGCTTGGTATGAGAGACTTAGCTCCTTTTAATTTAAAATATTTTTTTAAAAGATAAGGTCAACACCACATTATTTATTAGATATTTTAAAAATAATTTTCTTATTGTTCATATTTATGTTGATGATATTATTTTTATTTCAACAAATGAATCTTTATGTAAATCATTTGACAAGAATATGGGTCAAGAATTTGAAATGAGTTTGATGGGTGAATTGATATTTTTCTTAGAATTATAAATTAAGCAACTAAATGATAAGATTTTGATTAATCAAACCAATTATACTTATATCTAATAGATATCTTTACTAAACTATTAAATGAGGACTAATTTAATTTTATTAGAAGAGAATCAGGTAGGTTAAACCTAAATAAATCAATCTTGATAAGTGTAAAACTAAATTTATATGTCCAACCTATTCTTCAAATTAATGAACCTATCTACCCTAAAATAGTTAGATGGTTGTATAACAATTTTCATGTAGATGAAAATGATATCCACTTATCTTCTAGGGCATCTGACTCATTAGTACAAGAATGCAATTACTACTATAGGAATGGTAACTTAGGGTCTTAAGCTAGAGCATGGGAATTGTAGAAACACCACAGGGAATGAGATGTAACAAAGTAAGGATACCCGGCAGTGCTATAAGACCATAAGAGTTAGGTTGGGATCTAGGCAAGGCAAGGAAGACTCACAGACAAGAGCGAGAGACTCAATCTAAGCATCCGTATCAGTAGTCATGGAAAGAAAAGCAGTAGCTCGGGCCTTGTTGTAGTTAGGTTACTATTTTAGACATAATTTATGATATTATATACTTATCTGTATCAGTAGTAAGCATCATATACTTATCACAAATGACATAATTTATGATATTATATAAATTACTAAAAAAAGATGAGGTTACTGTTTTAGAGGATAATGGGACACTGATTCAGTTGAGGTCACATATTTTGAGGCAATTGGCATCATTTTTTAAAACCCTAACATATATATTGTTCCCCCATCTATTACCATTTAACACAAAATTATTTCATTATATCATAATTAGTATTAAGCTTCCTATACAATACTATATTGATGAAGTTAATACCCTAAGTATTAGATTATGACCGAACATGATTGCTGCTTTGGATATCTAATCTGATAAAACATGATTGATATATCTGAGAAGGATATGATACTTGGCCTTATTATTAGACTACTATATTGACACGACATAGCTATCTAACCAAACAAAGAAATCATAAAACTACATAGATTTAATATCATTAATAGGGGTGTCATAAGTACCATCAATGGTTGAGTCGGCTCGGTTGGTTCTCTACCGTAGGTGCAGGCTCACTCTGGGCTCATTCTTGGTTGACGATGGTGTTAGGATGTCATCCTACGTTGGGTATCTGACTCTGAGTAGCTTAAGTAGACGAACTGGGGGGGGTCCTACGAGCCATCTAGATTCTCCTCCAAAGGTAGGGCCTTCTTGGCATCCTCCAGTGGGGAGCAATTGATCTTTCATGCTAGGTTGGCATTGGGTTGCCCGGCACGACCACTCTGATGCCTAAGTCAACGAAGGGGGGAGGGGGGGGGGGGGAGGACATAGTAGCATAGACTATAGATAGAGAGAAAGAGTGTGTAATGATGTAGCTTCTATTTGTTTTTTTATTGAATCTCATATTTTGATTATGAAATCAATTGATGAATTTATGGACTAATATGCTTTTAAGAGAAGTGATATGAGAAAAACTCTAATCACGGATACGAACCATCACAGGGTAAATTATCGAAGTAAGAGAATCAGATATTAGGCCAGAAAGTATCATGTCAAAGATTGGACATTAGGCTAGATGATTAGTTGTGTGCTGAAGGACATATTTCGTGCCATGAGTTCGGGCATTGGCTGGAAGGATTGGGTATTGTACCAAAAGATTGGATGTGGTGGGAAGTCAACATGCCGATAGATTGGGGGATACACCGAAGGAAAAGATGATCAATTGAAGGTTTGAACGATTGCTAGATGATTAAATGATATGTCAGAATGCTGGACAACATGTTGATTGCTTCATGATTATGTTAGATATATGATTGAGTGGTTAAGTCTTGATCGAGGTTGTTTGGGGTCAAATTAAGTTCGTATTGAGCCGAAAACGTGCCAACTCAATTAGAAGCCCATTGGGCCTAAACCAGAGCCGAATGGGGCTTGTTGGAAGGATAATTTGGTGACCTGAAGTTGGCCTGGGCGATACTGCCAAGCCTAGGTGATGGTACAGCTTAAGAGTCGAAAAGCACTATTTGTGCTTTTCCAAGAGTTCTGGTGGTAGTATTGCCTATGGCTGGTAGTGAATAACCCAAGCGCAGTGGTACAGGTTGAGCCCAGATTCTCAAACTCTATTTCAGTGGTGGTATTGCCTAGCGCCATTAGTAGTATCACTAATACCTTGAAATTTTGAGGATTTAAATTTTGGCTTCATTCTTGAAGTCTTTGGGATTTTATAAATGCCCAACTCATGCTTGTTTGATGAAGTAATAATTCTTGAGGTAAAAGTGTTGTTGAGCATTGGTTGAGTCTCTTCCTCCTTATTGAGTTTAGAAGTGTTTCTAAGTTATAGGAGGAGGACCCTAATAGGGTTGGGTCCTCATCTATTGAGTCATGTTCTTTATTGAGTCATGTTGATCGGTCTAGTCAAGTCAATTAGGAGTCCTAGTAGGAGTTGGAGTTTATTTAATTAGGAGTCCTAGTATGAGTTAGAGTTTATTTGATTAGGAGTCATAATAGGAGTTGGAGTTTATTTGATTAAGAGTCCTAGTATGAGTTAGAGTCTATTTGATTAGGAGTCCAAGTAAGAGTCTATTTTAGGAGTCCAAGTTCAATTAGGAGTTGGTTAAGAGTCTTTATAAATAAGGGTGTTAACTATTTTATTTTAAGCAAACAATGAAGAAAATATATTTTAGCCACTAGGCCAAAACCCTAGGAGGGTCGATCCCCTATAGAGATCAAGGAGAGCTGATCCCTTATAGAGATCAATGAGGCTCGATCCCCTTAAAGTGATCATTTATCCCCCTTTTCCTACGATAGTGATAGGACCCTAGTAGGGTTGGGTCCTACTCAACCAAGTAGCAGCTAATAAAAACCCTGTGAGATTGTAATAAATCCCACCTAGCCACCTCTATCCTATAAAGAAGAGTGGCTAGGGTTTATATTTGGGGTCTTAGGGCTTCCTAGCCATTGCCCCCTTTACTGGGCAAGTTGGCTAGGGTTTCTAGCAGGGGCGCCTATTTGGTGCAGCCCCCTAGGTCATCGCCCCCTTAACAGGGCAAGTCTACTAGGGTGAAGGGCAAAAGGGGTAATTTATTTAAGAAGTAGCCCCTAGGGCTAGGGTTTTGAGCCTAATATAAGCATATAGCCTCCACCTCTTTGAATAAAGAAGATCAATCTACAATGTCAGCCATTTATTTGGCCGACTTTTAGGAGGGTGGAACCCCTATAGCATTCCAAGGGTTGATCCCCCTCAAAGATCAATCTACATAGAATTCCTCTAGGGTTCTATCATCTGGTATCAGAGTAGCGATCTTGCTACTTTTGTTGTCATCCCTATCGCCTACCATCAACCAAGCAATTCCCATAATTGTTTTTGACGACATCATCTCCACCACCATTTCCTTGTCGTAGATCAAATCAATCTGCTACCATTGCCATCAATTGCATCAGAGATCTGGTATTTTTCTACCACTAATACCTTTTGTTGCTATAATTCCTATCCATAAAACACTAAAAAGAAGTTTTCATCTATCCCTTGCTACAAATTCCTTTCATCGTAAAGTCATCATCTTTGTGAATGAAGGAACATTGCAAAAAAATTTAGCTACTTATTGTTGCCTTTGAGCTAATCTTTTTGCCATTTATCTTGAATGAAAATTTTGATACACTTAATAGATCATCTCAGCTTTCATACACGTTTGATCTGTCGTTGAATTCATCTCTGAAAATGTCCTTTCATTGCTGTAAACTTTCATTGTAAGTTGCTCTGTGATCGCAACTTGCAAAGTTTTTTCTTGTTGTCTTACTGTCGAAATTTTCTAATCTCTTATATCATCCTTGCTGCTATCTAAACCAAGATTTTGCTATCAATTTCCAAAAAATTCTCGATTTACAGTTGGAAATTTTATTGAGAAATCATTTTTTCTTCGATGATAATTATGCTTCTATAAACCAGCACATATTCACAGCAAACCTCCACCAATTCATATCAAACCATTGCTATCATCAACCATAGATCTAAAACCCTCTTCCTAACCTCCATCCACTACCATCACAGCCCCAAAACTCCACCAAACTATAACCCAAACCACACCCAAAACAGCCACTAAACAAGCCTACATCCACCAATCCACCGGCCCTTTCAGCCACCAATTCTCTCAACCGATATATACCTTTAACTCGACAACAAAAGAGCGATCTTAATATTATAGCTTTGGAGGCATGTACTATGGCATCTGAGAAGGCAATCAATGCTAAATTCAAAGCCTTTGAGATGCGAATGGAGGATAAGATACAAACTATCTCTGCTGAACTCAGTTTGGGCCGACCACCGAGCCCGAGGAAATCACAACAAGGAGAAAGCTCAAACTAAAAAGATGAATTCCAGGAGAGGGGAGGCTCTATGATCAATCCCTACTATCCACGCATAAGGGTAGACTTCCCTAGATGGGAAGAAGGAGACCCAATTGGTTGGATCTCACCCACGGAGCGATATTTTCAGTACCATAAAATCGCGGATGCATCTATGGTGGAAATTATGGTTATACATCTTGAAGGTTGTCATACAATGGTTTGATTAGTTTGAACACTTGGAGGCCTCTCATGGAGATAATTTTAAGAAGGGCTGGTGATCCGCTATGGACCAACCGATTACAAGAATGTTGACGGACAACTAGCGAAGATCCGACAAACCTCCACTATTCAGGAGTATCAAACCAGGTTTGAAATGTTATCTAATTAAACTCATGATTGGTCTAAAAAGCAGCTGTTATGGACTTTTATTGAGGGCTTGAAGCTGGAGATCCAAGGAGAAGTTAAAGCGCGACAACCGTACATGCTTATGGCAGCCATCTCTTTCACGCGACTTCAAGAGTGATTGAACCATAAAACCTGAAGGACTAGGGTCGCTCCCTGACTAGCAATACCAAAGCTCTCAGCCCCCCCTACTATCAGCCGAGCCCATGCACCAAAAAAGCTGACAAGAGAAGAGCTTTGGGAGCGATCAGCGAAGGGGTTATGTTGGCATTGCGACGAACCGTGGAGCCGCGAATATCACTGTAAAAAAGGGAGGCTTCTTGTGATTGAACCAGTGGAAGAAGAGGTCATTGAATATCCAGAAGAAAGCCTTGAACATGAAGAAGAAGATGTGGAAGAAGAGCCACAACTAATCGATTTTATGGTATATGTGCTAGCTGGCTACTCAAATCCGCAAACGACGAAAATTGGAGGCCTTCTCAAACAACAATCGATCACTGTTCTCATCGATATGAGCAGCACTAATAACTTCCTAAATAGTAAGGCTGCTGCTCGAATGGCGCTCCATGTCTAAGGTTGCAGCAAGTTCGACGTAAAGGTCATCGACGGTCGAATCCTAAAGTGCAACCAAAGATGCCCGCGGGTGAAACTATTACTATAAGACCAAGAAATTATCATCGACTTCTTCCTCCTATCAATTGATGATTATGAGGCTATGCTTGGCATAGAATGGTTGATAATGCTAGGTGACATCTCTTGGAACTTTTCCAAATTGATTATAAAATTCTATTGTAAAGGTAAACAGGTCACCCTACACGGGAAGCATAGAAGCAATGTAACCACCGTTTCGACCCAACGAATGGAAAAAGTTTTACACAAGGTAAATGGCAGCTTTTTGATGCATCTCCAGCAGCAACCAGAGGGGAAGAAAATAGAAATTGAAGATTAAAATCTCATCCAATTGCTTGCTAAATTTACCAACATTTTTTATGAACTGCGCGGTCTTCCTCCTACTCGACAACATGACCACCGGATTTCAATTTTTCTAGGCAAACCACCAATGAACACTTGATCGTATCACTATCCTCACCTCTAGAAGGATGAAATTGAAAAGATTATAAAGGAGATGCTTGAAACAGGGATGATTCGGCCAAGCTGCAGCCCATATTCCTCATCAGTGTTACTTGTACGCAAGAAGAACGGAACTTGGTGGATGTGCATCGACTACAGAGCTTCAAATAGCATCACCATCAAGGACAAATAGCCAATACCATTGGTGGATGAACTTATTAATGAGTTAAAAGGAGCTAGAGTCTTCACGAAGTTGGACCTTCGATCCGGTTACCACCAAATTCAGGTATGTGAATACGACATTCCAAAAACTGCATTTCGCACACATAATGGCCATTATGAATTCTTGGTAATGCCTTTTGGACTCACTAATGCTCCTTCAACCTTCCATAGCCTCATAAACGATATTTTTTGGAGCTTTTTTCATAAATTTGTGCTGGTATTTTCTGATGATACCAGCCCTTCTCTTGAGACTCACTTTCATCACTTGCGATTTGTTTTGACGATCCTTCAGGAGAATACTCTTTTCGTTAAGCAATCAAAGTGTAGCTTTCTCCAACAAAAAGTAGAGTACCTTGGGCACATAATATCATAAGGGGTGGCGGTAGACCCAACAAAAATTGAGGCAATATAGGGCAAGCCGAAACCTACAAATGTGAAATTGTTACGCGGTTTCCTTGGACTAACGGGCTACTACCGAAACTTTGTGAAGGACTATGGGAAGAACAATGCACCCCTCACTTCTCTATTAAAAAAAGATGCCTTCCAATGATTGGACAAAGCCTCTGCTGCCTTCGAGAAACTTAAGGCAGCCATGACAACGACGTCGGTGCTAGCGCTATCAGATTTTATTCAACCCTTCATGAGGTCGACACATCTGGAGTCAGAATAGTAGTCATTCTCATGCAAGATGGTCGACCACTCGCATACATCAACAAGGCGTTATCTCTCTTCCATAAAAAATGTCAATATATGATAAGGAGATGCTCACCATTGTGTACGCGGTAACAAAGTAGAGATCCTACCTGGTCGACCGATGATTTCAAATTAAAACTGATCATAAAAGCCTCAAGTACTTTTTAGAGTAGAAGATATCATCCCTTGAGTAGCAAAAATAAGTATCCAAATTTCTTGGATTTGATTATGAAATTATTTACAAAAGGGGAAAGAAAATATTGTTGCAGATGCACTCTCACGGCTACTTGAGCGAGCTGAATTTTCAGGTATCTCCCTTCCTACCACCGGCTTCCTCGAGGACATTAGGGAGGAATGGAAGAAGAATCCAAAGACCAACAATGCTATAAAAAAATTGGAGAATCCAAGAGCAATAGACCACTACACTTGGGATTCGAGTGATCTACGCTACAAAGGTCGCATTATGCTTATACCCGACTCCCCTTGCATCAAAATCATACTGCACGAAATGCACTCCACACCTTCACCAGGGCACTCTAGATTTCTGAGAACCTACAAAAGAGTGAATCAAAATTTTTATTGGAGAGGGATGAAAAAAATAATTTCTAAATATGTGTCAT
Organism: Ensete ventricosum; assembly: GCA_029747655.1. Classification (NCBI taxonomy): domain Eukaryota; kingdom Viridiplantae; phylum Streptophyta; class Magnoliopsida; order Zingiberales; family Musaceae; genus Ensete; species Ensete ventricosum. The sequence continues at coordinate 29,196,234 of JAQQAF010000001.1, read as the reverse complement.
AATGTGATGTATGTCAACAGCAAAAGGGTAAAACAGTGGCAAGTCCAAGGAAGCTAAAACCACTATCCATACCGGACTCGATGTGGACTGACATCTCCATGGATTTCATCACATGGTGTCACCTTCCAAAGGTAAAAGCATAATCCTTGTTGTGGTTGATTGACTTATGAAATATGCTCATTTTTGTGCTGTGTGAAATCCCCACACTACTACTAGTATTGCTCAGATTTTCATAGAAAATATTGTTAAACTGCATGGGATACCAAGGTCCATTATAAGTGATCATGATAGGGTGTTCACTAGTAAATTTTGGATCGAGTTAAACTCAAGATGAGCACAGCATACCATTCACAAACTGATGTCCAAACAGAGGTGTTAAATAGGTTTTTAGAGATGTACCTTTGGTGTTTCACCAGTGACTGGCCAAAGGAGTGGACAAAATGGCTCCCTTGGGCTGAATGATGGTGTATCATTTATCTACAAAATGTACACCATATGAGGCACTGTATGGCCGACCGGCCCGCTCGGCCAAAGAGGATCAGGTCGACCAAGATTTAATTAATAGGAACAAACTCCTACAGCTGCTAAAGGATAATCTCTCTGTTGCTCAAGCAAGAATGAAGTAGCAAGCTGACACACGATGAAGCGAAAGAGAGTTTTCAATAGGAGATTGGGTTTATCTTCGCTTACAGCCATATAAGCAACTATCCATCAACACACAAGCTTCCATGAAGCTATCCCCACGCTTTTATGGGTCTTATCAAATCATAGAGTGTATTGGAGCCATGGCGTACAGACTTAAATTGCCTAAGGATGCCAAAATTCACCCTGTCTTCCACGTGTCATGCCCAAAGTTCAAGTTGGGAGAACATGAGTCACCCAAATTCAACTACCCAGCACTTCTGATGATGGAGATATTCAAGCTCAACCATAAGCCATCCTTGACCACAGAATCATGATGCATTATCAACGTCCCTCTACTGAAGTACTAGCATAATATCCCTCATTTTTGAAATATTTATAATGATATATTTTAAATTATCTATGAGGACCCATTTATAAATTTAAGGATTTATTTATTAATTCTTTTGATTATGACCTATCTACCTTGTTCTAATCCACACCCTTGGGACCAAAATATTCAAAGGCAAGTGTTCTATCTTTCTTCTACTGAAATTTATCTTTATTTTTCACTTGATTTATGAAGAAAATTTTGAACAAATCTGAAATCTTTTGTTGGCTTCCTAAGTATGAATCTGTAATATTTTCAAGATTATGACCTGTCTACCTTGTTCTTACTGTAACTTTTAGTATAAACCTTAGATTTGGACAAAAATAGAGTTCCTTTGCTAGTTCAAACGTTTATTTCAATTAAGTATACGAAATCTGTAAAACATAATTTGTAGCTCCTGACCTTTAATCACTTTATTGCTTATATCTTCCTATTGGAGTTCCTAATTTATGTAAAACTTAATTTATTAGAAAATAGGCTCATAGATCTTTCATTTGATACTAGGATTGAAAGATTTGGAGTCCAAATGACTGCCAAAATTTCTATTTTGTTAGACCTTATGGATTCTGTAAAATAGGGATCATGACTCCTAACCTTTGGTTGCGAAATTATTAATAACTCTTTGTAGAGACCTTCAATTTGTATGAAACTTATTTCATTTAAAACTAGATTGATTTATCTTTTCAACAACACCTTTTTGAGTAATTTGGAGCATGTTCGATCATCTGAATAACTTTGTAATTTGCCTTCATAATTCTACCATAATAGGGATTGTGTCAATTCTGCCTATACTTGCTTCATCCATTTCAAAACTGAAATCTCTAATGCTCTTGTCCATGACTTCCTTACATATCAAAATATGTTATATATTAAGTGATGTTATATTATATTAGTCTGTCTAGGTGCATGTATGATTTATTATTCTGCATGTGCTTTCGATATATGTCAAATTCATTGCTTATGTCCTTTTATACTCTGGTGTGTATGGGACAATGTGAACCTTTTCCAGAAATGGTAAAGGGAGTTCTGCTTAGAGCCCGCGTGCTTTGCAGACCCCCTATGACTTCACTCAGACGTGGGTGGATGGAGCTCCCAAACGTGGAAGACTTATGTTTGGTGGTCATTCAGTGATGGATGTTTCACATTATGCTTATGGTCCCACTTCGCCCTCTATGTCTTGATATGATATCCAAAGCATTGCTTATGAGTTTGTTCATGTGCTTTGGATAAGAATGAAATGAATGTTGTCTAAATAATATTTGAGCTTATGTTCGTTACTTGTTCATTTGATAAGCTTTTGAGATTATTCATACACCATTGATATGCTTTCGAAATATGTCCTATGTATTTTTGATATGTTCCGAAATATTTCATTTGCTATTGATATATTTTAAAACATTTCACACGTTATTGATATGTTCTGAAATCTCCTATACCTCCTTGATATGCTCCAAAATATTTTGTATTCTCATTGATATGCTCCGAAATATTTTGTTTACTATTGATATGCTGCTTGACATACTTATGCCTATGATATTCATCCAACTTCAAATGTGACATACAAGCTTAAGTTTGATATTTGTTCCCTTCACATGTTCAGAAGTATTTCATGTGTTATTGATATGCTCCTAAAATTTCATATATCATTGATATATATCAAAATACTTTTGATTGCCATATATGCTCTAATTACCTTTCCAAATTGTTATGGATTTAAGTATTCTTCGAACAAGATGAACCTTGTGGTTGTGAATCTAATTTGATGCTATATGTGAAAACTTTTGTATTCCCTACCTTGCACTCTTATATCTGGTTCAATTTGTAAACATCTTTCCTTGCGTTAAACCTATTTGATACTTGTTGGGCTTCTCAGCTCACTGTGTTGCTATCTAATCTTCTTCAGGTTAGCTTGGTATTTATTGAAATAATTGATACCAGGCTAAAGTAATTGGAAAGTAAGAGGTTCTTGAGCTAAATCATTATTAGATAATATGTTATCATTGTATGTGTATACCTGGTGTCTAAAGTAAAGTTGTAGACATATTTTGAAGAGGGATAACTATGTAATGGTTTTAAAAATACTCTCTTGTTTAGGATCTTGAATATTAAACTTGCTGTATTATATTTAAAGTGGTGGTATATGGTTGTTTTCAAAGTCATATAGATTTTGTCGCATTGGTGGACCTTATGAATGTATATTATATTTAGCTACGTTGGTTTTGGATTGGTTTTGTGATTCAATAAGCGAACGTGAAGAGATTATCACAGGTTTCTATGAAATTGATTGAATGACTCTAGTATCCTCAAATGATTATTTGGATCTTGGATGTATTATATTGTTGATAATATTATCGATTTTTAAGATAAGGTCACACCTCTCGAATGTGATATAATTCGGGGGGGCGTGACAGAGATGGTATCAGAGTATAGTTTGAGGATCACTAAGACATACTGATATATATATCATATTGGGAATATACGTTGAGGTTTAGTATTTTTTTGAGTGATTGACAAATAAAAAGATTTGAGAGAGGTCTAAGACCGGTGATAAGGAGTCGGATATCACCCTTAAACTTTCCTTCATATGCTGATGTGGTAGAAAGAGCCTTAATAATTGAAAGGGTCTTGGAGGAGATACAGGAAATTATGAGTAAGAACTACAAGGACAAGTTTACAAGCAAAAGTAAGAGAGTGAATGGATATGAAAATAGTAATAAGAGAGTCAAGATATCAGAATTAGAGAAGGGAAAGCCACCACAGAAAACTTAGTCATGTGCAAAATATGGATATAATCATAAAATAAATAAATATTTTCGGGTGACTGGAGCTTGTTTTGCTTGTGGGAAACTAGATCATAAAGTAAAGGATTGCCCACTGAATAAGAAGAAGGAGCCACTGCCACCCAGAGCGATAGCCCATCTTTTATTTTAAGGGTATTAGGCATGACTCACTTCCTTGCCTAATATAGGCATTTCAAGCTCATCGATTTATGCAGAAGGATTGTTCTTGCTATATTATATGTGTAAAGGAGAATTTAAATCAAGCAGCTCATCTAAATGAAATTTTGGTAGTCAAAGAGTTCCCTGATGTTTTTCCAGATGACTTGCTTGGATTACCTCCAAATAGAGAGAGTGAATTTGCTATTGATATTGTTCCTGGAATAACACCAATATCCAAGCATCCCTATAGAATGACACCACTTGAGCTAGAATAATTGAGAAAGCAACTACAAGAACTATTAGATAAAAGTTTTATTCGACCCAATGTTTCACCATGAGGTGCTCCAGTACTGTTAGTTAAGAAGAATGATAGGACATGGAGGCTTTGTATTGATTATTTAACCAAGTAATGATAAAAAAACAAGTATCCTCTACCCAAAATCGATGATTTGTTTGATCAATTACAGGGTGCACAAGTATTCTCCAAGATTGACTTGAGGTCAGGTTATTATCAATTGAATATCAAGAAAGAAGATATCCCTAAAACTACTTTCATAACTCGGTATGGTCACTATGAATTCATATTAATACCTTTTGGTTTGACTAATGCCCTTATAGCTTTCATGGAATTAATGGATAGGATATTTCATCCACTCTTGGATAACTGTGTTATCATATTCATTGATGATATATTAGTATATTCAAGGAATGACCTGGAGCATGAAGAGCACTTGAGAAATATATTATCAATACTGAGAGAAATGAAGCTATATGCAAAGTTCAGTATATGTAAGTTTTAGTTAAATGAAGTTACCTTCTTAGGCCATGTGATTTTTGGCAAGGGCATCTCTGTTGATCCAAAGAAAGTTGAAGCAGTATTTAAGTGGGAAGTACCAACAAATGTAATTGAAGTTAGAAGTTTCTTGGGCATGGCAGGTTATTATAGAAGATTTCTGGAGGGATTTTCTCAAATTGCTAACCCCCTCACCAAGCTAACTCGAAAGAATATGAGATTTGAATGGGTTGATGAATGTGAACAAAGCTTTCAAGAGTTAAAAAGAAGATTGCCTAGTGCTCCTATTCTCACAATTCCCAGTGATAACGAATGATTTGTAGTTTACATCAATGCTTCAAGGAAGGGCCTTGGATGTGTTTTGATACAAGAAGGGAAAGTAATTGCTTATGCTTCTAGACAGCTGAAGAGTTATGAACTAAATTATCCAACCCATGATTTGGAGTTAGCAGCAATTATTTTTGTACTGAAGATTTGGAGACATTATTTATATGGGCGGACGTTTGAAATATTTACCAACACAAGGAGTTAAATATGAGGTAACGAAGATGGCTAGAACTTTTAAAGGATTACGATTGTACCATTCGATATCATCTGGGTAAGGCCAATGTTGTAGCTAGTGCACTTAGTATAAAATCTACAAATTTTATGGCTAGTTTGGTTATGAAATAATGGGGATTATTGGAAGAAAATGGTGATGAGAAATCTATTAGGAATGAGCAAAACTCAATGATATTGATGGCCTCTATCCAGGTTCAATCTGATTTCATTCAACAAATTAAAGAGAGACAACTACGAGATCCACGTTTAATCTACTTGAGGAAAGAACTAGAAAAAGGATCAAAGCTTGGTTTTTCATGTTTCAGAGGATAGCTTGTTGAGAATGGGGAATAGAGTATGTGTTCTAGATGACCTAGATATCAAGGATCAAATCCTGAAAGAAGGTCATAGTTCCAAATTCACCTTGCACTCGAGTAGCACAAAAATATATAAAGATCTTAAAAGTCATTACTGGTGGGAAGGCATGAAAAAGGAGATTGTAATATATGTATCAAAATGTTTAACTTGCCAGCAAATCAAAGTTGAACACTAAAGACCTAGAGGTTTTTACAACCTTTAGATATTCCTGAATGGAAATGGGAAAGTATTACTATGGATTTTGTTTCAGGCCTACCCAGAACCTCCAGAAAGCATGATGCTATATGGGTGATTATTGATAGGTTTACTAAATCAACACATTTCCTAATGATCAATATGACATATTCTATAGATAAGCTTGTTGAATTATATATCGGTGCAATAGTAAGGCTTCATGGTATTCTAAAGGAGATCATCTCTGATAGAGACTCCAGATTTCTTTCTAGATTATGGAGAAGATTATAGGAATCTATTGGCACTAAAGTCAAGTTTAGCACTGCTTATCACCCTCAAATCAATGGGCAATCAAAAAGAATAATTCAAACACTTGAGGATTTGCTTAGAGCATATATCATGGATTAGAAAAGTGAGTGGGATAAAGATATTTCTCTTGTTGAGTTCACCTACAATAATAGTTACCAGTCTAGTATTCAGATGGCTCCTTATGAAGCTTTGTATGGGCGAAAGTGCAGAACGCCTATTTGTTGGGAGGAAGTTAGTGATAGGAACTTTTTAGCATTCGATAAAGTGTAGGAGACTACCGAAAATATTCAAGTTATAAGGGAAAGACTAAAAACTGCTCAGAGTTGTCAAAAGAGCTATATTGACAATAGAAGATGAGAAATTAAGTTTCAAGTAGGGGATTTTGTATTCTTGAAGGTCTCTCCTTCCAAGGGCATGGTAAGATTTGGGAAGAAAGAAAAGTTAAGCCCTAAATTTATTGGACCATTTGAGATCCTTGAGACGATTGGTTCTGTCGCTTACAGGATTGCCTTACCACCATCCTTGGGTTGTATCCATGACATACTTTATATTTTAATGCTCAGAAATTATATTCATGACCTTTCTCACATCATTCAGTATGAGCCGATTGTAATCAATCATAACTTATCTTATGTGGAAGAACCTATACAGATTATTGATAAGAAAGAAAATATACTAAGGAATCGGGTCATTTTTGTAGTTAAAGTGATATGGAGGCATCATTCTCTGATTGAAACAACTTGGGAGCTAGAGGAAGAAATGAAGAAAATCTATCCTCATCTTTTTGTCGATGAAGGTATGATAAATTTAGACTAAATTTTTATTTTAAGGGGGGAGAGTGTAACATCCCTCAGTCTGAAATATTTATATTGATATATTTTAAATTATTTATGAGGACCTATTTATAAATTTAAGGATTTATTTATTAATTCCCTTAATTAAATAATTTTATATTAAAATTTGATTGCTAGGGACCTATGTGAATCTTAAAAATATAAAATGAATTGTAAAAGATTCACATTAAGTTAGAAAAAAAATATGATGAGGACATGTGTCACTGCCTTGTTTAAAGTAGTGTCACTTGTGGATGTGCATAGGTGACACATAAGCATATTGCATGCATGTTTGTTACCAATCAACCCATATGTTCGCTTAAATAATTAATAATTAGAGAAAAAAAAAGGATTTTGGCTACAACATGAACATGAGGAGAAGAAGAAGAAGAAGAAGAAGAAGAAGAAGAAGAAGAAGAAGAAGAGAATGAAAAAAGAAGAAATTTGGGGATCTTGAGATTGTGACCTAATCCACACATTTGGGACCAAAATATTCAAAGGCAAGTGTTCTATCTTCCTCCTACTGAAATTTATCTTTGTTTTTACCTTGATTTATGAAGAAACTTCTGAACAAATCCAAAATCTTTTGTTGGCTGCCTAAGTATGAATCTGTAATATTTTTCAGATTATGACCTATATGCCTTATTATTGCTGTAACTTTTAGTACAGACCTCTGATTTGGACAAAACTTAGTTTCTTCAAAAATAGATTCAAATATATTTCTTTTGAACTTGAGTTTGAAGAATTAGAATTCATTTACTAGCCCAAACGTTTATTTCAATTAAGTATACAAAATCTATAAAACAGAATATGTAGCTCATGACCTTTCATCACTATATTGCTTATATCTTCTTGTTGGAGTTCCTGATTTATGTAAAACTTGATTTGTTAGAAAATAGGCTCATATCATTTGATACCAGGATTGAAAAATTTGGAGTCCAAATAACTACCAAAATTTCTATTTTGTTAGACCTTATGGATTATGTAATACAGGGATCATAACTCCTGACCTTTGGTTGTGAATCATCAATAACTCTTTGTAGAGACCTTCAATTTGTATGAAACTTATTTCATTTGAAACTAAATTGATTTATATTTTTAACAATACCTTTTTGAGTCATTTGGAGCATGTTTGATCATCTGAATAATTTTGTAATTTGCCTTCAGAATTCTATCAGAATACGGATTGTATCAATTCTACCTATACTTGTTTCATCCATTTCAAAACTGAAATCTCTAATGCTCTTGTCCTTAACTTCCTTACATATCAGAATATGTTATGTATTAATCGATGTTACATTATATTATTATGTTTAGGCGTATGTATGATTTATTATTCCGTATATACTTCTGATATATTCCAAATGTTGCTCATGTCCTTTTGTACTCCGTTGTTTGTGAGACAATGTGAACCTATGCCAGAAATGGTAAAGGGAGTTATGCTTAGAACCCGCGTGCTCTGCCAGCCCCCTATTACTTCACTTAGACATGGGTGGATGGAGCTCCCAGACATGGGAGACTTATGTTTGGTGGTCATTCAGCAATGAATGTTCCACATTATGCTTACGGTCCCACTTCGCCCTCTATGTCTTGATATGATATCCAAAGCATTGCTTATGAATTTATTCATGTGTTTTGAATAAGAATGAAATGAATGTAATGTCTGAATGATATTTGAGATTCTATTTGTTACTTGCTCATTTGATAAGCTTTTGAGATTATTTATACACTATTGATATGCTTTCGAAATATGTCCTATGCATTTTTTATATGTTCCAAAACGTTTCATTTGCTATTAATATATTTTGAAACATTTCACACGTCATTGATATGTTCCAAAATGTCTCATACCTCCTTGATATGCTCCAAAATATTTTGTATTCTCATTGATATGCTCCAAAATATTTTGTTTGCCATTGATATGCTACTAGACATACTTATGCCTATGATATTCATCCAACTTCAAATGTGACATACGAGCTTAAGTTTGATATTTATTCCTTTCACATGTTCAGAAGTATTTCATGTGTTATTGATATGCTCCTAAAATTTCATATGTCATTGATATATACCAAAATGCTTCTGATTGCCATATATGCTCCAATTACCTTTCCAATTTAAGTATACTTCGAACGAAATGAACTTTGTGGTTGTGAATCTGATTTGATGCTATATGTGAAAACTTTTTTATTCCCTACCTTGCACTCTTATATCAGGTTCAATTTGTAAACACCTTTCCTTGCCTTGAACCTGTTTGATACTTGCTGGGCTTCTTAGCTCACTCTATTGCTATCTAATCTTCTTCAGGTTAGCTTGACATTTATTGAAATACTTGATACCGGGCTAAAGCAATTGGAAAGCAAGAAGTTCTTGGGCTAAATCTTAATTAGATAATATGTTACGTTGTATGTGTATACTTGGTGTCTAAAGTGAAGTTGTAGACATATTTTGAAGAGGGATAACTATGTAATGGTTTTAAAAGTACCCTCTTGTTTGGGATCTTGAATGTTAAACTTACTGTATAATATATGAAGTTATGGTATATGGTTGTTTTCAAAGTCATATGGATTTTATCGCATTGGTGGACCTTATGAATGTAGATTATATTTAGCTGCATTGGTTTTGGATTGGTTTTGTGATTCATTAAGAGAATGTGAAGAGATTATAATCTGCACAGGTTTCTATGAAAGTGATTGAATGACTCTGCATGTTATTCTCAGTATCCTCAAATGATTGTTTGGATCATGGATGAATTATGTTGTTGATAATATTAACAATTTTGGAATAATTTTATATAATTCGGGAGGGCGTGACAACTAGTGTATTGGAATAATTTACCACTTGAAGATACCACATAAGAATCATATGAGGAGCTAAAGATCCAGATCCCTGAGTTCATGGAACCTCAGCCTTGAGGATAAGGCTGATTTGAAGAGGGCAGGCTTGATAGGACCCTAGTGGGGTTGGGTCCTACTTAACCAAGTAGCAACTAATAAAAACACTGTGAGATTATAATAAACCCCACCTAGCCGCCTCTATCCTATAAAGAAGAGTAGCTAAGGTTTATATTTCGGGCCTCAGGGCTTCCTAGCCGTCGCCCCTTTATTGGGCAGGTCGGCTGGGGTTTCTGGTAGGGACGCCTATTTGGTGCAGCCCCCTATGTCGTCGTGCCCTTCACAGGGTAAGCCGGCTAGGGTGGAGGGCAAAAGGGATAATTTATGTAGGAAGCAACCCGTAGGGCTAAGGTTTGGAGCCCTATATAAGAATGTAGCCTCTACCTCTTTTGAATAACGTGCTGGTTATAGGTGCCCTACAAGCCAATCACGTGAGTGATGGCACGTGTGACATGCTGTGTGATTTTTTTGCTTATGATTAATATTGGCATATTCTTATATTATATTATTTGTTACATATATATTGTGATGTCCTTAGTTCTGTGCAATGGGAATCGGATCGTGATGAGATCATGATAATGAGATCGATTCACCTTTAAACACATATCCTAAATAATCTTGGTCATAGGTTACTCAAGAGGGACATTTAGATAATCGGATAGATCGGTGTACTATATACTCGTTCATATGATGAAGGCGGTTGGTCTCATAGCCACTTGTGTGAAGACACTAAGGATATAGTACAGGTGCTCATTGGAGAATGAGTTCACTAATGGATCCGCTTATGGAATGTTGTATGGTTAATGATACCTAATGTCAGACAGTAATTTCATAGTCTCAGTTGTGTATCTGGTCCTTAGACTTGAGACACCAAGGATGTCTTGTATGAGTACTCCTTTCTTTGACGCCAGGTTTGGAAAGCTCCAAATCTGGTACAGTTGGTTATCGGGATTGGTAGCCAACCTTACGAAGGCAATTGAGTGTCAATAGAGGATCATCCACTCTCGATATCATGAGAGGAATATCTTATATATGCTTGCTTAGACAAATCCCTGGCCAGGGTCATTCGGATTGAGAGAGGAGTTCCCCGGTAGAATCCAATTAGAGCAAGATAAACTGATTCCGTATGTGACCTGACAATACCATGTCCAATATACGGTCTCTGGGATATTATTTGGATGAGGGATTACAGATACATGGTAACTGTGGACAAACAAGTCTAATGGATTTGATCCCCCTTGTACCGTCTAGGGACTATGGCGTAGTGGCCTAGTACGTCCATAGTCGATGAGTCAAGTGAATTATTATGGGGATAATAATTCATTATATCATAAGAAGTTATGATGGGAGTGACTCACGACTAGCTCGGTATCGGGCCTAGAGGGTCACACACATATGGTGGATGCTTCAGCGAATAGAGGATTGGATGAAGATCCAATTAGCCCCTATTCTCATTAGATGAGACCCTATGTTGATGGGCTCCTTGATTAAGGCACAATTATAGGCCTAAGGAGATTATTGGATAGAGATCCAATAATGCAAGGTTAGTGGGTTATTGGATGGAGATCCAATATCCACTAAGGTAGGAGCCCTAGGGTTTTGGTGGCTCTCTATAAATAAGAGGGGAGACTTAGGGTTGATAGGATGCAACTTTAGCCACCACCTCTATTCTCCTCCCTCCCTCTGCGCAAGAGTCGTGAGATCAGATTAGAGGAGTTTCGCTATAGAGATCCATCGTGTGGATACCACTAGAGAGGAGGACGCTTGACCTTCATCTTCTCTATCCGGATCTGGAATACAGGGATATACGATCTCCCTAGGTAAAATCAATCTCTCACACATCGCGGTTTTATCGGTTTTTGCATTTTTCTTGCGACCCCAATCTTTTGCATGATGATTTGATCTGCGTGGGAAACCAATTTTTGTTTTGATTTCCACTGTGTATGTGATGCACCCACTGTAGGTTTCCCAACATAACGAAGGTCAATCTATAATTTCAGCCATCCGATTGACTTCTAGGAGGGTGGAACCCCTATAGTGTTCTAAGGGTTGATCCCCCTCAAAGATCAATCTTCGTAGAATTCCTCTGGAGTTCTATTAGATAGAACCCTAGGGTTCCTATCAATCGGTATCAAAGTAGCATTCTTGGCGTCTCGCTATTTATCCACTCCACCACCGCCCTTATAGTGATCATTTACCTTCCACAGAAACTTTTGGGTTCCATCTGGTATCAGAGCAGCGATAGGACCTTAGGGGTTCTTATCATATGGTATCAGAGCAGTGATCCTCGACGTTCCTGTTGTGATTCCACTATCGATCTACACCGTCGTCGTCGCCCTTATGATAGAACCCTAGATGGAGCTCTATAGATTTTGATATTTGAGGGGGATCAACCCTTGGAATGCTATAGGGGTTCCTCCCTCCTAGTAGTCGGTCATATGACTGAATTGTAGATTGATCTTACTTTCTTAAAAGAGGTGGAGACTACATGCTTATATAGGGCTCTAAACCCTAGCCCTAGGGGGTGCTTCCTAAGTGAATTCTCCCTTTTGCCCCTCCTATAGCTACCATGCATAAATAAAGAGGGCGACGACCTAAGTAGTTGCACAAGCCATGCTCCTCTGCTAGAAACCCTAGCCAACTAGCCCAATAAGGGGGGTGGTGGCTAGAAAGCCCTAAGGCCCAAAATAAACCCTAGCCATACTTTTTTATATGAGAGAATTGACTAGGAGGGGTTTTATTATAATCTCATAGTGTTCTTATTGATTACTTCTAGGGTGATTTGGATTCAACCCTACTAAAGTCCTATCAAGCCCGCCCTCTTTGAAACAGCCTTATCCTCAAGGCTTAGGGTCTATGAACTCTGGGAACTGGGTATTTAGGTCCTCATATAATTCTCATGTGATCATTAATTGAACATTGGCCTCCTGATCAGCTAGGGTGTTAGTTTGATGGATTTGGGCTGAGTCATCTTCTTTAAATACCTGGAGGATCAATTGTATTCTTAATCTAGTGTGCGGATTTGATCTCCAATTTTGTAAGGCCCTAAGAAATAGGGAAACCACTTTCTTGAGGCTTGAATTTTGTGCTGGTGGAGTTGGAGATAAAGGGGAACTTGATCTTTCTCAGGAAACTTTCTTCTGCTCTGGCTTTTGTCAGGGGGAAGTTTCTTCCTTGCATGGGCTGTCACGTGGTTGTTCTGTAATAGTAGTCGTGCCTTCTTTTGGAATGAGGGCTACCCTCTGATAAAATCTTCGGTGCTGTGAGCCTGATCCGAGTCTAAGGTGGGTGGGAGTGGTGATTTTTCGTGGCCCATTTTCACTTCTTCATGCTGTTGACCATCTTGCATGAGGATGGTGCTGACTCCCACTCTGGATATGTCTGCTCCAATAATAAACATAAGGCCACAATTTGGTGTGGACGATATCGTGGTCGTGAGGGCTATAATTTCACTCGGTCAAGGTGGTGCATCTTTCTTTATAGTGAGAGGGATGACGTTCATGTTTTGTTAAGTCCTGTGAATGATCCTTCCCCTTTTCTGATTTCACCACTGGAGGGGCTCAATTTTCTCACGATCTTGGGCCGTAGATCGGAGGTCATCATCAAGGAAGTCTTTAAGCATCATGGTCTGATCCTAGGGAAAGTCGTGGAAGTTACTTGAGATCTAGAAGTGTTGCATCAGAAACCATGGTGAGTTTGGCGGGATGTAATATTTCAGAAGTAACTTATCCCTAGGGAAAAGAATGTAAGGATGTGTCGTAGCGGGAAATAAGCATGGTCAAACAATCTGTGTCTCTATTATCTCTTAAGTGACCCTCATATCTTCAATCTTCTGTGGTCAGCAATCTGGTCGAGTATCAATGGTGGTAATTTCAACCAGTTCAACATAGGGGAGTCTGGCATCTTGATAAAAGATAATAGGTTCGATTTGGTGGAAACTCCCAATATTTTCAACAAGCTGTGGGGGAGGGTTCTTATCTTCAATCTCTTTTGGCTTCATCTCCTGAAACTTATGAATTTAAATTGAGAAGCAGCTAGACACTTCTTTTGGTACCCTCTCCAAATGTTGTGTTGTGTTTGTAGTCGCTTGGCTCCCTCGTAGCACCACCTATTTTCCTTAGCTAAAAATTTTATGATTAGCTTTGAAAAATTCTAGAAAACATCTCCTAGCATCGATAACCAATCAATGTCAAGCACTATATCAAGACCATCAAGAGGGGGGAGGAAAAAATCAACAACTACGTCTAGCTCCTGTAGGATCAGGTTTACCTGCGGGCACTTCTGGTTGCACTTCAAAATTTGGCCGTTAGCTACCTTGACTTTGAATCCATTATAATCTTCTTTTTTTTAGCATCAAACGGATAGCAACCTTGCCGCTTATGAAGTTGTGTGTGCTCCCGGCGTCGATGAGGACGATGACGAACTGTTGCTCAAGAAACCCTTCGATCTTTAATTTTTGGAGATTTGTGTAGCCGGTTAAGGTAGGGATCATGTAGGTGGCCGGTTGTGGTGTATCCTTCTCCTTGGGCTCAGGAGTCGTATCTTCAAATTTGGGTTCTTCAGTGGGTGCAATCATCAGCGGTGTCTCCTTTTTATATTGGTGTCCTTGGCTCCATAATTTATCATAATGTTAACATAGGCCCTTTGTCGATCTGTCACGAAGCTCTTCTCTTGTTAACTTTTTCGGCTGAGGTGGTCGGTTGGTGGTAGATGGGGCTGAGGGTCTCTGTGCTACTGGTAGTGCGATGGCTTTGGTCCTCTGAGCAACTTGGTTCAGCCTATCTTCATGTAGTCGTGCAAAGGAGATGGCTGCCTTAAGTGTGTACGACTATCACGCTTTAACTTCTTCCTGAATCTCAGATTTCAAGCCCTCAATAAAAGTCCTTAATATCTATTTTTAGGCCAATCGTAAGTTTGATTAGATAAACTTTTAAACCTGGTTTGGTACTCTTGGATGGTGGAGGTTTGACGGATCATCTCTAGTTCTTCGTCAAGGTTCTTGTAATTGATTGGTGCTGAAGGTTTATATGCTTTTGGTTGGAATGTGGCTCTCATGCTCTGAGCATCTTGATTGAGGTGCCCTTCTTAAAGTTGTATAAAGGAGATCGATATCATCGAGGTGTAGGGTTGTCGTGTCTTATCCTTGCTTCTTATCTCTGATAGGTTCTTTTTGCAATCAGAATTTGCTCCATGTTGTGATCTTCTTGGGCTTGGTGATCGGTCCAATCTAAACTCCTCAAAGAGAGTGTGTAATTTAGCATCTATACACGTCTCGAAAGCCTCCAATTTGGCTTCGAATAAGCCTACCGATGTCATGACGTAAGGATCTCCAACCTATCAAATAAATCGACTGAAGAGTGTAGCTACAATTTTCAATTTGAAGGCAGCGAATGGCAACAATGTTGGGACTACAATGGTGAAGTCTCCAAGTGGAGGATGGTAGCCAAGGGTAGCAGCGACGGTGGACGAAGAAGATGGTAGCAGGAACGTCGGCTGCATGTCTATGGTGATGCTACAATGTCGATGATGCACTGTCATCAAGGCTATGATTTTTTAGGTGGCTGATATCTATTGGAAGATGGTAGCCGAGAGATATGAGTTGGAAGGCAGCAGTGATGATGGAGGAAGAAGGGGGCAACAACAACGTCGGCTGCGGTTGCGCTGTGACTTCGTGGCTACATGTGGCGTTGGTTGTAGCAAGGGTGTGGCTGCAATAGAAGATGGGGAAGCGATGTACATGGTTGTTGTAGAGGCGGGCAGTGATGGTATAAAGTAAGAGACTGCTGCTATCATGTTCAATTTGTTGCTGGCCACGATTAAGATAGTTGGCAGCGAACGATTGTTGCGAGCTGTGATGTAAATAGATTGTAGTGAAAGATCGCTGCTGGTAGCTTTTTGCTGCAAGGATCGCTGTCGGCTATGATCAAGGAAGATGGTAGCAAGAGGTCGATGTTGGCAGTGAAGGGATAAGGGAGATTGGGTGGCTGAAAGGTGGGTGGACCGAAGATGGAAGGTTGTAGTTTTCAAGTGTGGTTTCTAGCTATTTTGGGTGAGGTATGGGGCTACAATTTTGTGAAGTTTTGGCTGCCAATTGGTGTTGTGATAGTAGTAGATGAAGGTTATGAAAAAGGGTTTTGGATCTGGGATAGATGGCAATAAAGGTTTGATAGGGATCGGTAAGGGTATGCTGCAATAGGTGTAGGTTATAGAAGGCTGCAGTTTTAGGTTATTTTATGGATGATTTAGGTATAGTTTTGGCTACGGTTTGATAGGGTTTTGGGGCTGTGATGGTAGAAGGTGAAGGTTAGGGAAAGATGGTTTTAGATCTGGTAGAGATGGCAGCAAAGGTTTGATAGAATTCGACGAAGTTCTCTACAACGTATGCTGCCTTGCATAAGCATAATTATCATCAAAGAAACAACAGTTTCTCAATGATAATTCTAACCAAAAATTATGAAATTTGGGGCTGTGGTGTCAAGGAATGAAGATGAGAAAGGGAGTTTTAAATCTGGAAAAAAAAGCAGCAAAAACCTAATAGGATTCGACGAAAGATCGCTGCATATGTGCAGTTCTGCCGACAGAATTTGTGTCGAAGAAGCAGCAAGTTCTCGACATAATTTCTAGTAGAAAACCCAAGGAAATTGTGTAGAATTCTAATGATAAAACCTTGGTTCATATGAGAGCAAGGGAGCTCAAAAAACAGAAAAAAAAATAGCACTCAAATCCGATGTAATTCGACAAAGAAATGTGTTGTGATGTGTTGTCCTACCGAACATATTTTACATTGGAGAAACGATGAATTCTTAACATAAATTCCAGAGAAAAACTTGAGAAAAATATGTAAAAATCCTCAGTTTAGATGTGGTCAATATCAGTAAAAAGTTTAACAAAATTTTGGTAGAGTAATGGTAGAAAAATAGGGTAAAAGACGGAAGGCAGATCCTTCGTCATAAAATTCCAGCACTGTGTGATGACGAATGAATGCACAATAAAACCAATTCCAGAAGAAATTTTTTCTAGAGATCAATCTCAGATGAAAGCTAAGTTGATCTATGGAATTATGTAAAATTTTGGCCAAAAATGAGAAGCAATAAACCAGTTTCAAGAGGCAAATAGGCGACTGAAAATTTCTGCAGCGTTTCACCTTCGCAATAACAATAACGTTTGCAATAGATAAAATATGAAAAAATTCTTTAGCATGTAAGGTAAACGATCTTGTAGTATTGAAGAGGTGTGGGTGATGAAAATACACCAGATTCGTAATAACAATAACGTTTGCCACGCCATGGGTCGTGCCTATCGTTCTTCCCCTACTGTCGCCCACCACCACTAGCATCTCTCCACCTACAGTCTGCCACTCTTCCCTACCACCATTGGCCCTTCCCTCACTATCGGCATCTTAAGCAAGAAGGGAACATCGTCGCAAGTCCTCGGCCATTGACCGTGGGCCATTGTCATTCCCTTGCCACAACCCTCACTGTTGCCACTCCAACCGCACCCTACTCCACCCGTGGCCACCACTACCCTCGTCCTTCCCCTATGCAAGCCACACCGGATGATCATGAGCCGTCTGTCACCTAATATGATTATGCCCAAGCCAATGGGCCTAATCTCTCACAATAAGATCTATGTGTGCATCAGCACATCTCCATGCCCTATGATCGTTGATCTCATCATCATCGGTTCCGTCGGATCCTTGTCGCATCACCATGCATCATGATCTCCCGCCACAACATCATGGGTACTGCTGCCATCTCAACGCTCCCGCTGCGCCTCTCCATGTAATTACAAAATAATCACAAACACGCAGGCCCGACAATAAACGAGAAAAACAGAGATTTACAAACCCCAATAATAATAATAATAATAATAATAATAATAATAATAATAGTAATAATAATAATCATAATCATAACTACACACACACAACACATGGCTCATTATCATCCATCTACATCATATATCATATGTACATCACATCATATATACGATTACTAGATATATAATAATTAATTAACCTATTTAATTAATTATTTTTTGGAAATCAGGACATGCTTGGAATTTCTAGAATTATCAAGCAATTCTGCTACAGCGATCAATGCTGCCTTCCAACAAGCCACAACAACGGATTCTTCCCACACATTGCTACCTTACATCCTCGGCAGCAACTGTCGCAATCTCGATGACCTCATCCTTACAGCATCACCGCACCATCGCCCTTCTGACCACCATCATAGCAAAAGCAAACACCGAGTAGGACGATGCTGATATCCTTAATCCAATATCAAAAATAGGAATTGAACATTACTGATATATAATCTTATGCGATGGCTATTGATAGTTTAATGGAAGCAAGATTTGAAGTCTTTGAAGCCCAAATAGAAGAAAGATTAAAAGAACTCTTCAGCGAATTCAGAAGAAATCTATTGGATAGCCTCAACAAATCTCAACATGATGAAAGTTACAACCTCAAAAGGAGTTGATCTAAAAAATATGATCAAGGGCAAGACACAGGATAGCCACGCATGAGGGTGGAGTTCCCCATATGAGGAGATGGAGCTTCGACTAGTTGGGTCTCACCGACTGAAAATTTCTTTCACTTCCACAGAACTCCGGAAGAATCCAAGGTGGGAGTAGCTTCAAATCAACCTGATGGTGATGCGATCGGGTGGTACCTATCATGGAGTCCCTTCGTGGGGATAATTCAAGTGAGAACTCCTTATTCATTTTGGACCGTCAGAGTACAAGAACGTTAATGGATAGCTGGCCAAAATTCGTTAGACTTCCATAGTACAGGAGTACCAGAGCAAATTGGAGCGCCTATCGAACTAAACCCAAGATTAGTCCAAGAAATAATTAGTGAGAACATTTATCAAGGGACTTAATCTTAAGATTCAGTGTGAAGTTAAAACTCGCTACCATCGCACCATGATGGCTGTCATATCATTCACCCGCATGCATGAAGAAAAAATCAATATGGACACTCGCTGAAATAGAAGCTTCAATAAAAAGGTAATCAGCAAATCGCCCACCCCATCTATTCTCAGCCAAAACCCAAACATCCAAAAACCAACTAGAGAAGAACCTAAGGAAAGATCAATAAAGGATTTGTGCTCGCGTTATGATAAAAATTGATGCACACAAAGGGCAACTTCTGACGATTAAGCTAATTGAGGAATCAAAAACTGACAATGCGGAGTCCGATCACAAAGTTTATGACAAACTTTTGACCATTGAGCCTATTATGGAGGAATCAAAGACTAATGATGTGAGATCCGATCATGAAAGTATGGATTCTGATAAAGAGATTGGACCTATCACATATAAAGTGCATGCATTAGCCGACTACTCTAACCCGCAACTCATGAAAATTAAAGAAATTTTAAAACATCAGCCTATTATTGTTTTAATCGATACTAGTAGCACTAATAATTTTATGGACATAAAGCTTCTTAACCAATTGGCATATCACATTGAAGGCTGTGACAAATTCGAAGTCAAGGTTACTGATGAACGAATCCTAACTTGTGATAACAAGTGTTCAAAGATAAAGCTGATTATACTGGGCAAATAACTACTTATGGATTTTTTTTTATATCTTTGGAAGACTTTGAAGTGGTGATCCTCAAAAGAAGACATGGAACTGCCACTAGCCATCAAATGGAGAAGATTCTTCAGAAGACTACAATGATTAGTACACTAGAAGATCGGCCCATTGCTTATAACAAATGGAGAACCTACTTAATTGATCAAAGGGTCATGATACGCGATAAATATTGAAGTGCTCTGGAATTTAATGCTACTTAGCCTTGAGGACAAGGCTGATTTGAAGAGGGCTGACCTGATATGACCCTAACAGGGTTGGGTCCTCATATATTGAGTCATGTTCTTTATTGAGTTATATTAGTCGGTCCAATCAAGTAAATTTAGGAGTCCCAATAGGAGTTGGAGTCTATTTGATTAGAGTCCGAGTAGGAGTTGGAGTTTATTTGATTAAGAGTCCTAATAGGAGTTGAAGTCTATTTGATTATGAGTCCAAGTAGGAGTCTGTTTTAGGAGTCCAAGTTTATTAGAAGTTGGTTGAGAGTCTCTATAAATAAGGGTGTAATTATTTTGTTTTAAATAATCAATAAAAAATATGTTTTAGCTAATAGGGCCAAACCCTAGGAGAGTCGATCCCCGATAGAGATCAAGGAGGGTCGATCCCTCAAAGTCATCAAGGAGGGCTGATCCCCTATAGAGATCAAAGAGGGCTGATCTCCTATATAGATCAAGGAGGCTCGATCTGCTAGAAGTCATTGTTTATCCCTCTTTTACTCGATAGAACCCTAGGGTTCCTATCAATTGGTATCAGAGTAGCGTTCTGATATGACTCCGGCAAGGTTGAGTCCTAATCATCTCAGTACTAGTCAATAAAGACCCTGCTAGATTGTAATAAAGTCACTCATATCTTATAAAGGCATATGGCTAGGGTTTAGATTAGCCCTTAGGGCTTAGTGGCCGTCGCCCCCCTTACCGGGTTGGTCGAACAGGGTTTCCTACTACTTAGGTCGACTATAGAGCCAACCTAGTCGACCCTGGTCCTATTAAGGCAGGTTGGCTATAGGAGGGGCAAAGGGGTAATTTTATTTAAGTAAGCACCCTCTTAGGCTAGGGTTTTGATCCCTATTTAAAGATGTAGTTGCTCCCCTCTTGAATCAAGCAATTATCATCTTTTATTCAGCCATGTGCCAAATCTAGGAGGGAGGAACCCCTACAGCATTCCAAGGGTTGATCCCCCTCAAGGATCAAAATCTATAGAGCTCCTTCTAGGGTTCTATCATCTGGTATCAGAGCAACAATCTTGCTGCCCCTATAGCAATCATCCATGCTTCCATCTTCCAAGCAATTCCCACAATTGCTTTTGACGTCGCCTCCATCCACCGTCGCCCACTAAGCTGCAGATCCATCTATCTACTGCCGCCCCCTCCGTGATTTGGAAATCTGGTATATTTTTATCATCCTTGCCTCTTCAATACTGCAAGATTTCTTACTTTACATATTGAAGATTTTTTTCAAATTTTATCTGCTGCAAATTTTGTTCGTCGCAAACGTTATCGTTGTTGCGAATGTGAAATGCTGTAGAAATTTTTAGCCGCTTATATGCTTCTTGAAACTGATTTATTTCTTCTCCTTTTTGGTCAAAATTTTTATACAATTCTAAAGATCAACTTGGCTTTCATCTGGGATTGATTTTTGGAAAAAAAAACTCCTTTTGGAACCAGTTTTTCTTGTGCAATCTTTCACCATCATACGGTATTGGAATTTTATGATGAAGGATCTGCCTTTCGTCTTTCACCCTATTTCCCTACTGTTATGCTGCAAAAATTTTGTCAAACTTTTTATTGGTATTAACAAAATCTGAACCAAGGGTTTTTGCATAATTTCCTTGAACTTTCATCTAGAATTTATGTCAAGAAGTCATCGTTTCTCTGACGTAAAATTTGTTCGGCAGGACTGCATATCGTAGCACCTTTTTCCGCCGAATTCTATCATATTTAAGTGCTATTTTTGTGAGATTTTGGACTCTCTTTTCCTCATGTCCAAATCCTACCATCCTCACTAAAAACCCTTCGAAACCTTACCCTAAATCGAACCCAAACAGCCACCCAAATCAGCCCTAAATCACAACCTACTCCTATCCAAACCGATTCACCTTCCAACCGGCCACCCCCTTCTCCAAAACTCTCATGTCACTAACCCGACAACAGAAAAAAAAAATCTCAATATTACAGATCTAGAGGCGTATACTATGATATCAGAGGAGGCTATCAATGCAAAGTTTGAAGCCTTTGAAAGCCGCATGGAAAAGAAGACATGATCCCTTTTTGCGGAATTCATCATAGGCCGATCGTCGAGCCCGAGGAAATCACAACATGGAGAAACTTTAGATCGGTGAGACAATCCTCATGAACATGGCCACATCACCTCAAAACCCAACAATCCATGCATGAGGGTTGACTTCCCTAGATGGGAAGAGGGAGACCCAATCGGGTGGATCTCGTGCGCGGAGCATTATTTTTGGTTCTACCGAACTGATGACGCTACATGAGTGGAGATTGCTGCCATCCACCTCAAGGGAGATGCTATTCAGTGGTTTAATTGGTTTGAGCACACCCATGAAAGTCTTTCTTGGTAGCGATTCAAGGAATGACTACTAAACCGCTTCGGACCAACTGATTTCGACAACATCGATGGACAATTGGCAAAGATTTGTCAAACCTCCACAATACAAGAATACCAAACAAGTTTTAAATGTTTATCTAATCAAACTATGGATTAGTCTAAAAAATAATTTTTAGGGACTTTCATCGAAGGCCTAAAGCCGAAGATTCAAGGAGAAGTAAAGGTGTGGCAACCGTACACCCTTATGGCGGCGATTTCCTTCACGCGTATTCAATAAGAACAATTGAACCAAGAGTCATGAAGGACAAGGGTCACTCCTCGACTAACCATGTCGAGCCCTACAGGCCCCTCTACTGTCATCTGCGCCCCCGCACCAAAAAAATTGATGAGGGATTATGTTGGCACTGTGATGAACCATGGAGCCGAGAACATCGCTGCAAAAAGGATCGGCTCCTTGTGATTGAACTAGTGGAGGATGAGGATAATGAACCATCTAAAGAAGCCCTTGAACCTGAAGAAGAAGCCATGGAGGAAGAGCCCCAACCAGCTGACTATGCAGTGCACGCATTGGCCGGTTACTCCAACCCGCAGATAATGAAAGTTGGAGGACTTCTAAAACAGCAACCCGTCACTGTTCTCATCGACACAGGCAGCACAAATAACTTTCTCAATAGTAAGGTTGCTGCACGTTTGGCACTTCAAATTGAAGGTTGCAACAAGTTCGACGTAAAGGTCGCCGATAGTCGAATCCTCAATTGCGACCAATGGTGCCCACAGGTGAAACTACTCCTCCAAGACAAAGAAGTGGTAGTTGATTTCTTCCTCCTACCCATCGATGATTGTGAAGTCATACTCAAAATCGAATGGCTCACAACGCTAGGTGATATCTCCTAGAATTTTTTTAATTAATCATGAAATTTTATTATAAAGGGAGACAGGTCACATTATGAGGCAAGCGTGAGAGCCATATTTCCACCGTTTCATCGCAACGAATGGAGAAAATTTTGCACAAAGCACTTGGTAGATTCTTGATGCATATCTAGCAGTCATATGTGCATTGACTACCAGGCTCTAAACGCCATCATCGTCAAGGATAAATATCATATTCAAGTTGTAAATGAACTCTTGGACAAATTAAAAGGAGTTTGAGTCTTCACTAAATTGGATCTTCGATCCGGATACCATCAGATTCGGGTATGCACATAAGATATTCCGAAAACTGCATTCCGCACACAACAACCACTACGAGTTTTTTGTAATGCCTTTCGGACTTACAAATGCTCCTTCTACCTTTCAAAGCTTGATGAATGACATCTTCTGAAGGTTTTTACGCAAGCTTGTATTAGTATTCTTTGATGATATTCTCATTTATAGCCCTACGCTTGATATATATTTTGAGCACTTACGAACTATTCTAACCATTCTTTGAGAAAATACTCTTTATGTTAAATAGTCAAAGTGCAACTTCTTACAACATAAAGTGGAGTATCTATGATACATTATATCAGAGGATGGAGTGGCGGTAGACCCGACGAAGATCGAGGCAATGCAAGGATGGCTGAGACCTACAAAAGTAAAATCACTACGCAACTTCCTTGGACTCACGGCTACTATCAGAAGTTCATGAGAGATTATGGCAAGATCAATGCCCCACTCACGTCCCTACTCAAGGACTTATTTTCATGGTCGGATCAAGCCTCTACAGTCTTTGAAAGACTCAAGGCCGCCATGACGATGATGCCGGTCCTAGCGCTACCCGATTTCAACTGAACTTTCATGATTGAGGCCGACGTGTCCTGAGTTAGAATTGGGGCTATTCTAATGTAAGATGGCCAACCCCTTGCCTACACCAACAAAGCTTTATCTCTTTCACATCTTAAAATATCTGTGTATGACAAAGAAATGCTTACCATCATTCACGCAGTCACAAAGTGGAGACCCTACATGATCGACCAGTGCTTCCAAATTAAGATCAACCATCGAAGCCTTAAATATTTTTTTGGAGCATAAAATATCCTCCCCAGAGCAGCAACGATGGGTAACTAAACTCCTTGGCTTTGATTGTGAAATTACTTACTGAAAAGGAAAAGAGAATGTTGTTGCAGATGCCTTATCTCGTCTACCGGGATAAGCTGAAATTTCAGTCATCTCCCTTCCCTCCACCGACTTCCTCGACAACATTAGGAGAAATGAAAGAATGATCTAGAAGCCTAAGCCATTATAGAAAAATTGGAGAAGGACCCGGGGTCCATGGGTCACTACTCATGGGATTCGAAGGACTTGTGCTACAAAGACCGAATTGTTATTTTTCCTTCTTCCCCTTGCATTCAAATTATTTTGCACAAGATGCATTTTTCACCCTTAGTAGGGCACTCCAGATTTCTGCGGACTCACAAAAGGGTGAAGCAAAACTTCTTTTGGAAGGGCATGAAAAATTAATTTATGATTATGTATCCAAATGTGATGTATGTCAGCAACAGAAAGGCAAAACAGTGGCAAGTCCGGGGAAACTACAACCACTACCCATACCGAACTCAGTATGGACTGACATTTCTATGGATTTCATAAAAGCACGATCTTCGTGGTGATAGATCGCTTAACCAAGTATGCTCACTTCTGCGCTATGAAACATCCCTATACTACTGCTAGTATTGCTCAAATTTTAATGGAACATATAGTAAAACTACATGGGATGCCAAGGTCAATTCTGAGCGACCGTGATTGGGTATTCACAAGTAAATTTTGGACAGAGCTTTTTCATCTACAGGGCACCCAGTTAAAGATGAGCACAGCCTATCATCCCCAGACAGACGACCAAACAGAAGTGGTGAATAGATGCCTTGAGACATACCTATGGTGCTTCACTAATGATCGGCCCAAAGAGTGGACAAGGTGGCTTCCTTGGGCTGAATGGTGGTACAATACAATATTTCATTCATCAACTAAATGTACCCCTTATGAGGCATTGTATGGTCGACCGGCCCCTATAATACTAGATATGTGCTTGGTTCGACCAAAGTAGATCAGGGATAAATTACTGCAGCTGTTGAACGATAACTTGAATGTCGCTCAAGCCCACATGAAGTAACAAGAAGACAACCACCAGAGTGAGCGGGAATTCACAGTGGGAGATTGGGTCTACCTTCGACTCCAGCCATACAAGACGCTATCAATCAATGCAAGAGCATCGATGAAGTTGTCTCCATGATTTTATAGACCATACTAGATCTTAGAGCGCGTTGGGGCCGTGGCATACAAATTAAAGCTTCCAGATGACGCTAAGATACATTCTGTCTTCCACGTATCCTTATTGAAGCTAAAGTTGGGAGAACAAGAGATGGCCCAGACTCAGCAACCGAGCACTACCAATGATGGCGAAATCAAAGCCCAACTTGAAGCTATACTTGATCGAAGGATTGTGATGCGCTGACGACGCCCTTCAACCAAAGTACTTATAAAGTGGACTAACTTACCATCCAAAGATGCAATATGGGAGTCACATGAGGAGTTAAAGATCTAGTTTCCAGAGTTTATGGACCCTCAGCCTTGAGGACAAGGCTGATTTGAAGAAGACGGACTTGATAGGACTCCAGCAGGGTTGAGTCCTAATCATCTCAATACTAGTCAATAAAAGCCCTACTAGATTGTAATAAAGTCACTCATATCTTATAAAGGAGAATGGCTAGGGTTTAGATTACCCTTAGGGCTTAGTGGTTGTCACCCCCCCTTACTGGGTTGGTCGGCTAAGGTTTCCCACTGCTTAGGTCGACTATAGAGCCAACCTAACCGCCCCCTATTCCTATTAAGGCTGGTCGGGTATAGGAGGGGCAAAGGAGTAATTTTACTTAGGCAAGCACCCCCTTAGGCTAGGGTTTTGATCCTTATTTAAAGATGTAGTCGCCCCCCTCTTGAATAAAGTAATTATCATATTTTATTCAGCCTTGTGTCAAGTCTAGAAAGGAGGAACCCCTACAATATTCCAAGGGTTGATCCCCCTCAATCTATAGAGCTCCTTCTGGGGTTCTATCACGTTCTTGACATCTCGTTGTTCATCCACTCCATTGCCACCCCTACAGCGATCATTTATCTTCGATAGAAATTTTTGGGTTCCTATCATCTGGTATCAGAGTAGCGATAGAACCCTAGGGATTCAAATTTTGTCTCTTGTAAAGCAAAGGTGTAAATGTTCTCTCTTAAGCCTGTTAAATGGAGAAAAGTTAGTGTAAAGTTTATCTCCTGAGCCTAATAAAAGGAGAATGGTTATAACAATGATAGTTGATCTTCACCCATTGGAAAGAAGATCAACAGTAAAAGCTAGTGTCATCGAGGAAAGAGAAATCGGGAGACGATCGAACCACTTATTATTACTTACTAAGTTACTTCACTCACTATCCTTGCACTTTCAATTAAATGTATATTTGACATGGATTTATCGATTGCACTTTGAATAATTGGATCCTTATTGTGAAAGCACTAATTCACCCCCCCGATAGTGTCATTACAATCCTAACAATTGGTATTAGAGCCAATTTCTCTCAGGTGGATTAACACCAATGTGACATTTAATGACTTTTTATGGCAATCATGAGGTACTCTATCAGTTGTCCTCCTATGTTCAATAAGACGAACTAGACTTATTGGAAAACACGAAAGAGGATTTTCTTGATTTTTATCAATTTTGATTTGTGGAATGTTGTTGAATGTGGTTTTCAAAAATCTTCTAAACCAATAAATAAATAGAATGATTTTGAGAAGAAAATATTTTTCTTAAATGTTAAAGCTATAAACACTTTATTTTGTACTTTAGACAAAAATGAGTTTAATCGTGTTTCTACTTATGATACTACATATGATATTTGGCACACACTTGAAGTTACTTTTGAAGGCACGAGTAAAAGAATCTAAAATTAATCTTTTGATACATAGTTATGAATTGTTTAAAATGAAGCTAAGCGAAACCATTGGTGGCATGTACACCCATTTTATGAATATTCAATGGTTTAAAAGCTCATGGTAAATGCTATACTAATGTTAAATTTGTAAATAAGATTTTAAAATCTCTTTCAAAAAGCTGGGATCCAAAATAATGATTATCCAAGAAGCAAAGGACTTGAACAACTTTCCTCTTAAAGAACTCAAATGATCCTTAATGACCTACAAAGCACATGATGAACAAGAGTAAAATCTTCCAAAGAATAAGAAGGATATTGCACTTAGAACCAAAGAAGACTACTCGAGCAAAATCTCAAGTAATTATGATATTGATATTGCACTCCTTATAAGAAGATTTAAAAATTTCATGAAAAAAAATCAAACTAATTCTATAAGACAAGAATATAATGATAAAAGTGAACCTAAAATAAATACAATAATATATTATGGATGCAAAAAGCCTGGGTAATTTAAAAAGGAGTGTCCACAACGAAGAAGAAGTTGGCAACCCAAAAGAAGAAGAAAGCATTCAAGGCAACGTGAGATGAATCAAGTGTATCAGAAGATGAAGAGCAAATTAATGAAGACGACATGGTGAACTATGCATTGATGGCCTTTAATGATAAGGTATATGACTCACTCGAAACATCCTTATCTTATGATGAATTTCTTAATGCATTTCATGATTTATATGATGAACTCAAAAAGATTGATTAGAAATATAATGAATTTGATATATTAAAAATTATGCATGACAAATATATATTAACATCTTGTACTCCTTACTATAAGTGTGAAGATTTAAAATCATCAAATCTTGAACTTCAAAAGGAGTCATTTCAAAAATCACAAGCATTGAAAAATATAAAAAAGGTCCTAATTGGCATGAATGAGAAAGTAGAACATTGCTTAGAAGAATCAATTGATAGTATCATACAAAAGAATCTCTTAAAAAAGAAAAGTTATTATAATAAACTTTAAAAAAAATAAAATTAAAAATATATCATTAAACATGATTCTTACTAAACAAGGTTATAAATTTAGAAAAGAATGTATTAGATTCACAAGTAATGGTACCCATCAAAAGCTAACTAGATTTGTAAAAGGATCTATACTACATATTTATCGTAAAGTTAAATACAATTTTTATAGAAGATTTAGTTATTATGCTTATATATGCTCTCTTAAAAATTATAGTTCTCATAAATTAGTTTGGGTTCCTAAAGGAACCATAAACAATTTGATACCAAAAGTCAAGAAAAGAATATCTAACCATGAAGGACTCAAAGTTAAATGGGTAACCTAGAGCAAATCCCTCCCTTTTGTAGGTATGTCTTCATATAAGAGCTAGGAGCAAAAGATGGTATCTTGATAATGGATGCTCAAGGCACATGACTAGAGGCCCAACATAATTCTTAAATCTCACTAGCCAAGACAGAGGATATGTCACATTCGTAGACAACAACAAATGAAAGATTATTAGTATTAAAAAAATTGGTAATAAATTAAATCTTTTGATTGAAGATGTTTTGTTAGTAGATAGTTTAAAACATAAATTATTAAGCAGTAGTCAATTGTATGACAAGAGATATAATATTAAATTTGAATCTAAGGCTTGCATCATAGAAATACCAAATAAGAATAATTCTATTATTACTTTAAGAAGCGATAATGTTTATACTATTGATCTTGATGATTTGCATGAGGAAACTTATTTTTTGGTTTTAAACGATCATTCATGGCTTTCACATAAGAGATTAGGACATGCCAGTATAAAATTAATCTCATAAATTGAAATGAAAGAACTAAAGTTGTTTTTAATAAATTTCCTAAAGGTATGAAAAATAATTTTGATGATGATTTTTTAATTTTGTTTGAATGAGAACACCAAAGCAACTTAGATACATCTACTTTCAAAGATATCTTATTAAGAGAACGGAAGTATATAGATGTACATCCTAAGGAGTTAATTATTGAAGATATATAAAAAGGTGTTCAAACTTACTCTTCATTAAAAAATATTTATTCAAATATATAAATCAAGACCTTCTACTATTTATTAAAGAGGAGATTTTTTTTAAACGAATCATGATCTTTCACTTTACTTCTTGATATTCATGACTTGAGATTTATTTAATATAAATCAAAAAAATTTACTAATTATTCTCCTATCATTCTTTTTGCTATTTCCTAAAGAGAAATTTTTTTCACTTAACTTCTCGATATTTTGTATTCATTCTCCTATAATATTCTTTCTTTTCACTAATAACTAAATGAAATCATGATATTTCATTTGACTTCCTAGTTATTTATAACTTAAGATTTATATGAATCAAGATCATTTGCTATATTTTTTTTCTCCTATGATTCTTTCTTTTTGCTAATGCATAAGGAGAAAATTTATCCAAATGAATCATGACCTTTTGGTATTCACAACTTGAGACTTATTTTATACTCTTTTGTATTCATGACTTTTGTATTCTACTTTGAAAAGAAGAAGAAATAACTCGTATTTATGTTGATGATAAAACAAGAGAAATAGTGATTCATGCCTAGCTTACGTGTTGAACAAGAAGACTTATGATGCTTTTAAAACTTTTTATTAGTAGTGACTCATGCTTAACTTTTATTAAATATTATTATTATTATTATTATTATTATTATTATTGAAACTTGAAGCTTGATTGAATATTTGAGCTTGCAATGAGAATATCATGATCAAATTTATCTCAACTTGAATTCAAGAGTACCATTGAAATAGTTTTATTTTAAATTCAAGTTCATCAGTTTTTTTTAATAACATATAGATATGGGAAGTTTTGTTAATAACCCATCAAAAGTTGACCTCTCATAACTTAAATTTATCCTTGACTTCCTGTGATATCAAAATAGTTTTACAATTGACATATTGATGTAAACGAAGAGAAGTAGCACCATAATACCATGATATCCTTTGCTTCTTTCTGGTGATGGCAAAGGGGGGGGAGAGAAGTAGTAGCTTATACATTTTTTCTTTTTGTTGATAATAAAGGGGAAGAAGTAATGGTAACTTTTTGATGATGTAGCAACCATATTGTACTCTTATACATGTATTTGATGACATTATCATGATATTTCTTTAAGATGTGTAACTATTTTGACATTCTAACTATAGATTTCTGATTAAGATTGTTTCAACTTTAATTCAATACATGTATTTAAAATTATATATGATCATTTGAATTCATGACATATAGATAAGGGAGTTTAGTTAAAACTCCATCATCAATTGGTTGTCAACATAAAAAAGGGAGTGATTATTGAATCTTAGATTTTGATGATAAATCAATTGATAAATTTATGAACTAATATGTTTTTAAGAGAAGAGATATAGGAAAAACTTCGATCATGGATAAAAACCATCATAGGGCAAATTATCGAAGTAAAAAATATGATAATAGGTCAAAAAATATCATGTCAGAGACTGGATGTTGGGCTAGAGGATTGGTCGACGTGTTGAAGGATGGACATCGTGCCATGAGTTCGAGCATCGAGCTAGAAAGATTGGGTATTGTGGCAAAAGATTAGATATTATGGGAAGTCAACATGTCGATAGATCGGGCGATACATCAAAGGAAAGGACAATATGTCAGAGGTTCAGATGAAGTGTCGGATGGTCAAATGACATGCCAAAATGCTAGACAATGTGTTGATTATTTTTTGATTGTACTAGATATGTGATTGAGTGGTTAAGTATTGATCGAGGTTGTTTAGGGTCAAATTGAGTTGGTATTGGACCAAAACTATACCAACTCAATTACAAGCCTATTAGGCCAGAACCAAGGCCAAATTTGACTTGTTGGAAGGCTAATTCGATGGCCTGAAGTTATCAGGGGTGGTGGTACCACCATGTCCAAGCAGTGATACCACCAAGCCCAGGCGATCGTACTGCTTGAGAGTCAAAAAATATTATTTTATATTTTTTCGGGAGTTATAATGGTAGTGCTACCCGTGGTAGACGGTGGTATCGCCAAAGCGATGATGGTACCACCTAGGTCGGCAATGGTACTGCTAGAGTCCAAATTCCCGAACTTTGTTTCGATGGTAGTATTACCCGGCGTCGGCAATAGTATTGCCAATACCTTGAAATTTTATGGATTTAAATTTTTAGCTTCATTCTTGAAGCCTTTGGGGGTCTATAAGTACCTCACTCATGCTTGCTTGATGGAGCAAGAATTCTTGAGGTTAAAAATATTATAAACTCTCTTTGAGCATTGATTGAGTCTTTTCCTCCTTCTTGAGTTTAGATGTATTTCTAAGTTATAGGAGGGTTGATGTCTCTTATAAAAAAAAGGTGTAAAGGTTCTCTCCTAAGCCTGTTAAAAGGAGAAGAGTTGGTATAAAGGTTCTCTTTAGAGCTGGGTAAAAGAAGAAGGGTTGTAATAAGGGTAGTAGATCTTTGGTCATTGGAAAGAAAATCGGTAGTAAAAGTCGGTGGCCTCGAGGAAAGAAGAATCGGGAGTGGATGTAGGTAGAGATGAGTGGACCACTAAAAATTGGTTTACATCCTTCTCTTGCTTTGCTTTCTTATTGCTTATTGATTTACTTCACTCCTTACTTGAACTTTTGGTTAAACACATTTTTGATACAGATTTATCAATCAAATTTTGAAAAATCATATCCTTATTGTGTTATCACTAATTCACCCACCCTTTTAGTGTTATTATAATCCTAACATTTTCCCCTTTGGCGTGAGCCTAAGGTTCTCTTATACCTGATTTTACTAGTGCTCTAACAACCTGATCATCCCAGCCTTGGATCATGATAAGATAGGGTGGTTGGGGAGTTGTACTGGTACTGATGATGCAAAGCTCTGCTTAGGTGTCAATCTTAATGGTGGATGAGTTGGCAGGTACCAAATTAACCCCTTTATTTGCCCCTCCTAGAAGGGTCTCCTCCGAGGTCTCTCTTCAGAGGGAGCATTGCTACATTCTTATTCTGATTGGTTCTTCTAGCAGAGGCACTTAGAGTTTGTTGACCTTAGGGTCTTCATATTGAGTGTTCGGCTAGAGAGATCGTGGAGGCTCAGCCTAGGTGTAACCCTTTGAGTTTTACACTGAGGTGCCTAGCTCGATAGTGAGTACTTTTTAGCTCTTATTTCTCTGAGGGGTGACCCTCGGGCCTTCTTCACCAAGTGCATGACAAGGGGGAGTGTAGAGGCTCAGCCTAAGTGTATCCCTCGGCCTTTGACACCGAGTGCATAACTGGGGGGGTGTGGAGGCTCAGCTAGGTGATCCCATGGCCTTAGACACCAAGTGCATGACTAGGGAGAGCATGGAAGCTCGGGCTAGATGCATCCCTCGGCCTTTAACACTGAAAGCATGACTACAGAGAGTGTAGAAGCTCGGCCTAGGTGTATCTCTTGGCCTTTGACACCGAGTGCACGGCTATGGGGAGTGCGGAGGCTTAGCCTAGGTGCACCCCTTGACCTTTGACACTGAGTGCACAGTTAGGGGGAGCATGGAGGCTCGACCTAGGAGCATCCCTCAGCATTTGACACCGAGTGCATGACTAGAGGGAGAGCGGAGGCTCGACCTAAGTGCATTCCTTAGCCTTTGACACCAAATGCATGATTAGGGGGTGGCACAGAGGCTCGACCTAGGTGTATCTCTCAACCCTCTAGGTTCCACACTGAGATGCTTAGCTCGGGAGAGAATCCTTTTTAAATCTTACTCATCTGAGGAGCAACCCTCGGGCCTTCTTTACTCAGTGCATGACTAAGGGGAGTGCGGAGGCTTGACCTAGGTGCATCTCTTGGCCTTTGATACCGAGTGCACGGCTAAGGGCAGCACGGAGGCTTGGCCTAGGTACATCTCTCGACCATTGACATCGAATGCACAGCTAGGGGGAGCATAGAGGCTTGGCCTAGGTGCATCCCTTGGCCTTCTGAGTTTCACATCGAGATATGTTTAGCTCTAAAGAGATTTCTTTTTAACTCTAACTCATATGAGGAGTGACCCTCAGGCCTTCTGTTAAGACTGTATCAGCACTAAGGGAGGCGGGGGGGTGGGTGGGGTGGGTGGTTGGGGGTGATTTAGTACTTTCATAAAATTATGTCGATTTAAAAACTCATTTGATCAAACTGTATCAAAAATGCGTTTAACTTAAAAATATTCATAAGAGTAATGAGCAAGTAAATCAGTGAGTAATAAAAATGAAGAGCATGAAAGGAAATACACATCGAATTTATAGTGGTTCGATCATCGTGACATATATCCACTCCCGATTACTCCTTCGTTGAGGCCACCGACTTTCATTAACGATCTTCTTTCAATGGGCGACGACTAACTATATTCTTTATAACTCTTTCTCCTTTTCACAGGCTTAGGATAGAACCTTCACACCTCTCTTTTACAATAGATCTCACTCCTCCCTTAGAAAACTTCTAACTCTAGGAGGAAGAGATTTACTAACCAAAGAGAGATTACAACTCTTTTTTCTGAAGTATTATTTCCCATTTTCTTTACTCTTTTTCTTACTCCCTTTAGTAAGAAGGAGTGAGGTATTTATAGGCCCCAAATGGCTTTAAAAAATAGAGCCAAAATTTAAAATTTTGAGTTTTTAAGGTACTGGTAGTAGCACCACCCATACTGGGCAATACCAACGCCTGCTACACTATGCACTAGTGGTACCACCACCCAGTTTGGGTAGTACCATCGCTTGACATAGTTTGGGAGACCATGTTGCTAGCTCATAGGTGGTTCCACTGCCTGCTCTGGCAGTACCACCGCTTGAAACATGGGAGACCGTGTTGCCAGCTTATAGGTGGTTCCACCATTTGGTTTAGCAGTGCCACTGCCTAACCCAACTGTGGGACACTGAATGAGCCTCCCAATAGGCCAAAATCAACCTAAGTTAAGGCCCAATAGGCCCTTAATTGAGTTAGTATGGTTGGACCCAAAACCAACTCATTTACAACCTAAACTACTATGATCAAGACACAACCAATTACAAAGCATGAAACCTATGTTGTCTGGCATGTCAACCAATCCTCTGGCCTTATGTCCAATCTTCTGACATAATCCATTACAGCATAACGTTTGATTCTTTTTCTTCGATCGATTTGTGTCATGCCCCCCCCCCCCCCCCCCCCCCCCCCCCCCCCCCGAATATATATGTATTCAAAAGGTGTGAACCCATCATATATCAAAAATACATTATAATTCATCAACAATCTGAACCCAGGATCTAAACTAACATTGAGGACATGGATTAAACATTCAAAGATCATTCACACCCATTCATAAAACCTATGCAGTTTATACTGCTTAGATCACATCACTCATTAATCTACAAAACTCAAAGTTAACTTAACCAAAAATATTAATCACACTTATAAAACCATCAGTCTCAAAAATCTATATGAATGCAAAACCAACCATTTTCCACCACTTCATATTATTGTAAAATTTAATATTCAAAGATTCCACATATTCAAACCCTTTTTACAAGATACATCAATTCATATTTATCTATAATATTTAATTACATGCAAAATATTCTTATACAACATCTCCTAGCAAGACTTGCCCAAAATCTACATAGCTTTCCACTGTCTCAACTCAGTTCTAACTTTTTTCTATAAGTGATAAGCTAACATGAAAAATTCATATAGTAATAGAGTGAGCATATAGAGCTCAGCAAGTGACTAATATATCCGAGACAAAGAATGATAGTTTTCAAAATAAACTTGATATCATATAGCAAGGCAAAGGTATAAGAATCCATAGGTAGCATCTTGTAAGATACATAATCACAAATCATATCATTCGAAACATGCTTTGATCACATTAGTAGAGGAAAAGTAGTTGGAGCATATTATTAGTGTGAAATATCTCGGAACATATCAACGTCGTATGAAACAACTCGGAGCATATCAACAGAATGTGAAACGATTCAGAGCATATTAAAGACATAAGAATGTCAAGCAGCATATCAATGGCAAACAAGATATTTCGAAGCATATCAATGAGAATATGAAATATTTTGGAGTATATCGAAGATATATAAAGTGTTTTGGAATATATCAACGGAATGTGAAATGATTCAAAGCATATCAAAGGAGTAAAAATGTCAAGCATCATATCAATGGCAAACGAAATATTTCAGAGTATATCTATGAGAAGACGAAACATTTCGGAGTATATCAAAGATGTATAAAGTGTTTCAAAAACATATCTAAGGCATAAGAAACATTTCGAAGCTTATCAAGATGCATAGGTCATATTTCGAAGCATATCAATGGTGTATAAATAATCTCAAAGCGTATCAAATGAACAATTAAGGAACAGAAGCTCAAATATCATATCAAACATATTATTCATTTCTTTCTTATCCAAAGCATAGAAACAAACTCATAAGCAATGCTTTGGATATCATATCAAAGATATAGAGTGTAAAGTGGGACCATAAGCATAATATGGATCATCCATCGTTGTATAACCACCAAACATAAGTCTCCCACATCTGGGAGCTTCATCCACCCACATCTAAGTGAAGTCAATGGGACCGACAGAGCATCGCTGGCTCTAAACATAATACCCTTTACCATTTCTGGCAAAGGTCCATAATTATCCCACAAACACTAGAGTACAAAAGGACATGAGCAACAAAATTAGCATAAATCAGAAGCACAAGTGGAATAATAAAAAATATATATGCCAAATATGAAATAATACAATAAATACATAAACATTCATAATATGCATTCAGATAGACAAGGAATAAGAAATAAGAGTACGCAAGATTTCAAAGCAATGATATAAGGATCCAAAGAAGAAAGACTTTAGCTATATCAGACAGAATATGATCTGATATTATATCAAAAATATAGATGGTGATGCAAGATCACATACATAATATGATCCATCCATTTCTGGATGACCATCAAACATAAGTAGAGCATCAAAGGCTCTAAGCATAATATCCTTTAATATTTCTCGCAAAGGTCCAGAATAACCCATAAACACCAGAGTATAAAAGGACATGAGTAATAAATTTGGCATATATCAGAAGCACATATAGAAAAATAC
Organism: Ensete ventricosum; assembly: GCA_029747655.1. Classification (NCBI taxonomy): domain Eukaryota; kingdom Viridiplantae; phylum Streptophyta; class Magnoliopsida; order Zingiberales; family Musaceae; genus Ensete; species Ensete ventricosum. The sequence continues at coordinate 29,160,194 of JAQQAF010000001.1, read as the reverse complement.
ATACGCTTAAACAAAATAATATGATGTAACATTGATTAATACATAACATATTCAGATATATAAGGAAATCAAAGGCAAGAGCATCAGAGAATTCAGTTTTGAAATGGATGAAACAAGAATAGGTAAAACTAATACAATTACTATTTTGGCAGAATTCAGAAGGCACATTTCAAAGTTACTTTAAACAATCAAATATACTCCAAATTACTCAAAAAGGGTATCTTTGGAAAACAAAATCAATCTAATTTCAAATTGAAATCAGTATCATACAAATTGGAAGTCTCTACAAAAAAATTTAGATGATTTAGCAACTAAAGGTCAGGAATTTTAATCCCTATTTTACAGAATCCATAAAGGTCTAACAAAACAAAATTTTCAACAATCATGTGGACTCTAAATCTTTCAATCCTAGTATCAAATAAAAAATTCTATGAGCCCATTTTCTAATGAATCAAGATTTACATAAATCAGTGACTCCAATAGGAAGATATAAGTAATATAGTGATGAAAGGTCAGAAGCTACAGACTCTATTTTACAAATTTTATATGCTCAATTGGAATAAACGTTTGGGCTAGCAAATGAACTTCAAAGTCTTCAACCTCAGTTTCAAAAGAAATATATATGAATCTATTTTTGAAGAAACTAAGTTTGGCCCAAATCATAGGTCTGTATTAAAAGATACAACTTGAACAAGGTAGACAAGTCATAATCTCAAAAATATTATAAATACACAGTTAGGTAGCCAACAAAAGATATTTCGGTTTTGTTCCAACTTTTATCTCATAATCAAGGCAAAAACAAAGATAAATTTTAATAGAGAAAGGATAGAAAATATTATATAGGATGGCATTTGAACACTTTGCTTTGTAAATTTTGATCCCAAATGTGGATTTGATCAAAATGTCAAAACCATCAAATCTTTTCTTCTCCTCTTCCTTCTCTTCTTTTTCTCCTCCTTTATAAGTTTAAGTTGCAGTCAAATCCCTTTCTTCTCTTTGCTATTTGTTTATGCTAACATATGGTTTGTTATGTGGCAAGCATACATACAAGGTGCACATGTGTCACCTAAGCACAAGCATAAGTAGCACTACTTTAAACTAGGTAGTGACATATATCTTCATCATTTCTTTTATAACTTAATGTGAATCTTATATAATTCATATCAAACTTTTAAGTTTTATATTTAGGTCCCTAACAATAAGCTTTTAAACAAATTCTCATATTTACAAATAGGTCCTTACAAATAATCTATTATTAAATAAATCCTCATTAATAATTTAAAATTGATCATTATAAATATTTTAAAAATGAGGGATATTACACTCCCCCCCCCTTAAAAAAATTTAGTTCTCTAAATTTATCCTACCTCTATCCATCACTATATAATTAATAAAGCCTCAATATACTTTGCACATCAAATATATCAAATATCAGTAATCCTCAAATCATGCTCTGATACCATCTCTATCACGCCCAGCTGAATATATATGCATTCGAAAGGCATGAACCCATCGTATATCATGAATATATTATAAATCATCAATAATTCGAACCCAGGATCCAAACTGATATTGAGGACACAGACTAAATATTCAAAATTCATTCACATCCATTCATAAAACTTGTGCAGTTTATACTTCTTACACCACATCACTCAATAATCCATAAAACTCAAAGTTAACTTAACCAAAAATATTAACCACACTTATAAAACAATCAATCTCAGAAATATATACGAATGCAAAACCAACCATTTTCCACCACTTCATATAATTGTAAAACTTAACATTCAAAGATTCCATACTTAGAGATATTCTAACCCTTTTTACAAGATACATCAATTCATATTTATCTATAATATTTTATTACATGGAAAATATTCTTATACAACATCTTTCAATAAGGCTTGCCCAAAATCTACATAGTTTTCCACTATCTCAGCCCATTCTAACTTTTTCTATAAGTGATAAGCTAACCTATAAAATTTATATTGCAATAGAGTGAGCATATAGAGCTGAGCAAGTGACTAACATATCCAAGACAAAGAAGGATAGTTTTCAAAACAAACTTGATATTAGATAGCAAGGCAAAGGTATACAAATCCAAAGGTAGCATCTTATAAGATACATAATCACAAATTATTTCATTCGAAACATACTTTGATCATATCAGTAGAGGAAGAGTAGTTGGAGCATATCATTGGTGTGAAATATCTCGGAACATATCAATACCATATGGAACAACTCAAAGCATATCAACGGAATGTGAAATGATTCAGAGCATATCAAAGGTATAAGAATGTCAAGCAGCATATCAATGGCAAACGAAATATTTCGGAGCATATCAGTGAGAATATGAAACATTTTGGAATATATCAAAGATGTATAAAGTTTTTCAGAATATATCAATGAAATATGAAATGATTCGAAGCATATCAAAGGCGTAAGAATGTCAAGCAGCATATCAATGGCAAACGAAATATTTCGGAGCATATCAATGAGAATACGAAACATTTTAAAGTATATCAAAGATGTATAAAGTATTTCGGTAACATATCAAAGGCATATCAAGATGCGTAGGTTATATTTTGAAGCATATCAATGGTGTATGAATAATCTCAAAGCTTATCAAATGAACAATTAAGGAACAAAAGCTCAAATATCATATCAAACATAACATTCATTTCATTCTTATCTAAAGCACAGAAATAAACTCATAACCAATGCTTTGGATATCATATCAAAGACATAGAGGATGAAGTGGGACATAAGCATAATGTGGATCATCCATCACTGAATGACCACCAAACATAAGTCTCCTACGTTTAGGAGCTCCATCCACCCACGTTTTAGTGAAGTCAATGGGGCCGATAGAGCATCGTGGGCTCTAAGCACAATACCCTTTATCATTTATGGCAAAGGTCCAAAATTATCCCACAAACACCATAGTACAAAAGGACATGAGCAATAAAATTGGGATATATCGAAAGCACATGCAGAACAACGAAATATACATATACCAAATATGAAATCATACGATGAATACATAAACATTCATAATATACATTCAGATAGGCAAGGAATAAGGAATAAGAGTACGCAAGATTTTAAAGCAATGATATAAGGCTCCAAAGAAGAAAGACTTTAGCTAGATCAAACAGAATATGATCTGATATTATATCAAAAACATAGATGGTGATACGGGATCACATACATAATATGATCCATCCATTTCTAGATGACCATCAAACAGAAGTAGAGCATCAAAGGCTCTAAGCATAATACCCTTTACCATTTCTAACAAACGTCCAGAATATCCCACAAACACCAGAGTACAAGGACATGAGCAATGAATTTGGCATATATCGAAAGCACATGCAGAAAAATACATGTGCTTAAACAAAATAATATGATGTAACATTGATTAATACATAACATATTCAGATATGTAAGGAAATTAAAGGCAAGAGCATCAGAGAATTTGGTTTTGAAATGGATGAAATAAGAATAGGCAAAACTGATACAATTACTTTTCTGGCAGAATTCAGAAGGCACATTTCAAAGTTATTTTGAAGAATCAAATATGCTCCAAATTACTCAAAAAGGGTATCGTTAAAAAATAAAATCAATCTAATTTTAAATTGAAATGAGTTTTATACAAATTGGAAGTCTCTACAAAAAATTATAGATGATTTGGCAGCTAAAGGTCAAGAATTTTGATCCCTATTTTATAGAATCCATAAAGGTCTAACAAAACAACAATTTTGATAATCATGTGGACTCTAAATATTTCAATCCTAGTATTAAATGAAAGATCTACGAGTCTATTTTCTAATGAATTAAGTTTTACATAAATCAGGGACTCCAACAGGAAGATATAAGCAATATAGTAATGAAAGGTTAGGAGCTACAGACTATGTTATATAGATTTTATATGCTCAATTGAAATAAACGTTTGGGCTAGCAAATGAGCTTCAAATTCTTCAAACTCAGTTTCAAAAAAAAGATATGTGAATCTACTTTTGAAGAAACTAAGTCTTGTCTAAATCAGAGGTCTATTCTAAAAGTTACAACTTAAACCAGGTAAACAGGTTATAATCTCAAAAATATAACAGATTCACGCTTAGGTAGCCAACAAAAGAGATTTCGATTTTATTCCAAATTTTATTTCATAATCAAGGTAAAAATAAAGATAAATTTTAATAAAGAAAGGATAGAAAACATTATGTAGGATAGCGTTAAAATACTTGACTTTGCAAATTTTGATCCCAAATGTGGAGTTGATCAAAATGTCAAAACCCCCAAATCTTTTCTTTTCCTCTTCCTTCTCTTCTTATTCTCCTTCATAAGTTTAAGTTGCAGACAAATCCCTTTCTTCTCTTTGCTATTTGTTTAAGCTAATATATAGTTTGTTAGGTGACAAGCATGCGTGCAAGGTGCACATGTGTCACCAAACCACATGCATAAGTTGCACTACTTTAAACTAGGTAGTGACACATGTCCTCATCCTTCTTTTTATAACTTAATGTGAATCTTACATAATTCATATCAAACTTTTAAGTTTTACATTTATGTCCCTAGCAATAAGCTTTTAAGCAAATTCTCATAGTTACAAATAGATCGTTACAAACAATCTATTATTAAATAAATCCTCATTAATAATTTAAAATTAGTCATTATAAATATTTTAAAAATAAAAAATATTACAATTTACCTTTCCATGATCAAAGTTGGTCCTACATCACTCAAATGCATATTAGATTATAACTTATCATCAAAATCCGAGATTCAACAATCTTTCCCTTTTTGATAATGACAACCAATTAATGACGGAGTTCTAATAGAACTACCCTTGTCAATATGACATATAAATAAAGTAAACTCAAATTCACAAAGAGTGATAACCATTAAATTCAAGTCGAAATAATTTTAATCATAGTTGAAATATCATTGCATGCATTATAAAATCATGAGTATTGTATGCATAATTTCAAATCATCAAAGTACATTATACCATGCATGATTTCAAAGCATTAAATCTTCATCATAACTTCTCCCCCTTTGTCATCAAGAAAAAGGAGAAAAGTGTAACTAGCAAATTTTTGAAACATGCAAGTTAACAATTTTTTTTTTAGATGTACAAGTTGGTAATTTTTACTTCTCTTAAGATGTGCAAGCTAGTAATTCTTGCTTCTCTTTTTGAGATATGCAAGCTAGTAATTTTTGCTTCTTTGGGATGTGCAAGTTTGCAAGTTTTTGCTTCTTCTTGAAATGTGCAAGCTAGCAAGTTTTGCTTCTCTTTTGAGATGTGCAAGCTAGCAAGTTTTACATTTTTTTAAAATGTGTAAGCTAGCAATTTTTGCTTTTCTTTGCAATGTGCAAGCTAACAAGACTCTCTCCTTAAAATGTGCAATGTAGCAAGTTTTCACTCCCCCTTTTGTCATCAAAAAGATGGAAAGAATACAATGGTACAATTTTTTCTTTTACATCAATAATCTAATCATATCATAAGGTATACAACCATATATACAAAGGAATTTTATTTAATAAACATCAAGTTATAAACATCAAGAAGTGAAGTGACATATGATGATTTAGTTGGATAAATTTTCTCTTTAGCAAATAGCAAAAAGAAGAAATCATAGAAGATCAAAAATATTTTGATTCCCATAAAAGAAACCTCAAGTCAAGAAATCAAGAGAAAATTCATGATTCAGTTGGAAAATTCTCATTCAAATTTAATGTCAAATCATAAAAATAACTTTCTTAGCTCAAGACATAAATAGATTCATCACTAAGGATCTCTATGATGAAAACTCGATATGCTTAAGGGATAGCAAAATTTTTAAGAAAATAATTCCCCCTTTTTTTGTTTAAATTTATGTGATTGATTTTATACAAGTATGCCCAAGTCTTTTATGACAAAATCAAGAATCATTGTTTAAAATCAAAATATAAGTTTCGTCACAAAATCATCAAGATCAATAGTATAACCATTAACTAATAAAACATCTTTAATCAAATAATTTCAATGTCAATGATCATTCCTTTATTATTGTTGTTTCGGCTAGTAAGTTGAAGTGTGTTGGATCTCCGATCATATGCCTTGAGCATCCATTATCAAGATATTAATTTTTGCTCCTAGCTTTCGATTATAGACATTTATACAAGAAAGGTAGGTTTGTTCTAGGTACCCATTTAACTTTGGGTCCTTCATGAACAGATTTACTTTTCTTGACTAATGGCATTAAGTTATTTATGGTTCCTTTATGAACCCAAACTAATTTGTGTGAGCTATATATTTTAAATAAACATTTATAAGCATGATGTCCACATCTACCATGAAAATTATATTTATTTTTAGGGGAAACATGTAATATGGGACCATTAACAAATATTCCTTCCTTTGTTAAGTGTTACTACTCACGAAGTCGATTCCTTCCTTTCTATGAACATGACCCTTATTGGCAAGAATCATGTTTAATAATTTGTTACTAATTTTAAAATTTTCTAATGTTTGTTGTAGTAATACATTTTTCTTCTTAACTAAGTCTAATTCTTCAAATTTAGAACAAGAGATAACATGCAATTTTCATGCTCATTTTGTAATTTTTTAAATTTACTAGAGAGATAAGCATGATCCTTTTTTAGCAATTTATATTTTTATTAACTAATTTAAGTTCATCATACAAATCAAGAAAAGCATCAAGTAATTCATTGTAAGGCATAGAATATTCATTTGAGTCACTTATCTCGTCATTAAGGAACATTAGAATGCAGTTTGCCACCTCATCTTCATTGATTTGCTCCTCGTCTTCGGATGCAGTCGATTTGTTCCAAGTCCCCTTGAAATCATTTTTCTTTGGCAACTTCTTCTATAGTTGAGGACACTCACTTTTGAAGTGTCCCAACCTTTTGCATTCATAGCATATTATTGTGTTCTTTTTAAGTTTGTTTTCATTCTTAGATTCTTGTTTTATGAACTTTTTAAATTTTCTTGTGATGAGTTCAAAGTCATCATCATCACTTGAGCTTTCGCTCAAGTTGTTTTCTTTTGTTCTAAGTGTCATATCCTCTCTGTTCTTGGAAAGTTATTCTCATATTCCTTATATGCCATAGAAGTCATTTCATAGGTCATTAATGACCTGATAAGTTCTTCAAGTGGAAAATAGTTTAAGTCATTTGCTTCTTTAATTGCAGTTACTTTTGGATCCAACTTTTTGGAAGGGATCTTAGAATTTTATTAACAAGTTCAAGATTCATAAAAGATTTACCAAGAGCTTTCAAACAACATTCATAAAATGGGTGTACATGTCACCAATGGTTTCCTTGGCTTCATTCAAAATAACTTAAAATTATGTAGCAAGAGATTAATCTTAGATTCTTTAACTGTACTTGTGTCTTTATGTATGAATTCGAGTGTGTGCCAAATATCATGTGCAGTTTCACATATGAAAACATGATTAAATTTATTTTTGTCTAAAGTAAAAAATAAAACATTTATAGCTTTCGCATTCAAAGAAAATATTTTCTTTTCACAATCATTCATTGGATTGGATGATTTTTGAAAGCTATTTTCAATGACATTTCATAAATTAAAATCCATAAATATCGAAAAGATACTCATTCGTGTTTTCCAATATATGTAATTTGTCCAACTGAACATAGGAGGATGAGTGATAGAGTGACCCTCTTGATAGCCAAAAGAAGCCATTTAATCTCTCTTAGATGTTAAACCAAATGAGAGAAGCTTAGCTCTTAAACCAATTGTTAGGACCGTATGGCACTAAGAGGAGGGGTCAATTAATGCATCCATAAAATTACTATGATTTGAAAACTCATTCGATCAAACTCATATCATAAATGTGTTTAACTTAAAAATGTTTGTAAGAGTAGTGAGCAAGTAAATCAGTGAGTAATAAGAATGAAGAGCATGAAAGGAAATACACACCAAATTTATAGTGATTCGATTGTCGTGACATACATCCACTCCCGATTACTCCTTTGTTGAGGTCACCGGCCTTCATTAACGATCTTCTTTCAATAGGCGAAGACCAACTATCCTCTTTACAACTCTTTCTCATTTTCACAGGCTTAGGAGATAACCTTCACAACTCTCTTTTACAGTAGACCACACTCCTCTCATAGAAAACTTCTAACTCTAGGAGGAAGAGACTTACTAACCCAAGAGAGATTACAACTCTTTTTTCTCAAGTATTCTTTCTCCTTTTCTTAACTCTTTTTCTTACTCCCTCAAGCAAGGAGTGGTATATTTATAGGCTCCAAATGGCTTTCAAGAATGGAGCCAAAATTCAAATTTTTGAGTTTTCAAGGTACTAGCAGTAGCACCACCCATACTGGGCAGTACCACCACTTGCTACCCTATGCACTAGCGGTACCACCACCTAGTCTGAGCAGTACCATAGCTTGACATAATTTAGGAGATGGTGTTGCTATCTCATAGGCGATTCCACCGCCCGGTTTGGCAGTACCACCGCCTGATAACATGGGAGACCGTATTGCTGCTCATAGGTGGTTCCACCACCTAGTCTGGCGGTGCCACCGCCTAATCCAATTGTGGGTCACTAAATGAGCCTCCCAATGGGTCAAAATCAGCCCTAGTAAAAGCCTAATGGGCCCTTAATTGATTGGTATGGTTAAACCCAAAACCAACTCATTTACAACCTAAACTACTTTGATTAAGACATAACCAATTATAAAACATGAAACCTATGTTGTCTAGCATGTCATTGGTTCATTCGCCGCTTTGTCCGACCCTTCAGTACATCATCCTCTCTTTCGTTGTGTTGCTTGATCCATCAGCAAGTTGACCTCCCACAACATCCGATCTTTTTGGTGTAATTCATGAACAACTCCTGATTCCTCCTCCGTTGAAGCCATCTATTTTCACTAATGATCTTCTTTCAATGGGCGCAGACCAACTACACTCTTTATAACTCTTCTCTTTTTCATCGGCTCAAGAGAGAACTTTCACACCTCTCTTTTACAATAGACCTCACTCCTCCCTTAGAAAACTTTTGACTCTAGGAGGAAGAGACTTACTAACTCAAGAGAGATTACAACTCTTTTTTTCTCAAGTGTTCTTTCCCCCATTTTTTTTATTTTTTTCTTACTCCCTCAAGCAAGGAATGGGGTATTTATAGGCCCCAAATGGCTTTAAAAAATGGAGCCAAAATTTAATATTTTGAGTTTTCAGGGTACTAGCGGTACCACCGCCCATACTCAGCGGTACCACCACCATACATAGTTTGGGAGACTATCTAGGTAGTATCACCGCCTTATAACTTGGGAGACCATGTTGCCAACACATAGGCGGTTCCACTACCTGGTCTAGCAATGCCACCGCCTGACCCAACTGTGGGTACTGAATGGGCCTCCCAATGGGCCCAAATCAGTCCTAGTTAAGGCCCAAGGGGCCCTTAATCGAGTTGGTATTGTAAGACCCAAAACTAACTCAATTACAACCTAAACTACTTTGATCATGACACAACTAATTATAAAGCATGAATCCTTTGTTGTCCGGCAAGTCATTGGTTCATCTAACGCTTCGTCCGATCCTTTGATGTATCATCCTCTCCTTTGGCATATTGCTTGATCTATCAACAAGTTGACCTCCCATAATATCTGATCTTTTTGGCACAATGCACGATCCTTCTAGCCTGATGCCCAAACTCGTGGCACGAAGTCCATCTCCGGCATGTCGACCAATCCTCTAGCTCGTCGTCCAATCTTCTAATATGATCCATTCCAGCACAATGTCTGATTCTCCAACTTCAAATGATTTGCCTTTTAATTACTGAAGTTAATCCTACGTCACTCAAATGCTCATTAGATTATAACTTCTGATTTCATCATCAAAATTTGAGATTCAACACTTTCTTCACTGAGTGCACAGCTAAGGGGAGCATGGAGGCTCTGCCTAGGTGCATCCCTTGGCCTTCTGGCTGCGTTAAAGTGGGGAGTTAGCCCTACCATGCTTCCTATGAGGTGCCTCTACCGGGGGGGTCTTCTGTTGTCCCAAGGGTGACACAATCTTCCTCTAAGCTTTGTAAGTGATTGGAAGTGCTACTCCTATGGTAGGTCTGATTTTGATCATAACGGAGCAACAGAGAGCCATAAGGATCATGCTAAGGCTAGAAGGACGCTATTAAAAGAAAGGTGTGAGGCTCCCAAGACCCATGTAATAGCTTTCCTGATAACTTTTAGCTGCTCCTACGGAGTCCTCTATTGTGGGTTTGATCCCACTCCTTGCCATTTTAAGTACTTGTGAGATTATGCCAGGTACATGATGCGATCTCCACCATTATTGCTCCTCTGATCCCTAGGTACACCGTTGCATCAAACGGGTGTCTTCTGGATAGGAAGTTACCTTTATTTGGTCCTCCCTAGCTCCTCTTCTTTTATCACCATCTCACTACTGCTTTGGTCATTTAACCTTCTAGCATAAGGATGTCTTCCTCTTCTAACTAGTTTATGACTTCTCCCATGGGGGCATCTTCTTCCGACAATGATCTTCCAATCGTAATCTGCTTGTCCTCTCGACGTCGGTGGGGTGTGGAGAAACCGAGCTCCTCCTCATGGAAGGTGGTTTGGATAAGCTCCTTGCCGAAGGGTGCCAGTCTTCTAGACCTCTTGCGGCCTCATAGGACCTAGTCCAAATGCAGGCAACCCATGAATGTTATTTTGTGATCACTTCATGACAATTGGAGGAACTATGCACTCGCTTTTGGCTTCCATCAGAAGTGATTCTTTATATTCCTGAGGGTAAGGATCACCCCTACCATACATTATGCGGAGGGTTCTGCCTCTCCATCGATGCTCTGGAAGTTGGGTTGCACCTTCCTCCGCCTCTAGTAGTGGTTGCCTTTCTGATATTTTGGCAGATTTCTCTATCTCAACTAGCACCAAACTCTTGGCGCTTCCTGAAGATCTTCCTCAAGGCGTGTGATGGTGTGAGGGTGACATTGTCCTACAAGTTATTCCGCTCGTGTTTTTGCTTGAGTGTGGCCCGACAGTTACTACTTATCCCCCGTATAGGGTTCAAGATCAAAGAAGTGAGCTCCTGCAGCAAAGGGTGGCGGAGCCACTTCTTCATTGTAGACGGAAGCAAAGATTGTGGCTTTTCGGTGGCATGGGGGGCATATACTATGGATAACACATTGCCCCTCCTTTCTGTAGGCAAAGTGAAGCCTTGGAGAAGATACAAGTACTCTTCTCCATCGGCACTACGGAGCACGAGGAGGCCTACTCAGTAGAAACCACCCCTACGCCTAGATCTTCAGGTAGGGTTTGTGCCCCTTCTGGAATCAATTTTTCTTTGCCTGTTTCCTAATCTTTGCTTTACGATTCCTTGTTAAGTGTGGATCTCTAGGAGCTAAAGAGATGACACCCCTCTACTTCCTGTATTAAGCCCAACAAAGGGTTGTCGATGGGCAGATGTTTGTCATGGGTGCAAGGTTCCTCTTACAACCCATCTACTAGAGCCTCCAGGGGCCCTGGTCCATTTGAAGGGGATCCATAGCCCCTTGCGAGGATTCTACCTTCCTCAGGGTCATCCAGAGAGGAGACAAGCCTACATCCTTCCTTACAAAAGGCATCTAGTGGTTCCTATCGCTACCCCAGCATCTTTGCCAAAGGAGGACGAGGGGGGGTGTGCGGGCGAGGCTGGGGAGTTTCACCCCTCGTAGCTATGGAGCTGGCCTCAGCTGCCCCTATGTCACTTGTGGGAGTAGAAGTCCAGCAGGGACTGATCCCTATTTCTCCAACAAGGTGATAAAACAAGGTCGGGTCCATATCTATTTCATGATTGAGTCATGTTGGTCGATCCAGTCAAGTCGGTAATGAGTTTGGTTGAGTCAGTTAGGAGTTTACTTGATTTTTATTATTTAATTAGGAATCCAAGTTCTAGAAAACTCTAGGTGGTAGAGTCCATTCTAGAAAACTCTAGATGGTAGAGTCCAAGTCCAGAGCGACTCTCGGTAGAACTCTATAAATAGGGCTGTAACTATTTCTTTTGAATCAATCAATGAAAAAAATATGGTCTAACCATTTGGCAAAACCCTAGAGGGCTGATCCCCTATAGAGATCAAGGAGGCTGATCCCCTCGAAGTGATCAAGGAGGGCTGTAACTATTTCTTGTGAATCAATCAATGAAAAAAATATGGTCTTGATCTTGTTGCTACTTCTCTGGGGCCTTCGCCTAAACTGGTCCAGGAGCCACCTGAAGAGGCAGCCTACGAGTAGCTGACATCCCTACTTCTAGTCCCTATTGTCACGGACAACAATGTAAACAAGGTGTTCAATGAAATGCTCATGTTTGTCCGTGTCCTTCGGATTGTGTACATACCTTGTACAGCAAGTAGCGGACTAGCAGTAGGCTTAGCAGCCCTAGTTTGGTTTGCTTTGTGGCCAATTTTGGCTTGTAAATATGAGTGTATCTTGTAAGCACTTGTGGGGACTTCGATCTGTGATGGACCATTATCCTTTGTGTGCAACCTTTCTGAGTCGTAATGTCCATGAGTGTAATTTGTATTGGCTTTATAAAGTGTTTGCTTAAGCAGTTGCTTGTGGATCTCGATGGAATTGCTTCTTCTGGCCCGTTTTCTCTTTTGTAAGTCTAAGGGACCTTAGGAGATATCGGGGAAGGCTGACCTTTACGGATGGACACGCATAGGTGCCGCACGGCTTAGGCAAAATCAGCTAAGCCCGTGACATTGTGGTATCAGAGCGGGACAAGCATACACAGAAACACTTGCCATACAAATATGGGGGACCTAACTGGGCTGTGTGGAGGACAGCCAGCACGCGCAACCGTTTGGGGGAAACAAACATTGAGATGTAGGGAAAGGAGTCGCTTAGAGGAGTGGGCATCCAGGTTTGGCATTCAGACGAAGGCCAACCCTTTGCGCAAGAGGCACCAAGAGGACAAGCAAGCGAAGAAGAATGTGTAGTGCACAAAGATTGGGATGGTTGAGTTTAAGCTATAACTCGACGTTGGCAACCAAACTTGACGGTGCTCCAACAGGACAGATATCCAAGAGCGATAAGTCTTAGTTCTCCGGAGGGAGAATCATGTGCAACAGACTGCACATATTGAGGAAGAGTTCTTCAATGCAATAGCTCCATAAAGCTCAATGAACCGAGCGAGTGACAAGGAGTCATCGCATGATCTCGAATGAGGTAATGCATTGATGAATGCATTTCAAGATCAAGTGGGGGAGCAATCCAAGGCAATATTTTATGAAGGCACATTTAAAGTCGATGTGAAAATCGAACTCAACGGAGGGCTGACCCATGGAATGGTGGACGCAAGGGCCACTATCAACTCAATACAAATCAAGGAGCGGAGCGACTTGGGTGGAACTTGGTGAAGTATCCAAGCCGCATGATAGGAGTCGACATAGAAGATAGAATATAGAGCGGAGGCATGGAGCTTTCCTTGGACAGAGGTCAAGGGCATGAACTCTTATAGAGGCAAGAGTGGGATCATGTTGTTCTATAGGTTCTTCATTCTGATGGGGCAGACTTATCTTGCATGGTGCCAAAGATAAAGGGAGCTTCAAGGCACATGCAAGTTACCTCAGAGATGCATTTGACAGAGTAACTAAGGTGATTCAACTTGCGAAGGCAAAGTTGGGATCAGGAGACCTTAGCACGGGGCAAGAGGACGTAGAGGCGGGTACTCTTGAAGAATATGTCACAATGTTGTCATTCGAGATGTCAAGAATAAGTGGTGCATAGCAGAGATTATGCTGATAGGGGATAGAGGCCCAGGATCCAAACAATGGTGCACCAATTCTAGCGAAGCCTAGAGCTATGCTGATAGGGGACTTCATGAGCTACTAGGTGATGGACTGTCCTAGAGCTATGCTTCATCCAGGTGTGACCCAAGAGTGGGGGGGGGGGGGGGGACGAAAGTGAATTGTCAAGGGAGCGAACCAAAAATCAGAGATGGCGGAGGCCCTACGAGGTGTTGGCAGAGGCCACACATGGAGAAGTCATAGTCCGAGTTCATCACATGAGAATCTGTATGCAATTGAGACGTCACCAGGAGGCGACATGGTGCAGCGGATCATGGTGGAATAGTTCATCGCAATACAACACATGCGGTCGTGTCCCATGAGGGACAGGATCATGCGGATGTATGATCAGGGGTAAACTGGAAGCTCCACTTTGGTGTACGACACAATAAGAAGAAGGACTATGGATTCAAGGGGTGAATGTCGTGATACCGTAGAGGCGGGTCTTCATGTGTGCATCGGAGCTTGTATTGGATGAAAGCTTTAGTCATCAGCATATGAGGGCTGTATACCACCGAGGAAGAAGTCCAAGTGTAAGTACCAATGAGTCCCATGGAGGGGGACGTGATCATGTGAATGATCAGGAGCTGCTGGGAGCTCCACTTCGGTGAACAATGCAATGGCAAGAAGGGCTGTGGATTCAAGGGGTGAATGCCATGGTACCGTAGAGGCGGGTCTTCCGTGTGTGCGCATCGAAGCTTGCATCAAATGAAAGCCTTGGTCATCAGCATATGGGGGTTATGTACCACCAAGGGAGAAGTCAGATTGTAAGTACCAATGAGTCCCATGGAGGGGGACATGATCATGTGAATGATCAGGAGCTGTTGGGAGCTCCACTTCGGTGAACAATGCAACGGCAAGAAAGGCTATGGATTCAAGGGGTGAATGCCATGGTACCGCAGAGGCGGGTCTTTCGTGTGTGTGCATCGAAGCTTACATCAGATGAAAGCCTTGCTCATCAGCATATGGGAGTTGTGTACCACCAAGGGAGAAGTCAGATTGTAAGTACCAGTTAGTCCCATGGAGGGGATTTGATTATACAAAGGTATGATCGGAGCGGCTGGAGAGTTGGACTACTTCAGTGCTCACATTCGCTTAAGGGAGCCTAGCAAGTCAGAGGACAAGACCAAGCAAACGAACGTTGTTACTAAGGAAGCTAAGGAGAACAGAATCAGTGCGAGCCCTGCAACAAGATGGCAGAGGCCATGCATGAGAGTTGCAGTCTATCTTTTCATCGACTAAGGAGAACTACTAGGATGACACAGTGGTGTTGAAGCAGATGGTCGAAAGGGGCGAGGAAGTGACGACGAGTCCAGTGGGACTCCGCTACCAAAAGCAAAGCATCAGTTAGAAAGGAGGTGGACTCGAAGGAGCACCACAGTGCCGCAGAGGCGGATCTACCGATCACGGAGGAAGGGATGAAGATGCAAGGTAACAGATAGTAGGGCTATGGGCTTGGTAGCACCATGGTAACCAGAGGCAGGACTTCCGTGGAGTCATCGATCCCTTGCTCTCATGGAGGTAGAACATTGGTCGTAAAAGGGGCCGAGGAGGTGGAGAATGCAAAGGCAAACTCCAGGTACCAAGACAGGGCGGAAGGGCAGAGGCCAAGGAACTTTATAAGACCGGTGTCGATGAGCTTCTCATCAAGATAGCCGAAAGCGAGGGACTTCGGGTTGATGCAGGAGTGCTTGACCAAGGAACAAAGTAGACAGTACGCGGTACTGTACCTTTTCTACTCAGATGAGTAGGCGACAAAGGTGATAGAGAAGATGGTACAATCTCAGAGATGACCAGAACTATCAAAGACTTACTCCAAGTTGGGGGACTCCAATTTGTGGTAAAACCTTTTGCTCTTTTCGAGCGAAACTTCTTGCATTCCAGAGGTCCAATGGCAGTGGGAAGGTGAATCACAGTAGCTAACTCAACGCAAGGAGTGCAAACACTTCAAGTGCTTCAGAAGTGTGAGCAAAGAGCGGGCGAATATTAGTAACCAGCTCAATGTATGAAGTACAAACTCGATGAGGCAGGCGAAATCGAGTAACCTTTGCCTTCTCAACTCAGGAGAATGGGCGAATCTGAGTACACCAATTCTCTTAACTCGAGGAGGTGAGCGAAGCCAAGAAGCCTTACCTTCTCAACTACAAAGAGAATGGGTGAAGTCGAGTATCCCAGTTCTTTTACTTATCCAGCAGAGGAGCTCTGCATAAGTTCAGTGACCCTTCAAAGAAAGCTTATGGAAGATAATAGTTGTCAAATCCTCACCATTGGTGATCAGTACTACTGAGAGTAGACTGTCCGCTTCATTTCTCAATTGAATGCTAATCAAAAGCAGGAATGATGCGAACCTACTTGGAAGTGACAACTAAATGTGGAAGAATGACAATGGGCAAACATTATGGAGGAAGGACCTCAAAAACCTTAAAGTCTACGAGGCGATGCTCGTTAAAGTTCCAACAGTCATCCATCCAGCTCAAGCTACATGAGTATATTGCAATACTAGCGCATAATAAGGCATGTCTTTTCCTTCATCAGAAGGATCTGCGAGAGTCAACAAGGATCAGCACAACTCAGCCAACCCCACACCAGATTCAGTCATTGGTGAGTTAAAGCAGCATGGCGTATCAGAGTTCGACTACTCAACAATAGCGGCGGAGAGTGGCTGGGAGCCAAAGGGGCGTGTTGCAGCCAAAGTAGAAGATTGAAGATTCAGCAAAATGTGAGGAGATGCAGCGTCTACAGTGGCTTCGACGAGGACGTTGAAGGAATAAGTGGGGGAGAATGTCACGGATAATAATGTAAACAAGGTGTTCGATGAAATGCTCATGTTTGTCTGTGTCCTTCAGTTTGTGTACATACCTTGTACAGCAAATAATGGGCTTGCAGTAGGCTTAGCAGCCCTAGTTTGATTTACTTTGTGATCAATTTTGGCTTGTAAATACGAGTGTATCTTGTAAGCACTTGTGGGGACTTCAGTATGTACTGGACAATTATCCTTTGTGTGTAACCTTTTTGAGTTGTAATGTCCATGAGTGTAATTTGTATTGGCTTTATAAAGTGATTACTTGAATAGTTACTTGTGGATCCCAATGGAATTGCTTCTTCTGGCCCATTTTCTCTTTTATAAGTCTAAGGGACCTTAGGAGATCATAAGGAAGGCTAACCTTTGCGGACGGACATGCATAGGTGCCGCACGGCTTAGGCAAACTCAGCTAAGCCCATGACACTATGGTCTTGCCGCTTAGGGTCAAGGCTCTATGCACCGAGCCATTGTTGTGAAACCTTAGCGGGTGCATCACATGCGCAACAGAAATCAAAATAAAAACTGATTTCCCATGCAGATCAAATCATCGTGCAAAATATTGGGGTCGTGAGAAAAACACAAAAACTTTAATAAAACTACGATATGTGAGAGATTGATTTTACCTAGGGAGATCGTATATCCCTGTATTCCAGATTCGAATGGAGAAGATGAAAGAGGTCAAGCGTCCTCCTCTCTAGCAGTATCCACACGATGGATCTCTGTAGTGAAACTCCTCCAATCTAATCTCGCAACTCTTGCACAGAGGGAGGGAGGAGAATAGGAGGTGTGGCTAAAGCTGTAGTCTATCAACCATGAGTCTCCCCTCCTATTTATAGAGAGCCACCAAAAACCCTAGGGCTCCTGCCTTAGTGGGTATTGAATCTTCATCCAATTACCCACTAACCTTGCATTATTGGATCTCTATCCAATAATCTCCTTAGGTCTCTAATTGGGCCTTAATCAAGGAGCTCATCAGCATAAAGTCTCATCTAATGAGAATAAGGGCTAATTGGATTTTCATTCAATCCTCTATTCGCTGAAGCATCCACCATATATGTGTGACCCTCTAGGCCCGATACCGAGCTGGCTGTGAGACACTCCCATCTGAACTCCTTCTGATATAGTGAATTATTATCCCCATAATAATTCACTCGACTCATCGACTATGGACGTACTAAGCCACTACGCCATAGTCCCTAGACGGTATAGGGGGATCGAATCCATCGGACCTATCTATCCATAGTTACCGTGTATCTATAATCTCTCATCAAACTAATATCCTAGAGACCTTATATTGGACATGGTACCGTCAGGTCACATACGGAATCCGTCATAGTCTCGCTCTAATCGGATTCTCTCGGAGAACTCTTTCTCTCTCAATCGGAATGACCCTAGCCAAGGATTTGTCTGAGCAAGCACATATGAGATATTCCTCCCGGGATACCAAGAGTGGATGATCCTCTATTGGCACTCAATTACCTTCGTAAGGTTGGCTACCAATCCTAATAACCAACTATACCAGATCTAAAACTTTTCAAACCTATAAGTCTGGCGTCAAAGAAAGGAGTACTCATACAAGGCATCCTTGGTGTCTCAGGACCAAATACACAACTAAGACAATGAAATCGCTATCTGACATTAGGTATCATTAACCATATAGCATTCCATAAGTGGATCAATCAGTGAACTCATTCTCCAATGAGCACCTGTACTATATCCTTAGTGTCTCCACACAAGTGGCTATGAGACCAGCCGCCTCCATCATATGGATGGGTATATAGTACACCGGTCTATCCGGTTATCTCGATATCCCTCTCGAGTAACCTATGACCAGGATTATTTAGGGTATGTGTTTAAAGGTGAATCGATCTCATTATCGTGATCTCATCACGATCCAATTCTCATTGCACAAAACCAAGGACATCACAATATATATGCAACAGATAATATAATGTGAGAATATGTCAATATTAATCATAAGCAAAAAAGATAACATAGCGTGTCACACGTGCCATCACTCACGTGATTGGTTTGCAGGGCACCTGTAACCAGCAATCTCCCACTTGACCAAAAGTCAATCACATATGTGTCTGATCCCCATCAGACCCTGTGATGCTCAAATACAATCTGAGCCAACGGCTTCATCAGTGGATCTGCAATGTTATCTTCGGATGGAACTCTTTTCATTGCTATATCCTTTCGGGTCATGATCACTCTAATTAGATGAAACCTTCTCAGAACAATTCTGATGAGACTTGGGTTCCCTTGCTAGAGTTATCGCTCTGTCATAGTCACAATATATGGGAGTCAGCTCTACGCTACTTGGTATAACTCTCAAATTCTTAATGAACTTCTTCATCCACACCCCTTCCTTTGCTGCTTCTATTACAATAATGTATTTTGCCTCTATGGTTAAGTCAGCAGTAGTATCTTGCTTGGAACTCTTCCAGCTTACTACTCCTCTATTCAGGGTAAAAATATACCCTGAGTTTGACTTGTTATCATCAATGTCAGACTGAAAACTCGAGTCTGTGTAGCCCTCAACCAGGAGGCCTCCTCCATATACCAATAAAAGATCCTTAGTCCTTCTCAAGTACTTAAGGATACATTTTACTACCTTCTAGTGTTCTAAACCTGGATCTACCTGATACTTGCTCGTTTTGACACTCAGAGCATGTGCTATATCAGGCCTTGTACATAGTATCACATACATGATAGACCTTATCGCTGAGGTATAAGGTATTTTATCCATGTCTGCCCTTTCTTCAGGAGTCTTTGGGGACATACTCCTAGAAAGTGATATTTTATATCTCATCGGTACGAAACCTCTCTTGGAATTCTCCATGCCAAACCTTTTGACAATGGAGTCTATGTACCTAGACTAGGACAAGCCAAGCATCCTTTTGGATCATCTCTATAGATCTGGATCCCCAAAATATAGGATGCTTCCCCTAGGTCTTTCATGGAGAAGTTTCTGGATAGCCAAGCCTTTATTGTAGAGAGCATTCCTATATCATTCCCAATTATTAGGATGTCATCCACATATAGCACCAAGAAGGTGATAGCGCTTCCATTTACCTTTCTGTACACACAAGGCTCATCTTCATTCTTAATGAAGTCATAAGATCTGATCACCTTATCAGATCTTATATTCCAACTTTGGGAAGCTTGCTTCAATCTATAAATGGATCTAAGCAACCTGCACAATTTATCTGGACTCTCTTTGGATACGAATCCCTTTGGCTATATCATATACACCTCCTCCTTGAGGTTGCCATTGAGGAATGTCGTTTTGACATCCATCTACCAGATCTCATAGTCATAGTGTGCTATAATGGCCAAAAAAATTCTAATGGACTTAAGCATGGCTACAGGTGAAAAGGTTTTGTCATAGTCAACTTCTTATCTTTGACAATATCCTTTAGCTACAAGCCTTGATTTATAGATCTCTACCTTTCCATCCACTCTGATCTTCTTCTTGAAGATCCATTTGCAGCCGATGGGTACAATACCCTCAGGTGCATCCACAAGGTTCCAAACCTTATCAGAGTACATAGAATCCATCTCAGAATTCATGGCTTCTTGCCACTTCCCAGAGTCTATACTCATAATAGCCTCCTCGTAAGTCTGAGGATCAACATCCTGAGAGTCATCTCCACTGATATGTCCCATATATCTTTTAGGAGGGTGAGATACTCTACTAGACATACGTAAAATTAGAATTTGTGTGTTAGGTACCTGAACAGACTCGGGCTCTGGAATGGTGCTTGAGCTAGGTTCTCCAACCTCGCTCAATTCTATCTCACTCCCACTGTTTCCACCAAGAATGTGTTCCTTCTCAAGGAACACAGCTCTCTGTCCTTAATTCCAACTTATTGGGGATGTGTCTTCTAACATGGGCAGGACAGCCCCAAATTTTAACAATCTTAAGATCGGGCTTCTTTCCTTTCCATATCTCATATGGTATAGACACTATCGACTTTGATGGAACTCTGTTCAGAAAGTAAGTTGCAGTCTCTAGGGCGTACCCCCAGAATGAGACGGGTAGGTCAGCAAAACTCATCATGGACCATACCATATCTAACAGCGTGCGATTTCTCTTTTCTGATACACCATTGAGCTGAGGTGTATAAGGAGGTGTCCACTGGGATAGAATCTCATTATCCCTGAGGAAATGGGTGAACTCAGTACTCAAGTACTCTCCTCCTCAATTTGATCGAAGAGTCTTAATACTATTTCTAATTTGGTTCTCTACCTCATTCTTATATTCCCTGAATTTCTTGAAAGCCTCAGATCTGTACTTCATTAACTATACATGTCCATACCTAGAGAAATCATCAGTGAATGTAATGAAGTATGGGTAACCACCTATAGTCTGAGTCGACATGGGACCACATACATCACTATATATGAGTTCCAATAACTCGGTGGCTCTCTCTCCAGTTCCACTAAAAGGAGAGTTGGTCATCTTCCCACGAAGGCAAGGTTTACAAGTTGCATATGACTCATAGTCAAATGGATCGAAGTATCCATCTTTCAGTAACTTTTGAATCCTTTCATCATGTATATGATCTAGCCTACAATGCCATAGGTATTCATTATTCACCTCATCTCTTTTCCTCTTAGACATTTATATTTATGATATGTGAAGAAGTGTTTAACACATATAAGCCATTTATAAGGGTCCTTCTAGTGATTATCTCATCATCCATAATTATTGAACAACTATTATTCTCAAAAATTAATTTATATCCACTAATTATCAAACAAGAGATAGAAATAATATTTTCGATAATAGAGAGAACAAAATAACATGCATCAAATGCAATGATAGCTCCACCAGGCAAATGTAGGGTGACCTCCCCAATGGCAACTGCAGTAATTCTTGCTCCATTGCCCATCTTGTGGTCCATTTTGCCTTTGGCCAGTCTCCTAGGTCTTGCCAGAACTTGCAACGAATTACAGATATGATAAACACTCCTGGTATCCAATACCCATATGTTATCATGAAAATCTAACAAGTGGAGACTAATCATGAATATACCTGAAGCTTCTTCAAGCTTCTGTCTCGCCTTCTCGGCAAGGTAGTCCTTATAGTTCCTCTTGCAATGCCCGTCTTGGCCACAGTAGAAGCACTGTCCTTTGTCCTTTCCTGGGTATTTCTTAGTAACATTTGTCTTACCTAGTCTTGCTTTGCCCTTGCCCTTCTTAAGGGTCTTGTTAGCTTTCCTTTCCTTTTTGGTCTCACCAATATAGAGAACTGGCTTCTCCTTCTTGATAGTACTCTCCGCTTCCCTCAACATATTGAGGAGCTCAAGGAGAGTCACCTCAAACGTGCTCATGTTAAAATTCATGATGAAGTGAGAAAAGAAATCTGGTAGGGACTGAAGTATAAGATCAATGCACAGGTTATCCTCTAGGACTATCTATATACTTCACAAAGCGAGCGATCTCATCCTCGCTTATCCTTTCCTCCAGCGTGGGCACAATCATGTTAAGGACATATACGATTTTCTCTTCTATGAGAACAATTCTCAAATTATGGAGCTTTTGGACCAATGAGGCGATTGGCATCAAGTATGCTACGTAGAGGTTTTACAAGCGACAAACAAGATATAGCATAAATTAAATAACATACAGATTTTATAGAAAATACTAATTAAGATATGGACTTCTATCTTAATGTACTCTCACTATTTTCTTAGTGAATCACGTGACACCCTCGACACGTGAGACGAAAGTCTCCGGCAGACTCCTAGTGGGGCTCGGGATCCAATTGGCGTCTTAGTACAACCTCGAGGGACTCGACCAATTATACTAAGCCCAAAAGATAGGCAACTCTTGCCAATCACAACTCCTTGTGATTCTCGTCATGTTTGGCCTATGAATCATCATAGTCTCGAGGGACTCGATCAACCATAACGTTCAGTTAAGTCATCACCATCGTTACAAGATGAGTCTGATTTGATGATATGCCCTCGAGGGACTCGACCAAGCATATCATGTCCCTAGGTTACCAGTGACATCTCCATATCGTAGGCAAGATCTCGATCATGTAGATACGTGAGCCTCGAGGGACTCGACCAACTCAACCTATGTCGTGATTCAATTTCTTCCTATAACGATAGAAGGTCACATGGGTCAATATTATTGCCTCATGCTTACCGACTTAATATTATCTTATGAGGGGTTTTTTTTATCGGTCTCCTAATATGTCGTATCATACACATACATATTTAATATATATCTACATCGCATGTAAATATATATATAGATATATCAAGTAGGTGTATAACACATCACATATGCAAGCCACACTAGATGATCATGAGTCGTCACCTAATATGATTAAGCCCGAGCCAATGGGCCTAATCACTCACAATAGGATCTATGTGTGCATTGGCGCATCTTCATGCCCTATGATTGTTGATCTCATCATCATCGGTTCCGTTAGATCGTCGCATCACCATGTGTCATGATCTCCCGCCACGGCATCGTGGGTCCCGCTGTAACCTCCACGCTCTCGCTGCGCCTCTCCATGTAATTATAAATAATCACAGGCACGCAGGCCCAACAATAAACGAAAAAAACGTAGGCTCGCAGGCCCCAATAATAAAAATAATCATAATTATACACATCACAACACATGACTCATAATCATCCATTCACATCATACATCACATCATATATAGGATTACTAGATATATATATATATAATAATTAATTAAATTATTTAATTATTTATTTTTAAAAAAATCAGGATATGCTCGAAATTTTCAGAATTATCAAGGGCATTTTCATAATTCTGGATCAGAGGACAGTCCTTGAAATTTCCAGAATTATTGAGGGTTTTTTAAAAATTCTGTACACGAGGATAATCCTCAGAATTTCCCTAATTCAAAGGGGTATGATCATCCTTTTCTCAAAGGATGCCCTAGCCCTCTTCCCTTACCCTCACTGCATCGCTGCCGCCACCGCCGCTGCCCTGCGCAGGCGGCGACGCTGCACACCGCCGGCGTGGGCAGGCGCTGCCCTTGCAGGCGGCAGCCCTGGCCATGGGGCTGCCCCTTGCAGCCTCGCAACGGGCAGCCACCCCCTGCGGCCTAGCCACGGGTGCTGCCTACACCCGCAAGCGTCGCCCCTGCAGGCGCCAGCCATGCCCGCAGCCAGCTGCAAGGCCGTGGGTGACCGGCCTTGCATGTGGGTTGGCCATGGCTGGCCGCCCCTGCAGGGGGCCTGGCCGTTGCCAGCCACCCTTGCAGAGGGCCTGGTCGTGGTCGGCCACCCTCTTTCCTTGCTGTCTTTGCTGTGAAAACATAGCAATAACACGTAGAACGATTCTACGCGATTCAATATCATCACACACAGTTTTAAACCAATCTTTCGCACGAAAACCTTGGCTCTGATACCACTGTTGGGAAACCTTACCGGGTGCATCATATGCACAGCGAAAATCAAAACAAAAATTGGTTTCCCGCGCAGATCAAATCGTCATGAAAAATATTGGGGTCGCGAGATAAACGCAAAAAATGATAAAACTGCAATGTGTAAGAGATTATTTTACCTTGGGAGATTGTATATCCTTGTATTCCAGATCCGGATGGAGAAGATGAAAGATGTCAAATGTCCTCCTCTCTAGCGGTATCCACACGATGGATCTCTCCAGCGAAACTCTTCCTATCTAATCTCGCAACTCTTGCACAAAGGGAGTAAGGAGAATAGGAGGTGGTGGCTCAAGCTGCAGCTTATCAACTATGAGTCTCCTCTCCTATTTATAGAGAGCCACCAAAAATTCTAGGGCTCTTGCCTTAGTGGGTATTGGATCTTCATCCAATTACCCACTAACCTTACATTATTGGATCTCTATCCAATAATCTCCTTAGGCCTATAATTGGGCCTTAATCAAGGAGCCCATCAGCATAGAGTCTCATCTAATGAGAATATGGACTAATTGGATCTTCATCCAATCCTCTATTCGTTGAAGCATCCACCATATGTGTGTGACCCTTTACGCCCGATACCGAGCTGGCTGTGAGTCACTCCCATCAGAACTCCTTCTGATATAGTGAATTATTATCTCCATAATAATTCACTTGACTCATCGACTATGGACGTATTAGGCCACTACGGCATAGTCCCCAGACGGTACAAGGGGATCGAATCCATCGGACCAGTTTATCCATAGTTATCGTGTATCTATAATCCCTTATCCAACTAATATCCCAGAGACCGTATATTGGACATGGTACTGTCAGATCATATACAGAATCCATCATAGTCTCGCTCTAATCGGATTTTCCCAGAGAACTCTTTCTCTCTCAATCCAAATGACCCTGGCCAGGGATTTGTTTGAGCAAACACATATGAGATATTCCTCCCGTGATACTGAGAGTGGATGATCCTCTATTGACACTCAATTACCTTCGTAAGATTGGCTACCAATCTCGATAACCAGTTGTACCAGATCTGGAACTTTCCAAGCCTGTAAGTCTGGCGTCAAAGAAAGGAGTACTCATACAAGGCATCCTTGGTGTCTCAAGTCAAAGGACCAGATACACAACTGAGACTATGGAATCATTGTTTGACATTAGGTATTATCAACCATACAGCATTCCATAAGCGGATCAATCAGGGAACTCATTCTCCAATGAGCACCTTTACTATATCCTTAGTATCTCCACACAAGTGGCTATGAGACCAGCCGCCTTCATCATATGGACGGGTATATAGTACACCGGTCTGTCCGGTTATCTCGATGTCCCTCTCGAGTAACCTATGACCGGGATTATGTAGGGTCTGTGTTTAAAGGTAAATCGATCTCATTATCATGATCTTGTCACGATCTGATTTCCATTGCACAGAACCAAGGACATCATAATATATATGTAATAGATAATATAATGTGAGAATATGCCAATATTAATCATAAACAAAAAGATCACATAGCGTGTCACACGTGTCATCACTCACGTGATTGGCTTGCAGGGCACCTGTAACTAGCAGCCATCTGCCAAAAAAGGTCCTGCCCCTCCCTAGCCCTTGGCAAGGGTGTGCTACAATATTGTCGTATGAAGGGGTGGCTAGTTTCTTGAAGAGTCTGCCAATGGCCCTTCCCAACGGTCTATCGATAGGCTCGACTCCCCTACTCCTGGGCTATTCATCAATCCAACTACCCCTGAGAAGTCAGCTACATTATCCAGAGCGCCACTAGATCAGTAGTTGTGGGAGAAGGCTGAAGTAGCTATTGCTTATTATCAACGGTGGCTCAGCCTGACCCTGGTGACGCTGGTGCATTGTTGTCTTTCAGAAGTGTTGGCGGATCTCTGCTCCTGTCATGAAGTCTTGGTAAAAAATTTTGAGAACATCCTTTGCCCTCCTTATGTTCTGCTAAACCCCTCACTCCCATCTTTATGCAGTACCACCACTACATTACAGTGTTGGTCGATCATTTGTGGGATGTGGGAGTGTTAATTGCCCAACTCTCCAGAGTTAATGTTCCCCTATGAGCTCAGGATAGGTGACCTAAAGAAGAGAAGAAGGTAGCTAAGGCTTGGGCTGCTAGGTTGTCCTTGTAGCTAGTCCAAGCTCACCTTCGTGTCCAAGAACTAGAGGAATGCCTTGCTGAGTTGCACTGAGAGATAGACTCCTGGCTCAACGAGCTAGATTTAGAGCTCAATCTAGCCCTCTACCACACCGAGGAGGCCAAGGCATGAGCAGAGGAGGCATACATTGAGGCAGCCATAGCTAAGGACATGGCTATTGAGAGTGCTACGGAGAGCGAGCGAAAAATTAAGACTCTCCATTACTAGTTGAAGGATGCCCACTAGTAGCTGGGCAACATTATCGAGGAGGCCAAATGGCTCATGGAACAACTATCGGCAAACTCAAATGAGTTGACAGCTATGCGCCTGTCTACAGAAGAGGCCAAAAAGGCTTGGGAGGAGGAGTAGAGCTATGCAACAGAGTGGGAGAGGAGGGTCGTGGCCTCCAACGAGGAATTCGAGGGACTCCTCTATGGCCTTGAGCACACCAGCCATGTCACCTATGATTTCGGGTACTAGATTTCCCTTAGGTGCTTCAAGGCAAGGTACCCTAAACTTGAGGTTGATGAGGATCCATTCGCGGAACTCCCCTCGAACGCTAAAGTGCTAACTCTTACGAAAGGCCCTTTTAACGATCATCATGCTATCCCTCCAGCTTTGCCTCCCCCTCCTGAGGTCACTCGGTCCTAACGATCCTCTTTTTGCTTACTTCTTTATGTAACTTCCACTCAAGGTGTCTTTGCTGCTATCAAGAGCTCTATTTTAACGTAAGCAATGTTTAGAGCCTCATCATCTCGTTGCTCCGCAGGGCAAAAGGCCCTTGACCCTTGAAAATGTCTCCTAAGGGGCTCCCTGGCCCTGATTCCCTCCTTCCTGAGTGAATGCACTGCTCTAAGAAGGTTAGGAGTAGGATGCAGGACCACAACATTGTGGATGCTCGACCCCTAGTGTTGAGGCACAAAAATGCTCCTGCTAAGGCTGAGGTAGGGTTTACTCTGCCCCACAAGAAAGGGAC
Organism: Ensete ventricosum; assembly: GCA_029747655.1. Taxonomy (NCBI): domain Eukaryota; kingdom Viridiplantae; phylum Streptophyta; class Magnoliopsida; order Zingiberales; family Musaceae; genus Ensete; species Ensete ventricosum. The sequence continues at coordinate 29,133,014 of JAQQAF010000001.1, read as the reverse complement.
TCTTTGGGAGAGGAATGAGGAGCATTTTTTACTTCCTTTGAAGATTTATTGGAAGGTGACACCCTCGACATCTGGCCCTCCTTCTAGCACTATAATGATAGTGTTATGAATACCGTTAACTGTTGTGTCAACCTGATTAGTTCTCTACTAAAGGTGCAGGCCTACCCTGGGCTCCTTCCTGGCTAACACTAGGATTTGACAGGGGCGCGATGGCATTATGGATGTCATCCTATAGTTGGTATCTGACTTTGAGTAGTTTGAGTAGACGGGTTATGGGTCCTCCGAGCTATCGGGTTTCTCCTCTAATGGTAGGGCCTTCTTGGCATCCTCCGATGGCACGAAGTTCATTATTCGGCACATCAACCAATCCTCTGACCCGACGTCCAATCTCTAACATAATGCTTTCCTATCCCAACGTTTGATTTTCCTATTTCGACAATTTGCCCTTCGATGGTTCGAGTCCATAATCAAAGTTTTTCCTATGTCACATATCTTAAAAGCATATTAGTCTATAAATTCATCAATTAATTTCATCATCAAAATCTAGGATTCAATAGATATGACTTAGTCTACAATGCCACAGATTTCATTATTTATCTCATCTCATTTCCTCTTGGGCACATTTACATTCATGATATATGGAGCAATGTCTAGCACAAATAAACTATTATACAATATTCCTCTAGTGATAATCCTATCATCCAAATTAACGAACAAGTATTATTCTCAAAAACTAATTTATATCCACTAACTATCAAACATGAAATGGAATGAACATAATAACATGCATCTAATGCAATAGTTGCTCCACCAAGCAAATGTAGGAAGACCTCACCAATAGTCATTGCAGCAACTTTTGCTCCATTGCCCATTTTGAGGTTCATCTCGCCTCTCGCCAATCTCATATTCCTTACTAGAACGTGCAACAAATTGTATATGTGATAAACACTCTCGATATCCAATACTCATGTGTTATCTTAAGAATCTAACAAATGTAGACTGATCATGAATGTACCTAAAGCTTCTCCAAGCTTCTATTTTGTCTTATCTACAAGGTACTCTTTACAGTTCCTCTTCCAATGTTCGTCTTTACGGCAGTGGAAGCATTGACCTTTGTTCTTTGTCGGATATTTCTTAGCAACCTTTGGTTTACCCGGTTTGCCATTGCCCTTGCCCTTCTTAAAAGACTTGTCAGCCTTCTTTTTTCCAATGTAGAGAATTGGCTTCTCTTTCTTGATGGTGCTTTCTCCCTCCCTCAACATATTAAGGAGCTTAGGGAGAGTCACTCAAGCTTGTTCATGTTAAAATTTATAATAAATAATGAAAAGAAGTTTAGGAGAGATTGAAGTACGAGGTCCACACACAAGTTATCCTCTAAGACTATTCCTAGACCTGTGAGTTTAGAATGGTCCACACACAGGTTATCCTCTATGATCATTTCTAGACCTATCAGGTCCACACACTTCACGTAATGAGCAATATCATCCTCACTTGCCCCTTCCTCTAGCGTAGGCAATATCGTGTCAATGATATATGTGATTATCTTCACTGTGAGAATGATTCTCAGGTTCCGAAGCCAATCCATATAGTTTGGACTAGTGAGGCAGTTGACATCAAGTATACAATGTAAGAGATTTGCAAGTGACATGTTTCTAACAGATAAAGATGTATCACAAATAAATAACATGCAGATTTTTTAGAAATAAAAAATTATTTTTTAGATATGGACTTATATCTTAATCTACTCCCACTATTTTACTTGCTAATTATGTGACATTCATCAGTGCATGAAATGAAAATCTCTTATAGATTCCTAATGTGGATTAAGATCCAATCGATGTCTTAGTGCAATCTCGAGAGACTCGACCAATCACACTAAGCTCAAAAAGGTAGGCAACTCTTGTCAATCACAACTCCTTTATGATTTTCGTCCTGTTCGACCACTAAATCACTATGGCCTCTAGGGAATCGGCCAACCATAATGTTCAGTTAAGTCATCACCATCGTTACAAGATGTCTGATTCGATGATATGCCCTTAAGAGACTCGAACAAGCATACCATGTCCTCAAGTCACTCAACCAACTCAACTTATATTGGGATTCAACTTCTTCCTATAACGATGGAAGATCACATGGGTCAATCTAATTACATCACGTTTACTAACTTAACATTATTATAGGAGGAGATTTTGATTCAGTGTCCTAATATGACGTGTCACATACATACATATTTAATATATATCTACATCACATGTAAATATATATACATATCTAGTAGGTGTATAAGCTACAACAAGAGAAAATATGACAACTAGGATTGGCCAAGGTTAAGTCCATGCAGCGAGCCGAGGTTCGGATGATGTGGCTGGGAACTCACCAGGAGTCCATCGAGAGCTTGCCGGAGATATCGGGAGCTTGCCAGGGTGGCGCAAGGGAGTTCGCCGGTATCGGGAACTTGCCAAGATGGCGCAAGAGAGTTCGGTAGAAGAAGACCGAGACTCACCGGAAGATTATCGGGGGTAGCCGAAACACTTATCGAGAGTTGGGAAGGTCTTAACGTGGATGTGTTGGTAATTATAATTATAATTAATTAAGCTATAGTTAGCATCATGCAGGTCTAACTATGACAGGAATAATTAAGTTACAACCAGATGATGGGCCAAGATCAAGCTTGGGCATCAAGCCGGGTTCGGACGATGCAGTGGGTCATCGCTAGGAGTTGGCTAGGAGATTCACCGAAGGGATCGGGAAGCTCGCTAGGAACACACTGGGAGATCACTGGAAGAAAATCATAGGACTCGCCACAAGAATATCGAGGCTGTCGAATTAAGCGGGAGTTAGGTCTTGTTTAAGCTTGTTGGTCATTAAGAGTTATAATCATTGAGTCGTAGTTAGGGTTTGAGTCCTGATTGAGTTGGATTTGGAAGGAATCCAAATCAACTCAATGAGGCAACCAGATCCACTAAAAGGGTTTGATTGAGCTCAGCTCAATTGGTTGACCAAACAGTTGGTCAACATCAGGTTCAAGTCAGAATTTAAAAAGTGGAAGGAACCACTTTTTCGGAGATTTCGATGGGTAAACCACCAGAGAGCAGCGATTAGACAGCCCGTACCCTGGAATCAAGATAGCTGTCAACGGTTGAACCGCCCAAGTCTAGCGGGTAAACCGCCCATACCTAGTTTTCGGGCGACTGACGACGGGTAAACCACCCGGGTCGACGGTTGAACCACCCGTACCTAGTTTTTGGGTAGCTGACGACGGGTAAACCACCCAGGTCGATGGGTAAATCACTCATACCCGATTTTTTTAGGTATGTTTGATTTTTGGCTCCAAATTCTGAAGTCATTTGAAGTCTATAAATATCCCAAGTTTTCTTGCATTTAGCATAAATTTTACAACAATTTGGGGGATAAAATTCTATGAAAAACTTGTGTGGATTGTAAGAAAAAGAAAATGGGTAAGGGAGTGGTCAAAGAATTATAATCTTGTCTCCCTTATAAGCTCAAGTGTAAGAGTTTGGTCTTTACCCAAAGAAGATCGGTAGTGGATGCCAATGTCCCTCAAGAAGGAGGACTCGGGTGTGGATGTAGGCCCGTTGGTGTCGAACCACTATAATTGTGAGTGTTTTTATTCTTGTTGTTTGCAATCATCGAGTTCTTAATTGCTATAAACTAAATATCAATTAGATGCTTCCGATTTTTACTTGCTCTTTGAAAAGTGAAGTTTCAAGTCAAGCACTTTCATTACGACGTTGCTTATCTTTTATTTAAAATTGCTTGTTCTTTCTTGAGTTGTTTTTTAGTAAGAAACTTAGCATTCTTATAATCACTCACTTGCTTTATTCGAACGAAAAGCTTTGGATCTTTCTATCTTGATTAAAGTTAAAAAGTTTTTATTTAAAATAAAAATTTACACTTGTACTAATTCACCCCCAACCCCCCTCTTAGTGTCAATTGATCCTAACAAAAAGAATAGGAGGAAGGCAACCACACATCCACCATTTACAGGGACCTCACAGCCATGATGCCATCTACATCGGTACTAGCATTACCCAATAGTAGCAATATATTCGTAATTGGAGCAGACATATCAGGAGTCGAGATCGGCACCACCCTCATGCAAGATGGTTGACCCCTAATCTGCACCAAGGCTCTCCCTACACTTCACACGAGGCTCTGATCTACAAAGGGATACTAATTGCTATTGAATTTAAAATTTGGCATGATACATGAGAGATAAAAATAGGCCCGATAAAATCACAGCCCCTACCCACCTCAGACTCAAAACGGGCACACACCATCGGGGACCTTATCAGAGGCCAACCGTCATTCCAAAAGAAGGCTCGATAACTATTAAAGAATAACCACGTGACAGCCCATGGAAGAAAGAAACAGTCCCTCAACAAACACCAGAGCTGAAGAAAGTTTGTTGTTGAAGGTCGAGTTTCCCTTCATCTTTGGCCCTACTAGCAAGAAATTAGAGCCTCAAGGAAGTGGTTTCCCTACTGCTTTGGCCCTTGCAAAATTGGGGATCACAATAGAGCCGTAATGTATATATCGGATCGATAAACCAATTTAAAAATACAATTGATCGTCCAAGTATCTCACAACAAATGGAAGTTTAGAGAGGATGACTCAGCCCAGATCCACTCACTTGATATTTCGACTAATGACGAGGCCTAGGTTCAGCTGATGATCTCATGGGATCGTAGGATCACAAAGCATCACCGTCTAAACACTACTATCGATGCTGGACTGCAGGAGCATGATGCGCCTACTATAGAGGCCACAAGGAAGCCTCATGAGGAATTACAAATCAGGACCTAGAGTCATGGAGTCTCAGCCTTGAGGACAAGACTGATTTGAAGAGGGCGGGTCTGTTAGGACCCCAACTGAGTCAAGTCCTAGTCGATTGAGTCAAGTATTTAGTTTGGGCCTTGTTGGCCAGCTTAGACCTGACATATTAGGTCGGCTAGGAGGAGACTTGAGTCTATTATAATAAATCAACCCAAATCCTGGTAGGGTTAGGATTTCAATTGAATTAGAGTCTGATTAGGAGTTGAAGTTGGATTTGGGTCAGAGTCAACCAAGTCAAGCTTGTAATCAACTCAGTTGGCTACCCACCTTAATGAGGGGAACTCGGCTAGGGCTAAGAGGAGGCGACTAGCGTTTGAGATGGGAGTGTTTCACTTCGAGTAAGAATTTGATTAGGAGTTGGAGTCTTAGTTTACTTAGAGTAGGAGTTGGAGTCTTAGTTTATTTGGAGTATGAGTCTTATTAGGAATTAGGATTTTGAGACTCTATATAAAGCATGTAGCCACCACTATTTTATCAATCAATCAAAACATCTTTTCTTGATCTTTATGGCCAACTACTAAGAAGGGAGGAACTCCTATAGAGTTCCAAGGAGGGTCAATCCCCTATAGAGGTCAACCCAAGCTTAGAATCCTGCGGGGTTCTATCATACCACCAGTTGTCGGTGATAGTACCACTTTTCCCCCATGGTAGTACCACTAGTGCCCAGAATCTTGGGCTCTATTCGACCGTGGTACCGCTCGTACCCCAAAATTTTGGGGTGTTTGATTTTTTTTTTTTTTTTGCTTCAATTTCTAAAGCCAATTAGGGTATATGAGCATTTATATTCATTTTTTTCTTTACTATTGCTCTCAAATTTAATTACTCTTAACTAGTTCTAAGTTAAAGTACTTTCAATATCAATTTTTCTTTGAACGAATTTTTTTTTTCAAACCGAGGATTTTCACTTAGTACTAATCCACCCCCTCCCCTCCCCCCCCCCCCCCCCCCTCCTCTTAGTGCTAACTCGATCCTAACAAAAATATCGATAATAATAATAATAATAATAATATACAAAGACTGTGCAACGTGTCACACGTGATTGACTTGCATGGCACTTGTAACCAGCAGCGTAGTGGCCTAGTACGTCCATAATCGGTGAGATGAGTGAATTATTTTGAGGATAATAATTCACTGAGTCAAAATTAGTTATAAGTTAGAAGGAGTTTTGACAGATACAACTCGCAATCAGCTCGGTATTGGGATAAAGGATTACAGGCATATGATGGATAACACGAGGAATAGAGGATTGGATATGAGATATCCAATAAACTCTTATTTTATTAGATCCATTGGGTGAGACCCATTAGGGCTTAGAGTGGTTATTGGATGGGGATATAATATCCATTAAGTCAGGGATAATTGGATGGAGATTCAGTACCTATTAAGGCAAGATCCATTAGGATTAAGTTTAGACGGCTCTCTATAAATAGGAGAGCGGCTCAAAGAGTCATAGGCTGGACCCCTATAGTTGCCGACCTCCTCATCTCCTCCCTCCTTCCTCTAACCATCAGCTCCCTCTTTGATGTGAGAGGACAACAAGAAGGGTCAGCCCCTTCTTATTTCATTGTTGCATGGTGGTAAGCAATTGTGAGAAAGAATATGCAACGAAGAAGTGCGTCGTTGTTGTGTTCATATGTAGATAACCACTAGATATGAGATTGTGAGATCTCCTTCATCTATGGACTTGGATCTATGATATCAGGGGATATATGATCTCCCCTAGGTAAGAATGTCCCACATATCTTATGCAGTTTTTGATTTTTCATATTTTTCGCTCCCAATCATCACACAATGATTCGATATGAATTTATTGAGAAACCAGTCTTATTTTTTATTCTTCAGCTACACATTTGATTCTCCTCCTGGTTTCCCAATATAAGGTGCAGGGCTCGTTTTGTGAAGCCCCAATAGGGAAACATTTGAGCACTCCCTCCTATTTGGATTTAAAGCGATCGATAATGAAGTTGAATATGATGTTCTTCTAATGGGGCTCTACATCAATAAGGACATACTGGCAAAGAAGTTGCAGGTATACAGTGACTCATAATTGGTCACTAACCAAGTGAAAGGAACCTGAAAGGCTTGCGACCCAATCATGGCACTCTATCTCCTAGAAGCAAAATAGATAATCATAGACTTCCCTTCCTTTAACATTAAGCAACTTTCTCGGGAGCACAATGTGACAGCCAACACTTTATCAAAATTGTCTTCTGATGCCCAATCGTCAACAAAGAGGATGATGATGCAAGTATTGATGAACCAAAGGAGCCTATGCAAGGATGAAGTTGTTATGGCTTCTCTTGGATGGGAGATATCTTACGTTACCGAAGATTTGCCAATCGACCCCAGCCTAGATAGATAAGTTTAAAGACAACAGGCTTGCTACCATGTAATAAATGGGGACCTATATCGTAGGTCTCTCACTCAACTAATCCTTTCTGTCTCCATCCAAAAGAAGTGCCCTTGGTGATCTATAAGGTTCAAAAAGGAATATGTGGGGTGTATATCGGAGCCCGCTCATTGGCTTTCAAAATCCTACGATGGTTACTAGTCCTCACTCTATCAGGATGTGATTGAGTATATGTGACGGTGCAACCGGTGTCAATGCAACGCCCAAGTGCATAAACTCCCTACAGTTAAGTTGTCTCCCTTGGACTCGGCATGGACTTTCGTCCAAAGGGGGTTAGACATCCTTGGTGCTTTCCCTCCAACCTTAGGCCAAGGAAAGTTTTTGTTGGTCAGAGTGGACTATTTTATCAGATGGGCTGAAACCAAACCCCTAGCCTCAATCTCCGAGAGGCAGGTCGAAGGTTTCATCTATAAAAGCATAATTGCCAAGTTTGGTATCTCTAGGGTCACCATCATTGACAATGGAATATAGATTAATAATTCAAAGTTCAAAGGATACTATGAATCATTCGAAACCCAACTCCACTTTAATTCCATGTGAGACCCCCAGACTAATGGATAAGTTAAGGTTACCAATCGAGGTATTATTAAAGGATTGAAGAAAGTATGTAAGGCCAAGGGGACATGGGTGGATGAGCTCTCACACATCTTATGGAGTTATCAAACCACCTAAAGGGTCCCAACTAAGGAATCCCTTTTTGCCTTATGTACAATACGAAGGTTGTGCCAACCAAGATTATATTGTTGACTATTTGACCCTGAAAGTATGACAGAGGGGCCTCAAATAAAGGGCTTCAAGCCAACCTAGACCTACTCAATGAAGCCATAGCAAAGGCACCCCTCCGCAACTTGGCCTACAAAAGATCCATAGCGAAGATCTACAACATAAGTGTTCAACCTCGACATGGGGGACTTAGTCCCCCATAGAGTTGAAGTAAATGATCCGTCCCACTCTTCGAAAAAAAATTGGCACCAACATAGGGGGGGCAACTAAGTGATCAAGGGGGTCCAACCCGAGACCTACCGATTGCAAACACTAGGGAGGCTCAAACATTTCACAAATTTTGAATGTGCAACACCTTCAAAAGTACTACCCATGTGAAGAAAAATGTAATTTCATAATGTAAATTGTTGTACCCAAGAGGGAATAAAAACTAGTTTCAAAAATTGAAAATTTTATACATTATGGTTGGAGGCCTTGCACATCTAAAAAGCCCCTCGGAAAGAAAAAAAAAAGTAAACTGAAAAAAGTAAAAATATAGACCGAGACTGCAAAACAGTTGACCACGATACTTCGTCAACCTCGACCACCTTGTCATCGTCCACCTCAGGAGGATTTAGGTTGACTAGAAGAGGCTAAATCGGTGGGAGCCCAAGTGCCACAGTGACTTCAATTCCCTCAATCTCAAGCTCGAGTTTGACAATGGTGGAGTCAGCAAGTGATAAAGCTTGGTAGCAGTGGTGGCAGGCTTGGCAGTGGTAGAGTGATGGTAGGCTCGATAGTGACAAGGCTAATTGCACCAACTTCCTCAAGAGTAGGCTCGATTGCCTCGAGAGTCGATTCCTCGACGTCCTCAGCTTCCTTGACCAGCTCCCTCTCCACCTCCTCATTATACTCAACTTCACCTTCTTGTGCAAGTGGGATAGTTACATTAGATCATCAATACCATTTGATCCAACAAAGGTCCTTGTTCTTGGTCGGGTATTTGTTGTTAAGGGCCTCCGGGAGTGTGAGACTAGGGTGGTTATAGTGCATTCAGGATATCAAAAGTTGATACTCGAAGAGCCAAGTGTTGAAGGAGAGTCAGGTCAAATGCTTCTTAAAGCCTTTCACGCCTTATACTTGGCCACTCCCCTGGCCTTGTACTTGGGTTATCGTGTTTCCTCCACCTGAAGTTGCTCTGTTAGCCCCTCAATCGTCTGCTATAGCTAGGTGTTCTCCATGCAAAGGGTAGCCACCTTCACATCTGACTTAAGCAACATGTGGTTAAGTAGTGGTGATTGGCCCTAGCCTCCATGATCGATTGCTTGGTGATGTCCAATCGACTCGCCAGGTCTATCAAGTGATGTCACTCTGCCAGCAACTCCCTCTCCAAGTCCATCTTTTGGACTCAAAACTGCTTAGCCTCATCGACTAAGAATCTCTCTTGATGGCTCTCACCATCACCTGAGGTAAGACGAACGATGAATCCTTAACCTGGACTATCAATGCCATTATCAAATGGTGCCCCTTCATCAAGACAACAAAGTTAATAAGATGGGTTAAAGGGCCAACTAGCTAACTGTGCCCTAAAGTCAAAACTTACCATGATTGTGGACTTGTAGGCATCGGCTATGAAGTCCTCAAAACTTCTCATATAATACCCCAAGTCCAACCTCGGGATAAGTATGTCATGGTTCCCTGTCACGCCCTTCCATGGTATCTCCCAAACTCGATTGGCATCCATGGCAACTAAATCGACTCGATACATTCCCTCCAACCACACACCCCCCACCCCCTTAAACCAGATGGCCACCATTTTATACTAATAGGTCAGCCGATCAATAGGGCATAGATGGAACACATTGGTTAGTTGAAACCACTCGAACACGAGGATGGGGTGGGAGTTGTTCGGTCACTCAATGTTGCGGATGGACAATGTCCTGGCTTCCACTCTCATAGGGTGGGAGCTCTCGATTACTTGGAGGACAAGTGGACATCGACCCCCCTACGACATTGACTAGAAAGGGTGATAGAGGTGGTGGCGCCACAATTGTTGGATGTTTGCCAAGTCATATCTTGGCTACAACCGTCTAGTCTCAATTGTTGATGACAGTGCAAGCCGCCTTGCATACTTTAGGTGGGGGCTCATCCCTTCTTTAGCTTTGGGCAGCGGCCTTGGCCCATCAGGTCGACGAAGGCCTGTTGGCCACTCATTTCCTCCCTCGACATTGGGGGCTTCAAAAGCCTTGGCATAGAAGACATACATTAATATCAACCTAAAAAGAAAAGTGAGAGGGGCATATTCAACAATTGATCCCAAGAAGAAGGGCTAATTCTAGCCTCCATGAGCCTTGCTCATTTGCAAGATGGACATGGTCTATGATAAGGCCATGGACAGTTAGTGGTGTTACTCCCGCTCAACCTCAAGAGAGGGTTTTGAAACTTCTTGGTAGACCACATCAAGTCGATCAACCAAGCCCCCCGTGAAGATACAAATAAAAAGCGCTTCTTTCAAACCTTGTAGGAAGAATGTGCCCCAAGGATTCTGAAACTAGATCGGGTTGAAAGGAAATATGCTAAACTCCTAAAGCTTATGTTAAAGCAAGCCAATAGCAAGGTCAGCAATGGGGAAATATCGAGCCTTCGACACTCCATGACAAAAGCAGCTAGATGATGATAGGAGTTCGACACCACCTAAGCTGGAGAAAATTTTCAAAAGTTAAGGATTTTAACAAAGAAGGGATGAAGGGAAAAGCTAAATCTTGCCTCCAAGGCATCAAGAGAGATATAAAAGAAATGGTGTGACATATAATGTCGGTCACCAAGTCAAGGAGCAATTAGCTTAAACTCGACAGGGATATTGAAGGATTCCTTGATGTGCTCAAGGTCAAGCTCAAAAATCTGAAAGTTGAAAAGTTATAAGACATCGACCCCCCGTGGGGGTAGCGTCCCACGTCGCAATAACTTTTACCCCTTCACTAGAGGAGGAAGAATTAGAAACTGACATCAAAGACAATGACAGGATCAAAGATCCACTCGACTCACACTCAGATGTGGGGGATGACCATACGGACAACAACATTCAAACGTAAGGTGTAAAGGAATGATAACTAAAGAGACCCAAGGTTTTAAGGGTTCAAAGGTCTAAGGGCACCAAGAATGGTAGAAGGCATGAAGAGGGTGAATGACATCGGATGCTATTTATAGTGCCCACGTGACTCTTCGCTTAACCACCTCGATGCCCTGACGACATACCAATGGGTGAAATCGGCCACTACAATCATTTGCTATCTTCCAAATCCCAATGACATATACACCCTACACGTGGATACCCTAGTGAGCGCCATGTCACCTCTATATTATACCATTGAGTATAAGTGGCCAAGACTCACAAGACACAACCTACTCCTATTGAGTCGAACGACCTAACATTCAATATAGCTAAACGATCGAATGCACAACCTATGGACCAAACATGCATTTCGACGATACACAACCTACGGTCTAAATGACAACTTAAGAACTTCCTTAAGAGCTAAACGTACACTTCAATGAAGCACAACTTGCGAGCCGAATGACCAAACACTTGGCCTACAAGCCAAGTGTGCTTTTCAACGAGGCACAACTTATGGGCTATACATCTCGACAATATATAATCAATAGGCTAATGAACAAACCCACTATCGAAGTTCACAACACCATCTAAACCACTTAGTAACTCGACGATCTAACAACGCAAAGGTGATGACATAACATGCATGTTATGTAAAGAATGACATAACATGCATGTAACCACCAGGTGATGACAGATGGTCTATGGGCCGATCATCATGGTTAGCCATACAATGGTAACACACAACTATTGGGTCAAGCAACACATAACAACCATAGACAATACATGATTGAACAATCGAATCCCATGAATGGCACAATAAGCCAACATAGGCATTAGGTGCGATCGATATCACACCCTACCTCCACCCAAAACACCGGACATCCCCTTCCTGCTATTAATTATTCTGAGCATAACCATCTCTAAAGGGACACCTTGAAACACTTTCACACACTCGATTCTTAGTGTCAATCAACTAGTCAAATTGGACCAAACCTAAAACTAACTTTATAAATTTTGCACTCACCAAATAATGACTTCGACTGAAACTAATTTAAAACGAACATCGATTGGATTTGAATCACAATCCCAACTTGGACAATCAAAATCTACACAACCAACAACAAAGATAAAACATTATCCTATCTGTGGCCATCAGCCCCTATTTAACCTCAAAAGGAAAGTAAACATCAGGGTTCACCTAATCTTATAGCTACAGATGCAGGATTATATAGGCACATCATTGAACTGTATATAGAGAAGCATCGACTGTTTTTGCTTGTCTTGGTGATTAGCAAGCATCATTCTATCAACACCTATATGCAGAAAAAGCTTCGCCGCATGGAGTTTAACCTGTAGAAGCTTTTGCGATTCTTAGTATTTGAATGCCCCATGAACTGGTCTCACCAGTAAGCCACCGTGCAAGAGCTGCAATTTTACAACTTACTCCACCCATTTATATAACCTGCCATGAGACACAGACAACCATCGTTTTATCAGAGGCATAGTTAAGGCAGAAAAAATCCAATTAGCATGTACAATATAAGCTTAATATCTGACACAAAATTCAAATCTTTGCTTTCAAAATCAATTCTTTTTTAGAAGGGTTCCTGCAGACTTTACTCCAAATCAATGCTCCTAAGCTTCACTTTGTTGAACCTGTACAGCACATGACTACAAAATCTCAAGTAAATTACTCAAACAATAATTTAACCTTGAGATATCCAAGAATGGTTCACAAATAACTTTGTCCTTCAGCATTAGGGGAGATCTATGTTGGGTTCCTGCAGACTTCACTCCAGATCAATGCATCTAGTCCTCAGCATCACTCTGTTGAGTCTGTACAGCGCATGACCGCAAAATCTAATTAAGTGAAGAATTATTTGAACTGTAATTTAACCTTTTACTGAGATATCCAAGAATGCCTCACAAATAGGTGTCCTTCCCAGCATTAGGCGACTCTTGTCAGCCATATTAAAATTGCCAAGAACCAATGAAATAGAATAATAATCAGAAGCCTCGCATAGGTAACCCATGAAAAGAGAAATGGTTGCAGTTCTGAAGCAGCTTTCGCACGTTCAGCAACTAAGTACCGCTTATAATTGCAAAATCCTTGGCCCCTGTTCCACGATGAAAACCAAGTGAAATATCCATTATCGAAGGTGAAATTAATGAAAAATGTCAACAAATAGCAGAGAAGCCATATACTGCAAACTAATACACCACAAGCTAATTAAATGTCCTACATAAAGGGGGAAGGTACTTCGACCAATCTTTCAGGTAGGACCACACAAACCCTCATACACCAAACCAACATGTACACGTTATACTAACAAAGATCACAAATATCTACATGGCCCACACAAGCATCACTCTTTGTATAACAGAACAGTAATAGCACTCACCTTGAAAGGATAGTCTCCACATCCATAAGCACATGATTTTGTAGAATGGAAAGAGTATCATTCTTGCTGTGAGACTAGGACATGTTCCGCTGTGGCCCTGGGGCAGTAACCTTGAACAATTTATTCAAACCTGCCATATGCTGCCATTGTAGAAGAAATTATACCACTACTGCCTATCATTTACAAGCTTGAGATAAAAAAGGCAAAACCATTATCTTCATCGGACACTTCTTAACCCAATTTACCGAATAAGTGGAAGCCCCTTTCAGATCCACAATGGAGAAAAATATTCTATGTGAGTAATAGAGTTCAAAAAACTGAACTCTGACCACCAAAAAACAAGCATCCAGACACAATCGCATTCGTTCTTAACTGAAACCTAGCAGCAACGTTTGAATTTTATCATGTGTTGCTTACAGGAAAACCACAGTGAAACCTAGGCTCCCTTCTAAGGATAGCATGTCCCATTCCATGAGATGGACCTAATGATATTTGTTGTTGCATATGATACAACCAAGTCAGTCACAGTTCTCAATGTTATCCAGCAGAATTATTATTGGTCAATAATAATAAACATAATCAATAAATGGGACAAGCCATCTGCTGAAAATCTGCAAGTGAAATGTTGATTAAGTTGTTAACTGATATTATAAGGCACTGTCTTTTTCAATACATTGTTGAGATTTCTTCCTTCTAATACAGGGGAAACCTAAAATCACATACAGCTTGTAGGGCATTTAGCAGCATCAGAGATAAAATAAAATATGATAGGGTTCTCACATAAATCTTCATAGAAGTCACGGAACAACGGCATAGGCATTTCAGAGGATTATTGTAGAACAACTTCCCACTTTGATATCAGTTTAAAGGATATGTCCCTGCTAGGCCTCCCAAATGTATAAGAAAAAAGAGAGAGTTCAGTTATTAAACTATCATAAATCTATTGCAATAATAAAATAATCATACCAAGATGTAGCCCTCAAGGGCTTACAATATTCCATATACATTGCAAAATAAGATAACTTTGGATAATATAAAGACACCAATAAAATTCTCTTAACATGAATCATTTATAAACTCTCCCATTGGTATGTATCTATAACAAAAACATAATCCAAAAATATGTATACAACCTAAGGTATGACTAAACTCCATCTAAGATAGTGACTATATATATGAATGATCATATATCCAAACATAAAAGAAACACAAACAGCCCTTGCCTGGGGCTAGAAGGGAGGGTATTGGGGATAGTCCAGTCTCCTGCCACTAAATTAACACCATATTGTCATATCTGCATAAATATCAATAATCAATAATTTATAATAGGCACCATCAACCTCATAACTGGCTCATTGAGATAATTCTAACCATAATTATCAGACCTGCACTGGACATTGAACCAACCAAACCTCAGGTCACCAGTCCAACTAGTGGATCAAGCAATAGGACTATAGGTTCAATACAAAATATGTTTGTATAAAAAAGATAAAATATTTATTTTTTTATAACAAAAATATAGTTGCAAAGTGCCTCTTTGTTATAGAATGAATTTGATTAATCTGGTTTTTAAAGATAGAAATATCAACTCCAAACCAATAAGCTGGACACTAAAAAGTAGGTGAGGCTGTCAGCAACAATATGAAGTTAGGTGATAAGAGAAAAAAAATGAATGATGGTGAGAAAGAGACTGGCATCAAAAAGTGCAACAGCAAAAGAGAGAGAAATTGAACTAGTAAGAAAGACATATAAAGGGCAAAAACTAAAGAATAGAGGATGACAGTAAGAGAGAAAAAGTAACAAGAGAGGATGGTAACAAGAAAGGAGAGAAGAGAGGATGATAGTAGGGGCAATTAAAAGATTGGTCTGGTTTGTGTATATTAAAGTTGACCCCTATGGGCTGTTCTGTAAACTCAAGTTTACAAGGTGCTCCTAAGGAACATCCATCAATTTGTTTCCAATGTGTTCTTATGTTGTTCTTAACTGCCAATAGGTGCAAACTTAGCCATTTATGCAATCATATGTTTTCTGTTTGTTCTGCATCATACCAGACATTTGACCAAATCTAAGCTTCAAGTAGATGTATTAGATAGCGTACTCATCTCAATATAAATAATTAGCATTCATCAAACATACTTCGACTATAAGCCAATTTTAAGTTATAATAGTCATTAGCCCTATGTGTTCATAGCAGATGGATTCAGTATATATACCCAAACTCAAGTTTCAAGGTATATCTTTTTTTAAGACAACATTGTTGGTTATTGAGAGTCTGAGATTATATAAGAGATAAAATCTTATTAAAGATACAAGAAGACAAACGTTAGAACACAAAGACTTTACAATAAATCAGACCAAGACCAAATATATTAAAACAATTGGCACTGTGATCATAGGAAAAGATGGTGCAATCAAGGAAGATAAACTCAAAATTTCAACAAAAATCTTTCATCATCTTGTCATTCAACAACATAATGAGATCAAAGAAGATACTATTGAATTAAATCTGGTCGTTAAAATTAAATGGTACATCTGAAGTGTGATGTCACCATGCTGCTTAACTATTGCTTCACAAATTGGAAGAAATTATTCAAAAGACAGAAACAAGATCAATTATGTTTTATTTAACTAAGTGTTGGGAAACCAGAAACAGATGTCGAAAGATAATGTAAAAAAACAAGCTGTCAAGGTGGATATCAAATAACAGATAAAAGTAACATCCATTTTTAAAAAAGTGAAGATTGTAAAATGTAGTAGTCTGGACGTGCCTAAAGAAAGCAAAAATGCTCAGCAAGCCTAACTAATTCAATTTACAAGACTAATGCTAAGGTAGAGGAAGCCTAAAAAGAGTAGCTTAGAAATGGTACAAAGAAAATGATGCCTTTTGAGTTATTTTGTAACATAAGCTTATATACAGCTCAATGGTCAGGAAAAAATTATGTGGAAAAGATATATTTTGCTTGTTATCATGTTCCTTTTCTAATGAACTTTGAAATCTATTGTTATTGGTCTCATTGTAGGGTTTGCAATCTTTAGCCCATAACAAGAGAATAAGTCTCCATGAATAGGAAGAAATACTAAACTGACATTCTGGACGATTAAGGATAATGTTTTCTCCTTTTCTATGTGGATTCCAAAACAACTTCAATCCTGTTAGAATCATTTCATGTTCTGCCTTCATGGGTCCAACTTGACACAAGCCAACGTGTTACAAGACCCAATCTTAGTGCTAAGTTTTATAAATGAAATGAAAAAGGCATCATGTTTAAGCAAGTTAAGAAACATAGCGTGAATGCAATAAGATAAATACACACATGACATAAGGAGTACCTAACAAAGTGCTTACTGCTATGCTACATGGTATCCAATCATTCAAGAGATGATAGAAATTGAAGTTTCTAGACTGAACAAGCTTCAAGGGCACAATGAAACCAACACAAATAAACACAACCATGAATCTGAGCAGGCCAAGTTTTCTAAAGGCATAATCAAACCAACATGAAAAGGCATGATGCAAGTAAGGATTGTGTTTGTTGGCATGAGTCAGCACATGTGCCAAAACCATATTAGCATGTCTATGTTGAATTACAGCTGAGTGCTGACACATGGCTAGACAAATTTTTTGACAAAAGTTGGCTAATATATAAGAATACATATATAACCAGCAAATGTCAGTACTGAGATACACCAGAACGGTGTTGCTGTCATTGTGCTAAAAGGGTATTGACATCATACCATGCCAAAAAGGTGTCAGCATGCCCATATGCCATGATACCACAATTCTTGGATACAACTAGCAGAGGAAAGTGTGAAACTAAAAAGATAAATCTGGGTAACAAATATCACCTCGAGATTGATCTCAATAAGGTGATAAAACAAGACCTGCAAATTAAAATATGGCACATAAATTCAAAAGTAGGACTATAGTATTGAGCATTTACGATATCCAGGTGCACGCATTGCCAGCATGTACTGTTGTTCTGGTGCACAGCATGGATAATGCATGCAATCATGTGTATCATATTTGGCCTAAATTCAAAAGTAGGACTAAAGTGTTGAACATTTAGGATATCCAGGTGCACACATTGCCAGCATGTACTGTTGTTCTGGTGCACAGCATGGATAATTCATGCAATCATGTGTATCATATTTGGCCTGAAGCTGTGGCACATGACTCGACATGCCTGCATTGGTTGCCATTGCACACAACACCTTAATCCTAGCTCACAACCATATAAGATAAAGATCAGAAGAAAGTACCCGAAATTGATGGATCCTACTGCTTTTTGAATTGTACAAGACAACGTATAGAGAAGTACCATGGAAGTTAAACTAAACAGAAGCCTGCAACATCAGAAAACAAATTGATATGAATTAGGGCATCATAAAATAATCTGCCACACGACAAATGCCCGAGTTTTTGAAAAACACACGACAACTGGAAATATAAAAATGTGAATGACAGAACATTTCATGAAAGAATCAAAGGAGCATCCTAGTTACCTCTAGAATTGTATTCCAAAAATCAGTATTGCAAGTTGTACAAATGCTTAGATAAAGCAACCAGTAGATAACCACAACAATTAGGACCACAAACTAAACCAATTGCCACACTTATCTACTTGACTAAGATTTCGTTGAAAACCATGCAGTCAAAAAATTGATATTATCAATCAAATGCCATTCTGGACTTGTTATGATAGTAATTTGGATATGACATAAAGCATATAGTGCCGATCAACCATTCTTAGATATATACAAAAGAGGAAAAAGAAACAACTGGAAAGATACTGATAGGCAAATGTTTCATCATGGAACACAACAGAAGTTAGACCACTAAGCATGTTTTAACTGATAAAGGCAACCTGTGTATTTGACGAACAAGGAAACTGCAAGGAATATCCACCTAAAACTTACTCCTAATAGTAAAATGGTGGTCCCCAACTTTACTTTAGTATACAGAATTTACAAGTCCTTTCCTTCCATCTCTGATGAAGAGAAAAACAAGCAAACCGTCACTTCACACAATTCCTCCATGCCTAAAACCACCCTTCTCAGGAATCTGTACTCGGATCCAAGCCACCTGGTGAATCATACCACTTGTTGCTGTCGGCATAAAAACCATCCACCACTTGCATCGTTACAAGACTTGGATCACTCAAGGGTTTTATCAGCTTGGAGTCCTCGTCTTCACCACAATTGAGGATGATCTTCTCATCAAAATCACTGCAGTCTTCCTTCAACATCCACTTATCAGATTTCAAGCTATCCCTCATCAGCATCTTCCTGTCCTGGCAGTCGGCCCTCATCCTATCCCATGGCACAATGGCTACAAGATCAGAACCAAAATCTGTATCCTCTTCCTCAATCATCTCAGCATCCTTGTTGAAAACACTGCCATGTCTATCAAGATGGTGATTACTCTCGTCTCTCCATCGTGTGACCTCATCATCACCTACCACGAATGTCTCCTCTGACTGTTGCACCCCACCTTGCAGCCTCTTGAACCTGTGCAAGATATTGGACAGCTCCTGTGACAGTGAGCCCAACATCTCCAGACTCGTTTTTGCAATTCTCCCTTCCAACAAAACTGTCTCGACCTTGAGCTCCTGGACCTGCTGCAGAACCATGCGATGTAAATCCCCTCTGTCATCCTTCCCCATAAGGCTAACAAATGATTCAGGCTCCATATCCTCCCTAACCCCATATATCTCTGGATCAAAATCAAAAGCCCCCTTGTTCCCGACCACCCGGTGGATGATCCTAGCATTCCCATCAAGTGGGCCAGGTTCATGCCCAGTATGAACTGCATATAGCTTGAATATAGCAGTGCCCTCCTCTTGATATACAAAAGTCTTGTCCTTATCATTGTAGTTCATTATTGGCACAATCGCCCTTATGCGGAACCCACAACCACATCGCTTCGACTGGTATGGCTCCCTCTTCAACATTCTTGCTTTCTTGGCTGAAGCAGTGGCAGATGACGGCTCGCCTGCTCGGTGGCAGGCATAATCCTTCACTTCAGCCATGAAAGGCTTGTACCTTATATACTTCTGGCGGATGCAAAGCACCACCTTGTACTTGGCCGCAAGCTGCTGGAGACAGCGCTGCACGTCCTTGGCAGGCACTTCTAAGGAATCGGTGTACTCAAAACGCTGCCTTTTTGAACGTGACAGGTTGCTGCCCCCAGGGGACGTGAGTGAGGAAGACGCGGACGAGCAGGCCGTGCAGGACGCTACACAAACGCGGATGAAAGACTCGGGGATGCCATAGAACTTGGCACCGACTGTCCAGGACTGCTTAATCCGGTCGACAGTCTCCTTCAGCCCGAGGTGCTGCAGCAGGTCAGGGTCCGCGTGGCCGGCGGTAACAATCTCCTGCCACTGGTCGACGTGCGAGACCCGCTGCGCCGGGTTATTCTTGAAGAAGAGTGCGGGTAGGGCACCATCCATATGGGCGTGGAGCTTGTCCTGGATGCGCTTCCACGCGGTGAGGTACGCCGTGTCCTCGTTCCGGTCCTTCCAGACGGAGCGCCACGAATTGAGCACGGACGGGGGAGTGGCGGTGAAGATCTCATCGGGGGTCGCGAGCCGGCCGTCGAGGATGCAGTGCACCATCAGGGCGTGGGACTCCTGGTTAAAAGTGTAGAACTGGGAGGAGACGTAGGGGGTCGTGTCGATGCGAGGCAAGGTCGGGGAAAAGGCCGCGGCGGTGGTTGGTTCGTCCAGAGAAGAACCGAGCGGAGGGATGGCGGCAGTCGAAGGGGGTTTCTGGTCTTCGATCAGCGCTTCCTCGTGGTCGACCTCGTCCTCCTCGTCGGGATCCTCGTCGTCCTCGTCATCGTCGCGGAGGAGGTGTGAGGGGAAAAGGGACTGGGAAGGTGCTAGGGTTCCGGAGAGGCGGGGACTGGGGCCGCAGTTGCCGTCGCCGTCGTCCATGAGGAGGGACCGATGGTGATGAAAAGAGGGGGAATGGAGGAAATCGACGTGGTCCTCGACGGTCGCCGAGGGAGAAGGAGGAGGAAGAGGACTGGGGGTTAGGGTTTGGTGGGAGAGGGATCGGGATGGCTGGGGTTTGACGCTAGGATTCATGGGCGTGATGGTCGGCGAGGACGACGACGATGTCTTCGGCGGCGGAGGACGAGTGGGGGCGGAGGAGGACGCCGTGTGCTCCCCCGTCGATGGCAAACGAGATATTATAGTCAAAGGGAAGGGTGGGATTGGTGTGGGGAGAAGTGGACCCTGCGCGTAAGCACGACACGAAGTTCGACTCCAAGAAAGGAGTGCGAGGAATGGTTTGGAACCCTCGTTTTGGCTCGGCGCACACCGTGAGACGAGAGGAAGCGTCGGTCAATTACGGGACGACGGGCAGATTTGGGGCCGTCCAATTGCTGAAGCACCATCAACATATGGCATGTAGTCTCGAATCAAATCCAATCAAAGTCCATCGGTCACTCACTCAAAAGTCTGATTATAGCGTGCTAGTGGTGGAAGTTGCACGTGGGCTTATATTGTCCGGAAAAAAAAAAAAAGGAATAATGGTCGTGACTTTTAATATCTTACGCGTCAGTGGTTTAATGGCGAATTCCATGCGCTCTTTTTTGGCTCAATAAAACCGGCTCCAATTTCTCCCAAGAAGACACCCCCCATATGCAAAGGGCTGATTCTGGTGGTTTTACACAATCGAGTTCTCTGATTCAGACTTGTCGTAGTTGATGTTGAAATGAAGAGGAAAGGACTGAAAAATGAAATATAAGGGAAGATAAATAAATTTACCCTCCTAATAAAACATCTAAGGGATACGGAACTTCAAAGCTATTATTGTATGAGACTGATAAAAACATGAGTGTTCAAAATCACTCCATGCTTCAAAGGTTTACAATAAGATAATAATATTATATATTTTATGTATTGAGGTTGAAGTGTTGTTTTGATTTGATCCTGCTCGCATATACATGGGCATTCAACGATTCTTCGTTTGTGCTCGAGGGATGTGCAAGCTCTTCAGGACGTCGGCTAGTAAGTCGGGAACCTAGGCGGTCGACTTTTGTTCCTTGGTGAAGCAGCAGTCGCCCGGTTTGATAAGCCTCCATGGCCCGAGCTTCCTTCTTTACGAGTACGTCCTTCTACTCCTCAATTGGCTCTCCAATCATCGACACCTGCACCAAGACAATGGTCAAGGGAGTGACGTGTCTCCCCAACTCAGTCCCTCTAACGATCAAGTCAGCTAAGTGAATTGTTTTGTGTTGTATATTTTTTGTGTATAAGAAGGATCCCCTAGCATATTTTCCTGGGTAACTTTGATACTAGTTAGGGAGGCAAAAATCATACAAAGTGGGTTAATACGTATTGTGCTAGTTACAAGTGCTCTGCAAGCCAGTCACGTGAGTAATGACACATATGACACACTGCGTAATCTTTTTGCTTATGATTAATATTGGTATATTCTCACATTATATTATTTGTTGTATATATATTGTGATGTCTTTGGTTCTGTGTAATGGGAATCGAATTATGATGAGATCACGATAATGAGATCGATTCACCTTTAGACACAGATTCTAAATAATCTCGATCATAGGTTACTCGAGAGGGACATTGAGATAACCGAATAGATCGGTGTACTATATACCTGTCCATATAATGGATGCAGCTGATCTCATAGCCACATGTGTAGAGACACTAAGGATATAGTGTAGGTGCTCATTGGAGAATGAGTTCAATGATTGATCTGCTTATGGAATGTTGTATGGTTAATGATACCTAATGTCAGACAGTGATTCCATAGTCCCAATTGTGTATCTGGTCCTTAGACTTTAGACACCAAGGATGCCATGTATGAGTACTCCTTTCTTTGACGTCAGACTTACAAGTTCGAAAAGTTTCAGATCTTGTACAATTGGTTATCGGGATTGGTAGCCAACCTTACGAAGACAATTGAGTGTTAATAGAGGATCATCCACTCTCGGTATCACGAGAGGAATATCTCATATATGTTTAATCAGACAAATCCCTAGCCAAGATCATCCGGATTGAGAGAGAAAGAGTTCTCTGAGAGAATCCGATTAGAGTGAGACTATGACGGATTTTGTATGTGACCTGACAGTACCATGTCCAATATACGGTCTCTGAGATATTAGTTAGATGAAGGATTATAGATACACGGTAACTGTGGACAGACAGGTCCGATGGATTTGATCCCTCCTGTACCGTCTGGGAATTATGGCGTAGTGGCCTAGTACGTCCATAGTCGATGAGTCGAATGAATTATTATGGGGATAATAATTCACTATATTAGAAAGAGTTCTGATGGGAGCGACTCATAGCCAGCTTAGTATTGGGCCTAGAGGGTCACACACATATGGTGGATGCTTCAGCGAATAGAGGATTGGATAGAGACCCAATTAGCCCCTATTCTCATTAGATGAGACCCTATACTGATAGGCTCTTTACTTAAGGCCCAATTAGAGGCCTAATAAGATTATTGGATAGAGATCCAATAATGCAAGGTTAGTGGGTAATTGGATGAAGATCCAATATCCACTAAGGAAGGAGCCCTAGAGTTTTTTTTGTGTCTCTCTATAAATAGGAGGGGAGACTCATGGTTGATAGGTTGCAGCTTTACCCATCACCTCATATTCTCCTCCCTCCCTCTGCGCAAGAGTTGCGAGATCAGATTGGAGGAGTTTCACTGCAGAGATCCATCATATTGATACTACTAAAGAGGAGGACGCTTGATATTCTTTATCTTCTCCATCCAGATCTGTAATAAAAGGATATACGATCTCCCTAAGAAAAATCAATCTCTCACACATCGCGGTTTTTGTGTTTTTCTCGCGACCCCAATATTTTGCATGATGATTTGATCTGCGTGAGAAATCAGTTTTTGTTTTAATTTTCGCTGCGTATGTGATGCACCCACTAAGGTTTCACAACAGTGGTATCATAGCCAAAGTTTTCATGCGGAAGATTGGTTTAAAACTGCGTGTGATGGTATTGAATCGTGTAGAATCGTTCTACACGTTATTGCTGCATTTTCGCAGCGTAAGCAGCGAGGAGGAGGGGTGGCCAGCCCCCATGCAGGGTCGACCACGCACGGCCAGGCCGGCTGCAAGGGGCAGCCAGTTGCAGCCAAGGCCCCCTGCAAGGGGGCGACCGACCACGGCCAAAGCCCCTTTCAGGGGTGGCGCCTTCGAGCGCAGGCAGCGCCCGCGGCCAGGGCTGCTGCCTGCAAGGGCGGCCGCTCCTGCAGGAGCAGCACCCGTGTAAGGTGGCATCGCTAGCCAGCGAGGTGCCGCCCGAGGGCAACAGTGCCTGCCACAGGGGTGGCTACCCATGCCGATGGCGTGCAACGACGCTGCCTGCGCATGGCAGCGACGACGGCGCAGTGAGGGTAAGGGAAGAGGGCTAGGGCATCCTTTTGAGAAAAGGATGATCATACCCCTCTAAATTAGGAAAATTCTAAGGGTTGTCCTCGTGTATATAATTTCCAAATACCCTCAACAATTCTAACAATTCCAAGGAATGTTCTCTGATCTAGAATTATGAAAATGCCCTTGACAATTCTTGACATTTTGAGCATATCCTGATTTCCAAAAAATAATTAATTATTATATATATCTATTAATCCTACATATGATGTGATGTACATGTGATGTATGATGTGGATAGATGATCATGAGTCATGTGTTATGATGTGTGTAATTATTATTATTATTATTATTATTATTGGGGCCTACGAGCCTCTATTTTTCTCGTTTATTGTCGGGCCTGCGTGCCTGTGATTATTTGTAATTACATAGAGAGACACAGCGGGAGTGTGGAGGTGACAGCGGGACCCACGATGTCGTGGTAGGAGATTACGATGCATGGTGATGCGATGATCCGATGGAACCGATGATGACGAGATCAATAATAACAGGGTATGGAGATGCGCCGATACATACATAGATCCTATTGTGAGTGATTAGGCCCATTGGCTCGGGCTTAATCATATTAGATGATGGCTCATGATCATCCGGTGTGGTTTGCATATGTGATGTATTATACACCTACTAGATATATATATATATATATATATATATATATATATATATATATATATATATATATTTACATGCGATGTAGATATATATTAAATATGTATGTATGTGATATGATATATTAGGAGACCGATACGAAACAAAAACCTCTCCTACGATAATATTAAGTCGGTAAGCATGAGACAATAAGATCGACCCACATGGCCTTCCATCGTTATAGGAAGAAATTGAATCACGACATAGGTTGAGTTGGTCGAGTCCCTCGAGGCACACCTATCTACGTGATCAAGTTCTTGACTACAACATAGAGATGTCACCGGTGACCTGAGGACATGGTATGCTTGGTCGAGTCCCTCGAGGGCATATCATCAAATCAGACTCATCTTGTAACGATGGTGATGACTTAACTGAATATCATGGTTGGTCGAGTCCCTCGAGACCATGATGATTCAGAAGCTGAACATGACGAGAATCACAAGGAGTTGTGATTGGCAAGAGTTGCCTACCTTTTGGGCTTTGTGTAATTGGTCGAGTCCCTCGAGGTTGCACTAAGATGCCAATTGGATCCCGATCCCTACTAGGAGTCTACCGGAGACTTCCATCTCACGTGTCGAGGGTGTCGCGTGATTCGCTAAGAAAATAATGGGAGTACATTAAAATAGAAGTTCATATCTTAATTAGTATTTTCTGTAAAATCTGTATGTTATTTAATTTACACTATATCTTGTTTGTCGCTTGAAAAACCCCTATGTGGAATACAGGGATATATGATCTCCCTAGGTAAAATCAATCTCTCACACATTGCGGTTTTATCGATTTTTACGTTTTTCTCGCGACCCCAATATTTTGCACGACGATGGGAAACCAGTTTTTATTTTGATTTCCGCTATGCATGTGATGCATCCGCTGAGGTTTCCCAACATATTGGTGGTAGGTTAGTATCGTACGCTAGTCGGTGGCTGAACACCCGACCTGTCTTCCTATTCCCGTTGTTGTGCTGGTTGCCTTTATTGTGTATCTGTAATAGGCACTATCCTTTCTTAGGCCATTTTGTGAGTTT
This sequence comes from Ensete ventricosum, assembly GCA_029747655.1. Classification (NCBI taxonomy): domain Eukaryota; kingdom Viridiplantae; phylum Streptophyta; class Magnoliopsida; order Zingiberales; family Musaceae; genus Ensete; species Ensete ventricosum. The sequence goes on along the minus strand of JAQQAF010000001.1, from coordinate 29,107,427 downwards.
AAACAAGCCCTACTACTATGTAGGGGACATATGAAAGGTAACCTCGTGGTGGAGGTAGGTGGTGGTACGGCTTGGGATTTGTAATCGAGATGAAATGACCAAGTGGGGTCATATTCGTAATCGAGGACTTTTATCAGGCATAGATAGCCCCTCAGAGGCTGTTAGGAATCAAAATTCCTTTGGAAGTCGTCTGAGGTTGAAGATCGATTGGGGGCTGGAAGCTTGGGAGCTATTCATTTCCATATTATGGGTGAGAGCTCATTGAGATTGGAAGCTCTTGAGAACCTGTTTGGGACTGAGAGCCCTATGTTTGGGACTAAGAGCCCTTTGGAAGCTCTCGATAACCTGTTTGGGACTAAGAGCCTTGCGTTTGAGACTTGTGTTTGGGACTAAAAGCCCTTTGAGAGCTCGGAAGCTCTCGAGAACCTGTTCGGGATTGAGAACCCTGCGTTCCGGACTAAAAGCCCTTTGAGAGCTTGGAAGCTCTTGAAAACCTATTCGAGACTAAAAGCTCTGTGTTTAGGACTGAAAGCCCTTTGAGAGCTCAGAAGCTCTTGAGAACCTATTCGGAAATGAGAGCCCTGTGTTTGGGACTGAAAGCCCTTTGAGAGCTTGGAAGCTCTCAAGAACTTGTTCAGGACTGATAGTCCTATGTTCGGGACTCAAAGCCCTTTGAGAGCTCGAAAGCTCTTGAGAACCTGTTCGGGACTAAGAGCCCTGTGTGATCGGTCGGGATCTCGCCCAAGCAATGTTGATAACAAGACTTGAAAACCTTGTGAAGGGACTGAAAGCCCTAGTGATCGGTCGGGATCTCGCTTGAGCAATGTTGATAATAAGGGCCGAAATCCCTTGAGGTTGGTCAAGTTCATGCCCGAGTGACATCGATAATAGGAGTCGAAAGCCCTGTGAAGGGACTGAAAGCCCTTGAGATCGGTCGGGTTCATACTCGAGTGATGTTGGTAGTAGGGGTTGAAAGCCCTTGAGGTCGGTCGGATTCACACCCGAGCGATGTTAGTAATAGGGGCTGAAAGCCCTTGAGATTGGTCGGGTTCATACTCGAATGATGTTGGTAGCAGGGGCTGAAAGCCCTTAAGGTCGGTTGGGTTCACGCTAGAGCGATCTCAGTAACAAGGGCTGAAAACCCTTGAGGTCAGTCAGGTTCATGCATAAGTGATGTTGGTAACTGGGGCTGAAAGCCCTATGAAGGGGCAGAAAGCCCTTGAGATCGGTCGTGTTCACGGTCAAGCGATGTTGGTAATAGGGGCTGAAAGCCCTTGAGATCGGTCGAGTTCATACCCGAGCGATATTGGTAGCATAGGCTGAAAGCACTATGAAGGGGCTGAAAGCCCTTGAGGTCGATCGGGTTCACGCCCAAGCAACGTCGATAATAGGGGCTGAAAGCCCTTGAGATCGATTGGGTTCATACCCGAGCGATGTTTGTAGCATGAGCTAAAAGCCTTGTAAAGAGGTTAAAAGCCCTTGAGGTCAGTTGGATTCGCGCCCGAGCGACGTCGGTAACAGGGGTTAAAAGCCCTTGAGGTTGATTAGGTTCACGCCCAAGTGACATTGGTAATAGGGGTTGAAAGCCCTATGAAGAGATTGAAAGCCCTTTGCTGGGAAACCTAGCGGGAGCATCACATATGCAGTGGAAGATCAAAAACAAAATCGATTCCCATATAGATCAAAATTGGCATGCAAAAGATTGCACAGAAAAAAGCCGTAAAACAAAAAACTGCATTATATGAGAGATTATTTACCTTGGGAGATCGTATATCTGGATGGAGAAGATGAAGAATGTCAAACATCCTCCTCTCTAGTGGTATCCACACATTGGATCGTTGTAGTGATACTCCTCCAATTGAAGCCCTAAGTCTTGTAACTCTTGGGTAGAGGGAGGGAGGAGAATATGAGGGGGCGGCCAAAAATGTAGCCTATCATCTATGTGCCTCCTCTGCTATTTATAGAGAGCCACCCATATAACTCTAATGGATGCTATCTTAATAGGTATTAGATTTCCATACAATTACTCACTAACCTTCGATCATTGGATCTCTATCCAATAATCTTCTTTGGCCTCTAATTGGGCCTCATGCAAGGAGCACACTAATGTCGGGTCTCATCTAATAATCATAGGAGCTAATTGGATAACCATATCCAATCCTCTATTCGCTGAAGCATCAACCATCTATGTGTGACCCTCTAGGCCTAATATCGAGTTGGTTATGAGTCCTACCTGTCAGAATTCCTTCTAACTTAGTGAATTATTATATCATAATAATCACTCGACTCATCGACTATGGACGTACTAGGTCACTGCGCCATAGTCCCCAAACGGTATAGGAGATCTTATCTATTGGACATATCTATCCTTAATTACCATTTATCTATAATCTCTCATCCATCTAATATCCCAAAGATCGTATACTGAGCATGGTACTATCAGGCCACATACGAAATCCGTCTAAGTCTCGCTCTAACCGAATTCTCCCAAAGAACTTCTCTTTCAACCCGACCAACCTACTCAAGGATTTACCTGAGCGAGAGCATACAAGATATTTCTCTCATGATACCAAGAGTGGATGATCCTCTATTGACACTCAATAGCCTTCATAAGATTGACTACCAATCCCAATAACCAATTGTACCAGATCTGAAACTTTTCAAACTTGCAAGTCTGGTGTCAAAGAGAGGAGTACTCAAACAAGACATCTTTGATATCCTAAGTCTAAGGGCCAGATACACAACTGGGACTACGGAATCACTGTGTGACGTCAAGTATCATTAACCATACAACATTCTATAAGCGGATCAATCGGTAAACTCATTCTCCAATGAGCACTTGTATTGTATCCTTAGTGTTTCCACACAAGTGGTTATGAGACCAGCCACCTCCATTATATGGATAAGAACTGGTCTATCTGGTCGTTTCGATGTCCCTCTCGAGCAACCTATAACCGGGATTATTAGGATCTATGTTTAAAAGTGAATCAATATCATTATCATGATTTTATCATAATCTAATTCATATTGCATAGAATTAAGGACATCATAATATATATATATATATTCAATAAATAATATAATATGAGATTATGCTAATAAATAATAATGTAAAAAGACTATGCAATATGTTACATGTGCCATCACTCACGTGTTTGGCTTGCAGGGCACCTATAACCAACACCCTTGAGATCGATCGGGTTCATACCCGAGTGATGTTGATAGTAGGGGCTGAAAGCCTTTGAGGTCGGTCGGGTTGGCACCCGAGCAACGTTGGCAGTAGGGGCTGAAAGCCTTGATATCAATCCGGTTCATGCCCAAGCGATATTGGTAGCATGGGCTAAAAGCCTTATAAAGGGGCTAAAAGCCCTAGAGGTTAGTCAGTTTCACGCCCAAGTGATGTTAGTAATAGGGGCTGAAATCCCTTGAGATCGGTCGGGTTCATACCCGAGCGATGTTGGTAATAGGGACTAAAAGCCCTTAATGTTCGTAAAGGGGCTGAAAACCCTGTGAAGGGGCTGAAAGCCCTTGTTAAGTTGAAGGTATACCTCGATTGGACGGTGAAACATTGATGGCTTGAAGTAATCTGTGATGTTTTGCAGTAACGAGGGTTTGAGCTATCGTGTTGCAATTAGCGGCTTGGGTGATTTGCTTCCTCCTTAATTAATTTATTTTACGGTCTTTCGCCTATTAATTGTGGATCTTTCTAGGATTTTTGAAGCATCACTTCATACCCATCTCCAGCGATCAATGAGTTTTTCTATGATGTTGTGCCAATAACGATTATAGCTACATTTGGAGTTGATCTTTATAAAGCTCGGGGGGGGGGGGGGGGGGGGGGGGGGGGGGGGGGCTTATTGTTTCGTCGGTATCTCTATGTTCTTGTCTCCTCATCTTGATTTTCTTATGCACTCTTTATGCGGTGTTTTGATCCTATGCCCTACCGGAGAGGTCTGCACGACACCCTCAAGGTGGCGGGTGGGGTGCTCTAGCGAGACCTTGGTCATGGTAAGGCTAGTTGACTACCTTTCTTTTTTGTTTGTCAGTTCATAACTGAGGGATCTTATTCACAACATATTATTTTACCTTGGGGCTTGATGCAAGGGCCTTTACCATCTTGGTCATGGTAAGTCATCTGCTGAGGTGACCCCCCCTCATTTTTCTTTTGAATGAGCCCTGATCGATGATTTTTGTCTACAACATCTTGCTTTACTTTCCATTTCGTCCCCCGATCATGGGGCCCCAGGAAGTTTCTTTAACAGCCCATGTTGTTGTGGGCACTCTCCCCAGTGTAATAGCCAAAATAAAGGAGGTCTGGGATTTAAAGCTTGATTTGGAGGAGGCCCTGGCGAAGGATGGGGAGGCAGAGGACCTTCCTTTGACCGGAGAGGACTGAGTGGCCAAGGGGGCATGGGTTCGCTCCCCTGCTCTCCCGGAAGCGACCTCGGCACATACGAGCATCAGTCGTCCATCATTGGAGGTCGGCAAACCCTGAACATGGCCGAGAGGGGTGCATTCGTGCTTCGTTGTTGAGCAACAACTTAAATAGGACTCCCTTTTCATTGGAGTTGACAGTTCCTTTTTTATCACATGCAAAGTCTTCGTAATACACTTGATTTATTGTAACCAATATAATCTGAACTTTCTTGGCCAATAAGAGCGAATCCTTCCCTTCCACTTCTGCGTATCGATATCTGATGATAAGTGTATTACGTTTGTGCTAGAGTCTTGGCTCTTTTGGATAACACTCCCGCTCGCGGGGAAGAGGAAGAGGGTATGACCCTTTTGTTGAATCTCGGATTTTGATGATGAAATCAATTGATGAGTTATTGATCTAACATATGTGTTAGAGTTGATTGATGTAAGATTAAGTATGAGAGAGAAAGTTACAATCAAATGTTGGGCCAGAGTCAAGTCTGGGGCATCGAGCCGGGGTTTAGACGATGCAGTGGGAACTCACTGAGAGACTCGCCGGAAGCTTGCCAAAGGTATCAGAAGCTTGCTGAAGGTATTGGAAGTTTGTCGGGAGTTCGTCGAAGGATCAAAGGTTTGTCGGGAGTTCGCTTGAAGCTTGCCGAAGGTATCAGAAGCTTGTTGGGAGTTCGTCGGGAGCTTGCCGAAGGTGATCGGGAGCTTGTCAGGATGGCGTCGGGAGTTCGCTAGAAGAAGATCAAGAGACTTGTCATAAGATCGTCGGGGGTTGTCGAAAAGTTTGCCATGAGTCAAGAGAGTTTTGTTGGACTTGATGGTCGCATTGATTGTAATTAATTAGTTGTAGTTAGCATCGTTAGGTTTGAGTCCAACTTGAGTTATGTTCGGAAGGAATCCAAGTTAACTCAAGTGAGACAAACCGAATCCACTATGGAGTTTAGATTGAGCTTAGGTCGAGCTCAATTAGTTAATATGGGAATCGGTCAACATGAATTACAAGTCAGAATTAGAAAAATGAAGGGAATCACTTTTTCAGATTTTTCAACGGTTATACCGTCGATAAGCGTTGGTTGTACCATGATCACTCAGGAATCCGGGCAGCAGGTGATAGTTATACCACTCATACCCTATTTTCAGGGTGGCTTTCGATGGTTGTACCATTGGCGTCGGTGGTTGTACTGCTTGTATCTGTATTTTTTTAAGTAAGTTTAAATTTTGGCTCTATTCTTCCAAATCAATCTATTAAATTGGCTCTATTAAATTGGAGCTTTAATATTTTTTAAAAATATTAATAATGTCCTTAATTTGGATCAGATTCGATCAAACTTTTTTAAATTTATAAACGAGTATAACATGAGTGTAACTATGGTATTTTCATCAAATCAATCCAAATTTATCTTAAACTTCTAGCACATGATTCTAAAATATTTAGTATTCTTTTTTATTTTTTATAATTTTAGAATGAATACTTTTTTAAATAAGATATTTTTTTGGGTTAAATCGCCAATCGAGCGTGACTCATTAAATTTTCACCCAATATCATTTTTTATATTTTTGTATAAATTTAGGATGATTAATTTTAAAATATAATATTTTTAATTGAGTTTATGATTGAGTGTAATCCAAGTATAACATAATTATAACTCTAGTGTAAATCTTTAAATTTTCATCAAATCTATCAAAAGTTGCTCGAAACTAATAGATGTTAATATATTTAGTATTGTTTTCAATTTTTATATAAAATTAAGATAATTCAATTTTAAATAATATATTTTTATATTAAATATTTAATTGAGTGTAACTCGAATATAACTGAGTGTAACTCGATATAGTTGGATTCATCTAAAAACTGAGTCAAATATAGTCAAAGGATAATTATCATTTTTATAGTTTTAATAAAGATATTTTTGATCAAAATCTGAAAAAAAATTCTTGGATAAAAATCAAATATGGGAGGATTTTTTTCGATAAATTGTTCAATAATTAAGTAACAGAAGTGGTAGCGGAAGTAACCGAACGAAGCGGTTGGGTTAAGTGATGGTTCGTCCTTGGAATCCATTGCTACCATTACATTGCCTCTATTTAACTCTTCACCCCATCCTCTCCACGCAAATTTACCACCCTTCCTCCGCTATCGATAGAGAAATGGCGGCTCGAACTCTCTCCTTCCTCCCCATCCCCACCGCCTCATCCCGCTCCTCCGCGCCCGTCAAGTCCATGTCCTTCCTGTCGCTGCCGCCGAACCATCACGCTGTCCGCCTCCGGAGCTTTCTTCTCGCCATCCCCATCTCCGTCGCCCCGTCCGTGCTCTTCCCGAGGCCAAGCCTCCGCTCCGCAGCCGCCGTCGTCTCCAGTCTCCCCACCGCGTAAGCCTCTCCTCTCAGATCCCCACGCCCAATTTCCTTTACCTGGATTCGTTTTTGATTGTTTGCTCTCTCGTTCATCGTTAGATCAGAAAGCCGGAGAGGGCGTCGGCAGAGAAGATGCCCAGGTAAGCTGCTTTAGGGGTTCTTGGGTTTCTGTTTCTTGTGTGGATTTTGGTTATGTCTTGAGGCGATGGGGTTGGTTTTGGTCTTGATAAGGCTTGTTTTTGGGTAGTAATGGAGGTGGTAATGAATGGGACAGATGGTCGTTGAGGGCCATAAAGGCCTTCGCCATGGCGGAATTGGAGGCGCGGAAGCTCAAGTACCCCAACACGGGGACGGAGGCCCTCCTCATGGGCATCTTGGTTGAGGGTCAGTTGGATCTCTGGCGTATCTCTTCATACTTCTTGATCTCTTTAGTGTAACAAGTTATTTGCTTTGATTTAGTAATTGTTCAGTAATTTGCTCTATACTACATTTATGAACTATCTACGTATTACATACCTGAGGAGATGACACAAGTCTGAGAACAAGCTAGTGAGAAAAGCCCATCAAAACTGAACCATAACCACTTTTTACTGGTTACCGTGCCTTGGGATTCTGGTTCTCCCATGCTTTGATTACAATGTTCCTTCAAGCTTCTCTGGGAGGGATTTAGTCGAAATTCTGAGAACAAGCTAGTGAGAAAAGCCTATCAAAACTGAACATGTTGCATAACCAGTTTACTGGTTACTGTGCCTGGGAATGCTGGTTCTACCATGCTTTGATTAAAATATTCCTTCATGCTTCTCTTAAATTGGGAGGGATTTACTGAAAATAATCTCATCGGTGACCAATGCAACAGGAAAATAAAAAGAAGAATCCTACATTATAGACATAAATGGATCACTTTTCAAACAATGGCAAGAAAAGAACTGAATCCATAAATTCCTCTTGCTCAAAGTTGCTCACCTATTTCCCGAAAGACTGTCTGCTTATCAAAATTGATTAGTCTGGCTTTCCTCTTTTGCTTAATCCATCACAGTGATATATATCAGTATTTTTTGAGGTATTTAGAGCATAAATTTTGATGTGATACCTTATGGATTCATGCATTATGAAAAATCTTATATAAATTGCAGTTTGAGCAGATTTATTTGAAGAGGTATATATTGCACCAAATAGATAGCATATGCCTCATCTTGGTGTAGATATTGCATAGGCTTCTTCTTCTAATATACTTGCAGTATTATTTTTATAAATATCAAACGGAACATCCAAAATAAAACAACAATGTTTAAGTAATTGCACCGACTTTTTTATTGTTACTTTTGCTTTTAACTTTAGGCTACTTGATGTCTTTGGACTTCTTTATTCCCAACTGGAACTGCAAATTGAAAATGGAGAAGCTCACTTTTTATGTCTTTATAACTGCAAAAAGTGTCATGCAATAAATCCTAGTGATGCTCTGATCTAAAGATGACCAACACTTCATGTGGTGATAAAGATACAAGTTGTCTATCTGGTGGCATATGGATTCACAATGTTGGATATAAGGAAAATAAGTGAAAGCAAAACTTGTCACTTTGTCAATTGACTACAATTTTGGGTCTAAATCAGTCATCTTCCTTTGGAAATGTTTTATCACTAAATTAGCATGCACACAATTGTCTTGCTGGACAAGCTTCATTTGTTCAGTTGTGATCTCCTGTATAGAATTCTTCTTCAGTAAAGTGTGCCCTTAAATTATGGGGAAAAGTGTATAAAGTGGTTCTATACATATTATCCTTGAAAATCAGAATATTGGTCAGCTTGGTAACAACATTGTGAACGATCAGGAGTTGTTTCAAGGATGAAATGCTGGAAAACCATTTTAGGTGGTCAAACGAGACCTATGGCCAGTTGGGTGAAGTAAGCTGTTTCAATTATTGGTGGAGATAGAGATATTGAAAATTTAAATACATTGTATGAGAAATCAAAAGGAGGAATTTTGTGGCATAGTTTGACTAAGAATGCTACTCTCATCAGATGATTGACAGAAAAAATCCATATAGCTGACTTTTAATGTTGGTATTTATTGGTTTTTACTTTATTTGTATTATCAGTTGCCAAAGCTTTCTTAGGCATGCCAGGGATTATAGCATGGAGACAGCTTCTAGTGTAGGGACTAGCTACACTTATTCCAGTTGTTATAACATATCATACCTTAACCCCATATGTTGGTTTTGATGCTGGTGCAGTACATATGGTGGTATGGTTGGTCAGAAGTATGCTCAAGTGCTGCAGAAACCTATCTTACTTTTCCCTTAGATTTACCTAGTTGCCAAATTAAAAAATAAGGTACAGTATAACTAAGTCTCGAAGTTAGTTTCCTGGTAAGATCCTATTTTCCAACTGATAGGATATTTTAAAGAAGAGAATAAATGAAAATGTGGCTTAATAATAATGGTTTCTATGCTTTTCCTGATAGACTCTTGCTCTTAACAGTTTGAGGTCACCTCTTAAAAGCTTTTTTTAATCCAAAAATACTTTAATATGCTCACTTCATGATCAAATGACTTGCAAATTAAGCTTCAGATGAAGGGCACATTCTCTATTCTGATCTTCATCTGCATGACTGAACTGTCTCCGCTTCGCATCTGATGATATAGTTTCTCTTAGGAACAAGTGAAGCAGCAAAGTTTTTACGTGCAAATGGGATTACTCTTTTTAAGGTGCGCGAGGAAATTGTCAAGTTATTAGGTAAATCAGATATGTACTTTTTTAGCCCTGAGCATCCTCCATTGACGGAATCGGCACAAAGGGCGCTAGATTGGGCTTCTGATGAGAAACTAAAATCAGGTTAGTTTCTTATATCACTTAATACTGTTAGCATGATGTTAAAGTGAGCTTTTCTTGGTGTGTCTGTCTGAACCTGCCTCAGAACTTAAAACAGGAGAACTAATTTGTTTCATTTGGTATCAAATATGTGGTTCATTGTTGGATCTTAATATGCACTTTTCTGTAACATAGAAATCATTTTTGAGGCATGACTTGTTTTCTTGGTTTATGATTTTCATACAAATTTTCAATAGAACACAATCTTTTTTTTAATGAAACAATTTTTAGTTTCTTGTGGATGATTTTGTAAAATCCAAGTTATGACTAGGATTTGATGTATGCACTATTATTTAGTCTAAATCAGAACATCAATATGCATCAAAATCTCAATTATAATCAACCCCATTTGTAGTTCAACACTCACTGGACTGTTTTCATCATGAAATTCTTCTGACCTGAACCCAGCTTCACTGCTTAGTTGAATTTCAACAAATAACAAATATGAATTTTACAGATGTGCATATAGGATAGGATAGGAATTTCAAAGACAACTCTCGCTGCAGCTTACAAACACCCAATTGATACGACTTAACTCGCACCGCCCTCATTCCCAGAGACCTGAGCCCTTTTGCTCTTCAATACTAATTAGGTTGTAATGTGGTAAGTGGGTTTTCTGTTAGATGATAAATGGTTTGATATGACAAATGATACATGAGGAACTTTTGGGGCTGAGGAGCTCTTTTTTAAGTATGCTATGAGGTTGTTGTTGGCTTCGAAGAAGCTAAATGGACAATCACTTGACAATTTCGTCAACCAAAATATTTAATACACGACGGTACTTTAAAAAAAAAAAGAAGAGAGAGAGATACAAACTTACAATGCAGATATAAGCATTGCCTGATGAAGAAAGGATGCTGTGTTCTCATAACTAGTCTTGGCCTGACACAAGGTTTGGTGAAAAAGAAATGCTAGGTCTGGAAAGCTTCTGAGAGTTATTAGATCAGCTTAACTGATACTTGGAGCATAGTTTGCAGTACAGGTTGATGATTTAGCAGCCTAGCTTTGGGATGGGCAGATTCTTTGTTAAAAATATGTGAAATTTAATTAGCAGTTGACTTTTGGTCTCATAGTGTTTATTGAGAAATACTTAATTTTTGTAGAAATAATGCATTACATGTTGCAATTATTTAGTGATGGGTACATGTCATCTTTCTCTGTTTATAATGGTAGCAGGTGAGGATGGAGAAATAACGACAGCACATTTGCTTCTGGCTATATGGTCTGAGAAAGAATCAGCTGGTCATAAGATATTGACTTCCTTAGGTTTTGATGATGAGAAAGCAAGTGAGCTGGCTAAGTCTGTAAGTGTTTATCTAGCCTGTCTTTTGAGACGATGTAATAGGATATTTGGACTTAACAGTATCTGGTTTACCTTCAGGCTGATAAGGATATTGTCATGAAGTACTGATAGAGACGTCGAAATTGATTCAGAGTTTTAAAAGTGTATACCAACCAGGATTTCTGTTTAGCTGATTGCTTCCCAGAAAATCAGTTTGAAGCAAAGTGCTTGAGAGGTTAAGACATGGCCACTATTAGCGGACTTTTGGTATCCCCTGGATGCGTTGCATCATTTTATGCTTGTTCTCAGAGCATTTTTAGTAGGTCAATGCCTCTTTTTAGTCAACAAATACAATTATGCTTGTTATCAGAGCATTTTGCACCGACCACCAGTGGTGTTCTTGATATTGACTTCACCATCGATTAAGGTATGAATGATCATGTACTCTCTTCAATTTGAAATTGCAATCTTTGTTTGCTTTCGAATTGGTTCCGTTACTGACTTGTACGCATAACAAGCAATTTTCTATCGTGTACATATATATATATATATATATATATATATATACATCCATTTGTTGACTACAGCTCTTATGAGCCAACACATTTGGAAAAAAGGAGCAACTGGACTACTGTCTCACGCTCAAGGGCTGATGTGGTAATCTGGAAAACAATGGTATGCAGGTTGACTACTGATGGCCCACATCCTTTCCAGGTTTAGGTCAGTCAATCGGAACAGCATAATCCCGGGAATCCAAGGCGAGGAACCCAGCCAATTGATCGGTATGCAGGAGGTGACATGGGCCGATAACTCCCTCAGGAAGGATGGCTCAGTCAGAGTAATTGGGCTTAGGGGCTTAGGCTGTGGGGGTGATTTGTCATAGTTGCCAGCATATATACGCACGCGCCCTTTTTGCCAGCATGAGTTGGGGAAGTTTATTTCATAGTTCAACAGCTCGTTGATTCAACTTTTGACTGGCACTCCTTAGATGGGTTGTTCCACGCGCTTCCCTTGCACCCGAAACAAGCAAGCGAGAAAGCATGGGTTAGCGATCGCTCGAGTTCTTCTGTATATATATATTGGCCACCTAAAAAAGTGGAACGTCTCTCTCTCTCTCTCTCTCCCTCTCTGTATGTGGAAGCCTGCAAGGGGAGAGAATAAGCATTTTAAAGAGCCTCAAAGTGAAGTACTAGTAATGCGGACGGAGGTAGAGGGTCATCTCATCATTGAAACTGCACTCACACAGTCGCGCAAGTTGATGGAACACCACATCTTCCATGGTGGGATCCGAGTAATTGTCACAAAGGTCCGCGTCACAGCTGACTATTCCCCGACCGTCATCGAGTGGAAGCGAGCGTGTTCGTCCCCACAAGAGACGGGGCCATCCCTCCACCCACCTCCTCCTCCACTGTTGTGCTCTCCCGGAGTCCTTCGAGAGCTTCATGTAGGGTTGACGGAGCCCGCCGGCCACTTCGCTCTATGTTCACTTAGCCACCTGGATTCCCAAACCCTAAGATTTTTGTTGTTCCTTCCTTCATCAGCCTGCAAAAATTCTTCCATAAGCACCTCGGCTGTTCTCTGGTCCCTCTCGAGTAAATTTGCAGTGACTGCAGCATTATACATTTCTATATATATATATATATATATATATAGATCCTAAGTGACGTACTTCTCTCCTTCTCTTAGAAGTGGCGGGGTCATCTCGGGATGGAGACCAAGTAAATGGCCAACATATCTAATTCCACTTACTTGCCTTTGGATACTGTCTTGTCAGAGCTTCTGCTTGTACTTCTCCAACGTAGTACTTCCGTCTGAAGTAAGATCTTTTTGAAGCTTATATCCTGCTACGGTGATCTTGTTTCACTCTTACGGAACTCATTCTTAATGAGGTACTTGCATATTTGACTTCAATATAGTAGGGTTCCTTACTGCAGCTGGTATCTTCTTCAGGCTTGTGTGTGTGTGTATATTCCACAGGCAGGCAGGCAGGCCGTTAAAATTATCCTTTATACACTGCTGAAGCTTTTTGCAAACTAAATCAAGGATTAGAGCAGGTACAGAATGTTGGAAGTCTAGTCAGCAGGCGGGCTTTTGATAAGAAAGTGGAAGAACACAGTTTGTTCAGCATCTGATGAGTCAACGGCTGTTCGATGGATGCCATAAAAGTCCAGAGAATAAGATGCGAGTGGGGTCAATTGGGGGATATGCGATCGCGCGTGGTTCCTGTTGTGGAGCAACACTTTCTACGAGTTGCAAGGATCCTTCTTTGCATGATGGCTGCTGGTTCTGTGGGTCAGATGTGTCGTGTCTCCAAATGGTGGACCCCATCTCCTCACACTCTTATTTCGACTTTTAAGATCTATCAACATTTGTACCTATTGGTAACTGTTTTGTATATATAAAACACCCGCTCAATATGGCATGAGTAGATAGAATTTTATTGTGCCATTACCATAATAATTCCAAATATTACCAATATGTTTATTTTGATGGATGATGTTGAAACTTGATAGATGGCATAATGGTTATGTAACAATCATCGTTCAGCTTTATACGTGATTATAATGGCAGATAAATTTTAGGGCAGAAATTTTCGTATAGCAATTAAATTGAACAAGACAAAAACTAGTTTTTTATGTAGCATTCCGACAAGGAGGTTTAGCAGAGACACCTCACTTGATAATGACTGGGTTTTAATGTGAATTTATTACTTGGGACCTGGCATATATATATATATATATATATATATATATATATATATATATATATATATATATATATATATAGAAACTGAGAAAACATTATAGCACTCATGAGAGCATCGACAAGGGAGATGAACTCTATGAGAGCAGCGCCATCGACAAGTAAATTACTCGTTTGATGTCATAATAAATTGTGGCTAGGAATTATGGCATGTATTATTTATAATCCTTGAATATCCCAAAATATTTTGAACAAATTATTTGCACAAATATCTATTTATTATCTCAAAACAAACTGCCTTTTATCTTTCTAGAATATATGATTGTTTTTTATATTTTACCTAAACAAATTATTTGCACAAATATCTATTTATTATATCAAAACAAACTGACTTTTATCTTTCTAGAATATATGATTGTTTTTTATATTTTACCTATATATATATATATATATATATATGTGTGTGTGTGTGTGTGTGTATATACACACACATAGAGAGCAGTGAGTGTGATCTTATTCGTGGGCGGTGGACCATTCACCATGCTCACTTTAAAAAGCGTGCCACTTGCATCGGTGAAGACCCCCGAAAGGTGGGGGGCACCACGGACCGTCGATATCGACATTGCAATAAACGAATCCCAAACACACAAATCTTAATATAATTAGATAAGCACATATCGCTATGTGCGTAGGTCGATCATGTTCGATTTAGGATAAAGTCAGAGCTGAAAATGGGATCGAATTCGAGCTGGTCAAGCGACATGGATTTGAGTCGATCGAGATCCAAAGCCTGTGTCGGATCCAGGCGTTCCCTACTCATCACCTGTCCAAAGTGGCGACTACAACCTGCACTTTCTCCCATGGAGTTGCTTGAAAGCTGCTGCGTTAAAGGGAGGAGAAGTATTGCTGCGAAAGGAAGGTTGATGGTCCCTTACCGGCACTAATTATTGCTACCAGCAAAGCCCGGGGTGAGGTACGAGAAGAGAAGACGATAACGAGGGAAGAAACCAACAGAGAAGACTCTTTATCTCTCCGTCGTGCTTCTGCAGCAGCCCCACCAATATGGCCACCGAAACTGCGAGCTTTTGTGTTCTTCTCAAGGGAGACTTGGGTTAACAGCAGCCGCACGACTGCTCGTAGATCTTATGACCTAAGTATTATTGATTCAAGCCAAGTAGTGGTGGAGATGGAGGGGAGTGGGAATCTACAGCAAGTCAAAAAGGAAAAGATTCAATCTATTTATAATCTACGCTGCTGCCTCCTTTTCTCTGTGCTTGTTGGCTTTCAACATGCCATGAGAGCTGAGCTAACACAACAACGCAACAGCTTTTGCTCGCTCTTCTTATTTTATGACCCTTATCCCTGCATCCCCATCTCTGATTATTTCTCTCTCTCTCTCTCTCTCTCTCTCTCTCTCTCTCTCGGCTTTGGACAAAGAGTTCTTCCCGCACACACAGCCTCCTCTTCCTTTTGGTTCCATTAAGCATGAGAACCATGGCGCTGGAGACATGGCTGACCCGAGTGAAATCGGCCATCTCCACCGGGCTGGACGCCGTGCGAACGACGGTGAACGCCGACGCCGCCGGCTCCTTTCTCAACCGTAAGAAGGCCAGCAGCGTTGGCATCCTCGCCTTCGAGATCGCCGGGCTCATGTCGAAGCTGCTCCACCTTTGGCGGTCGCTCTCCGACGCGCAGATCGCGCGACTTCGCAACGAGACCAGCGCTCTACCAGGCATCAGGAAGATCGTGTCCGATGACGAGTCTTTCCTCCTCGGCCTCGCCTGCGCGGAGCTGGTCGAGTCGCTCCGCCTCGTGGCGGATTCGGTCTCCATATTAAGCCAGCGATGCAGCGACCCGGCCCTACGAGGATTCTGCCCAAGCTTCAAGGAATTCTCCGACTTCGGCCACGACCCCAACCGATGGGCCATGGAATGGAAAGAGATGGACTCGAAGGCCAAGAAGATGGATCGGTACGTGGTGTCGACGGCGGCGCTATACAAGGAGATTGATGAGCTGTCGGAGGCGGAGCACAGCCTAAGAAAGATCGGGCACTGCGGTGGCGGGTGGAACCGGATCATGTCGACGAGCAGGCTCGCCATGGTGGCTGAGATCCAGCAGAAGATCTTCTGGCAGAAGCAGCAGGTCAAGTACTTGAAACAAACATCTCTGTGGAGCTGCACCTTCGACGCCGTCGTGTCGCTGCTGGCACGGTCGGTGTTCACGGCGGTCGCCAGAATAAAGCACGTCTTCCGCGTCGGCAGTGAATCATATCCCTTGCCTCGAAGCCTGTCGGGGTCCGCTGCAGTGTACCCGTCCTCCGACACTGTTTCGCTGCCTTGGAAGTTCTCGTCGGGGCCACTGGTGCTGCCGTCGAAGCACGAGCAAGGTGGCTTCTTCGAGACCATCTCGACAATGCTGGCACCGCCGCCGTCGACGCTGGGCGCGACGGCGCTGGCGCTGCACTACGCGAACTTGATCATCGTGCTGGAGAAGATGATCCGTTCGCCGAGGGCGGTGGGGGCGGACACGAGGGACGATCTGTACGGGATGCTGACGGCGAGCGTGCGGGGGCAGCTACGGGCGAGGCTGAAAGGGGTGGGGTGGGGGGCGGCGCGGGATTCGGGGCTAGCGGCGGAGTGGAGGGCGGCGTTGGCGCGGATCGCGGAGTGGCTGGGACCGGTGGCGCACGACACCATAAGGTGGCAAGGGGAGCGGAGCTTCGAGCGGCGGAGCGCGGCGGCGCCCAGGGTCAACGTACTCCTGCTGCAGACGCTCTACTTCGCCAACAGGGTCAAGGTGGAGACCGCCGTGACGGAGCTGCTCGTGGGGCTCAATTACCTGTGGAGGTTCGAGAGGGAGATGGGCGCCCTGGCGCTTGCAGCAGACCATGGAGGAATCCAACAATAAGCGAGGGAATTCCGCTGGCACTGCTTCCATATGTTCATCCCTATTTGGTTCCAGTTCACAGCAACATATATATATATATATATATATATATATATATATATATATCTGCTGCCATTGGATCTACATCGTTCCTTCTCCTTCCATCTCTCGTTCTCTGCCATGTGCAAACTAACATGCACATCGAGCTTTCATTTCTTTTCTCTGTAGTTTCTCGCAACTTGGGAAACCTGATGGTGAATGAAATAGCGAAGTTTGGGCTCCTCTTTGTCTCTCTCATGTGCCATCTCCTCGCGTATGGCTGATACGTCTGACACGTCGGGAGGTTTGGTGGAGTCAATAATGGCGAACCCACCGCATGCTCGATGGTGTTCAACAGGCCTTTAACCCATCCCTGCAGCGGCTGAGTGCTGCAATGGATAGTTGCGGACTGACGCCTGCAGCTGGCTCTGTGTTGTGTTCTCCTCTTTAAGGGTGACTTCTTCTTTGCATCCATAGCTCACCCGCTTTGCAAGCGATTTAGAAGGTGGGAGAGCAAGAAGAGACATTGCGTCGGGTCTCCTGCGTATATGTTTGGCTGTTTGTTAATAATATACATGTTATTATTTATCGGCATATGCTATTCCTGCAATTTTTTCGCCCTTATAGACAGACATAATAGACATCCTCGTTAGCAATGTAAAAAAGATAATCATACTATTTTTTTGTCGCCTTAAAGGAAATCAAGAATGGCTTATTGATTCTGGAAAGCACTGCACCGGTACGGTTCTTGAAGGCATATGTGAACACATCTCAAATCACTGGTTAAGTTAGGAATGACATGTACAACACCCATGAATTTGCACTACCCAAATTCCATGCCACTAATTATCTAAACTAATTCCTAAATGATTTATCCACTCAAATCTATTTTAAGCGGGTAGGATAACCATGAAAATGTTTATCATGACCGGATCCGATGGGACAATTAACACGAAATCACTAAAGTTCAAATTATTGACAGTAAACCAATTCAAAATTTTAAATACTCCCAATGTGAAAAATTCAATTTGGGGGTGTTCCAGATAACTAGTAAGTAGTACATGTATGAATCTCATCCAACTTATATTCAAATACAATTATCAAAAATAGGAAATTAAGGAATTCCGATCCTCTGTCATCCCTACTTAGTATACATGTGTTATACAACAGAAGATCCATAACCTAGTTGATCATTAAGTAGAAATACAGTTTTGACAATCTAGCATGACTCTGCTTGCTCTCAGAGTGAGGAATAGCAAAACAAAAAGGATGGCCTTGCACGAGGGATTGTAGCAGTTCAAAGCAGCTGCAGTCTCAAGGCTTCCTTTCTATTCCATGCTGTTGATAACTTTCGAATAATGATTTGTATTAGGCGAAAACTCCTTGCCGATATGTAAAAGGTTGAAGCAGAACGATCGCCACTGCCTGGAATTTTGACCACAGCTAGTGTTGTGGAGTACCTGCAATCGACAAATGATACTCAGCCATGATGATTGAGAAGTTACTGTTAATGTATCCTTCAAACAATTACCAAGAGATTGACACAACCAAATGTATCGGGGTTGCTGTAGATCCTATGAGAAACAAGATCCCGTTTAAGACTGGAACAGTGTCATGCTGGCAAGCACATAATTGACTCTCAAACTTGATGATATCATCATGACAAACTTCTTTCTATTGCCCTAATGTTTCAGCACAAGAAATTCCTTACACCTCCAAAAGCATCATGGTGTTCCTTTGAAATTAGAAGATAAAGCTGATAGATTGTTTATTTCCATAGCAAATAGACACCAACATCTCCAAACTGGTTTCTTGTAAAACATGGATCCAAGCCCAACCCACAGGCATCCGAAACAATTCTTTAGCCACCAAAACCAATTTTCTCTTTTTCACCACATAATGGTGAAATTTGCTTTGTGTTTTCACCAGTCTGAATCTTATGCACCAATCCAAACCATTAGGCTTTTTTCACCAATAATCCCCACATGTGCAAACCCCATGCTCAAAATGGTGAAATCTATTAGTATCCTTGATGATGATCTCACGCTCAACAATGCTCGAAATGAACTTCGCAGCGTGGTGACAATCCCCGCACATTCGAAGGTTCATTGTTATCCTGATTGGGGTTTTTGGGGTAGTATTTACGAGCACAAAGGCGATTGCTAGCTTTTCACTATGCACCAAAAGATGACCCTCCTTGTCTTCCTCCTCAATGTCATGAAGAGCAGTGTCGGTCTCAGCAACATATCCCAACTCCTTCAGCCTCCTCATTAGAACATCCAATTTCTCATAGATTTCTTTAGATTGTGGGTGCAACCTATCACCTATATGAAAGGTATGTACCTTATTCCAAAGCTCAACATTACTACAGCCTGGCAGTTTCTTGATTCCCTTGTTCTTCATCAAATTCCTCACCAACATAACATCTTCCCACCTTCCAGCTCTAGCATAGATATTGGACAAAAGCACATAATAGCCAGATTGCTCCGGAACCAATTTGAATAAATGATCTGCAGCAATCAACCCGATTTCCATGTTTGAATACACCCTGCAAGCAGCTAATAATGCCCCCCACACTCTCTCGTTCGGCTTCATGGACATCTTCAGAATGAAATCATAAGCCTCATCAATATGTCCAGAACGGCCTAGGAGGTCCACCATGCAAGCATAGTGCTCGATCCTTGGAACAAAATGATAGCATTCTGTCATACACTTGAAGTAGTATTTTCCCTTGTTCAGCAGTCCCGAATGACTGCAAGCAGCAAGAATCGAGACAAAAGCAATAGGATCAGGTTTCAGGCCTGATTTCCGCATCTGCTCAAAGAGAGATATGGCTTTCATGCCATGTCCGTGCATCCCATAGGCTGATATGATGGTAGTCCAAGAGACTACGTCCTTCCTCTTCATACCATCAAACACTTCCCTTGCAGCCTCCAAACATCCACAGTTGGCATACATGTCCATCAGAGCATTCTCCAGCACCAGATTGGGGCGCATTCTTTTCCTCTCGGTTAATTCATGTATTTTCTTTCCGAGAGAAAGAGCCGACAAGTCACCACAAGCAGGCAGAACACTGGCAAGCGTAACGGCGTCGGGTTCGAATCCAGCCATCTCCATCCTTGAGAAGAGCTCTACTGCCTCTGCTGACATTGAATTATTTGCATATATTGCAATCATCGCGTTCCAAGAAACCAAATCTTTCTTACCCATTTCATCGAACATTTTCCTTACAAGATGTATATCGGTCTGATTGGTGTTTGACATAGCAGGCAAGATACTCGCCATAGTCCCGGCATCAGGTTTCGGCTTCCGCAGTGCTACCATCTTCTCGCAGAGCTCGATAGCACGGTCGTACTGGCCGTTCTGTGCATACCCAGCAATCATCGCGTTCCAAGACACAACATCCTTATTCGGCATTTCATCGAACATGCGTAAGGCGTCTGACAATCGCCCGCACCTCCAGTACAACGCGATAAGCGTGTTGCCCACGAAGATATTGGTGTCAAGGCCAAGCTTGGTGACGGCTCCGTGGAGTTGAAGCCCGCCAGCGAGGTGGTCGGAGCCAGCGCAGGCCTTGAGGACGCAAGGGAATGTGTAATTGTCGGGCCTCACGTGATGGCGCAGGGACATGTCGGCGAAGAGGCGGAAGGCGTGGCCGTGGAGCCCGTGGTTGACGTAGCTCCGGATCATGACGTTGAAGAAGACGGCGTTCTTATTGGGGGCACTGTCGAACATGCGGCGGGCCCCGTGGGGGTCTCCGCACGAGGCGAGGGCGCGCATGAGCTTGATCTGGACGGCTGGGTCCGCGAGGAGACGCGGGCGGTGGAGGAGGCGGGCGTGGAGGGACCGCAGGGTGCGCGGGGAGCGGCAGTCATCCAGAGCTTGGATTAAGGCGGCACTGCCGCCTTCATCGTCGCCGCCTCCGTCGGCGTCGACGGGCGCGGCGAGTTCGTGGGAGAGGGCGCGGGGGAAAAAGAGGAGTCTTCGGTGTTTGGTCTCTCTGGTTACGTGGAGAACAGTGGGAGCAGCAACAACGGTGGCCCTCGTCAACATGATCCAATTACGCTTTCCCAAGCGTCCATATATCAATGCACACAAGGTTTAGGTTGAGAGGAGGTAGAGAGAGACTCCGCCAAATGGTGAGAGAAACGGGCCGATGGAGGAAGCCTCATCCCTCTCCAGGTCCCCTGTGGTCTCTTCGGTCAAGATTACAGCTTCCTCGTCGGATACTATTGGGCAAGTTTGCTATGCGATTTGTGCCTGCGAGGTCTGCTCTCCCTCTTGGTTCAAGCTGTTGCTCAGCCCCCCCCCCCTCCCCCCTTGGATTCTGACCGCCGAGTGACCCAAACGTCCGGAGACGAAACTACCAATATCGAATGATGGATCCATTTTATAGGGAGAATGATGACATCAGCATTGTCATATTGACATAATCCATCGTCACATAAGAACCCCTGTGCCTTTCTTTTCCGACGGTGAGCACTACGATAGCGATAGCGACATTTCACCTCGGTCGATCGTAACAACTTTAGGAAACACAACAAGATCCGATGGTAGATAGCATTAATCCTCGACAATTAAGTCTGTTTGATCCCTCTGTGATCACCTCCTGGCGTAGCCGACTATTGTCCATTTATCCTGAGCAAATGTTAGCACTAACAAACGATGCCTCTGCATAAATAACTAACTGTACCAACCTGTCGTCTGCATAAATAAGCCCTTAAAAAATATATGGATTTATTATGATTCGTTATCGATACATTAAAATCCTACTGTTTTTATTCCATTTAAAATTAACTTTATTATCGAAGGGGTTAGATTGGAAACTCCCCCGATGATGACCGTTTGTGTAGGATTCCTAGCGAAAAACATACCTCAGCTCATCCTTATAATCTCGAGAAGCCCATATCACCTCAGCCCAACTCAGAATCTACCTCGGGCATACAAGTTACATCTCAGGATCACTTTTAGCTAGACCTTCCCTGACTCCAACCACCTCTCGTAACTACCACATGGTCCATCTAGATGAACTTGTGTCTTCGGGATAGAATCAAGCCATGTCGACTTTTCGATCAATAGCATTAAGACAATAACATTTTGGATCTATTAGAAGGGTCCGAATGTCGCAAGAACGTGTTAGGATCATAAATGACACTAAGAAGGGGATGAAGTAGTGCTTTGAAAAATTATGATGATTTAAGAAAGTCATTTGATAAAACCATATTAAAAATATGTTTTGACTTAGAAAGTGAGTAGAGTGTAGTTACCAGCCAAATCAATAAGCAATAAGAACAAAAAGCAAAAGAAGAAGTGCAAATCGGATTTATAGTGGTTCAATTCTCCGACCTCCGTAAACTCCCAATTCCTCTTCACTCAAGGCCATCGGCTTCCACTACCGATCTTCTTTCCAATGGGCGAGGATTAACCATCATTTATAACTCTTTCTCCTTTTCACAAGCTCAAGAGAGAACAGTTACACCCCTCTTTTACAAGGATTCCCTTAGAACAATCTGTAAGCTTAAGGAGGAGGAAACACAACTTTCTAATAGGGTTTTTATGTTACAAAACACAAGTTTTCATTCTATTTTCTTGCTCTTTTTTGAGATCTTGCAAACAAAAATTGGTGGGGTATTTATAGATTCAAATGACTTCAAAATTGGAGCCAAAACTTCAAATCCCTAATTTTTTGGGGTACGGGTGGTACCACCACCGACACTAGGCGGTACTACCGTCGAACAAAGCTCGGATTCCTAGGCTCTAGTGATACTACCATCAGAATAGGCGGTACCACAATCGGCTATCGGTGGTACCACAACCGGCTGCCGGTGGTACCACAGTCGGTTGGGATGGTACCACCGCTTAGATTCTCGAAAAAGCAAAAAAGTTGCTTTCTGTAGCCTAGGCGGTACCATCACCTGGACCTGGTGGTAACACCGCCTAAGTCAATTCTAGGTCAATAAATTTACCTTTCATCAGGTTAATTTTGACCCTGGTTCAGGCCCAATGAGTCCTGAATCAAGTTGGTATGGTTACGGCCCAACACCAGCTTAATTTGACCTTAAACGATCATGATTAAGACCTAACAACCTTAATTACAATCACGAATCACATTATCTATCTTTCCAGCATGTCATTTGATCATCCGACACTTCGTTTGAACCTCCAACGCATCTTCTAACCTGATGCCTAAACTCTACACGAAGTTTCGTCTATCCTAACTACATTGACCAATCCTCTGGCTCGGCATCCAATCTTTGACATGATGCTTTTCGATTGAATGTCTTGCTTCGATATATTACCCTCAGATGGTTCAAGTCCATGATCGAAAATTTCCTGCATTACTCATCTTGAAAACATATTAGTTCATAAATTCATCAATTGATTTCATCATCAAAATATGAGATTCAACAATCTCCCCCTTTTTAATGATGATAACCAATTGATGATGGAGTTTTAGTTAAAATTTTTCCTGTCTATATGCCATCAAGAACTTGAATTTTTAAGACAACCAAGTCAAAATGATTTAATCATAAGTTATAGTATAAGAATCATATCCATACATCTTAAATATTATAACTGAATGCCATCAAATACAATCATGCTAATGAAGGATATCATAAAAAAGTTATCATTGTTAAATCTCGAATTTTGATGATGAAATCAATTGATGGGTTATTTATCTAACAGGATTGTTAAAATTGATTGATGCATGATTAATTACGACAAAATGATTATTACAATCAGGATTGGCTAAGGTCAAGTCCATGCATCGGGTCGATACGGTTCGGAACTCTCTAGGAGTGCGTCGGGAACTCGCCCAGGGTATCGGGAGTTTGGCAGGATGGCACAAGGGAGTTCACCAGAAGAAAATCGAGACTCGCCGAAAGATTATCGGGGGTAGCCGAAAAGCTTGCCCGGAGTTAGGATGATCTTGTAATGGATGTTTGACAATTATGATTGTATTTAATTAAGTTGTAATTAGCATCATGCAAGACTAAGTATGACAGGAGCAATAGAGTTACAATTAGATGATGGGCTAAGATCAAGCTTGAGCATCAGGCCGGGGTTTAGACGATATAGTGGGATCTCGCTAGAGTTCGCTAGGAGATTCGCCGAAGGGATCGGGAAGCTCGCCGGGAACTTATCGGGAGATTGTTGGAAGAAGACCATAAGACTCACTGTAAGAATGTCGGAGGCTACCAGATTGATGGGAGTTAGGTCTTGATTTAGCTTGATTGGTCATTAAGTGTTGTAATCATTAAGTCATAGTTAGGGTTTGAGTCTAAATTGAGTTCGATTAGAAAAGAATCCAAATTAACTCAATGAGGTAATCAGGTCCACTATAGGGTTTGGTTGAGCTTAGGTTGAGCTCAATTAGTTGACCAAGGGAATGGTCAACTGATGGTTCAAGCCAGAATTTGAAAAGTGGAGGGAACCACTTTTGTAAAAATTTCGGCGGCTAAATCGCCTGTGAGCGACGGGTGTACCATCGCCGCCCAGGCTTTCGGGCGGTTGACGGTGGTTGACTTGCTCAGACTAGGCGATTGAACCACTCGTACCCAGGAATCTAGGTACTTTCAGTAGTTGACCCACCAGGACCGACAAGTAAACCACCCATACCCTAGTGTTCGAGCTGTTGAGCCGCCTAGGTCGGCGGGTAAACCGCCCGTACTTGGTTTTTTCGAGTATGTTTGATTTTTGGCTCTAAGAATATGAAGTCACTTGGGGCCTATAAATATCCCAAGTTTTCTTGCATTCTACACAATAATTCTGAGGATTATATTCTGTGATAAAATTATGTGTGATTTGTAAGAAAAAAAAGGGGAAGGGAGAGAGAGCTTAGAGTAGAAAATTCTCAAGTCTCCATTGTAAGCTCAAGTGTAAGAGTTTAGTCTTCACCTAAAGTGTTGGGAAACCTCAGTGGGTGCATCACATGCGCAGCGAAAATCAAAACAAAAACTGGTTTCCCATGCAGATCAAATCGTCATGTAAAATATTGGGGTCACGAGAAAAACATAAAAACTGATAAAATCGTGATGTGTGAGAGATTGATTTTACCTAGGAAGATCGTATATCCCTGTATTCTAGATCCAGATGGAGAAGATGAAGGAGATCAAGCATCCTCCTCCTCTCTAGCGGTATCCACGCGATGGATCTCTGCTGCGAAACTCCTCCAATCTGATCTCGCAACTCTTGCACAGAGGGAGGGAGGAGAATAGGAGGTGGTGGCTAAAGCTGCAGCCTATCAACCACGAGTCTCCCCTCCTATTTATAGAGAGCTACCAAAAACCCTAGGGCTCCTGCCTTAGTGGGTATTGGATCTCCATCCAATTACCCACTAACCTTACATTATTGGATCTCTATCCAATAATATCTTTAGGCCTCTAATTGGGTCTTAATCAAGGAGCCCATCAGCATAGGGTCTCATCTAATGAGAATATGGGCTAATTGAATCTCCATCCAATCCTCTATTCGTTGAAGCATCCACCATATGTGTGTGACCCTCTAGGCCCGATATCGAGCTGGTCGTGAGTCACTCCCATCAGAACTCCTTCTGATATAGTGAATTATTATCTCCATAATAATTCAATCGACTCATCGACTATGGATGTACTTCTCCCCTTTTATCATCAACAAAAAGAGAAAAAATAAATGAGTAAGCAAGGAAGAGAGTGATATCAATGTGCCAATGAAGGATATTATTAAAAAAATCATATGGCATAAATCTTACATCTTTCAAATAATCAATAAGGAAAAACTAAAAGATTCAACATGCCTAATTCTTTTAGAAGATCAAGAAATAAGTGCATGGCCTACGAATTGACATATTTCAGAAGTACTTTATATCTATTTTGCAACATACAAAGTTAGCATCAGCATATGCAATTAAATCAAAAATTTTAGATTTTGGATATCATAATTCTAGATTTGAAGTTCCTTTTAAGTATCTAAATTTTTTTTTACTGATTTATAATGAGATTATTTAGGATTAGACTGAAATCTTGTATAAAGTCTAACATTAAACATTATGTCAGGTCTAGTAGCAGTAAGATGCAGTAAGCTTCCAATTATACATCTATAAGTCTTTTGATCAAAGTATTCTCTTTTATTATCTATATCTAATTGAGTAAAAGTGCTTATTGGTGTATTAATGGTCTTAGCACTGTCTATGTGAAATATTTTTAATAAATCCAAAGCATACTTAGTTTGATTAATAAAAATTCCATCATTTAATTGCTTAATTTGTAATCCGAAGAAAAATGTTAATTCACCCATCAAACTCATTTTGAATTCTTGGCTCATACTTTTGGCAAATGATTCACATAAAGATCCATTTATAGAATAAAAAATAATATCATCAACATAAATTTAAATAATAAGAAAATTATTTTTAAAATATTTAATAAATTATATGGTATCGACCTTACCTTTTAAAAAATTATTTTGAATAAGAAAATAACTAAGTCTCTCATATGAAGCCCTAAGGGCTTGCATCAATCCATAGAGAGCCATAGATAATTTGAAAATATGGTTTGGAAAAAGTTCATTTTAAAATTCTAGTGGTTGTTCAACATAAACTTATTCAGAATTAAAATCATTAAGAAAAATACTTTTGACACCCATTTAAATCATAAAATTCTTAAAAATCATGATATTTAAATTAACCACCATGATCACTACGAATCAAAGAAATTATGAAACCTTTTTCATTTTAAAATTATTTGTAAAACTTCATAGAATATTTAAAATAATCACTTTTATGTGCCAAAAAGTATGTCCAAGTAAATCTACTATAGTCATCAATGATTACAAAGGCATATTTACTACCTTCTAGACTTGTGATATCAATTGATCCAAATAAATTCATATGAATCAATTATAATGGTCTAAATGTGTTCACTTAATTTTTGGGTTTAAAGCTAATATTTATTTATTTATTTAGTTGACATGCATTATAAATCTTATTTTTGACAAATTTAATTCTAGTATTCCTCTTACAAGTTCTTTAGTTATGATTTATGAAATATGTTTCATGCTTGTATCTCCTAATCTCCTATGCCAAAGCCATGCATCAACGCTTAAATCAATGATGAAAAATAGGTTTCATTATTGTCAAGATTAATGGTATAAATGCTATTATTCCTTAACGCAATCATGGATTTATTCTTACATGGTATGTCTATAATGCATGCATTATATTCAAATTTGATATTATATCTTTTATCATATAATTGACTAATGCTTAGTAAGTTATGTTTTAAGCCATCAACTAATAAAATATCTTTAATTAATAAGTTTGATTTGTTATCGATATTTTCAATATCGATAATCTTCCT
Source organism: Ensete ventricosum (assembly GCA_029747655.1). Lineage (NCBI taxonomy): Eukaryota > Viridiplantae > Streptophyta > Magnoliopsida > Zingiberales > Musaceae > Ensete > Ensete ventricosum. Next base: position 29,080,530 of record JAQQAF010000001.1, on the reverse strand, counting down.
TTTGTTGTTGTCACTAAATGTGACATACCCTCTGTTGCAACTAGTGAGCTTTAAAAATTATATTGGATCTCCGGTCATGTGGCTTGAGCATCCACTATCAAGATACCATCTTTTACTCCTAGCTCTTGGTTGAAGACATACCTACAAAAAAGAGGTGTTTACTTTATGTACTCATTTAATTTTGGGTCTTTTATGGTTAGATCTACCTCTTTTGACCTATGACATCAAGTCATTGATTGTTATTTTTGGAGCCCAAACTAATTTATGTGAGCTATATTTTTTTGAAAGAACGGGTATAAGAATAATGACCAACTCTTCCATAAAAGTTATATTTACTTTTGGGGGGAATATATAGTGTAAATTTTTTTATAAATTTTGTTGAGTGTTACTATCGAATCTCAGATTTTGATGATGAAATCAATTGATGAAGTTATGATCTAATCAATGTTTGAGAAAAGTGATGCAGGACTGACTATCTTCGATCATGAAAAGGTAAAACGATTGAAGAAAAAAATTAGATGTTGGACCAGAGTCAGAGATTGGGCATTGGGCCAAAAGAATCATACATTGCATCAAGATCAAATGTTGCGGGAGTCGACATATTGATGGATTGAGCAATACGTTGAAGAAGAGCATGATGCACCGAGAGTTTAGATGAACCAATGACATGACGGACAACACAAGATTTACGCTTTATACTCGTTTATGTTATGATCGTCATAGTTTAGGTCTTAATTGAGTTAGTTTTGGGTGTAACCATGCTAATTTAATTAAGGGCCCATTGGGGTTGATTTGGGCCTATTGGAAGGCCCATTTCAGTGACATGAAGTCAGGTTTGGTGGTGGCACCACCAGACCAAGCGATGGTACCGCCTAGAAGACATAATCTTCGAGACTATGTCAGGCGGTCGTACCGTGCAGACATAGTCTCCCAGACTGTGTCAGGCGATGGTACCACCCAAGCTGACAATACTATTGCTAGATTTCAGTCTCCAAGACTATTAAGCTGGCGGTACTGCTGCTAGAGCCCAATCTCTGAGATTGTCAGGCGATGATGGTACTGTCTATTAATAGCGATGGTACCACCCATTAATGGTGATGGTACCGCCATCACCTTGGAAACCCCAAAAATTAAAATTTAGCCCTACTTTTGAAGCCATTTGGGGCCTATAAGTACCCCACTCATTCTTGCTTGAGGGAGTAAGAACTGAGATAAAAAACTTATAATTCCAAGTGTGCAAATGTTGTTGTAATCTCTTGAGAGTTCCCCTCTTCTTAAAAGTTTAGAGTTCATTCTAAAGGAGGTGTGAGACTTTTAAAGATTCTCTCCTAAACCTGTGAAAAGGAGAAAGGGTTATAAAAGAATAGTTAATCTTCATCCATTGAAGAAAGCTCGTTAGTGAACGCCATTGGCATCAACAGAGGAGGAATCAAAAGTGGACGTAGGTCACGACGATTGAACCACTATAAGAGTTCTCTCTTATAAAGAACTTATAACCCCTTTTCACTTATGTGTCCCTCGCTTATGCCATAACTCAATGTTGAAGTCTTTCTCTGTAGCATTCAACTGTTCACTATATGCTTTACTTGCAACTTATACAATGTGTGATATTTCTTTCCATCAGCTATAATAAGAGAACCCTTACCGAGCTTCTATTACCCTATGTGAAATCTGTGGTGGGATATAGAAGGTAAAGACTTTTGTATATGAACAAATACTAGTAGGCCGTCATAGACAGTGGAATCAAATAGAAATCACAATCAAATGAACATCAAGATTTATGTGGAAAACCCCTCCAACTCGAAGGGTAAAAATCACGGGATAAACCAGAAAAAGTCCACTATCAAAATAATGAATATACAAATCTCAAGGCTTCTTGCCCAAACCCAAGCAACAGCCACAAGAGAATCACAGGGATACAAGGACTATATTACTATGCACAATATCCAAAACTTCCCAAGTGATCACAGTAAGAATCCACTACAAACTGATCTAACATGAGATATGGATGATTGAGAATAATTTTTCTCTATCATTATCTTCTTTTCTTTCCTGGATCTCTTATTTTTTGCTCTCTACTGTCAATCTACAGCCTTCTTTTTCTCTCCCACATTCACAGTCGTCACTATCCACTTTTCCACAACCCCTAGCCACCAAATCTAGGGTTTAAGTTAAAATAAATAAAGATTAAGACTGTGGGCTTCACTAAAGCCCATTATGGGTTGAATCTGGGCCATTTGCCCATCTGCCGAATAACCTCCCCCTTAAGTCCATAAAGGACGCTGTCCCATAACTCCTCAATGTGAAGCTATGCCGACTAGCTATCGGTACATCTCATGTTTCTCTTTCGGTAAAGTCTTTATCAATATGTTTGTCCCATTATCATCTGTGTGAATTTTCTGAAGCTGTAACTGCTTCTTTTCAAGTACATTTCTGATCTAGTGATATCTAACATTTACATGCTTTGACTTGGAATGAAATGTTGGGTTCTTATATAAATAGATGACACTCTAGCTGTCACAATACACCACATAATTTTCTTGTTTCAGCCCAAATTCTTATAAGAATCCTTTCATCCATAATATTTCTTTGCAAACCTCTATAGTAATAATATATTCTGCCTCTGTGGTGGAGAGAGCAATACATCTTTGCGATCTGGATTGCCATGACACAGCTCTCCCTGCAAAAGTAAGTATAAAACCTGATGTGAACTTTCTTGTATCAATATCTCTTGCCATATCTACATCTATATAATCTGTCAACACAGGTGGTCCACCTCCAAAGCTTAAACAAAATTTAGAACTTTCTCTGAGATATCTAAAAATCCACTTCACTACTGTCCAGTGCTCTTTGCCTGGATTTGTAAGAAATCTGCTAGCAACACCCACTATATATGCAATGTCTGGCCTCGTGCATACCATTGCGTACATTAAACTTTCAACTGCTGAGCATAAGGAACCTTTTGCATTTTCTCCTTTTCCTCATCACTTGACGAACTTTGCTCTGAGTACAACTTGGAGTGACTTGCAAGAGAAGCACTAACTAGCTTTGCATTGCTCGTACTGAACCTATCCAAAATCTTCTTAATGTATTTCTCCTATGATAACCAAATCTTCTTGTTTCTTCTGTCATGAGAAATCTGCATGCCTAGTATTTGCTTTGCTAGCCTCATATCATTCATTTCAAAAGACTCACTTAGTTCCTAAGGATAAACATGTCATCAACATAAAGTAAGCGAATAATAAAATCCTCGCCAAATCGTTTGATGTACACACAATGATCTAAAGCTGTTCTTTTATATCTATTTTCAACCATAAATGAATCAAACTTTTTATACCACTGTCTTGGAGCTTGCTTCAGCCCATACAAGCTCTTCTTCAACTTGCAGACAAGATTTTCTTTATCTTTGACTTTGAAGCCTTCTGGTTGCTCCATATAAATTTTCTCCTCCAAATCACCATGAAGGAAAACTGTCTTCACATCTAACTGCTCAATCTCCAAGTCTAGTTTAGCAGCAATACTAAGAGCAACACAGATAGAAAATATTTTAACAATAAGAGAAAAAATATCTTCATAGTCAATACCTATCTTTTGACCAAAGCCTTTTACAACCAATCTAGTTTTATACTTTGGTTGAGAACAATGTTCTTAAGTCTTCAACCTGAAAACACACTTGTTCTTCAAGGCCTTACTCCCATTTGGTAGTTGCACCAATCATATGTGTGGTTCTTCAGTAGAGAATCTATCTCTTCCTGTATAGCAAAAGACCACTTCTTTTTTTGCTCATTTTCAACTACTTCATGGTAACTCTCTAGTTCACCTACATTAGTAAGCATCACATACTCATATGTATAGTATCTTTTGGAAGGTTGACGTAGTCTAGAAGATATTTTTAACTAAGGTTTTATGAAAACTTGCTCTCTTTCTTCTTCCTGCTCAACATGTCCTGTAGGTAGATCAATATCTGGCTCTGCACAATCTTTCTGCATATCTCCCCCATCACCCTGATATATTGAAGGAATAACTGGGTCACAGTCTACAAATTCCTTCGCAGAAGTCTTAGCTGGTGCCTCATTCTTCAAATCCTTAATGGTTTGATCCTCAAAGAAGACATCTCTACTTCTGAACACCTTCTGCTTTTTTGGATCATAAAGCATGTAACCAAACTGATCATGCGAGTAGCCAAGAAAAATACACACTTTTGTCTTACCATCCAGCTTGGACCTCTCATTGTCTAGAACATGTGCAATGCATGACAACCAAATACTTTCAAGTGCTTATATGAGATATCCTTCCCTGACCATACATGCTCTACAACATCACCATATAGAGCTATACAGGGTGACAAGTTAATCATATTAACTGCAGTCCTTAAAGCCTCATCCTAAAATATTTTGGGTAGCTTGGCCTGTGAAAGCATATATTTGATTTTTTCCATGATGGTACGGTTCATCCTCTCTTCAATTGCATTATGATGAGGTGTACTAGAAACTGTCAATTCATGTTGGATGCTATGTGACCTACAATAATCATTAAACAATCTTGTGTACTCATCACCATTATCTGATTTTATGCATTTTAATTATCTTTCTGTCTCCCGCTCTGCATTGAAACTCCTTGAAGACATTAATAACTTAATCTTTGGTCTTCAAAGCATAGACCCAAACTTTCTTAGAAAAGTCATCTATAAAAGTGACAAAATAAAGTGCACCACTGATATTAGGAATATTAACAGACCCACAAGGAGTTTTTGTCCTCAAAGGACCACACACATCTGTATAGGCACAGTCCAAGACATGTATTGTTCTAGATAAAGTAGGACTAACAAAGGAAACTCTATGTTGTTTGCCATCCAAACAATCAATACAAGGGTTCAGACGTGTACCTCTGAGGTCTCACAATACCTCTTTATTAGAAAGAGCTTGCAGCCCCTTCTCGCTCATGTGTCTCAATCGTCTATGCCACAACTCCATGCTGAAGTCTTTCTCTATAGCATTCAACTGCTCACCACAAGCTTTAGCTTGTAATCTATATAATGTATGATATTTCTTCCTATTGAGAACCCTTACTGAGCTTCCACTACCCTTTGTGAAATCTGACATCAAAGTTTTCATCATCTAGTCTTCCAACTGAAATTAAATTCAGCTTTAAGTCAACCATATGCCTCACATTTTTAAACACAAACTTACAGCCAAAGTTGGTCTTTATATAAATATCACTCATGCCAATGATGTCTGTTGTGCCATAATTGCCCATCTTGACAACACTAAAATTTTTAGAACTATAAGTAGCAAATAACTCCCTTTGTAGTGCAGCATGATAAGAAGCACCTATGCCAATTATGCATTCGAGATCTTGGCATGCACAAGAAAAATATCATCAAAAGTAGATAAAATCAAATAATCACTACTTTGCACTATAGTTGTGTTATTCTCTTTTGACTATGTATGATATACTTCTTTCCCCTTTTCCTTGTTCTTCTTAGGTTGCTTGCACTGATTCTTATAATGTCCTTTCTTACCGTAATTGTAGCAAATAATATATTTTCTTGATCTGGACTTGCTTCTACCCATGCGTGAACCACTTCTATCCTTTGACTTTGACTTTCCTCTGTTCTCTGAGACAAGTGCTTGTGAATCAATCTGAGAAGTTGCTGAATTCTTTCTCCTCATCACCTTGTTCAACAAATTATTTGTTACTTGACTCATAGTGACAATACCATCTGGTGTAGAATTACTGAGGTAAACCACTAGTGTCTCCCAACTTTCTAGCAAAAAACTGAGAAGTAACAATTCCTACAACTCATCATCAAGAGATATTTTCATAGAGGATAACTGGTTAGTAATACTCTCTGCATTTCATTCAAATACTTAGGAATAGAAGTGCTCTCTTTATATTTAAGGTTCACAAGTTTTTTGATCAGAAAAGCTTTGTTACCAGCCGTTTTTCTTTCATATAGATCTTCCAACTTTTTCCAAAGAGAGTAAGCAGAACTTTCAGTAGAAACATGGTGAAAGACACTATCATCTAGTTATTGTTGAATAAAGTAAATTATTTTTCGATCTAATATCTTTCACTCATCATCTATCGTAGTTGCTGATTTTGCACTATCCCCTTGCAAAGGTCTATACTGTTGGAAAACCTCAGCGGGTGCATCACATGCGCAGCGGAAATCAAAATAAAAATAGATTTCTCACGCAGATCAAATCGTCGTGCAAAAGATTGAGGCCGCGAGAAAAATCACAAAAATAAAAAAAATCACGATGTGTGAGAGATTGATTTTACCTAGGGAGATCGTATATCCCTATATTCCAGATCCGGATGGAGAAGATGAAGGAGGTCAAGTGTCATCCTCTCTAGCGATATCCACATGATGGATCTCTGCAGCGAAACTCCTCCAATCTGATCTCACAACTCTTGCCCAAAGGGAGGGAGGAGAATAGGAGGTGGTGACTAAAGCTGCAGCCTATCAACCATGAGTCTCCCCTCCTATTTATAGAGAGCCACCAAAACCCTATGGCTCTTGCCTTAGTGGGTATTGGATCTCCATCCAATAACCCACTAACCTTGTATTATTGGATCTCTATCCAATAATCTCCTTAGGCCTCTAACTGGGCCTTAATCAAGGAGCCCATCAGCTTAAGGTCTCATCTAATGAGAAAAGGGGCTAATTGGATCTTCATCTAATCCTCTATTCGCTTAAGCATCCACCATATGTGTGTGACCCTCTAGGCCCGATACCGAGCTGGCCGTGAGTCACTCCCATCATAACTCCTTCTGATATAGTGAATTATTATCCCCATAATAATTCACTCGACTCATCGACTATGGACGTACTAGGCCACTACGCCATAGTCCCCAAACGGTACACGAGGGATCAAATCTATCGGACCTATCTGTCCATAGTTACCATGTATTTATAATCCCTTATCCAAATAATATCCCAGAGACCGTATATTGGACATGGTATCGTCAGGTCACATACGAAATCAGTTTGTCTTGCTCTATTCGGATTCTACCGGAGAACTCCTCTCTCAATCCGAATGACCCTGGCCACGGATTTGTCTAAGCAAGCACATATGAGATATTCCTCTCATGATACCGAGAGTGGATGATCCTCTATTGACACTTAATTGCCTTCGTAAGGTTGGCTACCAATCCCGATAACCAGTTGTACCAGATCTGGAACTTTCCAAACTTATAAGTCTGTCGTCAAAGAAAGGAGTACTCATACGAGGCATCATTGGTGTCTCAAGTCTAAGGACCAGATACACAATTGGGACTATGGAATCACTGTCTGACATTAGGTATCATTAACCATACAGTATTCCATAAGCGGATCAATCAGTGAACTCATTCTCCAATGAGCACATGTACTATATCCTTAGTGTCTCCACACGAGTGGCTATGAGACCAGCCGCCTCCATCATATGGATGAGTATATAGTACACCGATCTATCTGGTTATCTCAATGTCCCTCTTGAGTAACCTATGACCGGGATTATTTAGGATATGTGTTTAAAGGTGAATCGATCTCATTATCGTGATCTCATCATGATCCGACTCCCATTGCACAGAACCAAGGACATCACAATATATATGTAACAGATAATGTGAGAATATGCCAATATTAATCATAAGCAAAAAGATCATACAGTGTATCACACGCGCCATCACTCACGTGATTGGCTTGCAGGGCACTTGTAACCAGCACATACAAGTCCTTACAATACAGGAGATCTTCCATTCTTGGTTTTCATATCATTCAATTATTTTCGTTCAAGCTAATCATGCAAGAAACATTACCAGCCTCCATGTTCGAATACACAAGTTAAATGCCACCAAAATCCTGCTCTGATACCAGTTGATGAGATATAGAAGGTAAAAAATTTTGTATACGAATAAATACTAGCAGATTGTCACACACAGTGGAATCAAATAGAAATCACAATCAAATGAACACCAAGATTTACATGAAAAACCCCTCCAACTCGAAGGGTAAAAGCCACGAGATAAACCAGAGAAAATTCACTATCAAAATAATGAATATATAGATCTCAAGGCTTCTTGCCCAAACCCAAGCAACAGCCACAAGAGAATCATAGGGATATAAGGACTATATTACTATGCACAATATCCAAAACCTTCCCAAGTGATCACAGTAATAATCTATTACAAACTGATCTAACCCGAGATATGGATGATTGAGAATAATCTTTCTCTGTCATTGTCTTCTTTATTTTCCTAGATCTCTAGTTTTATGCTCTATACTATCAATCTGCAGCATTCTTTCTTTCTCCCACGTTCACAACCGTCGCTACCCACTTTTCCCCAACCCCTAGCCACCAAATCTAGGGTTTAGGTTAAGATAAATGAAGATTAGGGCTATGAGCTTCACTAAAGCCCATTATGGGTTGAATCTGGGTCATTTGCTCATCTGCTATCAAAATCTTCATCATCTAGCCTTCCAACTAAAATTAAATTTAGTCTCAAGTCAATCACATGCCTCATATTCTTAAGCACTAACTCGTCTATGTCGATGATGTCTGTCGTGCCATAATTACTCATCTTGACAATACAAAAATTTTCAGATTTATAGGTAACAAAGAACTCCCTCTGTGGTGTAGCATAGTAAAAAGCACCTGTGTCAATCACCCACTCGAGATCCTGACACACACAAGAAAAAATATCATCAGAAGTAGACAAAATCAAATAATAACTACATTGCACTATACGTGATATATTATCTTTTGACTTTGTAGGCTCTACTTTTTTCTTGCTCTTCTTAGGTTGCTTGTATTGATTCTTGTATGTCCTTTCTCACTACAATTATAGCAAATAATATCTTTTTTTGATCTTGATTTTCTTCCACCTATACGTGAACCACTTCTATTATTAGACTTTGACCTTCCTCTATTATCTGAGACAAGTGTTTATGAATCAATCTAAAATATTATTGAATTCTTTCTCCTCAACTCCTCATTCAATAAACTGCTTGTTACTTAGCTGATGGTGACAATACCATCTAGGGCAGAATTGCTAAGGGAAACCACGAGTGTCTCCTAATTTTTTAATAACAAGCTAAGAAGTAACAATGCTTGTAGCTCATCACCAAGAGATATTTTTATAGAGAAAAACTGATTGTGATACTCAGTATTTTATTTAAATGCTCAACAATATAAGTACCCTCTTTATAGTTCAGGTTCATAAGTTTTTTTTATCAAGAAAGCCTTATTACTAACTATTTTTATCTCATAGAGACCTTTCAACTTTTCTAAAAAAGAATGCACATAACTTTTAGTAGAAACATGGTGAAAGACACTGTCATAGAGCCACTATCGAATGAACCCTATAGTTTTTCGATCTAACTTCTTCCACTCATCATCTATCATAGTTGCAGGCCTTGCACTATCCTTTTGCAAAGGTCTAGACAAATTATTACAATATGAGAGATCTTCTATTCTTGGTTTCTGTATCATCTAATTATTTTCGTTCAAGCTAACCATTCAGGAAACACTATCGACCTCCTTGTTCATACACAAAAATTTATTATCATCAAAATCCGCTATGATACTAGTTGATGGGATAAAAAAACTTATGTATGAATAAATACGTGCAAGCTATAACACGCAGTAAAAAAATTAAATAAAAATCACAATCATATAGAATACCAAGATTTACGTGAAAAACCCAACACGAAGGAAAAAAATCATAAGGCAAGCTAGAGAATCAAATCCACTATAAAAATAATAAACATATAAATCTTGGAGTCTCTTGCCCAAAAAAAATTATCTAATTATTTCTATTCAAGCTAATCATGCGGGAAACACTATCGACCTCCATGTTCAAACATAAAAATTTAATGTCATCAAAATTTGCTATGATACTAGTTGATGGGATAAAAAAACTTGTATATGAATAAATACGTGCAGGCTGTAACACGTAACAAAAAATTAAACAAAAATCACAATCACATAGAATACCAAGATTTATGTGAAAAACCCAACAGAAGGAAAAAAATTCATGAGGCAAGCTAGAGAATCAAATCCACTGTAAAAATAATAAACGTACAGATCTCAGAGTCTCTTACTCAGAAAAAAAATTACCTAACAATGACAAGAGAATAACAAGGATATATATATTACATCACGTTGCTATAAGCTCTCTTTCAATTCCATCCTGTTGAGAAAAACCTATTAAATGCAGAATAATAATTTTCCCTCTTTGTGCATCAAAATGTGTTCCTCACCAAAAGTACCAACTTGTTACAAACAGTAGATATTAACCAAAATAAAATACACAGCAGAATAATAGATCAATCATAAAGTGAGACACTAGATTTTTAATGTGAAAAACCCAATGCGAGAAAAACCACCGTTCGATCTCTAGAATAACTATCACCAAACTTTCACTATCACCAAATAGGATAAGAAGTTTACAATGAAACTTCTCTAGAATAACTAGAAGATCATAATGACATCAAGAACATATATCTTGATTCACCAATAGCATAACATCATCAATATTAATGGATCTCACAATAGGAAAGATCAAAATTTAATAAGTGGATATATCAAAAAACCATCATAGAGAGGGTAAACCAAAGATCAATACTGTTAGGATTGTAGATCTGGTTGCAAAGATTCTTCACATAAAATTTGGATCAAAACTAACAAAGTTTTACCGTTCGATCCTCTTGCAAAAGTTTTTCCTCTCTCTCTTTTCTTTCTCTCTTCTTCTCGTCCAAAAGGTACGTTGCCGCCTCCTCCAAAAGGTACACTGTCACCTTTTTAGGTTAGGTTTTCCTCGTTTAACTTTTTTTTCCTTTTTTTTAAACAAATCAGATTTGGGCTAAATGCCCAAATATCCAGTCCAAGCCCACCTATGTGTTGGACTCAACAATTCTCCCCCTCCAGCTCATATGGTGGGCTGCTCTCTGTCTACATGTTTCAAGCTTCTCTTTAGGCAAAGACTTTATCAACATATATGAACCATTCTTATCGGTATGCACCTTTTCTAAGTATAATTCTTTCATCTCAAGCACATCACGGATCTAGTGGTATCTTACATCAATATGCTTGGATCTAGAATGGTATGTTGAATTCTTGGAGAGGTAGATGACACTCTGACTGTCACAGTAAATAATGTATCCTTCCTGTTTCAAACCCAATTCATGCAGAAATTTTTTTATCCATAAAACTTTCTTATATGCTTAAGTAATTGCTATATATTCTGCTTCTGTGGTCAATAGAGCAACACAATTTTGTAATTTAGACTGCCAAGAGACTGCTCCCCCTGCAAAAGTCATCAAGAACCTTAAAGTGGATTTCCTGAAATCAACATCACCTGCCATGTTTATATCTGTGTAACCCTCTAGCACATGTTTACCAATGCCAAAACATAAACTCAACTTGGTAGTATCTTTTAGATATCTTAATATCCATTTTACTGCTGCCCAATATTTCTTACCAGGATTAGAGAGAAATCGGTTGACAACTCCAACTACATGAGCTATATCTGGTCTAGTGCAAACCATATCATACATCAAACTGCCTACTGCAGATGAGTAAGACACTCTGGATATTTCTTCTTTTTCTTTCTCATTTATAGGACATTGTTTCGAACTCAGCTTGAAATGACCTACAAGTGGAGAACAAACTGCTTTGGCTTTATTCATGTTGAATCTTTCAAGAACCTTTTCAATGTAGGCCTCCTGAGACAACCAATTCTCCATTCTTTCTATCACGAAGAATCTTTATGCCAAGAATTTATCTCGCCGATCCTAAGTCTTTCATAGCAAAAGACTTACTTAGTTCCCTCTTAAGCTTTTCAATTTTACCAGCATCATGACCAATAATTAGCATATCATCAACATATAGCAGAAGAATAATGAAATCATCATCTAAAAACTTCTTTGTAAACACACAATGATCAGATGTGATTTTATTATACCCTTGGCTCATCATAAAGGAATCAAAGTTTTTGTACCACTGCCTAGGTGCCTGTTTGAGTCCATATAAGCTTTTCTTAAGCTTACACACTAGATTTTTTTTTTCGTTTGACTTTGAAACCTTCTGGTTGCTCCATATAAATTTCTTCTTCCAAGTCACCATATAAAATACAGTTTTTACATCAAATTGCTCAACTTCTAAATTCAAGCGGGCAGCTAAACCAAGAACAACTTGAAGAGATGATATTTTTTTTACCATAGAAGAAAATATTTCTTCAAAGTCAATACCCTTCTTCTGACTGAATCCTTCCACAACTAATCGTGCCTTATATCTTTGTTGTGAGCTGTTATTTTCAGTCTTCAATTTATAAACTCATTTATTCTTGAGAGCTTTCTTCCCTATAGGTAACTTTATTAAGTCATAGGTGTGATTCTCAAGCAAGGATCTTATATCTTCTTGCATGACTTTAACCCACTCATTCTTATGCTCATGTAGAATAGCTTATTGGTAAGTTTCTGGTTCTCCACTGTTAGTCAACATAACAGACTCATGTGGAGGATATCTTATAGATGGTCTTCGCTCTCTTATAGGTCTTCTCAATGGAATCTCATCTAGTGGTGGAGGTGCTTGCTCAGTAAATTTTTATCTATCTCCCCCTTGATCATCATGAATTATAGGTGGAGAAATTGGGCCCAAACTCCAAGGAAGATAAACAAAGGTATCTTGTTTCTCAACATATACACCATCTTCAAATAATTGGTCTTCAAGAAACATGACATCTCTGTATCTAATAATCTTCTTGTTTACTGGATCCCATAATCTGTACCCAAACTCTTCATGACCATATCCTAAGAAAATATATGCTTTTGCCTTATTACTAAGCTTGGACCTCTCATTTTTAGGAATATAAACAAATGCTTTACACCTAAAGACTCTCAAGTGATCATAAGATACATCTTTCTCTTTCCATATTCTCTTTGAAACATCACCATTCAGAGGAACTGATGGAGAAAAGTTTATCAGATCAACTGTAGTTTTCATAGCCTCCTCCCATAAAGACTTAGGTAGCTTGGTATGAGAAAGCATGCACCTAATCGTTTCTTCATTAGTTCTGTTCATCATTTTTGCCACACCATTCTGCTGAGGAGTTTTAGGAGCTATCTTTTCAAGCCTGATACCATGAAACCTACAATAATTCTCAAAAGGACCATTGTACTCCCACCATTATCTGCTCTAACACACTTCGGTTTTCTTCCTGTTTCTCTTTCAACACTGGCATGAAACTCTTTGAAAGTATCGAGTACCTGGTCTTTATATTTCAAAGCAAAAGCTCAAACTTTTCTAGAATGGTCATCAATTAAAGTAACAAAATAAAGAGCACCTCCAAGAGTTCTAGTTTACATAGTGCAAACATTAGTATAAACTAAGTCAATAACATTTAATGTTCTGGATGATGGATAAGTATGAAAGATAACTCTGTGTTTTTCCAGCTAAGCAATGATCATAAGATTTAAGAGATGTACCTTACAACTTTGGTAAGAACTGCTTTTTAGCAAGAGTTTGAAGTCCTTTCTCGTTGATATGACCAAGCCTTTTACGCCAAAGATCTATGCTTTCATCCTTTCTGATTGCATTAATATCTCCTTTGTGTAGCTTAGCCTCCATGACATAAAAAGAGTTTTACTTCTTTCATCTCGCCACAATCACCAAAATAGTGCATAAATCCCTCATCATCATGTTTCCCTGTAGATATCAAGTTAAGATAAATATCTAGAACATGTCTTACATCTTTGAGTATCAATTTGCTCCCAATACTGGTCTCCAAGCAAATATCTCCAATACCCATAATCTTAGATGTACCACTGTTTCCCATTTTGACATTACCAAAATCATCAACAGTGTAAGACCTGAAGAAATCACCATGAAAAGTAACATGAAAAGAAGCACCAAAGTCAATTATCCCGTTACTGTCCTGAGTTACAAGACTGACATATCCATCATCACAAATAATAACAATATCACCTTCAATAGCAATTGTATTAGTCTCTTTATCATTTTTCTTTCTTTTATTTTGTTCTTTCTTCTAGAACCTACATTATTTCTTCATGTGACCTGGCCTGTTGTCGTGAAAACACTTGATATCTCTTATGGACTTAGATCTTCCTATATAACCATGTGGATTCCTACTATGACTTCTTTCACGTCTTTATTATTTTTCAATAACAAGTGAACTAGAAGAAAATTCTCCTTATTCTTTCCTTCTGGCCTCTTCATTCAGCAAACTATCTTTAACCATATCTATAGTTATATTTCCCTCTGGCGTGGAGTTAAAAATTGTCACAACATATGTTTCCCAACTTTTTGGTAAATAACTAAGGAGTAACAATCCTTACATCTCATCATCTATATTCATTTTTATAGTAACCAGCTTGTTTGCAAGACTCCGAAATAGGCTTATGTGCTCAATAATATTACCACCATCTTTATACTTTAAATTGACAAACCTTCTGAGGAGAGAAATTCTGTTTCCCACTATCTTCTTTGCAAAAGAGATTTTCTAACCTTTGCCAAACAACATCAACTCTGGTTTCATCAGAAATATGCTCATGCAAATTTATATCCATCCATCTTCTAGTATAGGCAATAACTTTTCTATGTTGTACTTCTCATTCTTCATCATCCATAGCAGAAGGTTTTACTTTAACTTTGATGTGCTTATACAAATCTTTACAATAAAATAAATCTTCCATCATCCACCTCCAAGTGGAATAATTTGATGAGTTCAATTTAATCATACATCTGACTCTTCAATTTCAATCACACAAGAAAAATTATACCAAATAACTTGTGCTTTGATACCACTTGTTGGGAAAAGCCTATTAAATGTGGAATAATACTTTTCCCTCTTTGTGCATTAAAATGGGTTCCTCACCAAAATTACCAACTTGTTACAAACATCACATATTAACCAGAACAAGATACACAGCAAAATAATATATCAACCACAAAGTGAGACACCATATTTTTAATGTAAAAAACTCAATGCGAGAAAAATCACGGGACCGTAGTCCACCCAAACTTTCACTATCACCAAATAGGATAATATGTTTATAATAAAACTTCTCTAGAATAACTAGAGGATCACAATGACATCAAGAACATATATCTTGGTTCATCAATAGCATAACATCATCAATATTGATGAATCTCATAATAGGAAAGATTAAAATTTACTAAGTGGATATATCAGAAAACTATCATAAAGAGGATAAACCACATATCAATACTGTTAGAATTATAGATCTGATTGTAAAAAAATTTCATATAAAATTTAAGTCAAAACTGATGAAGTTTTATCGTTCAATCCTCTTGTCAAAGCTTTCTTTTCTTATCTTTTCTTTTTCTCTTATTCTGACTGTACAATTTGCACGTTTCAACCGCTGCCTCCTCCAAAAGGTACTCCGTCACTTTTTAGGTTAAGTTTTTTTCTTTTTCTTTTTCTTTTTTAATAAATTAGATTTAAACTAAATATTAAAATATTGGGTTCAAGAGCACCTATGAACTGGACCCAACGTATCCTAGCCACCATAAGATCAAATTAAAAAAGAGGATCTAGTTCAAAAGAAAATATATTTAATTATTGATATGAGTTATGGATTATTAAGACGGATCATGAACTGAATCATTCACCCAACAATATGATGGTGAGGATCTTACCAATTCTAGTTGGAATTTTAGAGCACTCATTACTTATTATCTTTGGAATGTCTACTTTTAAAGGTGCTAAGAGACACCCTTTTTTCTTTTTTTTTGGTATTGTTAGAGCTATATGCTATATAGCGTAAACAATTTAGTCTGTCTGAAGTGGGAAGAAAGCAGATTCTCATAACCGACTCCAAACTTGACTTAAGATGATATAAATTCAAGAATGACAACTCTTGCTTTGTAAGATGGAAATTAAGGAGTTGACTTTGTGATTGGATCAAGATATGGAGCTTATAAGCTGATAGACTGCACCTTTCTTTCTAAAATCAATTGTCTTCGAACTGAATTGTTGGCCATCGAAAATGGATTGGAGCATGGCCTATAAGAGTGGTTGAATCGGATGCAAAAAATATTTATCAAAGTCCTGAATTTAAATGAAGAACCACTCTCGATAATGTGTGTAAAGAGAATATTGGGATTAGCTCACTGTTTTTTGAACTTGCAAATTTTATCACATCTTTTGTGTGGGAATTATATTATCAATCGATTGATACGTTTTGTCCGAATGTCTAAATTCTGTGTTTTTGGTGGAATGATTGGCCAAAGGATCTATTTTTTTTTTTTCACTCGAAGGAGCATGATAATCTCTGTATTAGATTTTTACAGTAATTAATCCTTTCTTTCGAGGAAAGAAAACATCAGCAAAACAGAAGCACTTGCAAATTTCCCATGAGAAACTCTGTGGGAAATCTCTTACTTCAGCGTCTTATCTTGCTTATCATCTTCCATTCCTTTCCCTATAGAAGGGAATCTCGTGCATTCATCGTATATTTGTAAGACGAATTGTGGTCGATGGGAACAGGTGCACAATGTTGGGGATGACCCAGATTCAGTCTATAATGGGCTTTAGTGAAGCCCACAGCCCAAAACCTCACTTATAATAACCTAAAACCTAGATTAGGTGCCTAGGATTGAGATTAAGAGAGTAGCGACGGTTGAAAACGTGGGTGAGAGAAAGAAGACTACAGATTGACAGTAGAGGCCAGAAAATAAGAGATCCATAAAAGGGAAGAATACAAGGGCAGGAAAAGACTATTCTCAATCATTCAAATCTCAGGTTAGATCAGTTTGCAGTGGATTCTTACTGTGATCTCTTGGGAAGGTTTTGAATATTGTGCTTAGGATTATAGTTCTTATATCCCTGTGATTCTCTTGTGGCTATTGCTTTGGGCTTGGGCAAGAAGCCTCGAGATCTGTATATTCATTATTTTGATAGTGGATTTTCTCTAGCTTGTCCCGTGGTTTTTACCCTTCGAGTTGAATGAGTTTTCCACGTAAATCTTGGTGTTCATCTTATTGTGATTTCTATTTGATTCCGTTGTGTGTGACGGTCTGCTAGTATTTGTTCGTATACAAAGTTTATTTCTGTTTTATTCCCATCAACTGGTATCAGAGCGGGTTTTGGTGGCATTTAATCTTTTATATTTGAACATGGAGGCCGGTAATATTTCTCGCATGATTAGTTTAAATGGAAATAATTGGATGATATGGAAACCAAGAAAGAAAGATATCTTGTATTGTAAAGATTTGTATGTACCTTTGCAAGGGGACAGTGCAAAGCCCACATCTATAACAGATGATGAGTGGAAGAGGTTAGATCGAAAAATAGTTGGCTTTATTCGACAATGGCTAGATGATAATGTCTTTCACCATGTTTCTACTGAATGTTCTGCTTACTCTCTTTGGAAAAAGTTAGAAGGTCTTTATGAAAGAAAAACGACTGACAACAAAGCTTTTCTGATTAGAAAACTTATGAACTTAAAATATAAAGAGGGTACTTTTATTCCTGAGTATTTGAATGAAATGCAAAGTATTACTAACCAGTTATCCTCTATGAAAATGTCTCTTGATGATGAGTTGCAGACATTGTTACTTCTCAGTTCTTTGCCAGAAAGTTGGGAGACACTAGTGGTTTCCCTCAGTAATTCGGCACTAGATGATATTATCACCATGAGTCAAGTAACAAACAGTTTATTGAATGAGGAGTTAAGGAGAAAGAATTCAGCAACTTCTCAGATTAATTCACAAGCACTTGTCTCAGAGAACAGAGGAAGGTCAAGGTCAAAGGATAGAAGTGGTTCACGCGTGGGTAGAAGCAAGTCAAGATCAAGGAAAGATATTGTTTGGTACAATTATGGTGAGAAAGGACATTACAAGAATCAGTGCAAGCAACCTAAGAAGAACAAAAAAAGCGGGAAAGAAGTGGAGCATACAGAGTCAAAAGATAATATCACAACTACAGTACAAGGTAGTGATTATTTGATTTTGTCTACTTCCAATGATTTTTTTTTTGTTGTGTGTGCCAGGATCTCGAGTGGATAATTGATACAGGTGCTTCTTATCATGCTACACCACGGAGGGAGTTCTTTGCTACTTACAGGTCTGGAAATTTTGGTATTGTCAAGATGAGCAACTATGACACAACAAACATCATTGGCATGAGAGATATCCATATAAAGACCAACCTTGGTTGCAAGTTGGTGCTTAAGGATGTGAGACATGTGATTGACTTAAGATTGAATTTAATTTCAGTTGGAAGGTTGGACGATGAAGACTAAAGCTAATGGAAGCTCAGTAAGGGTTCTCTTATTGTAGCTAATGGGAAGAAATGTCATATATTGTACAGATTGCAGGATAAAGATTGTGGTGAGCAGTTGAATGCTACAGAGAAAGACTTCAGTATAGAGTTGTGGCATAGGCGACTGAGACACATGAGCGATAAAAGGCTGCAAGAACTTTCTAAGAGAGAGGTATTGCCATACCTCAGAGGTATACGTTTGAACCCTTGTATTGATTGTTTGGCTGGTAAACAACATAGATTTTCCTTTGTTAGTCCTGCCTTATCTAGAAAAATGCATGCCTTGGATCGTGTCTATACAAATGTGTGTGGTCCTTTGATGACAAAAACTCATGGTGGATCTGTTAATGTTCCTAATATGTGCACTTTATTTTATTACTTTTATAGATGACTTTTCTAGGAAAGTTTGAGTCTATGCTTTGAAGACTAAAGATCAGGTTATTAATGTCTTCAAAGAGTTTCATGCTAAAGTTGAAAGGGAGACAAAAAGATAATTGAAATGTATAAGATCAGATACTGGTTGTGAGTACATAGGATTATTTAATGATTATTACAGGTCACATGACATCCAGCATGAGTTGACAGTCCTTGGTACACCTCAACATAATGCAATTACAGAGAGGATGAACTGCACCATCATGGAAAAGATAAGATGTATGCTTTCATAGGCCAAGCTACCCAAAAGGTTTTGGGATGAGGCTTTGAGGACTGCAGTTGATGTAATCAACTTATCACCATATACAGCTCTAGATGGTAATGTTACAGAGCATGTATGGTCAGGGAAAGATGTCTCCTATAGGCATCTAAGAGTGTTTGGTTGTCGTGCATTTGCACATGTTCTAAACAATGAGAGGTCCAAGCCGAATAGTAAGACAAAAGAGTGTATTTTTTTTTTGTTACTCACATGATCAGTTTGGTTACAGGCTTTGGGATCCAGAAAAGCAGAAGGTGTTCAGAAGTAGAGA
The DNA here is from genome assembly GCA_029747655.1 of Ensete ventricosum. Lineage (NCBI taxonomy): Eukaryota > Viridiplantae > Streptophyta > Magnoliopsida > Zingiberales > Musaceae > Ensete > Ensete ventricosum. The sequence goes on along the minus strand of JAQQAF010000001.1, from coordinate 29,061,271 downwards.
TGTTGTCTTCTTTAAGGATCAAATCATTGAGGATTTGAAGAAGGAGGCACCAGCTAAGACCTCTGCAGAGGAATTTGTAGACTATGACCCAGTTATTCCTCCAGTATATCATGGTGATGGGGGAGATGTGTAGGAAGATGGTGCAGAACCAAATGTTGATCTACCTGCAGGACATGTTGAGCAGGAAGAAGAAAGAGAGCAAGTTCCCACAGAACCTCAGTTAAGAAGATCTTCTAGACCACGTCAACCTTCCAGAAGATATTCTACAGATGAGTATGTGATGCTTACTGATGCAGGTGAACCAGAGAGTTACGAGGAAGTAGTTGAAAGTGAGCAGAAAAAGAAGTGGTTATTGCTATGCAGGAAGAGATGGATTCTCTGCAGAAGAACCACACATATGATTTGGTGCAACTACCAGAGGGAAATAAGGCCTTGAATAACAAGTGGGTTTTCATATTGAAGACTCAAGAATATTGTTCTCAACCAAAGTATAAAGATAGATTGGTTGTGAAAGGCTTTGGTCAAAAGGAATGTATTGACTTTGAAGAAATTTTTTCTCCTGTTGTTAAAATGTCTTATATCGATGTTGCTCTTGGTATTGCTGCTAACCTAGACTTGGAGATTGAACAGTTAAATGTGAAAACAGCTTTCCTTCATGGTGATTTGGAGGAAATTTATATGGAGCAACAAGAAGGCTTCAAAGTCAAAGGTAAAGAAAATCTTGTCTGCAAGTTGAAGAAGAGCTTGTATGGGCAGAAGTAAGCTCCAAGACAGTGGTATAAAAAGTTTGATTCATTTATGATTGAAAATAAATATAAAAGAACAGCTTCAGATCATTGTGTGTACAACAAATAGTTTGGTGAGAATTTTATTATTTTCTTACTTTATGTTGATGACATGCTTATCCTCGGAAAAGATATGTCTATGATTGACAGGTTGAAGAAGGACATGAGTGAGTCTTTTGCAATGAAGGACATGGGGCCAGCAAAGTAAATACTGGGCATGCAGATTTCTCGTGACAGAAGAAAGAGAAAGATTTGGTTATCACAGGAGAAATACATTGAGAAGGTATTGGATAGGTTCAGTATGAGTAATGCAAAGCCAGTTGGTTCTCCTCTTGTAGGTCACTTCAAGTTGTGCTCAGATCAGAGTCCGTCAAGTGATGAAGAGAAGGAGAAAATGTAAAATGTTCCTTATGCTTCAGCAGTTGGAAGTTTAATGTACGCAATGGTATGTACGAGGCCGGACATTGCATATGCAGTGGGTGTTACTAGTAGATTTCTTGCAAATCCAGGTAAAGAGCATTGGGCAATAGTGAAGTGAATTTTTAGATATCTCAGAGGAAGTTCTAAAGTTTGTTTAAGCTTTGGAGGTAGACCACCTGTATTGACAGGTTACACAGATGCAGATATGGCAAGAGATATTGACATAAGAAAGTCCACGTCAGGTTTTGTACTTATTTTTACAGGGGGAGCTGTGTCATGGCAGTCCAGATTGCAAATGTGTATTACTCTCTCTACCACAGAAGCAGAATATATTGCTGCTACACAAGTTTGCAAAGAAATATTATGAATGAAAGGATTCTTACAAGAATTGAGGCTAAAACAAGAAAACTATATGGTGTATTATGACAGCCACAGTGCCATCCATTTATGCAAGAACCCAATATTTCATTCCAAGTCAAAGCATATAGATGTCAGATACCACTGGATCAGAAATGTGCTTGAAGAGAAGCAGTTACAGCTTCAGAAAATTCACACAGATGATAATGGGGCAGACATGTTGACAAAGGGCTTTACCGAAAGAGAGATAGGAGATGTGCCGACAGTTGGTCGGCATGGCTTCACATTGAGGAGTCATGAGACATCCTCCCTTATGGGCTGAAGGGGGAGATTATTGGGCAGATGGCCCAGATTCAACCCATAATGGGCTTTAGTAAAGCCCACAGCCCAAAACCTCACTTATATTAACCTAAAACATAAATTAGGTAGCTAGGGTTGAGATTAAGATAGTAACCACGACTGAAAACGTGGGTGAGAGAAAGAAGACTGCAGATTGACAGTAGAGGCCAGAAAACAAGAGATCCAGGAAAGGAAAGAAGACAAGGGCAAGAAAAGACTATTCTTAATCATTCAAATCTCAGGTTAGATCAGTTTGCAGTGGATTCTTACTCTGATCTCTTGGGAAGGTTTTGGATATTGTGCTTAGGATTATAGTCCTTGTATCCCTGTGATTCTCTTGTGGCTATTGCTTTGGGCTTGGGCAAGAAGCCTTGAGATCTGTATATTCGTTATTTTGATAGTGGATTTTCTCTAGTTTGTCTCGTGGTTTTTTTCCTTCGAGTTGAAGGGGTTTTTCACGTAAATCTTGGTGTTCATCTGATTGTGATTTCTATTTGATTTCATTGTGTGTGACGGTCTGTTAGTATTTGTTTGTATACAAAATTTATTCATGTTTTATTCCCATCACACAACTCATGTTTTTATAGGACAATACCAATGTATGTAGTCCCACTCTCTTATCACTCGGCTAACCTTTAGTCATCTTATCTCGTACATTATTTTATATCAGATATATGCATAGGAATCAAAGCCTGCTTGTCGAGAGAAAAATAAAGACACTATGATTTAGTTGCATTGGAGGCAGGAATTTAGTTGGGCTTTTCGCATGTTAGTTGATCGGAAAGAAGGGAACACATGCAGAGGAACCACGTGATCTTTCTTGCCCTCTCCTGTGGGTTGTAGGACACCCACGTCCATGGAAGGAGGAGATAAGTGGAAGGAGAGGGAGAGGGAGAGGGAGAGAGAGAGTGTGTATGCATTCTTGTATGCTCTCTCTTCCTGTTATTTTTGGAAGATAGGATTTAGATATAATTTTTCTAATTGAATATGAAAATCAAGTAGGTTAGTTAGATGACAGTCTTTTGTTAATGAGAAATTGATGATGATATTTGTTGGTAAGTGTTGATTCTCTCCTCTATCAATGATAGCCCTATGAGGTTTATCAACCTCGGTGATCGTGCTCTCGAGCAGCACTCACCATTTCTCATCGGGGTGCTCTTTCCACCTCTTCCACTGCCGGCCCCACACTGTTATGCCAGTGTCCTACCAAGTGCTCCTCCATCGGATCTGCACCCGTAGCACAGATCTGATCAATTCCTCTTCTTTAGCCGCATCTGTGAAAGCCGACGTGTGGAGAGAAACTATTCCTCACATATCTTGTTGTCGCCTCTGTCACCACTGCTTCCCACGTAGCCACCTCTGTCGTAGCCAAGCGGTTACCAGCCGTCGCTGTCGCACCGGCTCCTGCCGTCGGCCACCTGACGTTGCCTTCCCTGTGGCAGTAGTCGCCCCCCTGCCATCCTTAACCGTCGGTTGCTGTCTTCTTCTAATCGCGCCCTCTACCGCTAGTCCTCGACCTTTCTTCGTCGTCAGCTTCTCCTCGGCAGCTGCTTTCAACCGCCGTGGTAGCGGCTGCTCTCATCTTCTTCCTTCTGTCGCAGTCGCGCTTCTGCTGCAACCACCGCTGCCGATCGCCCTAGCCGCAATGGTCGTTTCCTCCCCTGCGTCCTCCTTTGCCACCGCAAGCGTCTCCACTCTGCATTGCTATCGACGACGCCTGCTCCCACCATAATCTTCTTTCTGCAAGAGAACGACGCCGCTCCCACCGCTCTATCCTTCGGCCTCCTTTGCCTTTTCCCCTGTGCCAAGAATTACAGTCGCAACCCTTATCGGCCACAGTTGCGGCCTTCTCATTCAGCCCCCATCAGCCGCCAACAGCTTGCCTTCCTTGCTGCCGCCACTGCTATCTCTTCCTCCTCTGCCCCTCCCGGCGTTGCAACCTTCTCTGCCGAGAGCTCCCCTTCCTCCCTTGCTGCTCCTTTGCTCATCGCTGGTCGTGCCAATCGTCCTCGATCCCACCAGTGTGCGTAGTAGCGAAAGGATCGCTACCACTGCTGTAGTGCACCGTGCCTTGCTGCTGCTGTCATCTCCCCCTTCCTCCTCTGCTTCAATCTTTCAGCCACCAGCACAACTCCCCATGCTGCTGCCCCACCCTTCACAGCAAGATCAGTTGCTTTCACAACCAAGCCTTCCTCTGCAGTAGCATCGGCCTCCTCTATTTCTTCTTCCCTCTGTCGTAGTCGTGCTTCTACCGCAACCGCCACTGCCAATGGCTCCAGCCGTAGCAGCCATTGCTGCCCCTGAAGCCTTCTCTGCTGCTGCTCTGTTCCTTCCCCTCCAATCTGTGGCTGACTTCTTCTGTGGCCGCTCCTCCACCTTTTTGACGGTTCTGTCTCCTCTGTCGAGGGTTACTCTCCCTCCCTTCCAACCGCCAGGGCCGCATCGCCATCTGGGACGTTCGCTTCCACCATATGTCCTCTGGATTGACTCGACGCTGCCTCCAGCCACAACATCTTCAACGTCGGCGGTCATCTATTGTCTCCCTCCTGCGGCCACTCATCGTCGTCTTTCGGGAGGGCCGATCCTCCTCCCCCTCTCCGCTATTCCATCGGCGATCGCGGCCTCTCCCGACTGCTGATTCCTCTGCATCAACACTGAGAGATTTCCATCGATTGTGGCTACCTCGTGCTGCCGCAGCCCGCGATCGGTGCAGACGCTTGCCTAAAGCAAGATCTCTTCTCACCTCTGCATCAAACTCGGTCAGACACTGTGATCAGAAACAGAGCAACCTTTGCTTACTGTCGTCGAATCTGATCTATGACCAACGGTTCCTTCCCTTGCTAATTCCGCGGAGTCCTCTAGGCCCCACCCTTCTGCAGCATTCTACCGCGCTCAGCAGCAATCAGTTTCTCGCTCATTTGTCGTGAAGCCCGCAGCTGCTGTAATCTCGGCCAATCTCTCTTTCGCTGTCCAGCGACAGCTTATGCACCATGCCTGCCCGTGCCATACCTCCTCTTCCAGCCATTCCTGCCATGCCTTCACTCTCCTTCTCAGCCAGGTTACATGGTTGCTGAAGTCGACCTTCACCATGGTTGACAACATAGCGGTATGTTTCCTTAGATTCATTGGCACCAGTTCAAGATCTGCATCATTCACAGGAGCTTGATCTTGCGGGGGCATGATAGTTCGATTTAATCATATTTTTGAACTTGGCTCCAGCAGAATCGTCTACTCTTTCTCAACCAGGTTAATATTATCGTTAAAGTCAACCGCCGTCAGATCTTCATCGTGGTTGATAGCACAACGGCTTCCAACTTGGCTCTAGCAGAATCATTTGTTTTTTCTCAGCCAGACTGACATCGTTGTCGAAGTCAACCGCCATCAGATCTTCATCGTAGTTGACAACACAACGGTCTCCCTCTCAGTCAGACTGACATTGCCATCAAAGTCAACCGTCATTTGTCATCGGTTCAAGATCGATGTCCTTAGTTCAAGATCGATGTCTTTACATGAGTTTGATCTTACAGGGGTATGATAGAATATATGATTTCCTCAACTGAATGGGAAAATCACGTAGGTTAGTTAGAAGAAAATCCTTCTAGCTTCATTCACTTATATAAATTGATGATGAATCAATCAACTCAACCGACATTTTATTTCTAATTTCTATTTTTAACTGTATATACATATATTGCATTGCATGATGTTTCATTACTGTTCTTGTGTCTATTCCATAGATAACCAAAGCCAATGGAGAGACGATAGAGAGAGAGCGAGGAAGAGAGAGATTTGGGATGGATATGGGAAACGAAAGGGTCAGGTTGTGTCCTTCACAAGCGCCAACAATGGCACTGAAAGATTAGCCCGACACAGCACACACCCATGTCTTGTCCTGCCCTCTCTCTCCCCCACGGCATGCCATTGTGCCAAACTTCCTCCCTCTATATATACCACCTGTTAACTACCCTTTCTGGACTCATACAACCGCCGTTACTTCACTGCAGCCTGCCGCTGGTCTTCCATCTCAAATTCCCAGTCGTGATTACAGAGAGATGGTCATCGGGAAGGGCAACAAGCTTCCGCAGGCGGCGGCCATCAAGCAGATGCTGAAGAGGTGCTCGAGCCTGGGGAGGAAGCAGGGCCTGGACGAGCACCTGCCGGGGGACGTGCCCAAGGGCCACTTCGCGGTGTACGTGGGGGAGAAGCGGAGACGCTTCATCGTGCCCATCTCCTACCTGAAGCGGCCCGAGTTCCAGAGCCTCCTCCGCCAGGCCGAGGAGGAGTTCGGCTTCGACCACGACATGGGGCTCACCATCCCCTGCGAGGAGGTCGTCTTCCGTTCCCTCACCTCCATGCTCCGGTGAACGCCTCGCAGGTCGAAGCACCACCGTCGACTGCTGGTGTTCCTTCTTTCTTTTTGGACCCAAAACCCATGCAGCGCATGTACTGCTGTGGTTGGATTTGTAGATCTTAGAGCGGCCGGCGTCACGCGCCCCCCTGTGAAGAGTGACTCGACTAGAACAAAGGAAAACAGGGCACCTTCCCCTATTCGTATGCATCTCTCCTTTCTCGGATGCACTGTTCTCGCATTTTACTACGTGAAGAATTCATAAACCAGGTCACCAACTTGCAATAATAACTCAAATCACCTAGTAAACAAGAGATCATTGAAGCCTTTGCCAGAAGATGGGCTACATAGGATAAACAAAATGCATTCAAACCTGCAATCATGCTGATGACAATGAAGGGGTTAGGAAAGCTTGAGAGCTTTTGAACTTTGGCATCAAAACTGTCAAGCAAGTAACACATGTAACTTCTCAGTAAGTTTGCACCAGAAATCTCTTGCTGTTGGACAAAAGTCTTTTACAGGCACAAAGAAGTCAGCCAGACAATCCAAATCGTCAATCTCATACCCTCCATCTATGGCACCACTTTGGCATGATTAGTAGACCAAGAGGCTAAAGAGCTGATTCATCGTTGGCTCTGTCAACACCATGACCCAGATGAGACGGGAGAATTGAGATATGGTGACTCTTAATCCACCTGTCGTCCATGAAATCAAATCAAACACGAGATAAGGAAAGCAACTCCCGTTAGGACACTCGGACTCAGCTCCAATCGCACAAACTTGCTTCTGGAAGGAAGTCTCTCGCTGCATTGGCAGTTTAAAGGTAAAACCAGCAGTCCAAGTCATCATACTCTTGTTTCAAGAACATGAGAGCTTTGACCATGGCAAGTGCAGGAAGTCATGGAGGTGGGGACTCCTCCACGGTAGCTAAATCCTCCCAGTCTTGGTCTGACTTGATTGTCCAGTTCATGTTCCTTCTGCACTAACTGTTAGCTGTCTTAAAGTGCATGTGATCCGCTCAGGTCTCTTTCCTGTTCTTCCTTATCTGGCGAGAGAAACAGTACCTGATGAGCTCACCCATGTGTTCTTTGCTTGTTTCTGCCACAGACATATTCTCTACCCCAACATTTGGACAGCAGCAGTGACTGCTTTTGGTTGGAAGGAGCAAACATCCTTATGAGAATCAAATCTGCAACCCACAATTTCATTCAATCCAAATCGGAACGGTTACATGAATAAGCATCTGTCATCAACTTTTAAACCTTGTTTGATGTTTTACCATCCGAGATTTTCTTACATGCTAAATTGAGATGGTTGACATTTGAATTTATATTTATATCTTCTTTTCTCGTTCTTCTTTTCCGTTTCTCATCTGCTTTTGCAGTGTTAAATTTGGATTAGCACCTCAGTTCTTTAAAAGTAACCATTAATTTTTAGAAAAAACATAAAATATGTTGATGTATATCCACCTCAACCAGTCTTTGCTGCTCTATGGTTGATGCTTTAGGCTTAAACAAACTAGTTATTAACTTGAGGCTATTCCGGATCTTGTTATCCTCGCCTTTGTCAGTAATCCAAGATAAACAAGTGTTGATTCATAGTTTATGCTCATGACATCTAATCTATAGGACAAGCAAGTATCATCGTTTGATCTAGGTGAGAAATTTTTTGTCTGAACAAGTACACATGGAAGGTTTCAAGGAAGCCTGAACCTTGAACATGAGCCAAATCCAATTTTTTTGGTGAGACACTGCATCATCCTTGTCTAGCTCAATCAGTTGAGGATTTCAACCTAGGAAGTTTATATATAGAGATAGAAATCAGGAAGTCTTTGTTCATTCTTCTGTAAGATATATCAATAGAAATCTTCGTGTCGCTATTCCAAGCGCTCTGGCACTTAAAAAAAGTTGAGTTACCGAATTTTATTTTTCCTGTTATCTCTCGTTTATGTGAGAGAGAGAGAGAGAGAGAGAGAGGTGGCATGAACCGATCTCTATCTCATTGGACCCATAATGTTTATTCAAGATAACTACATTGCAGAATTTGTTTGGTCAAGAATTATTTATCCTTGTAAATGCAATAATTAATAACAAGAACCATTCCAGTGATTCAAGCAAAAATGCAGAGGCAAATCACATGGTTGCTAGCTGATCCTGGCATTATTTCCATTGATTTATTGCTGTAAAATCTATGCGAAAAATATGACCAACTTAAATATTTATTGATAGTGCATATGGATATATTGATTGTGTATATGGATTATTACAAAATAGAATAATTATATAATTTTAAATTAATAATAACTAATAAATACTTGTTCCAATCATTTCATGATCAAGGAGATCATTATGACATTATTATTATGATTCCCATGATTTGAGAGAATCATGATAATATATTGACATCATTTTTATGATTAAAAATTATGATAATATATTAACATCGTTTTTATGATTAAAAATTATGATAATATATTATCTTAATTCATGTGATTATGAGAATCATGATAATTTTGTCAGTTTGACTTGCACCTCTTGTCTCCATAGGAAGAATATTCCTTTTGTTCAATCAATATCAATTTTGTTTGTAAATAAAGTGAATTGGATGATCGGGAAAGATTTTTTTTTATATTATATTTCTCAATCTCATCCTTCCTAATATGTCCTTGCAAGATGGTTCTCCCATTGGAGATATTGATCTTAGACATGAGTAAAAAAAACATAATAATAAGACTAGCTTAGTAAGAGCACGTACAAATTGGTTAGAGGATAAAACATGAGAAACATATAGCTCATCATTTGAATTTTGTCATGAATAAAATAGAAATTGATAGTTATTTGTTTCATCCAAGAGTAAAATATACGATTAGCATATGGATATTCTCTCTTGATATTATCATAATATATAACTAAAGAATCAAAGAATATGATAAATAGTTCCCTAGATAATGATGTAGCAACTTCTATATAAGATGTAGCAATAGAATGTTATTTCTTGAAAAAGAAATTAGATTATAATAAAAAATATATGACATAAACACTAATAGATGTCATGTCATTCTTATTACAAGCACAATTAGTATCAATAGTGTTATTAAGATTAGCACTGTAGAATATGTTAAGAGGAATACTTGTATATATTATCATAATGACAATGTTGGTTTCAAGCATCTAGTATAATCAGGAAGGTTATGAATATACTTTTGTTGAGAGAAGAATATTATATGTCATATGGATAACTTGAACACCAAGATACTAGTTGAGGGACCTAAGATATGTGATTGCAAACTTGTTTCCAAGCTGCTAAATAATCTAATTTGTTATTACTAGTTTGCCATCGGTAATTATTAGGTCATCTATATAAACTAGCAAATATATGAGGTCATCTATATAAACTAGCAAATATATGATTATGCCCTCATGAGGATAAATGAACATTGAATTAATTATGGAAACTAACTAAGAATATGTGTTTAAGGTCCATGATACCAAGTATGAGGGTAGATGTATTTAAAGTTCATGAATGCAAGCTTGAGGGGTTTGCTTGAGACTCTAAAGGGGTTAAGAAACATGTGAGGAAGAATTTGATCAACCAAACCATGGGGTTGCCTCATAAATGGTAGGATAGGTACAATACTAATAACAAGGAAGTGAATTAGTACTATTACAGACTTTAATAAATTTTAAAATTTTGATCAAGAAAAAAAATATATCAAAAGCTAATAAAAAGTAAGTGTGAATAAGAAATTTAGTAAAGATAAAGAGGCAAATCAATTTATAGTGATTTGATCAATTGATCTATTGCTAGTCTCAATTTATCTTCCCTCAAGACTATTGGCTTTCACTATTTATATTATTTTAAATATTCTTATAATTTTATAAGAATCTCATACCTTTTAAGCTTAGTAACTCAACTAAGAACCCAAGAAATAGAATGAAATCAATCAAGACACTAAAAAGAGAATTTCAACATTATGAAAGTAATAAACCTATTAAAATTTACCATTATTACTGAAATAAAATGAAATAATAGACTATTAAAATAACTTTTCAACTATGAGTTTGAACATAGGAATAATAATGAATACTTTAATTTTTTTGCTTTATGGAAAAATAATAATGTATTCTTTATAAAATGATTAATAAAAATAAGATCGTATTAGTGAAGGATCCTAAACATCATAATATATATGTTCAAGATGGAAATTATTTGTATGAGATGATGTAGAAAATAGAATTTATACATTTTACTTATTACATGAATCACATAAAATGGGTGACAAAAGGATAATGATGAAGGTTAATTAAATGGACAAATAATATGACTTGAACTTTAAAGCATTATTGCCAAAGAGACTAGAGCCTTGATAGTGGTGGCTAGAGTAAATATAGATTTGGATTAAGATAGTACAACGATTAGCTACTCACTTCATCTCTATTCAAACCCTCCATGAGATGTGTTCCCCCGTATTGATATCCTTCACAATTGATGAAGATGATGATGACTCAATAGAAACATCATGATTAGATCATAATTTCAAGATAAATGTTAGGTTCATCTTCATATCATAAACATAGACAATATCAAAGATTAAAATGGATTTAAAGGAAGATAGATGGTTTGTAGAACTAATATAAGTTATTTTCGTCACCTATTATGATATTATTTAGACCATCATAATCCTTTTAAAGAGGTTTATTATTCAAATAGAACATCACATGATGAGAAACCCTAAAATCAACCAACCAAATTGATAAAAGTTAAAAGTATTGAATGTAAATTGAATACTCAATTGTATGCAGAATAGTAATGGAGATGTACAATATGGCAGATATGAGGGTTAGAATATTCGTGAAAGAATAGCTTCCCAGCTATGATATTTCTCAGTGATATGGTCTTGTATGTAACATATTTAACATATGACTTTGTTGTTGAAAAGTTAACTAAATTTGTTGATCTTTTTATTTCTTTTTATTATGGCATTATTATATGTTGCCTCCTACTGTTGAGATGATTGCATTGTTAGTTGTACCTCTTGCTTTTGTTGATAAAATTAACTTTATTATCGACCATAGTGATGGTAGTGTTGGGCACATGGCCCATTAGTTCAGCTCATAGTGGGCTTTAATAACCCACAACCCATCGTCGTTAAAAAAAAAAATTTATTTAAATCATAACTCTTTTAACCTAGATATGTAGCGACTAAGGCTAAAAAGAAAAGAAGACACCAACGACTATGTGGTTGAGAGAAAGGGATAAACCACAATAATAGCAATTGAGGACAGAGCAAGAGAAAAAGAATAGGAAAGAAATCACATCAATAACAACGTAGGATGTTTCCCCTAAGTCCTTCATGGAGAATTTTTTGAATAGCTAAGCCTTAACCGCGGAGGGTATTCCTACATCATTCCCAATGATTATGATGTCATCCAAATATAACACCAAGAATATGATCGTGCTCCCACTTACTTTCTTATACACATAAGTCTCATCTTTGTTCTTAACGAAGTCATAAGATCTGATCACCTCATTAAATCTTATGTTCCAACTTCGAGAAGCTTGTTTCAATCCATAGATGGACCTGAGTAACTTGCATATCTTATTTGGAATCTCCTTGGATACGAATCCCTCTGGCTATATCATTTACACCTCATACTCGAGGTTGCCATTGAGAAATGTAATTTTATATCCAACTGCTAAATAGCCACAACAATTCTGATGGTTTTAACATGGCTACAGTGAGAAGGTTTCATCATAGTCAACTCCTTGTCTTTGACGATATCCTTTGGCCACCAGCCTTGTCTTATAGGTCCCTGCCTTTCTATCTACTCCAATCTTCTTCTTGAAGATCCACTTACAGCCAATGGGTATGATATCCTCAGGTGCTGATTAGACCCCAAAAGGAGCTCTATAGATTTTGATCCTTGGAACGCTGTAGGGGTTCCTCCCTCCTAGATTCTGCACAAGGCTGAAATAAAATTGATAATTGCTTAATTTAAGAGAGGAGGCGGCTACATCATTATATAGGGATCAAAACCCTAGCCTAAGGGGGTGCTTGCCTAAGTAAAATTATTCATTTGTCCCTCCTATAGCCAACCTACCTTAATAGGAACAAGGGGTGACTAGGTTGGTTCTATAGCCGACCTAAACAGGGGGAAACCCTAGCCAACTAACCCAGTAAGAGGGCAATAACCATTAAGCCCTAAGGGCTAATCTAAACCCTAGTCATACTCCTTTAGATAGGAGTGACTTTATTACAATCTAGCAGAGTTTTATTGATTACTTCTAGGGAGATTAGAACTCAATCCTGCTGGAGTCCTATCAAATCCATCATCTTAAAATCAACCTTGTCCTCAAGGCTGAAGTTCCATGAACTCAGGGAACCGGGTCTTCAGCTCCTCATAAGCTTGGGTGTCAGTTGGGAGAACTTGAGCTGAGTCATCATCTTTAAATTTCCATTTGAAGTGGGATACTTGGAGGATCAACTGTAATTTTGATCTGGTGCATGAATCTGATATCCAGGTTAGGGCCCCAATGTGATCCCCAATTTTGCAAGGCCTAAAGAAATAGGGAGACCACTTTCTTGAGGCTTGAATTTCATGTTGGTGGAGCTGGAGATGAAGGGGGACTTGATCTTTCTCAGGAAACTTTCTTCTGCTCCAGCATTTGTTAGGGGAAAGTTTCTTCCTTCCATAGGCTGCCATGTGGTTGTTCTGTAATAGTAGTCGTGCCTTCTTTTAGAGTGAGGGTTGTCCTCTGCTAAAATCTCTAGTGGTGTGACCCTGATCTGAGTCTGAGGTGGGTAGGAGTGGTAATTTTTCAGGGCCCATTTGTACTTCTTCATGCTGTTGACCATCTTGCATAAGGATGGTGCTGACCCCCACTCTGGACGTGTCTGCTCCAATAATAAACATCTGACCATGATTTGGTGTGGATGACATCGTGGTCGCGAGGGCTATAGTTCCACTCGACCAAGGTGGTGCATTTTTCTTTATAATGAGAGGGATGATGTTCATGCTTTGTTGAGTCCTACAAACGATCCTTCCCCTTTTCTGATTTCGTCACTAGAGGGGCTCAATTTTCTCGTGGTCTTGGGTCATAGATCGGAGGTCATCATCAAGGAAGTCTTTAAGCATCATGGTCTGATCCTGGGGAAAGTCATGGAAGTCACATGAGATCAGCAACATGGTGAGTTCGACAGGATGTAACACTTTAGAAGTAGCTTACCTCCGGGGAAAATATTATAGGGATGTGTCGTAGCAGAAAATAAGCATGGCCGAACAATCTATGTCTCTATCATCTCTTGGACGACCCTTTTATTTTCGACCTTCTGAGGTTGTAGGAAGCAATCTGGCATAGCAATAACTGGTAGAAGTTTCAACCTGTTCAAAATAGGGGGGTCGGATAGCTTTAGAGGAGGTAATCGGCTCGGTTTGGCGGAGACACCCAAAATTTCAGCAAGCCCCTCCAAGTGTTGTGTTGTGGTTATAGTTGCTGGGCTCCCTCGTACAATCACCTACTTTCCTTTTCCATCAAGAGGGAAAAAATCAGCAACTACGTGTTGCTCCTGTAGGATTAGTTTTACCCGCGGGCACTTCTAGTTGCGCTTCAGGAAAAAATCAGCACGCGAAAGCTGCCCTCTGCAGATTTCAGGCGTGAGCGCCGCTGCAGCAAGCATTGCGAGTGGTCGTCCCATCGCCAAGTGCAGATTTGCATATTTCAGGCGCGAGCGCTGCTGTAGTAGGCATTGCGAGTGCCCGTCCCATCGCCAAGTGCAGATTTGTAGATTTCAGGCGCGAGCGCTGCTGCAGCAGGCATTGCGAGTGGTCGTCCCGTCCCCGAGTGCAGATTTCAGCCACGAGCGCTGCTACAGCGGCGGTATACAGCTGGCTGGCTGACTGGCTCAGCAGCATGGCAACCGAAGGCACTCATGCAT